>CM077085.1:69302325-69902325 GCA_039513925.1 Platanthera zijinensis
TATCCCGATTTCAAATCCAATTTGGAATAGACCCGTTGATCCTGCTAGCTGATCAAAGAGGTCATCAATCTGTGGGATCGGATGTTTGTTTTTCTCCGTCAGCTTATTCAATTCGCGGTAGTCAATACATAACCGTAAGCTACCGTCTTTCTTTTTCACAAATAGAACAGGCGCGCTCCAAGGTGACATACTTGGGCGTATATATCCTGCTCCAACAACTCTTGCAATTGGACTTTCAACTCAGCCATCTCTTTTGGCGCGACGCGATAATGAGAGCGGGCCACAGGTTTCGCACCTGGAACCAACTCAATAGAGAAGTCAATCTCCCGCTGGGGTGGTAACCCAGGAAGATCTTTAGGAAACACGTCGGCAAACTCTGACACAACTAGTACTTCACCGACACGGGCCTTTGGCTCAACAGCCTGAATTAGCGTGAAGAATAACTCGCGCCCTTCCGAACAGCATTGACGACTTGGAGTGCAGACAACAGAGTCCCGCCAACTCCTCGCATACCAGCGAACTTCGTCACAAGTCCGGTATTCTGGCCCAGTGTAATCTCCTTGGAGTTGCAATCAATAAAGGCACGCTGCTCCGAGAGCCAGTCCATACCAAAGATCACATCAAACTCCGATAACGGTAGCACAGCTGCACTCAATCCGAAATCCCGACTTCCTATTTGCACATCCACATCGCAAGCCCTATCCGCAAGCATCACACAGCCATTCGGCAATACCACCCTTGTACTATCCACCGTCACATGACTTGGTACCCCAATTCGAGATACGAAATCCTCAGACAGAAAAGAATGCGAAGCACCCGTATCAAACAGGGCTCTCGCCAAATTATTCCGAATCAGGACAAAGCCTGCAGCACACACATCATGCACAAGCTATACATAACCAAAAACAATAGCACATAAGCAAGAAGGCTAAATCAACTCGTACCTGTGACGACATCACTTTGCTTTATCGCTTCCTGTTGGCCAAGCTGATAGATTCGGGGCTGTGCCTGGGACGCAGAGGAATCAACCACCACTTTGCCCTTCTCAGCATAAGACGCACCCGTCTTCTTGTCCCCTTTGGGCTGAACAACCCGACAGTCACGAGCTATATGCCCCACCCGGCCACAGTTATAGCATGTACGAGAATCCGGCCTTGATGTCGCTCCCGACACAACGGTCGTAGTCACTTGCCCAGATGGCTTGGACCTCTTGCCCCCTTTCTTCTGGTAAAACGATTTGCTCGGGCGAGGTGCTTGAACCTCTGGCTTTTACACAACCAAGCCCTTGCTCCCTTGCACCAGCCACATGTCCTTCTCCAACGCACACGCAGTATCAACCAACGCCTGAAACCCTTGGTTCACTGAACTCGAAAGCAGGAATCTCAACTCATCCCGCAATCCTGCATAGAACCGATTCGTTTTCCTTTGGTCATCCGCGAAGATTGTTCCCGCTACCGTCCCAACCTGGTAAACTCATGCAAGTAGATATCCACGCTATCTTCCCCTTGCTTTAACCGTTGGAACTCATTTTCCATAGCAATGCGTTGCGCCGCTGGGACAATGTTTCGCCAGAAATATCCGAGAGAACTCCTCAATCGACACTTGCGTTAATTGTCTGCCCGCCAAATGGTGTACCTCAACCTCGTCCCATCACAAACGCGCCTCTCCTTCAAGCATGAAGGTGGCCAAGTGACCTTTAGAGTTTCCTCCGCCCTGATCGCTGTCATTATCCCTTGACACGCGATAACCAATCTTCTCTGCCTGCGTTGGGGATCCCATTCCCGTAAACGTAGGAGGACTGAAGCTCATGAATTGCTTCAACTGTCGGTCAGCTGCTCGTGGATCTACAGCCTCACCCGCTCGGGTCTTACAACAACACGAACTGGCTCGACTGCCGGCTGCGCTTGCCCGGTCGGCTGAATCATGGCAATAGTGCCTCAGCAACTAAGCGAACATTTCCGCAGATGGAGGAGGTGTTGGCACCTCAGCTGGTGCCGCACTCTCATCAGAGCGCTGTGGCTCAGACTGCCCAGCACCACTACGCGTCACTATAGGTGGACAAGACACACATTAGCAAACGTATGCAAGCAAAACAACACAAAAAGGAACGCGCAGATTCCTCAAACAAGATTTTGTACATTCCTTAGTGGACATTCCAGAGTTCATTAGCGTTACAGCAGGGCGCATAAACACGCGCTCGCCACCCCATAAAAGAATTCGGTCACGAATTCGAGAGAGGAAGACCGAACGAAGCTGATACCAAAATGTAACGACCCCATCCGTTAAATGACGTATAGTAGAAGGTCCGCCGGGACCCACACTATATGCCACAAACAGACGGTGAGGTCACAGGATAATACCAAAATACACGAATCCTAACTCAGAGCATTCTAGCGGAAGCTTTAAGTTGTAATTTGAACTCTAACCAGGAATGTCCATATATAAACCACCTTTATATATAACCACGGAATGTACAGCAAATACATGAAGTTTGGCCTTCAGGCCTTACAGTTCCTCTTTTCATACCGTTTGGATTACAAACCTCGGCGCGTAGGCCAGCCATACATGAGTAAAAGAAAACAAGCAAAAACATTCGCTTAGCCTTCCAGGGCTAGCCGCAGCAGCAGCAGCAACAGCAGTAGGGCTTCAGCCCTTCACTTACCACTTGGCTATCCAGCACCTGCATGGGAACAATCCACCCAACCGGTGGCAAACAATGCAACGGTCAGCATTCAGCTGACCCAATTATACCAATCCTACCCCTTTCTCGGGGCATTAACATTCTTTCCCTGCAAAGCATGGCATCATCATATAGCAACTATGTGCGCGCAGGCACATTCAAGCCATCACAACTATCGGCCACATGGCCCGACAGTCCGTGCACTCAGGGCACATTCTTGGTGTATCGGAATACCAGGGTCAACACCACCATCTACACGGTATTTGAGCATTCTACTCTTTCCGGCACGCGGGCCTAAGACTCTCATTAGGCGCTCCAACAAAACCTATAACCAGGCTTCCAAGTCGGACGGACCTAACGCAGGTACAGATTAGCCACCCCCCGTTGCTCAAGTCGCTGTGCCACCTCGAATACGGAAGTATCCATGGATATTTATAGGCGCGGGTCGGTTTCACCTTTCCTGTTCGGCAATCTGACTTTTCATCGAGTTGCAGCCAACGGCTCAACCGCTCATAAAGTGGCAACGCACGGCCACAAGAGTTGCATCCAACCCTCTTCATTTCTGGACATCATCCAGTACTTCCTGCTGCCCAAGCAACAGGTAGGCACAAGGCAACACAAGCCATAATCACGGAGCCTTCTCCGATATGCAAACAAGCATCACCAATCCAGACCATGTCCAGATGGGCTTCACACAGCATGCCTAGAGCCGTACTCCAATTCCGGCCTCTAACAAGGGGGACTTCACAATATCTACCCCAAGGGACACCACAACCCACCGCACACTCGCGGAGAAGGGTTTTCCCTATGCAATACAGAAAAGAAGGACTTCACATGTCCAAGAAGGGAGATCGTTACCCTTGTCGATCTCTGGGAGCCATCGAAAACTAGCCGGTGAGAAAGAACCGCAGCAGCCTTGCCTTCACAACGCCGGCTTCGGATCACGAATCGGACCACGGGAACTCCGCCGGTGGCTTGATCTCCTCCTCCTTCTTCTTTCCTCCTCTCTCTTTCTCTCTTCCTTAAGCAAGATGAGGAATGAAAGTCTTCATCAGCTCATTTGGTGGATCAAGGTTGTTGAAAGAACCTCCATAGTTAAGCTGTGCTTGGGCGAGAGTAGTATGGGATGGGTGACCTCCTGGGGACAAAGTCCCGTACGGGCCCAACTTAACTGTCGGTCTCGCTCATCAAAGGGAAAGGCTGTGGCCACCAACAACCCGCCTGTGGAGGGGAGAGGGGTTGGGGTGCTTGTGGCTGCAGCCGGTTAGCGATGCACATGGTGGGCTTGGGCAAATTCCTGGGTCGTTACACGGCCAACATGAACAAGAAGAAACAAAATAAAGCCTTCTAGGGCAACAACGCAGCTTGGTCTTCAGCCTGCTAAGTCCCGCTCGGACCAGCACCTCTTGCACATGCAAGAACCAATCCACCAAGCAGTGGTAAATAGGGCAACGGTCAGCATTCAGCTGACCAATTATAACGACCCTGCCCCTGGCATGGGGTAGCGGAATTCCATCCCTGCAAAGCATGTTTCAACAGTATGTATAGCAACCCACGGAAGACGTGCACGACCACACAGTCAATACATATCACAAACGCTGGCACGAAGGCCCGATGCTCCATGCACTCAGGACACATTCGGGTGTACCGGAAACACAAGATCCCACCAATGAGCATTTAGTCTGGCACGTAGGCCCAAGACTCTAATTATGCCGCTGACAAAAGCCCAATGCCTTGGCGCTCTCATGTCCAACCTACATAACGTAGGTACGGATCAGCCACCCCCCGTTGCTCAAACCTCCTTGCCACTACCAAGTACATCGTACCTGAGGCCACAAATAAAGGCGCGGGTCGGTTTCACCTTGCCTGTTCGGCACGAAGCCTCATTTTATATAGTTGCAGCCCAACGGATCAACACCACGCAAAGTGACAACTCAAGGTCACAAGAGTTGAACCAACTCTCACAATTTCCTGGACTTTCTCCAGTACTTCCTGCTGCACCAAGTGACAGGTATGCACCACAGATTGCACACAAACAATCAAATACTCGGAGATTCCTCCGAATGCAAACAAGCATCACCAATCCAGACCAGCACGTCCAGATGGGCTTCACACAGCATGCCTAGATCCGTACTCCAATTCCGGACTCTAACAAGGGGGACTTCACATATCTACCTCAAGGGACACCACAACCCACCACACACTCGCAGAGACGGGTTTTCCCTATGCAAATGCAGGAAAGTAGGACTTCACATATCCAAGACAGAAATCGTTACCCTTTGAAGTCGCCTCGGAGTCTTGGAGAGAATTGAGACAGATGAAAGCCTTCGCAGCAGCCTTGCCTTCATAAATCCGAACTCGGCTCGCGATTTGGACCACCGCAGCACCACCGGCGGCCGGATTCCTCTTCTTCTTCCTTGCCTTGCTCTTCTCTCTCTCTTAACTTTAGAAAGAGAATGATGAAACTCAAATGAGGTTTCTCTTCTTCAATCCCGGCCTTATCAACCCAGGGAAGAGCCCAGACCATTAGATCTTGGTCAAAGAAAATGAACGGCTCTGATCAGCCCTGAATTTGATTTCCTGGGCCAAACACGGGTTGCGACATGCCCGTGTCACAGGCCGTGTTCCTGAAGCGGTGCACAACCGACTGAAAATAAACCAGAACACGGGCATTGACATGCCCGTGTCAAGCCTGACACGCTCGTGTCACCCAGTACACGGCCGTGTCACCCCTGTAACACGATCTCCAAAATCACCCGAGCAGGACACGGCTAAGGCACACGCCTGTGTCCCTAGCCGTGTGCAAAACACGCCCTTGTGACACGCCTGTGTCATAGGCCGTGTTCCACACTTAATGATCAGTTCTCGAGTACTCGTCGAGAATAGGGAAATGCCCTGGGACACGCCCGTGTCCAGGCCGTGTACACCTGACACGCCCAGAGACACGCCCGTGTCTCAGGCGTGTCAGCCAACTGAATCCCACTTTGGCTTTTGAGATTTCTGGGGTGTTACAACCTTCCCCTCCTTAATAAAATTTCGTCCCAAAATTTGGATGCAGTAGGGAGATGCAAGCATGACACAGAAAGTGATACTTTTATATATATGTTGCAACACCATACAGACAAGCAAATAGTTTACATAAATAACTCGGGGAACTCAGCTCGCATGGTCTGCTCCCGCTCCCATATTAGCTCTTCTTGGCCACAATTGTCCCACCGTACTTTGACCATCCCGATCGTTTTGTTCCGCAACTATTTCTCGGCTCGATCCTCGATCCGAATGGTCCTCACCTTTGTCGTTAGCCCATACTCAACTGGCACCCGATCATTCTCAATCACTTGAGCTGGGTCTTTGACTGCTTTTCGTAGTACCGAGATGTGGAACACATCATGCAATCCACCCAATTCCGATGATAGAGCTAGCCAATAAGCAGCTTCCCCAACTCATTCTACCACTTCAAACGGACCAAGGTATCGCGGACTTAGCTTTTTCAACTGCCGAATCTGAGATACGCCTTTGAAGGGTTTAATCTTTAAATAGACCCAGTCACCCACCGCGAACTCCACGTTCCGGTGCTTAGCATTGTAATACTTGGCTTGTCGATCCTGGGCTATAAGTAGTCTCTCTCGAATAGAGCGTATTGTTGAGTTAGCATCCTCGACTTCCTTTTGTCCCAACAGCTTGGACTCGCCAGTCTCTGCCCAAGCTAGTGGTGTACGACACTTGCGACCATACAGAGCTTCAAATAGTGCCATACTGATGCTCACTTGGTAGCTATTATTGTAGACAAACTCCACCATAATAATGTGATCTTCCCATTTCTTACCGAAGTCCAGGGTGCACATACGGAGCATATCCTCCATTGTTCTGTTGGTTCGTTCAGTTTGGCCATCCGTTTGCGGATGAAAGGCCGTACTGAATGCTAACTTCGTGCCCAACAGCTGATGAATTAGCCTCCAATATTTCGAAGTAAATCGCCCATCTCGGTCACTTTCGATGCTCCGGGGAACACCGTGCAATCGAACAATTTGCTCTACATAGAGCTTTGCCAACATTTCCACAGAATCATCCCGCTTGTTCGGTAGAAAGTGAGCCACCTTTGTCAACCGGTCTATAATCACCCAGATTGAATCATTCCCACGTTGAGATCTCGGCAATCTGTGCACAAAATCCATAGAAATATCCTCAAACTTTCACTGCGGAACCGGCAATGATTTCAGGAAACTACTAGGCCGTTGACATTCTGCCTTCACCAAAGCACAAGTACGACACTTAGCCACATACTCGGCTATTTCCTTCCTTAAACCGAGCCACCAGAACAATTTCTTCATGTCCTTGTACATTTTTGTGCTTCCAGGGTGAATTGAGTACTTTGTAAAGTGTGCTTCGTATAACAATTCTTCTCGCAATTTACCCGCACAAGGGACGCACAATCGGCCATCCTTCAATAAACCGTCATCCAAGGAGAATTGGTCACCAGACCCCTCCTTTGCATACTGCTGGAGACTTTCATCAAACTCCGTTGCCCGTCAAACCCTATCTGCAAGGTCATATTGAACCTCCATCCAGTTCAAGCATGCATTAGCCGAAGAATCCCTTTCCACACAAGATATCTCCAACGCTTCTAACTCCTGGATTAGACGCTAATCATGTATCCGTAACCAACTTGCCTGAACAGGAGTACGACGACTCAAGGCATCAGCGACCACATTTCCCTTTCCGGGAACATAGTGAATGTCGAAGGTATAATCCCCTAGGAATTCCATCCACCTCCTTTGTCAAATATTGAAATCCTTTTGATCGAGCAGATACTTTAGGCTTTTATGATCTGTATAAATATCTACCTTCACGCCATAAAGATAGTGCCGCCACAACTTTAGCTAAAAGATCACTGCCGCCAACTCCAAGTCGTGGACGGGGTAATTATGTTCATTCACTTTCAATTAACGTGAGCCATAAGCGATCACCTTGCTAAACTGCAAGAGAACGCAGCCTAAGCCGCTTCCTGACGCATCGCTGTATATCTCAAAACCGTCTGTACCACATGGCGACGTCAAAACAGGCGCCGTGGTCAAACGACCTTTTAGCTCCTCAAAATCTCGCGCGCACTCCGGCATCCAAATGAACTTCTGATCTTTTCTCGTCAATGTAGTGAAAGGCAAAGCAATCCGAGAAAAGTTCTCAACAAATCATCTATAGTAGCCTTCTAGTCCAAGAAAACTCCTGACTTCAGCCACCGAAGACATCACTGGCCAATCACGAATGGAACTTATCTTTGCCGGATCCACCGCTATGCCCTCTCCACTTACCACATGGCCATGAAAAGCCACCGACGAGAGGCAGAACTCACACTAGAGAACTTGGCATATAGCTTATTTCTCCGCAAGGTATGCAATACCAACCGCAAATGGTTTGTATGATCTTCCTCCGACTGTGAGTACACGAGGATATCATCAATGAACACAATCAAAAATAGATCGAGGTATTCGCGGAACGTTCGATGCATGAGATCCATGAATACCGAAGGCGCATTACATAAGTCGAACGACATAACTGTGAACTCATAGTGACTGTAGCGTGTGCCAAACGCTGTCTTGGGAATGTCACCTTCCCTAATCCGCAATTGGTAATAGCCAGATTTCAAATCCAACTTGGAATAGACGGTTGAGCCCGCTAGCTGATCGAACAAGTCATCGATCCGTGGAATAAGATACTTGTTTTTCTCCGTTAGCTTATTCAGTTCGCGATAATCAATACATAGCCGTAAACTACCGTCTTTCTTTTTCACAAAAAGAACAGGCGCTCTCCAAGGTGACATACTTGGGCGTATGTATCCCTGCTCCAACAGCTCTTACAACTGAACTTTCAGTTCGGCCATCTCTTTTGGCGCTACCCGATACGGCGAACGGGCCACAGGTTTCGCACCCGGCACCAGCTCGATAGCGAAGTCGATTTCCCTTTGGGGAGGTAACCCCGACAGGTTTTTTGGAAACACATCAGCATACTCCGACACAATCGGCACTTCACGCAAACTGGCCTTCGGCGCCACCGCCTCTACGAGTGTGAAGAACAACTCCGCACCTTTCTGAACTGCCTTAACGACTTGGAGAGCAGATAACAACATCCCACTAATCCCTTGTATACCAATGAACTTGGTCTCTTGTTCGGTATTCTTCCCGAGTGTGACCTCTTTTGGATTGCAATCTATACAGGCACGGTTCTCTGACAGCCAGTCCTTAACAAAGATTATATCAAATTCCTTGATCGGCAATACTAATGTTTCCACCTTGAACTCTCGACTTCCTATCTTGACCTCAAGACCGCAAGATTGATCCGCACACATCAAACATCCGTTAGGTAACAACACCTTTACACTGTCTGTCATGGTCCGAATTGGTACCTCGATACGAAAGACGAAATCTTCAGACAGAAATTAATGTGAAGCACCTGTGTCAAACAGTGCTCGCACCGGATACTCTCGTATAAGGAAAAACCCTAAAATATCACAATCAAAACAAACACAGCACACAGTATAAAATAACATTAAAAACTGCACACACCTGTGATGACATCCGCCTGCTTAATGACATCCTGTTGTCCAAGGTTGAAGACCCTGGGCTACGCGTGTGAGGCAGAAGACTCCACCATAGTCTTCCCTTTCTCCGCATAAGACGCTCCCGTCTTCTTGTCACCAACTCGGCAATCACGTGCAAAGTGTCACAACTTCCCGCACGTAAAACAAGCGCGAGATCCATTCCCAGATGTCTCTATCACAGTCGCAGAAGGAGCTTGTCCTGTAGACTTAGACTTCTTTCCCCATCTCTTACGGCACTCAAATTTCTCCGGACGCGGCGGCTTGAACTCTGGCTTTGTCACAACCAAGGTCCCTTTTTCCTGCCCTCTTCTCATGTCCGTCTCCAAAGACCGAGCCGTACAGACTAAGGCTTTAAATCCCTGGCTCACAGAACTCGAGAGAAAATACCGCAGCTCATCTCGCAGTCCTGCATAAAACCTACTAGTCTTACGCTCTTCTTCGGCGAAGATTGTACCCGCATATCTTCCCAAACATGTGAACTCATGCAGGTAATCATCCACACTACGATCTCCTTGGGTTAACCGTTGAAATTCCATTTCCATTGATATCCTTTGCTGCATTGGTAGATGTTGTGCCAAGAACAACCGAGAAAATTCGTCCATCGAGACCTCTGCAAGTTCTCTACTGGCCAAGTGATGCAGTTCAATCTCATCCCACCATAAACGAGCCTCTCCTTCCAGTAGGAAAGTGGCCAACATAACCTTCTGTCCCTCCTTAACCTTAATAGCTCTAATGATCCTTTTGATCCTTGCAAGCCAATCCTTTGCTTTGGCCGGTGAACCTGCCCCAGTAAATTGTGGAGGATTGAAGCTCATGAATTGCTTCAATTGTTGATCTGCTTCCCATGGATCAACTACAGCTTCTACCGGTTCTTGCCGTACCCCAGCATGCGTTGGCACCACTACAGGACGTGTCTGCCCAGCCTGCTGAGCATTCATCACAGCAAGTACTGTTTTCGTGATGAAATGTACCGTTTCAGCGGATGGAGGAGGTGTGGGCACCTTAGCTGGTGCCGCACTTTCTACAGAATGTTGAGGTTCGGATTGACCCGCAACACTTCTAGTCACCAATATGTGTAAAACACACAATTTAGCGACCAAGTAAAATGGCAAACATACAAAAAGAATACACAGGTTCAACAAACAGGTGTATTTGCATTCCTAAGTGGACATTCTTGAGTTCAAGTTAAGTGTTATAGTGACAGCACTGACACGTGCTCTCCACCTCTCAAAAGAATTCGTCCGCGAATTCGGAAGAGATCGACCAACAAGCTGATACCAAATTGTAACACCTCTACCCGTCAAGAAGAATATAATAGAGGGTCCGGCCGGGGACCCACACCATATTCCACAAACAGGCAGAGATGCTACGAAATAATATCAGTACCAACGCATCCTAACACAGAGCATTCTAGCGGAAGCTTCACGATTGAAACCTTGAACTCAAGCAAAACAAGAACTGTCCACTACCAAAAGAGGAATGTATACAACCAAAGTAATTGGCCTTAAGGCCTTACAAATTTCTCTTAACAAGGTTTGGTTTACAAACATTGCCACGCAGGCCGGCCACACATGAACAAAAAGAAACAAAATTAAGCCTTCTAGGGCAGCAACGCAGCTTGGGCTTCAGCCCGCTAAGTCTCGCTCGGACCAACACCTTCTACACCTGCAAGAACCAATCCACCAAGCAGTGGTAAACAGGGCAACGGTCAGCATTCAGCTGACCAATTATAACGACCCTGCCACTGGCACGGGGCAGCGGAATTCCATCCCTGCAATGCATGTTTCAACAGTATGTGTTGGGTATTGCATCCACAATGTACCTGATTTGAAGAAGCCCCTGTGCAAGCCAAGGTAAATAGACAATGTATTTGATGAAATATTTCTAGTTGTACTTGCAGATATTCCATGCTAAGTACACACCAATGTCAGGGTACAGTGGGTCAATATACACGGGTCTGTGCAACGTAATCCCTCGTTGAGCAGATCAGTGTGTTGGCCTGCGTGTACTCTCTCTATTGGGGTGTACTTAATTTCAAGTACAGGGCTATGGTAAAGCAAGAGCAGACAAGGAGCAAGGATGGGCCAAAGACCAGCTCAAGAAAAGAAAGAGGAGAAACAGCCTAAGTACAAATCGACGAGAATCACTAAGTGATTCTCGCCGATTCGGCGAGAATCACTAGCTGATTCTCGCCGGTTGAAGCCGGCAGCTTCGTCACAGTCAGGGAAATTTTCTAAGGTAGAATCGTCGAGAATTACTTATGATTCTCGCCGATTCGTCGAGAATGACCTTGCATTCTCGACGATTCGGTGAGAATCAAAAGTGACTCCCGCCGATTCTCCCCGGCTTCTGTATCTGTGCAGTCAGATTTCGGCTAAGCAGAAGTCGGCGAGAATCGTAAGTGATTCTCGCCGATTCGGCAAGAATCACCTACGATTCTCGCCGATTTTGACTTGGCAATTTTTCTGAAAGTTCTGGACCGGTCCAAGTTACCTGCAGCTGTTTGAACCGGACTTTGGTCCTTACTTTGGTGGGACCCACAACGGTCATCTTCTTGACCTAGGGTATAAATACGATACATTGTGAACAGTAAGATAGACGGATATACGGTATTTCAAAAAGAACGAGCGGCCGACAACAAACCCTAATCTCGCGATCTTGCTCCGCCGGTCATCTCCGCCGCTCGCACGATTGTCGCCGCTGCTGATCTCAGGGTCATCCAGATCTCCGGCGACAGAAGCTTAGGCTAGCATAGCGTCTCACGCGTCTAACGAGAGATCCCTTGTCTCTTGATTCGTTGATCGGGAAAATCTTTCCCCTTCCGAATCGATCGAGACGATCGGTCCTTGTGTGACCGTTGGTAGATCTTGCTCCCTTTGCTACGAAGTCTGAATCAAGTTGGCACTGCTGCTGCTCTTCGTCGCCACTGCTGATTCCGAGAACGTTGCCGCCGCCTCAAGCCGCCGCCGGTCTCGGGAAAGATTCACTCCAAGTGAGATCTAGGGCTGTGCACTCTTCGTTGACTTCAAGAGCACGTCGTCAAACGAAGAGGGTCACCTTCTCTCCAAACGTTGTTTGTATTTCTTACAAGCTAGTTTTTAATTTCTTTGTAACGGACCGATTGGTCCCTAGTTGTAAGGGTTGGGTGCAACCCGGACTGTGGGAGTGTTGACTCCTACGTGAGGAAGGGTTCCTTCCGTGAGTGCAAGGATTGGATTTCAATCCTGTTGGTGAAGTGACCGAGTCGTCCCGTGTTGGGAGATAGGTCGAAGGGGGAAAGTGGACGTACCCAAATCGGGGAACCACTATAAATTGTCTGTGTATTTTCTGTGCTTGGTTGTTTTGTTTTCTTGTGCAGGTAAAATCATAATTCCGCAAATACGCGACAGAGACACCTATTCCCCCCCCCATAGGTGAAGATAGTTAACACTAGGTGAACTTTCAAGTGGTATCAGAGGGAGGTTACTCATCAAAAAGGTTCACACCTTGAGTAGAATCCTGCCCCCAGTGTCAAGAAGCAGACAGATATCCTCTATGGACGGACTCAAGCACTCCGGCAAAATCCCAGTATGCACCAGACTGAACTTTCCTATCTGGAAGGAAAGAATCAGATTCTACATGGAAGCGGTCGACCCTCGGCTCTTCATGATAGTGGAGGAGGGACCTTACATTCCCACTAAGGCCTCCACCAATGATCCTACCAGGAAAGTACCCAAGCAACTTTCGGAAATGGACAAGGACGAAATGGTGCTGTTCCGACTCGACAAGAAAGCTCAGAACATCCTGGTAAGCGCAGTTGACGACTCTATGATGCAGAACTTCAGCAATTGCAGGACAGCCAAGGATCTCTGGAGCTGTCTGATTGTCTTAATGGAGGGCACAGATGAAGTGAGGGACGATCGGAGATCCCTCCTCAATCAGAAATATGAGGCCTTCAGACAAGGGCCAAAGGAGGAGATCGGAGTCACCTTCGAAAACTTCCTCAAGATCGTCAATGCACTCAAAGGATATGGAAGAGTGTTCACTGACGGTGAACTCAATGATAAATTCTTTAGGTCCCTCACTAAGGAATGGGACACAAAGATCTGCGCCATCCGCGAGTTTGGCAGACTTGCGGAAACCGACCCTCAGATTCTGTTCGGGAAGCTCATGTCCTATGAGCTTCAGTTGAACACAAGGAAGGCTGAAGAGGAAGCAGAGAAAGCCGCGGCCAAGGAAAAGACGGTGGCCCTAAAAGCCATTCACTCCAGAAAGGGTAAGGGTGTCGCTTCCTCCCGGGCATGGAAGAGGGATGAAGAGGAAGACTCTGAGCCAAGCTCCTCCGGATCAGAGTTATCTGAGGAAGATTTATCCCTTATCACAAGGGAATTCAAGAAGTTCCTCAAGCTGAGGAATCAGAGAAAGAGAACCGGCTCCTCCTCAAGGGATCAGAAGAAGAACTATTCCTCTGACAGGTATGTTTCCAAACCGAACAAACACCGCTCTTCTGACATTATATGCTTTTGTTGCAACAAGCCAGGACACGTTGTGGCCGACTGCCATCAAGGTAAGAGAGAAAAAGGAAAGGGAGAGGAGCACAGGTCCTCAAGAGACAAGAAGAAGGAGAGGAGTTACATCGCAAAGAAGCCAAAGACGCTGAGTGAATATGACACGTCAGACACCAGCGATGATGAGGAGGCCTACTTTGGGCTAATGGGTCACTCTGACTCAGAAGGAGATTGCCCCCCATTTACGGGGAAGGTAAAAGATCACACCCCTCTCTCCGACTCTGACTCTGATCCTGAGTCTCAGGATGATGATGCTGAGGATAGCTCTTCTGCCCGTGAAGCTGAGCTTCTCGATAAGTATGAGCTTCTGCTCAATACTTTTCTGGAATGTCGAAAGAGAATGAAGGCTGCGAAGAAGGAAGTTAAATCCCTTAAAAGTGAAAGTGTATCCCTGAGGGAAGAGATCACCAGTTTGATCTCTCTCCGACAGGAGCACTTGGAACTAACTTCAAAGCATTCAGAGTCTCTTAAGCTCCTTGATCTCAAGCAGGAAGAAGTCGACAAGTTGGAAGAACTACTTGCGGCAGAAAGGAAGATCGTCAAGAGCTTCTCTATGCCAAAAACTGTTCTCCCATTAGTTGATACCTTCTCTGCTCAGGCCAAAGGAGCTGGCTTGGGGCATGTAGGTGTGTCCAGTTCCTCGTCCAGGAGAAACAGGAACAGGAGAAAGAATAAGGCTGCCAAGAAAGCCTCTGCTGATGAGAAAGGAAAGGCCCCACTCAGTCCTGTTGAGTTCAGAAAGCCTAGCTTTCCCTGTAACCAACATGACTTTGAGTCAACATATGGGCATCACTTCAGGCCCTCGGTTGCAAAGCCAAAGAGCCAATATGATGGGTGAACCTTTCCCCGTAACTTCAGTGAGAGTGTCTTCAAGGCACCCTATGAGGAAATCCACTTGGGAAATTATGGTCAATTCTCTAGCGGCCATAATAGGAAGCTGGCACCTAAGGCCAAACATGTTACACTGAAAAGCCAAGAGGTGAAGAAGTCATGTGACTGTGGTCATCATGTTGCCTCCACCTCCAGGTCTTCGGCCCCAGTTGGACCCCACGTTTCAAGGGTAAAGCAGGCGCCCAAGAGGAAGTATAACAGGTTTGACTGCTGGTGCTGTGGCAAAATTGGTCACTTTGCCATGGATTGTTGGTTTAATCCAAGGTATAACGAGACTCCTTATGTTAGCAATGTGAGGCCGACCACTCGTAGAGTTAACCAATCGAGGGGAGTATGCTAACAAGGAATCTAGGACCCAAGTTTGATTGGGTTCCTAAGGCAAATTAATTCTGTTTTGCAGGGATGTCCAAAGGCCAACAAAACTCCTATTTGGTATTTGGACAGTGGATGCTCCCGTCATATGACTGGGACAAGAAGCCTGCTGCGGGAGTACACCCCAGTCGAGAATGGACCCAAAGTCATCTTTGGGGGATCTGATCGGGGAGTCACCAGAGGTTACGGTATGATTTCCAACGGTATACTCTCTATCTCTGACGTAGCTTATGTTGAAGGGTTAAATCATAACCTGATCAGCGTAAGCCAGTTATGTGATAAAGGGTATGACGTTAAGTTCTGCAAGGATAAATGCCTGATAATATCATGTGACTCTTCGGAGACCGTATTAACAGGCATTAGGAGCAGAAATATTTTCTGTTTAGACTTTCTTAGTTTAGACTCTTCTACCCCTATATGCCTAGTAGCAAAAGGCAATGCATCTCTTTGCGAACAATGGCACAAGAGATTGGCACACATTAATTACAAGACAATTAATATGCTATTTTCAAAAGACTTAGTAAGGGATGCTCCCTTTATTAAGTGCATTAAAGATAGTCCATGTCCTGCATGTCAAATGGGCAAGCAGACTCGGGCTACCTTTAAGAGCATCCCAGACAAAGATTCCTCCAGATGTCTTTACCTTCTGTACATGGACCTGTTTGGTCCTATGCAAGTTCATAGCTTAGGAGGGAAGTCATATACGCTAGTGATTGTAGATGATCACTCTCGGTTTACGTGGGTGTTCTTCTTAAAACGCAAGTCGGATACGTTTGACATCTTCACTAATTTTGTCAAGCAGATACAGAACGAACTTACCTGCTCTGTGGTCAAAATCAGAAGTGACCACGGAACAGAGTTTGAGTCTGGGGCTATGACAGAGTTATGTGAAGAACTTGGTATCTTTCATGAATTCTCCTCCCCTCGCACTCCTCAACAGAACGGAGTGGCGGAGAGGAGAAATAGAACACTCATTGAGGCAAGCACGACAATGTTGAATGACGCTTCTCTCCCAGAATACTTCTGGGCCGAGGCTATCAATACGGCTTGTCATGTACAAAACCGGGCATTGATTAACAAAAGCCATCGTAAGACTCCCTATGAGCTACTGAAAGGCAAGAAACCAACCATGTCCTACCTGAGGATCTTTGGCTGCAAATGTTATATACTGAATAATGGGAAGTACCCGCGTACTAAGTTCGATGAAAAATGCTTCGAAGGCATATTTATGGGTTATAGTAGCCGCAGCCGGGCTTATAGAGTTTTCAACAAGAAAACCCTAGTGGTAGAGGAGTCAATCAATGTTGTATTTGATGAAGGAAGTTTGCTTAATGGCAAGACTTCTAGTCTTCTTCCTGAAGATGCAGGTGACAGACTCGAAAGGTTGCAACTGGATGAGCCCGAGAAAGATGCACCTCCAACATACGTCAAGGTATCCACTTCTACGCAGATCGGAGAAGTTCAAAATCAAAATGGAGCAACTCCTTTAGAAGAAGGCGATGTCCAAGAAGTAGTTGACGCTCCTGACGCCAGACTTCTACAGCTCAGACACATGCGGGATCATCCCAGAGATCAGATCATCGGAGATCCTCGTGACGGAGTCAGAACTCGCCGAGGTACTATTAACGAGATTCTGCATCTTAGCTTCCTATCACAGGTTGAGCCAAAGAAGTTCGACGAGGCAAACAAAGATGCTGCATGGATTTTGGCCATGCAAGATGAATTGCATCAGTTCGAAAGATGCAACGTTTGGACGCTTGTGCCCAGACCTCACAAGCAAAATGTGATTGGCACCAAGTGGATCTTCAGGAACAAACTGGATGAACATGGTGTCATCATAAAGAACAAGGCCAGGCTAGTGGCTCAAGGTTACCGTCAGGAAGAGGGGATTGATTTTGACCAGACGTTTGCACCAGTAGCACGGCTCGAAGCTATCCGGCTATTCCTAGCTTATGCCTCCCACAAAGGATTCAAAGTTTATCAGATGGACGTGAAATCAGCTTTCTTGAATGGAGAGTTGAAAGAGGAAGTATACGTCGCTCAACCTCCAGGTTTTGTCAATCCTACTTATCCTAGTCATGTATATTTTCTTAATAAAGCACTATATGGCTTAAAACAAGCTCCTCGAGCTTGGTATGAGACATTGTCTAGTTTTCTTCTTGAGAACAAATTCTCTCGAGGAAAAATAGACAAGACATTGTTTCTCAGGGAAGTCAAAGGCAAGATTTTGCTGGTGCAAATCTATGTTGACGACATTATATTTGGCTCCACGGACAACAATCTTTGCAAAAAGTTTTCCAAACTCATGCAAGGAAAGTTTGAAATGAGCAGTATGGGGGAGCTGAAGTACTTCTTGGGACTTCAAGTGAAACAGTCTGAGGATGGAATCTTCATCTCTCAAACAAAGTTCACAAATGAACTCCTCAAGAAATTCGGAATGGAGAATGCAACCTCTATGAGGACTCCAATGGGATCCACTATGTCTCTGGATAAGGATGAGAAAGGTAAACCTTTCGATGAAACCAAATACAGAAGCATCATTGGATCCCTGCTCTACCTTACTGCCAGTAGACCAGATATCATGTTCTCCACATGTGTTTGTGCCAGATATCAGGTGAACACTAAGGAATCTCACTATGTCGCTGCAAAGCGAATTCTTAGATACCTTAAAGGTACTCCAAATCTTGGCTTGTGGTACCCGAGAAACAATGATGTCGAGCTAATAGTTTTTTCAGATGCTGATTTTGCAGGGAGTAGGGATGACAGGAAAAGCACTTCCGGGACGTGCCAATTCCTCGGAAGAAGGCTTATCTCCTGGAACAGCAAGAAGCAAAATTGTGTCGCAACCTCCACAACAGAGTCTGAATACATCTCGGCAGGGAGCTGTTGCGCACAACTCCTATGGATAAGGAACCAGTTAGCAGACTATGATCTTCAGTTCAAGGAAGTACCCTTGTACTGCGACTCCTCAAGTGCAATTGCCATCACAAACAATCCAGTATCGCATAGCAGAACAAAGCATATTGAAGTGCGCTACCACTTCATTCGGGAGCACGTGGAGAACAAGGACATCTCTCTCTGCTATGTCCCCACGGACAAGCAGATTGCACATATTTTCACAAAGCCCTTAGACGAGGCCAAGTTCAGTCTCTTCAAAACTGAATTGGGGATGCTCAACTATGAAGAATAAAGCCTCCAGACGCTCCTGGCTCGTGCCTCTAGGGGGAGCATCTGCCAGCATTTCAAGTGACAACATAAGTGCACGAACTGAGGGGGAGCATGGTGTCCGGTGCACCAGACCCAAATTTGCAGAAGCCGAAAAGGGGGAGATTACCCTCTCGGCTAAGGCTAAGGTAGCTCAATGCTCTCGTTTGCTCTCAAGTAACGGGTAATGCTTATCCCTATCACCTCATTTTTAAGTTTCGGTTTTTCATTCCTATATGCTCTATTCACCTTAGCTTGTAGGGTTTAGGCTTCTTCAAATAGGGGGAGATTGTTGGGTATTGCATCCACAATGTACCTGATTTGAAGAAGCCCCTGTGCAAGCCAAGGTAAATAGACAATGTATTTGATGAAATATTTCAAGTTGTACTTGCAGATATTCCATGCTAAGTACACACCAATGTCAGGGTACAGTGGGTCAATATACACGGGTCTGTGCAACGTAATCCCTCGTTGAGCAGATCAGTGTGTTGGCCTACGTGTACTCTCTCTATTGGGGTGTACTTAATTTCAAGTACAGGGCTATGGTAAAGCAAGAGCAGACAAGGAGCAAGGATGGGCCAAAGACCAGCTCAAGAAAAGAAAGAGGAGAAACAGCCTAAGTACAAATCGACGAGAATCACTAAGTGATTCTCGCCGATTCGGCGAGAATCACTAGTGATTCTCGCCGAGTCGTCGAGAATCACTAGCTGATTCTCGCCGGTTGAAGCCGGCAGCTTCGTCACAGTCAGGGAAATTTTCTAAGGTAGAATCGTCGAGAATTACTTATGATTCTCGCCGATTCGTCGAGAATGACCTTGCATTCTCGACGATTCGGTGAGAATCAAAAGTGACTCCCGCCGATTCTCCCCGGCTTATGTATCTGTGCAGTCATATTTCGGCTAAGCAGAAGTCGGCGAGAATCGTAAGTGATTCTCGCCGATTCGGCAAGAATCACCTACGATTCTCGCCGATTTTGACTTGGCAATTTTTCTGAAAGTTCTGGACCGGTCCAAGTTACCTGCAGCTGTTTGAACCGGACTTTGGTCCTTACTTTGGTGGGACCCACAACGGTCATCTTCTTGACCTAGGGTATAAATACGATACATTGTGAACAGTAAGATAGACGGATATACGGTATTTCAAAAAGAACGAGCGGCCGACGACAAACCCTAATCTCGCGATCTTGCTCCGCCGGTCATCTCCGCCGCTCGCATGATTGTCGCCGCTGCTGATCTCAGGGTCTTCCAGATCTCCGGCGACAGAAGCTTAGGCTAGCATAGCGTCTCACGCATCTAACGAGAGATCCCTTGTCTCTTGATTCGTTGATCGGGAAAATCTTTCCCCTTCCGAATCGATCGAGACGATCGATCCTTGTGTGACCGTTGGTAGATCTTGCTCCCTTTGCTACGAAGTCTGAATCAAGTTGGCACTGCTGCTGCTCTTCGTCGCCGCTGCTGATTCCGAGAACGTTGCCGCCGCCTCAAGCCGCCGCCGGTCTCGGGAAAGATTCACTCCAAGTGAGATCTAGGGCTGTGCACTCTTCGTTGACTTCAAGAGCACGTCGTCAAACGAAGAGGGTCACCTTCTCTCCAAACGTTGTTTGTATTTCTTACAAGCTAGTTTTTAATTTCTTTGTAATGGACCGATTGGTCCCTAGTTGTAAGGGTTGGGTGCAACCCGGACTGTGGGAGTGTTGACTCCTACGTGAGGAAGGGTTCCTTCCATGAGTGCAAGGATTGGATTTCAATCCTGTTGGTGAAGTGACCGAGTCGTCCCGGGTTGGGAGATAGGTCGAAGGGGGAAAGTGGACGTACCCAAATCGGGGAACCACTATAAATTGTCTGTGTATTTTCTGTGCTTGGTTGTTTTGTTTTCTTGTGCAGGTAAAATCATAATTCCGCAAATACTCGACAGAGACACCTATTCCCCCCCCCATAGGTGAAGATAGTTAACACTAGGTGAACTTTCAGTATGTATAGCAACCCACACAAGACGTGCACGACCGCACAGTCAATACATATCACAAACGCCGGCACGACGGCCCGATGCTCCGTGCACTCAGGGCACATTCGGGTGTACTGAAAACAACGGATCCCACCAATGAGCATTTAGTCTGGCACGTAGGCCCATAACTCTCATTATGCCGCTGATGAAAGCCCAATGCCTTGGCGCTCTCATGTCCAGCCTACATAACGCAGGTACGCATCAGCCACCCCCCATTGCTCAAACCACCGTGCCACTACCAAGTACATCGTACCTGAGGCCACAAATAAAGGCGCGGTTTGGTTTCACCTTGCCTGTTCCGCACGAAGCCTCATTATATATAGTTGCAGCCCAACGGCTCAACACCACGTAAAGTGACAACTCACGGTCACAAGAGTTGAACAAACTCTCACAATTTTCTGGACTTCCTCCAGTACTTCTTGCTGCACCAAGCGACAGGTATGCACCACAGATTGCATACAAACAATCAAATACTCGGAGATTCCTCCGAATGCAAACAAGCATCAGCAATCAAGACCAGCACGTCTAGATGGGCTTCACACAGCATACCTAGATCCGTACTCCAATTCCAGACTCTAACAAGGGGGACTTCACATATCTACCCCAAGGTACACCACAACCCACCGCACACTCGCGGGGACGGGTTTTCCCTATGCAAATGCAGGAAAGTAGGACTTCACATGTCCAAGACGGAAATTGTTACCCTTGGAAGTCGCCTCGGAGCCATGGAGAGAATTGAGACGGATGAAAGCCTTCGCAGCAGCCTTGCCTTCGTAAATCTAAACTTGGCTCGCGATTTGGACAACCGCAGCACCACCGGCGGCCAGATTCCTCTTCTTCTTCCTTGTCTTGCTCTCCTATCTCTCTTAAATTTAGAAAGAGAAAGATGAAACTCAAATGAGCTTTCTCTTCTTCAATCCTGGCCTTATCAACCCAGGGAAGAGCCCAGACCATTGGATCTCAGTCAAAGAAAATGAATGGTTCTAATTAGCCCTGAATTTTATTTCTTGGGCCGAACACGAGTTGTGACACGCTTGTGTCACAGGCCGTGTTCCTGAAGCGGTGCACAACCGACTGAAAATAAACCAGAACACATGCATTTGCACGCCCGTGTCAAGCCTGACATGCTCGTGTCACCCAGTACACGGCCATGTACCTGGCAGTGTCACCCTTGTAACACGATCTCCAAAATCACCCGAGCAGGACACGGCTAAGGCACACGCCCGTGTCCCTAGCCCCTTGCCAAACACGTCCCTGTGACACGCCCGTGTCACAGGCAGTGTTCCACACTCGACAATCAGTTCTCGAGTACTCGTCTAGAATAGGGACACGCCCTGGGACACGCCCGTGTCCCAGGCCGTGTACACCTGACACGCCCTGAGAAACGCCCGTGTCTCAGGCCGTGTCAGCCAACCTGAATCCCACTTTGGCTTTTGAGATTTCTGGGGTGTTACAAAAAGTATGAGCGGGGAACTAGGACTCAAGAAATTAGATGGCATAGGAAAATCATCTAATTAATAAACTGACAGAGGACAAAGTATACGAAACTAAATACACTAGATTTATTGTACAATGTTAGGTGATTTATAGAGTTAATGCAGTGCAACATTGTAAGTATTATGAGTAACAATCGTGTATTAGTACAATTGTGTAGTAAATATGAAGTGAAGTTTAAGTCTAATTCTTATGCATGGAAGTATTAGATAGAATAATGGCAGGTATACACGCAACATCAACGAAAAGCATCAGGAAAAAATAATCAGTAATGCATGCTATATCTCCGTAAATATATATACTAATATAAGATTGATGAAGTGAAAAATCATGTCATATTTTCTATCACAATAATACCAACAATAGAATAAAGGGCTTTAACTCATTTGATTGTCTTTGCACATGATTGAAATGATTCAATAAACTAAGGTGGTCATCCTCGCAATGCTCATAGAGGCTTATCCGGATATATTAGTAGCAATTGGGGGGTATCCTTGGCACATATTTTGATTGCATATATATGAGTTTTCTCTTTTGTTGTTTACTATCAATTTTGTACTAATTTTTGCAAGGTTCCTGAATCAATCAAAATCTATCTACATAGATAAATACACGTTAACTTGTATACAAAGACCATACTAAGATAATTTTGGCCCAACATTCTAAGCTCTATATTTGAACACAAACAACGCGATATTGATTTTTCAAGTCATTCCTAACATATTAGACACAACATCACGAATTATAACATGTAGGTTTTTAAATTTCTACACAAGTATATTCTTTATAGATGTGTTATAAGTGAAATGTCATTATTCAACCTAAATCCTCACACATATCTAAAGGCATATTAAACATACACTATTCTGTCCAATCACACATAGTAGCTAAATACTGGAAGATTAGACACATCATGACAAAAACATACAATGTTAAATAGAGTTTAGCAATCCTGAATCAAACATTACACGTAATTTTTATACTTTAAGTTCCTGTCATGCATGTCACTCATTTTTTTTTAATAATTTTAAATACCAAACAAACACAAATAAATTCAACCACGAAGAAAAAAAACCAAACAACATTTTTTTGTGGCTTTGAAATTTTCAAATTTTTACGTGATTTTTTTAATAATTTTTTTTTAATAAACTTGAAAGCAAACTGCCTACGGACAAATGAACAAGTAGACTAAGGAAATCAAAATTATAAAAGGAAAATGAAGTACGCATAAAATACACTTACCGCTAGCGCTAATGCCAATGCACAACTGTGGCTCACAGAAACACGATTTCACGGAAAAATAGCCCAAATTTCGACAATTTTTGAATCCAATGATGCATATATAATAATATGCAATCAACTATCAATCTAATACAACAAAACAACTAGATAAAATCACATAACAGTTGTTGAAGATGAAAATTAAGCACCATTCAAAACTGAGACACCAAATGCACTAAGTTTACACGGTAGCCCCATACTAAGTGATTGATGGGCATGAAAAGATATAAAACATGTCATAGGTTGGGGTGTTAGTCCCAAATACATATACCAAAGCACCCCTAACCTAACACTCTTTCCCCCTAGTGCCCTGCAAGGGCCCACTGGAACCCTACCCAGTTAAGGACAAGATATGGTTTATAGGTATGTGACCTTAGTACACACAACCCGATGACCTCTCTAAAGAGAGAAACATAATGGGTCTAAATTCAAGAACAAAAGGAAAAAATAATAAAGAATACATGACAAACCAAAATACATAGCCAAAGTAGATGAAAAAATTCCAAACATTTTGCAGCAGCAATAACAGTGAAAATATTTCACAAAACTATGCTACCACTGGCGATATTGGTAGCATGTCACAGTAGCTTGCTTTAATAGACTTGGCCTTGTTGTAATCCCCTCACTTCACCCCATTTCATTTTTACTTGTCCACGAGGATTCCCCCAGCACTACCTCCATTCCAAGGTAAAATCACTTTTTTTTCTTCCCCTTTTTTGTTTTATGTTGAGATTTAGGTTGAATTCATGGAGGATTTGCATGTTTAGTCTAAATTTATGGAAGTAGTTTAGGGGTTCAAGGTTTCAAAGAAATTGGAGTTAAGGTTTTTGTTTTTCTTCGTGGAACAAAAGTTGAATCTCTAATATCATAAATAGATGAGATGAGATGACCTTAACTCATAGAATCCTTACCTTACACTACTAGATCTGGACATTAGGGGGGATCTTTAGGAAGAAGACGGGTTCGAGTTTGTTTGCCTACCACACAACGGTAACACATTCCCGAGCGATGGAAGATCATAGAACACATTTTCATAATGTTTTTTCCTCCTATTCAGGATATGACATCTTCCAGTGCCCAGTCCTGATAGAGCTTTTCAAAGTGCTCTACACCGTTACGCAAACTAACCCTATGATGGAGAGTGCCATCATGAGTCTTTATATGGTCATAGAGATCGATGTAGGGCAATATCCTCACATATATTCATACTTGGCCGATGCGGAAGTTCTTTCACTGCTTGTGTCGGAAACCATCTTTTCATTAGTGCTTGTCTGAGAGTTTTAAAACAATCTCCATGATCCAGTACTCACATCACTTGATGGAAGGGTACAATCCTGCATAGGTTTTTAAATTGTGATCATAGAGCATGATAACTTAGAGAAGATGTATGGCTTAACTCCTGACACCCAATGACTCGACATCTTCGAGTCCTTCAGGTCTTCCAGAGATCAGACACTGATGAATCAGGTCCTATATGGTAAGTAAGGTTATCGAGACCTCATCATGACTATGTCTACACTCACACCTGCTCATGTACAAGTCAGGGGACATAAAGAAGATTACTCCTAAGCTCACCATAGTGACCTGCTGCATCTTGGAAGGTATATCGTTCATTATTTTTTATTTGATTTTTTTTATTAAGTGATATACATTCCGGCTGAGAGATCCTGAGTGCCAGTGATTGAACACCCTGCCTTTGGGCGGCGTGACAAGAAGACGGGAGCTTCTTATGCGGAGAAAGGGAAGACTGTGGTGGAGTCTTCTGCCTCACACGCGTAGCCCAGGGTCTTCAACCTTGGACAATAGGATGTCATTAAGCAGGCGGATGTCGTCACAGGTGTGCGCAGTTTTTAATGTTATTTTATACTGTGTGCTGTGTTTGTTTTGATTATGATATTTTAGGGTTTTTCCTTATACGAGAGTATCCGGCGCGAGCACTGTTTGACACAGGTGCTTCACATTAATTTCTGTCTGAAGATTTCGTCTTTCGTGTCGGGGTACCTATCCGGACCATGACAGACAGTGTAAAGGTATTGTTACCTAACGGATGTTTGATGTGTGCGGATCAATCTTGCGGTCTTGAGGTCAAGATAGGAAGTCGGGAGTTCAAGGTGGAAACATTAGTATTGCCGATCAAGGAATTTGATATAATCTTTGGTATGGACTGGCTGTCAGAGCAGCGTGCCTGTATAGATTGCAATCCAAAAGAGGTCACACTCGGGAAGAATACCGAACAAGAGACCAAGTTCATTAGTATACAAGGGATGAGTGGGATGTTGTTATCTGCTCTCCAAGTCGTTAAGGCAGTTCAGAAGGGTGCGGAGTTGTTCTTCACACTCGTAGAGCCTGTGGCGCCGAAGGCCAGTTTGCGTGAAGTGCCGATTGTGTCGGAGTATGCTGATGTGTTTCCAAACAACCTGCCGGGGTTACCTCCCCAAAGGGAAATCGACTTTGCTATCGAGCTGGTGCCGGGTGCGAAACCTGTGGCCCGTTCGCCGTATCGGGTAGCGCCAAAAGAGATGGCCGAACTGAAAGTTCAGTTGCAAGAGCTGTTGGAGCAGGGATACATACGCCCAAGTATGTCACCTTGGAGAGCGCCTGTTCTTTTTGTGAAAAAGAAAGACGGTAGTTTACGGCTATGTATTGATTATCGTGAGCTGAATAAGCTGACGGAGAAAAACAAGTATCTTATTCCACGGATCGATGACTTGTTCGATCAGCTAGCGGGCTCAACCGTCTATTCCAAGTTGGATTTGAAATCTGGGTATTACCAATTGCGGATTAGGGAAGGTGACATTCCCAAGACAGCGTTTGGCACACGCTACAGTCACTATGAGTTAACAGTTATGTCGTTCGACTTATGTAATGCGCCTTCGGTATTCATGGATCTCATGCATCGAACGTTCCGCGAATACCTCGATCTATTTTTGATTGTGTTCATTGATGATATCCTCGTGTACTCACAGTCGGAGGAAGATCATGCAAACCATTTGCGGTTGGTATTGCATACCTTGCGGAGAAATAAGCTATATGCCAAGTTCTCTAGTGTGAGTTCTGGCTCTAGTCAGTGGCTTTTCTTGGACATGTGGTAAGTGGAGAGGGCATAGCGGTGGATGCGGCAAAGATAAGTTCCATTCGTGATTGGCCAATGATGTCTTCGGTGGCTGAAGTCAGGAGTTTTCTTGGACTGGCAGGCTACTATAGACGATTTGTTGAGAACTTTTCCCGGATTGCTTTGCCTTTGACTACATTGACGAGAAAAGCTCAGAAGTTCGTTTGGATGCCGGAGTGCGTGCGAGATTTTGAGGAGCTAAAAGGTCGTTTGACCACGGCGCCTGTTTTGACGTCGCCATGTGGTACAGACGGTTTTGAGATATACAGCGATGCGTCAGGAAGCGGCTTAGGCTGCGTTCTCTTGTAGTTTAGCAAGGTGATCGCTTATGGCTCATGTCAATTGAAAGTGAATGAACATAATTACCCCGTCCACGACTTGGAGTTGGCGGTGGTGATCTTTTCGCTAAAGTTGTTGCGGCACTATCTTTATGGCGTGAAGGTAGATATTTATACAGATCATAAAAGCCTAAAGTATCTGCTCGATCAAAAGGATTTCAATATTTGACAAAGGAGGTGGATGGAATTCCTAGGGGATTATACCTTCGACATTCACTATGTTCCTGGAAAGGGAAATGTGGTCGTTGATGCCTTGAGTCGTCGGACTCCGGTTCGGGCAAGTTGGTTGCGGATACATGATTAGCGTCTAATCCAGGAGTTGGAAGCGTTGGAGATATCTTATGTGGAAAGGGATTCTTCGGTTGATGCATGCTTGAACTGGATGGAGGTTCAATATGACCTTGCAGACAGGGTTTGACGGGCAACGGAGTTTGATGAAAGTCTCCAGCGGTATGCAAAGGAGGGGTCTGGTGACCAATTCTCCTTGGATGACACTTTATTGAAGGATGGCCGATTGTGCGTCCCTTGTGCGGGTAAATTGCAAGAAGAATTGTTATACAAAGCACACTTTACAAAGTAATCAATTCACCCTGGAAGCACAAAAATGTACAAGGACATGAAGAAATTGTTCTGGTGGCTCAGTTTAAGGAAGGAAATAGCCGAGTATGTGGCTAAGTGTCGTACTTGTGCTTTGGTGAAGGCAGAATGTCAACGGCCTAGTAGTTTCCTGAAATCATTGCCGGTTCTGCAGTGAAAGTTTGAGGATATTTCTATGGATTTTGTGCACAGATTGCCAAGATCTCAACGCAGGAATGATTCAATCTGGGTGATTATAGACCGGTTGACAAAGGTGGCTCACTTTCTACCGAACAAGTGGGACGATTCTGTGGAAATGTTGGCAAAGCTTTATGTGGAGCAAATTGTTCGATTGCACGGTGTTCCCCGGAGCATCGAAAGTGACCGAGATGGGCGATTTACTTCGAAAGATTGGAGGCTAATTCATCAGTTGTTGGGCACGAAGTTAGCATTCAGTACGGCCTTTCATCCGCAAACGGATGGCCAAACTGAACGAACCAACAGAACAATGGAGGATAAGCTCCGTATGTGCGCCCTGGACTTCGGTAAGAAATGGGAAGATCACCTTATTATGGTGGAGTTTGCCTACAATAATAGCTACCAAGTGAGCATCAGTATGGCACTGTTTGAAGCTCTGTATGGTCGCAAGTGTCGTACACCACTAGCTTGGGCAGAAACTGGCGAGTCCAAGCTATTGGGACAAAAGGAAGTCGAGGATGCTAACTTAAAAATACGCTCTATTCGAGAGAGACTACTTATAGCCCAGGATCGACAAGCCAAGTATTACAATGCTAAGCACCGGAACGTGGAGTTCGCGGTGGGTGACTGGGTCTATTTAAAGATTAAACCCTTCAAAGGCGTATCTCAGATTCGGCAGTGGAAAAAGCTAAGTCCGCGATACCTTGGTCCGTTTGAAGTGGTAGAATGAGTTGGGGAAGCTGCTTATTGGCTAGCTCTATCATCGGAATTGGGTGGATTGCATGATGTGTTCCACATCTCGGTACTATGAAAAGCAGTCAAAGACCCAGCTCAAGTGATTGAGAATGATCGGGTGCCGGTTGAGTATGGGCTAATGACAAAGGTGAGGACCATTCGGATCGAGGATCGAGCCGAGAAATAGTTGCGGAACAAAACGATCGGGATGGTCAAAGTCCGGTGGGACAATTGTGGCCAAGAAGAGCTAATATGGGACGGGAGCAGACCATGCGAGCTGAGTTCCCCGAGTTATTTATGTAAACTGTTTGCTCGTCTGTATGGTGTTGCAACATATATATAAAAGTATCACTTTTTGTGTCATGCTTGCATCTCCCTACTGCATCCAAATTTCGGGACGAAATTTTATTAAGGAGGGGAGGGTTGTAACACCCCAGAAATCTCAAAAGCCAAAGTGGGATTCAGGTTGGCTGACACGGCCTGAGACACGGGCATGTCTCAGGGCGTGTCAGGTGTACACGGCCTGGGACACGGGCGTGTCCCAGGGCGTTTCCCTATTCTCGACGAGTACTCGAGAACTGATCATTAAGTGTGGAACACGGCCTATGACACGGGCGTGTCACAAGGGCGTGTTTGGCACACAGCTAGGGACACAGGCATGTGCCTTAGCCGTGTCCTGCTCGGGTGATTTTGGAGATCATGTTACAGGGGTGACACGGCCGTGTACTGGGTGACACGGGTGTGTCAGGCTTGACACGGGCATATCAATGCCCGTGTTTTGGTTTATTTTAAGTCAGTTGTGCACCGCTTTAGGAACACGGCCTGTGACACAGGCGTGTCGCAACCCGTGTTTGGCCCAGGAAATCAAATTCAGGGCTGATTAGAGCCGTTCATTTTCTTTGACCAAGATCTAATGGTCTGGGCTCTTCCCTGGGTTGATAAGGCCGGGATTGAAGAAGAGAAAGCTCATTTGAGTTTCATCATTCTCTTTCTAAAGTTAAGAGAGAGAGAAGAGCAAGGCAAGGAAGAAGAAGAGGAATCCGGCTGCCGGTGGTGCTGCGGTGGTCCAAATCGCGAGCCGAGTTTGGATTTATGAAGGCAAGGATGCTGCAAAGGCTTTCATCCGTCTCAATTCTCTCCATGACTCCGAGGCAACTTCAAAGGGTAACGATTTCTGTCTTGGACATGTGAAGTCCTACTTTCCTGCATTTGCATAGGGAAAACCCGTCCCCGTGAGTGTGCGGTGGGTTGTGGTGTCCCTTGAGGTAGATATGTGAAGTCCCCCTTGTTAGAGTCCGGAATTGGAGTACGGATCTAAGCATGCTGTGTGAAGCCCATCTGGACGTGCTGGTCTGGATTGGTGATGCTTGTTTGCATTTGGAGGAATCTCCGAGTATTTGATTGTTTGTGTGCAATCTGTGGTGCATACCTGTCGCTTGGTGCAGCAGGAAGTACTGGAGAAAGTCTAGGAAATTGTGAGAGTTGGTTCAACTCTTGTGACCATGAGTTGTCACTTTACGTGGTGTTGATCCGTTGGGCTGCAACTATATAAAATGAGGCTTCGTGCCGAACAGGCAAGGTGAAACCGACCCGCGCCTTTATTTGTGGCCTCAGGTACGATGTACTTGGTAGTGGCAAGGAGGTTTGAGCAACGGGGGGTGGCTGATCCATACCTGCGTTATGTAGGCTGGACATTAGAGCGCCAAGGCATTGGGCTTTCGTCAGCGGCATAATTAGAGTCTTGGGCCTACGTGCCAGACTAAATGCTCATTGGTGGGATCTTGTGTTTCGAGTACACCCGAATGTGTCCTGAGTGCATGGAGCATCGGGCCTTCGTACCGGCGTTTGTGATATGTATTGACTGTGCGGTCGTGCACGTCTTGCGTGGGTTGCTATACATACTGTTGAAACATGCTTTGCAGGGATGGAATTCCGCTACCCCATGCCAGGGATAGGGTCGTTATAATTGGTCAGCTGAATGCTGACCGTTGCCCTATTTACCACTGCTTGGTGGATTGGTTCTTACAGGTTCAAGAGGTGCTGGTCCGAGCGGGACTTAGCGAGCTGAAGACCAAGCTGCGTTGCTGCCCTAGAAGGCTTTATTTTGTTTCTTCTTGTTCATGTGTGGCCGGCCGATGTTTGTAAACAACATCTTGTTAAGGGAAATTTGTAAGGCCATAAGGCCAAATACTTTGGTTGTATACATTCCACTTTTGTTAGTGGACAGTTCTTGTTTTGCTTGAGTTCAAGGTTTCAACCGTGAAGCTTCCGCTAGAATGCTCTGTGTTAGGATGCGTTGGTATTGATATTATTTCGTAGCGTTTCCGCCTGTTTGTGGAATATGGTGTGGGGCACCGGCCGGACCCTCTATTATATTCTTCTTGACATGTAGAGGTGTTACACTTTTGACCCGAATGTTTAATTTTTCTTATGTGTTTGTGGTCACTCCTATATCTTTCATGCTCATATTTATCTCATGCATTGTTCATTTTTTTGCGTATTAAAAACTCCATCTCTCTTTTTAAACACAAACCATTTACATTCTTCCCCAAACCCTTTTCGATATCAAAGGGGAGATTAGAATGTTCATGAACTAGTCCTATGCTAGTCATCTAGGGGATATCACATGTAGGGGGAGTTATACGGCTATCATGCACATTACTAGGGGAGTACACATGTAGGGGGAGTCATGCTACTTTCACACTGTGCTATCTTGATATATAACTTGTTCATGTTTCAAGATTATTGTTAGATTACTTTATACCATGCTACTAACGATTTACATCTCATAAACGGGATTTAATTTTATCAAAAGGGGGAGTTTTTTGGAACTTATGTTCTCAATCTCTTTAGTTTGATAATATCAAATCCCAAGTTGTATTTGATTATACTTATGTTACGTATAGTGTGCATGTTTATAGGTATAAAGACACCATATTTCTACTATCGGTGACATACCGCCTAGCGCTAGTACTACTGCTTGTGGTAGCTATTTAGGTTTACAAGTTGAGACAACTTGTTTCCACTCTATGACCTACCACCAGACGCTAGTATGACTACCGTCGAGTGCTAGTAGGACTATCACCAGGCACTAGCCATGTCGACGACCGTCAAGATGGTAACATCAAGAATAAACTGTTGGAAAGCCTACCACACTGCGCTATCCAGAAGCGACAAGAGAATATTTTTGGATTTTCTCTCGTTTGGTGGTGGACAACTGGCAACAACGCGTGAAAAGACCTACTACCGCACGGTAACCTTAGAGCCAGTGGTATATTATTTTAAAATGACTATAAAAGTGCGTGTTTCTTTTCCCAAGGAGATAAGAAGAGACTACACATGATTAGGGTTCTGCTACCAACCAAACCTATCAAAAATGGCACTATCAACCAAAACACGACATGAGGAGCATCATGTGCTTACCCCCAGCAACAAATTTGGAAATTGCACACAATAATGGGCAAATGAGGGCACTTTCTGTACAATTAAAGATTAAGAGAAATGTAAGCAAAAATGACCCAAAAGTGCAGTCCCACGTGTGAAAATTAGCCCAGATGAGTTTGAAAAACACTATAAATATTGGATTAATCAATGCTTCCCATTTTATTTATATATTATGGACTTTTATGCTTTTATAGATAATGGATTTTTGTGTTTCTTTTATTAATAGGTTGGCAAAGTGATAAATAATGTTAGCCAGTAGAATAAGCTTCTTGTGGTGGAGGTTAGCCCAAGTGTTGGCACTACCGCAAGGCAGATGTTCTGGGAATAAGGCTCCCCTCAACCATATTAAGTATTTCGGGAGGGGGGTCTTATAAATGGTATCAGCTTGCAAATGGTCCCGAGGTAAAGAAGTCCATTGAACTGCAAGGCCACCACCGCTTGAACATTCAGATTAAGGACAAACTAAAATAGCAGGAGTAGTGGTGTGCATATGTGTGATTCACATTATTTTTGTCCACTATTTCCAATAAAAATTACCAACATAATTTTAAACTCATATTTTTTATGTTTAGATCCTGGTACATTTTGAGCTAGTGATTGGCACCCATATTTCTATGGATGTCACTCCATTCCAGTAGTTTGAGTTTGGGAAGACATTGTTTGCGATTCTGGATGCTTTCAGATCCCAGCAGGCCCCGGTGCAATAACAAAACCCTGGTTCAAACTAGATGAGCACATTTCAAGGCCTCTTTCTCCCATCTATATTGTGATAGAGTCATATATTCATACAAAGGGGTGGTTTGATGTAACATCTCCATCCGTTAAGAAGAATATAACAAAAGGTCCAGCCGAGGCCCCATGCCATATTCCACAAAGCGATCAACAGAGTTATGCATTGAAACTAAGATATGTACGTGTCCTAACTCAGAGTTACATTCTAGCGGAAGTATTAACATTAACTTAGAACCCAAACAAAGGAATTTCCAATGCATAATAGGAATGATATTCAAAATACACAAATTATTTTTGCCTTAAGGCCTTACATACTGTTTTTATCAAGAAATGTGTTTTACAAACATCAACTTATAGGCCGGCCACGCATGAAAATAGTAAATAGTTCGTGTTGGATCCCTAGTTTGATATGGGCTTGGTTCACTAAGTTAGCATATGACCCAACATGTATAGACTAGGGTCATGGTTGTGTCCTAGAGTCTAGGTCAAGTCCTTAGAGTCAACAATGCCAAGGACAAGCCTTCAACAAAGTCAGAGACTCAAGACTTAGAGAATTCAAGACTTAGAAAAAGGAGTTCTACATTCGTCGATCTCCGATCGACAAAAGTCGTGCTCAGATTCACGAACTCAGAGATAAATCTCTGAGCTCAGCTCGATGAACTTGGTTCTCAGCTCGACGAACTTTGGATAAAGTGATAACTTCTCTAAGTCAAACTTCAGTCGACGAACTAAGAACATCAGCTAGATGAACTTTGTTCTCTGGTCGACTAATTTAGGATAAGGTGACTCGACACTCAACACCTGATACTGTCTCGACACTCAATGCCAGATACTGTCTTAACACTAAATGCCAGATAATGTCTCGACTCTTAACGCAAGATAATGTCTTGACACTCAATGCCAGAAGACATCTTAAATATTCTAAGTCTAGAATGCAAACTCAGCTCGACGATCTTGGATCTCAGCTCGATGAACTTGGTACACAGAATAGGAAAGTCATTAAGCAGCAGTCAGCCATTCAGAGGTCGACGATCTTGGATCTCAGCTCGACGAACAGCTATTCTCAGCTCGACGAACTGTAAACTCAGGTCGACGAATCCAATCTTGGCTGTTTTCCTCTTTTGTCCTTATTATGTGGCAATGATTGCTGAGTAATTAATGCTCTAATATCTTCTGAATATTACCGTTAGACAAGAGCATTAATCACGGTCGTCATCAGGATTATTGCCTGCCATTTTTCTAAGGGACAGTTGGGGAAACAAATTAATGCCAAATTATTTCAAGGCCGTCAGCATTAATTACAGCAAGAATTTCAAAATTCAAAAGGACTTCCACATGGAAAAAATAAAAACGAGAAGTTCTCTTTCTTATATATACACAATCTAAGAGACATACAGAATTCTGGAGGCATAGAGAATCGATCAGTAAAGAAATCAACAACTGCTAGACCAGAAGAAGAATAATCTTTCTGAAGAAGAAGAACAACCATCCAAATCAAGAATCTTCTTCTGTCATACTCTCAGGAACTTTCAGTAGGACAACAACACTACATCTGTCAAGAAGTTCCTGAAGTTCTTCGGGTTAATGTTGAAAGCTTGAAGGCCTATCACCCTGAAGAAAAAGTTCCATTCCTCCCTGAACAAACTCAATATTTCAGGGGGAGCTTTTTGTTAACATTAATTCCACTAGTCTTCTCAGTTGTATTTGAGAAAGAGAAGACACCACCACACTCTCACCCCCTCTGTAAAAAGGGTTCTCTACTTCCTTCAAAAGTGATTCCTAGTTGCAAGTCTCCTAACCAAAAGACTTGAGGTTTGGTTTTTGAGCACCTTACCAAAAGCTCATAGGTGGCAGTCACCTGATCAAAAACCTGAGTAGATTCCTACCAGGGTGGTACAAGAGTGGATATACCCAGGTTGGGGAACAACTATAAATTCTTGTGTTGTCTGGTTGCCCTCTTCTTCTTGTTCTTGTTGTGGTTGTGTTATTTAGCTTTTTTTATTTCATTTATTTCAATTTGGTATGCGGTGATATAGTATCTAAGTTTAGGTATAATATTAATAGTTCAGGAAAAGTTTTTTAAATATACATACATACTCTTTTACCCCCCCCCCCTTAGAGTATATCAGATCTAACCCTAACTTTCAGTTCACCAATTTGCCCTAAAGGTCCAGCTAGTATAGCAAAAGAACTTTGGTTTGCTACTTCCTGCTCGACTCTTTAGCACCTGCACAAGTACAACACACCAAAAAGTGGCAAAAAATCAATAGTAAGCATTAACTGACCAAATTATAATGACCCCACCCCTCACTCAGGGCGGCAGTGCTCCTTCCTTATAGGTATACAACATGGATACATAATGGCATCATATCATGCAATTTAAGCATCATTCACTACAAACATTGGCGTGCAAGGACACACATCCCATGTACTTAGGGCACATTATCAGTGTACTGGAATCCCAGCCCAACTACCGGACTTAATGGTGGTCCACACTTGATCATTACTAGTCTTTCCAGGTCGTAGCCTAAGAGTCTCCCCTATGTTATGGCAAAGTCAAAGGAGGTCTATTTTCTTGAGATACAATCCAGTGATTACTCGAAGTCGATCGTTGTAAGGCATGTATAGTTATTAATCTTTTCTGTCCGTAGCCTAAGACTCTCCCCTATGCTATGACAAAGTCAAAGGCGCTCTTCTAGATTCATGCCAGTGGCTCACTCAAATTCGAATGCTATAGGGTAGGTACAACTCAACCACAACCTATTGCTCAAGTCTTCACGCTCACAAGCCACGATGCGGGTCTGCCTCCCCTTGCCCGTTCATACATATATAACCATGTTATGTTCCTTGGCTTGCACTCATGGCCACCAAAGCTAGGCACTTTAAGCACACAACTCAATATATTCGCCCCTAGTCTCCAAGAGACAAACCTCACAAACATAACTCTCTGAGAGCTCCTACTAGCGGTAGTAGTACTGCCACATGGTAGGGTACATAACATCATTTCTTCCCCAAATCATGGGTGTTTTCCAGGAGACAAACTCAAGTAATTTCACAACAGTAACATGCACACCCCATGAATCCAAAAACTACATGTTTAACCATGAAGTCTTCTCTAACAAGAAAATCAACAATATAACCATCACCAATCCAGAACAACCTGTCCGGATGGGCTTTACACAACAAGCCTATTCCGAACTTCGATTCCATATTCTATATGCAAGTTTATTACCAGGGATACAACCGATCATCCTATTGGAAACTCCGTGTTCTCCACTAATTGGTGGGAGTTTCCATGCATATACCAATATAAGGACTTCACATGCCTAAGATGGAAGATCGTTACCCTTATCAATCGCTTCGTTGCTATAAAATCACAGTTGATCCGTTTGGAAACGGTCAAAAAACCTTCATCTCCGCGGATCTGGCATCAGCTACCAAATCTGACCACAAGAACACCTTCACAGCTTCCCTTCAAGGCTAGATCAGCCTTGCCCTTACTCTCCTAACCTTCTCCTTCTTCTATCTCAGGATCAGAGATACAGAGAGAGAGAGAGAGAGAGAGAGAGAAATGAGAAAGATTTCTCGTCTTAAGCTTTTAACATAACACTACCGCCAAGAGATAACTAGCTACTATGACGCAGTTTCTTAGGCAGTGGCTGCATGGACCAATCAAGCCATTCTGTCGCTCAAAGACCGCATCAACTTTATCTGACATGTAGCACACTACCGCCATCATTTCCTTTATTGTTGCGTGATTTCGTCTAGAGACAATGGTTGGATTAATTCACTAAATACCGCCACATGGTATTACACTAACGCACAACAGTGCCTTCCACAAACGTTTATCTTTTAAATCAGCTGGATACTGCCAGCGCTAGCTTTATCTCCTAGCGGTAACCTCCAGTGAACAACTTCCTGTTGTTTTCAAGATATTTAGGGCATTACAATTCTCCCCTCCTTTAAGAGATTTCGTCCTGAAATTTACACTTAACAGGAAACAACACAGAAGTACAAAACATATAAAATGTACCTTAACAGAACAGTTCAGGGAACTCTTCTCGCAAGATCTACTCGCGCTCCCATTGTGCTCCTCACGAACACAATTGTCCCAATAGACTTTTATCATTCTAATCTCATTGTTCTGCAATCGTTTGATCTTCGTATCCTCGATTTGAAAGGGCTTAACTGTTGTTGTCAACCCATTATCGACCGACACATGATCCGTAATAACCACTTGCGCAGGCTCTTTCATAGACTTTCGCAACACCGATATGAAAAAAACATCATGCAAACCACTGAGTTTAGCAGAAATATTCAACTGATAGATAGCTTCACCAATCCGCTCAATGGTTTCTAATCGCCCAAGGTATCTCAGACTCAGCTTTTCAAGCGCCGAATCTTTGATATACCCTTGAATGGCTTTATCTTATGATATACCCAATCACCTATCACAAACTCTATGTTTCGATGTTTGGTGTTGTAGTGCTTTGCTTGACTATCTTTATCAATTAACAACCGTTCTCAATTCAAACGTATCGTCAAAGTCGCATCTTTGACGTCTTTACGTTATATAACTTTGATTCACCTGTTTCTACCCAAGCCAACAGAATTCGACACTTCTTACCATATACACCCTCAAAAGGAGCTATTTGAATACTTGCTTGGTAGTTATTATTGTGGGAGAATTATATCATATAAAGATGGTCCTCCCACCTCTTCACTAAATCTAAGGCGCACACACAAAGAATTTCTTCCCTCATTTTGTTTACCCTCTCAGTCTGACCATCCGTCTGAGAATGAAAGGTCGTGTTGAACTTCAGCTTGCTACCCAATAGTTGATTAATAAGCATCCAATAATTTGAGGTGAAATGCCTATCTCAGTCACTAACAATACTATAGGGCACACCGTGCAATTGTACGATCTATTCCACATAAAGTTTGACCAACTTATCCACTAAATCATCCCTCCGATTTGGAATGAAGTGTGATACTTTTTTCAACTGGTCCACACTCACCCAAATGACATCAATTTTTGACTGTGATCTTGGCAAACCATGAACGAAATCCATAAATATGTCATCAAACTTCCACTCTGGTATTGGTAACAACTTTTAGAAATCACCAGTCGTTTGAAATTCAGCCTTTACTAGAGCGTAAGTATGACACTTTGCCACATAATGACCTATGTCCTTCTTTAACCCTGGCCACCAGAATAACTTCTTCATATCCTTGAATATCTTTGTGCTCCCTGGGTGGATTGAGTACTTTGTAAAGTGTACCTCATATATCAATTCGTCTCACAATTTGCCAATGTTTAGGATGCACAACCGACTGTTCTTCCATAAGAGACCATCATCAACAAAAAATTGGGCAATTGACCCATCCATAGTCTCTTCCAAATAGCCTTTCATGTTGTCATCCATCTTCAATGCTTGCTGAATCCAATCTGTGAGGTCATATTGCACCTCCCTCCAATCTAAACATGCATTTGCACTATAGCTGCGATCAACACAAGTGATCTCCAAAGCTTCCAAATATTGAATAAGACGCTCATCATGCATCTGTGTCTAGTTGGCCTGCACTGGATCCATGCGACTTAATGCATCAATGACAATACTTTCCTTCCCGGGAAAAAAGTGTATCTCGAACGTATAGTCCCCAAGGAACTACATCCACCTCCTTTGTCACATTTTCAAATCCTTATGATTTAATAGGTACTTTAGGATCTTATGGTTCGTAAAGATGTCAACCTTCACGCCATACAAATAATGCTGACACATCTTCAAGGTTAATATCACTGCCGCCAACTCCAAATCGTGGACTAGATAATTTCTCTCTTGCACCTTCAGCTAGCGAGTGTCATAAGCTATAACCTTCCTGAACTATAGAAGAATGCTTTCTAAGCCGCGCTCCCTTGGGCATCGCTGTAGATCCCATAGCCTTCTACACTACATGCAAACTCAAAACATGCGTCGTGGTCAAATGACTCTTCAACCCCTCAAAAGCTCACGTTCACTCAGACATCCAAATGAAATTCTGATTCTTCATTGTCAATGTACTTAAAGGAAAATCAATCCTCAAAAAGTTATCTATGAAGCGCCTATAATAGCCTGAAATTCCATGGAAATTACTGACTTTCACTGAAGAAACAAGTATAGGCCACTCTCGTATCGTAACTATCTTCGCCAGATCCACAGCAATACCCTCTCCACTAACTACATGACCAAGAAAGTCCACTGAAGATAGCGAAAACTCACACTTAGAGAACTTGACATATAGTCAATTCCTCCTCATGGGATGCAGAACAAATCTCAAATGATTCACAAGATCCTTTTTTGACTGAGAGTATATCAGTATGTCGTTAATAAAGATGATCACAAACATGTACAAATACTCTCTAAATGTCCTATGCATCAAGTCTATAAATTCCAATGGCGCATTAGTGAGCCAAAAAGGTATCATAGTGAATTCATAATGCCCATAGCATGTACCAAACGCTATCATGGGAATATCACTTTTTTGAATCCTTAACTACCAATAGTCAGACTTCAAATCCATCTTTGAATAGATAGACGATCGAACCAGCTGATCAAATAAATCAACGATTCACGGAATCAGATATATGTTCTTCTCCGTCAGCTTGTTTAGTTCATGATAATCAATGCATAAACACAAACTTCCGCCTTCAACTTCACAAAGAGGACTAGTGTACTCCAAGGAGACATTCTTGAACGTAAAAATCCTTGCTCTAGTAATTCCTATAACTGTACCTTCAACTCCGCCATCTCATTTCGTACTACTCGGTAAGATGAGCGTGACACAGGTTTTGCACCTAGCACCAACTCAATAGTGAAGTCAATTTCTTGTTGGGGTGGAAGTCTAGAGAGATCCTTTGGAAACACATTTGCAAACTATGTCATAATAGGAACATCACTCAAACTGGACTTCGGCTCTACAGCCTCCAATAGTATAAAGAATAACTCCACACCCTTCCAAACTTCCTTGACCACTTAGAGAGCAAACATCAGTATCTTGCTTGATCGTCGCATACTAGCGAATTTAGTTTTGCGTTCTGTATTTTGTTCCAGTATGGCTTCCTTTGAGTTGTAATAAATGCAGGCACGCTGCTTCGAATGCTATTCCATGCCAAAGATCTCATCAAACTTAGATATTGGTAGCACAGATGCTTCCAATAAAAAATCATGACTTCATATCCGCACCTTAACACAACAAACTCTATCCGCACACATCGAGAAACCATTAGTAAACAATACATCCAATCTATCTATTGATATAAAATAAGGTACTCTCATACACAGTATGAAGTCCTCAAATAGAAAGGAATGAGAACTTCCTATATTAAACAATGCTTTTTCGGATAGTCCTAGGACAAAGCCTAATTCAAATAAGTTAAGTAATGCACACAAGGAGTAAGTATATTATATAATAAAAGTTGTATACTAAACCGCACCTGCCACCACATTGCTTTGTTTTATGGCCTCCTATTGGCCAAGATTATAGACTTGTGGTTGAGCTGGAGTATAATGAGGTGCAGATGGCTACTTCGCCTTCCCTTTCTCTGCATAAGTCACACCCATTGTCTGAGGGCCACTCTGACACTCTCGGGCTATGTGTCCTTGCTTGCCACAAGTATAACAAGTAATTGGGCCTCGCCCAAGAGTTTCTCCAAACACAATAGAAGAAAAGTTGGCACAGAAGATTTGGACTTCTTGTTCCACCTTTGATACCTAGAATTTGAAGAGTTCAATACTTTGAACTCTAGCTTTATCACGCTCAAGTCTTTCTTACTTTGGACTTTTTAATATCTTGCTCTAGGGACCGAGCAGTATTAACCAACATTTCAAAACCCTACATCAACGGACTCGAGAGAAGCTACCTCAAATCATCTGGCAGTCCTTTATAGGACCTATTTGTCTTGCGCTCCTCATTAGCAAATGTAGAGCCCGCATACCATCCCAATCTAGTAAACTCAGCAAAGTAGTCATTAACATTACTCTCACCCTGAATTAATTTCTGGAATTGATTCTCCATTGAAATCCTCTATATAGATGGGAGATATCTTGCCATAAATATCCTAAAAAACTCTTTTATTGAGACCTCCATCAATGGACGACCAAAAAATAGGTGTAACTCCAATTCATCCTATGATAGCCTCTCATCTCCATCTAACAAGAAGGTAGCTACATTAACTTTCAGCCACTCCTCTGTCTCCATTGTCGGCATGGTTCTCTTAATGTGAGAGAGACAATCTTCCGCTTGTGTTGGGTTCTAGTACCTGCAAACACAGGAGGGTCGAAACTCATCACATGCTTCAATTTCTTTTCTTTTGATACCCTTGCGGCCACTGGCTCCACGGACACTTGTCTCACTGCCACAGGCTCAACTACACCAATCGGCTCTTGGGCCACCCTAAGGGTAGGAGGTTGTACATGCACTCCTGGTTGCGTATTGATCAGTGTGAACATGGTTTCATCAACCAATCTTATAGTTTCAGCAGAAGGAGGTGTAAAATCCTACAAACAACAAGACCCCTAGGAAGTTTTTGTCATGAGTAGATCATGACAAAGCCTTAAGAAGACCAAGAGGACCATGAGTACCTAGGAAAATAACTGAAATCGCCTTGGTCTACAAATAGAAATTTCTGGTTACTTAGCCTAGGGTTTGGATTTTGGGTCTCAACTTGACTATTTGACCCCACCATAACACTTCCAATCTTATAAGGAGTCCCTTAGAGCACTAACAACCTATTGGGGTCAAACAAAGAGGTCAAGTTGACCAAAGTAAACACTAATCCTAGTTAGGTCAAATTGCCCTAATTTGACCCAAATTGATTACTCCAAGCCACAAATGCACTTGGGTGGTGTCAAGGAACCCATGAACTCCCAATTGGGTCTGTCACATCATCTTATTTGACCTAGGGTTGAGCCTAATTAACTAGGGTTAATTAAGCCCAAAATTGGTGGAAAAGTCAAACCTAGCCCCAATCCAATTAGATTAGGCCTAATTATTGTTACCAATTAGTTACAAACAATAAAAATTACTTCTAATGCCACTCGATTTCTGAAGGGGGTGATTAGGAGAGAGAAAATGGAAGTTTTCCCCAAATTGAGGAGAGAGAAAGAGGAACATTCATGGCTTTGGAAGGCCATAGAGCACTCAATCCTCCTTTAATGGCCTCATTCATTCCCCATGATAAGTTTAGAGAAGATGGATGGGTTTTCCCGGCCTCATAGAGGCAGAATTTCAGGAGTTTTGAAATGTCTTAAAACCTCCATTCATGGCAATTAATGGCCATTCATGACCTAACCCTCCCTCTCCCTAAATTGACTTCTTTAATTATCACCATCAGGAGTTGAAGAGGAGGAAATCACCAATTTTTATGAAGGAATCGAGCCCTCTAAGAAAGGATTGACATGGCACCAAAAACCACCCGAACAGCCTTGAAGAACCGTTAGTCGGCAAGGTAAACAGTCACCAATCAGGTCCAGTTCTCTGCCTCTTCTCCAGTGCATAGATCTCAATCTATTTGGGGCCTTAATCGAGCCCAATTGGGCTTGGATAAGGCTTACCAAAGGGCTCGTTTTCGAGTTCCTATTTCCTACTCTAAACCTCTAGTCCGGCCACCTCTGATTGACAAGTCGACGTTAATCATCGGCCACCACCTTGACGAAGGTGGTGGTGGTGTTGGCCGGTCGGGAGAGGGCGCGTGTGGTCGACAAATCAAGCCTAAACATTGTCCAGGTCAGGAAAATGTGGATCGTCTGTCCATTAGGGATGATGAGCATGGACCATCGGATCGGGCTCGATTTGTTATACGTAGGCGGAAATATTTATTAAAATATAGATTATATGATTTGTCACACTATTTCCTGTGAATGGTTTTAATTATTAAAAATAGTTAGATGTCTCTTCTGTGGAAGTGCCCAATAGAAAAAAGTAACTCTTGAGGTGTAGTTTAATACAAAATTAGAATAATCCAATTTGGCTAACGAGTTTTCCCTCGGCACTCATTTTGGGGCAAGGTGTCCCAATGGCTAACTAGAGTTTAAACTAAGTACCCCTAGTGGCCCACTTAGTCAAATTACCTTAAATTTTGACCATAGGCTGCCTAGACATGACCTTCATCCTATCCAAAAATTAGAATTTTTGGAGATGATTTTTCTTTAGTTTTTGTAATAATTTAATAAATCATAAATGGGATAAATACAAGGTCTATGGACCTCTAATTTTCCCAAATCTCTAGTGGATAATCAGAGGGGTCATTATATGGAAATGTCAAAAATCTCAGCTCATTTGGGGTTGATTTGATATGGTAACCAAGTGATCAAGATGGCCACCCAGAGAAAATAAAGCCTAGTTCTTCAAAAAGTGCACTTAGTGGAGTTGAGTGATCATCCCTCAACCATACAAGGTGAAACTTTGGCCACTGCCTTGTTATCACATGAAACACCCTCCCAAATAAATTTAGGGGATTTAGGGTTGGAATACCCTGAATTCCTAGTTCAAACATTAGGGCTGCCTATGAGGGTAATGAAAGAAATATGGTCTCATCTCCAAGGATTGGCTCAAAACTTTGTAGATAGTTTCATAGGATGGAAAAACACCATGGAAAATTTTATTGGAATTTTAGAGCTATTTCACCTCACTGAACACTTATTACTTAGAATGGGAACATTCCTTTCAAGTGTAAAAGACATGTTCATACAATATTGGAAGATCATGAAACTTGGATTAAGGGTTTATACTGATGTTATAAATCTTTTCAATTTTTATTTTGAATTGTAGTTGGAGAATTACAGTACGTCCTTTATAGTTTTAATTATTATTGTCATGAGAAATAAATTTGTTTTAGGACTAATTGAGTTCTGGAAAATTATGATACTTGGCCAGTAAACTTTTTAGGTTATCATGATGCTCTGAAAATTTTTACATAAAATATGGAAGAAATTATGTAGTGGTTCCTTCACAAATTGTCCTAGGTTTTATTTCATTTATCTAATTAATTATATAGCTAAATGAAGTTAGAAAATCATGAAATTTGGTTAGTGAACCTTTCTGATCATTATAGTCCTCTGGTAATTTTATCACAATTTTTGGATAATAAATCCTTGTACTTCGTTTAATTTTGTTTTGATCAAATGTTCAATATTTTGATTTATGGTAGAAATTATTTTGGAAAATTATGAAATTTATACCTTGTTGTTTTTAGCCATTATTATGTTGCTAAATGTTATTAAGGATTTTGCATATCAGAAACTTGTTCCTCATGTTCAAAGTCACGAGTGGCATGATTTTAGGAAAATTATAATAAAGGCTGAATAAATTAGGAAAAATACAAATCTCTGGATTCAAGCACAACATATCACGATAGATTCCTTGAAATAATCCTTGGGTTTTTGGTGAAGTATTTAGAGAATTATCCTTCGCACGATCAATCTAGTTAAATTAGTCTTCATATAGTAATTTGATGGATTTAAGGTAGAGTTGTAGGTCTCATATGGGGTGGTAACATAGTTGATGCACCTAAATTTTTATGGAGACTAAATGAGGTCACCCATAAGGACATGTGTTGGGTAGCCTAAACACCAAGGAGACGGAGTTGTGCTCAGGGTTGACGAAGTATCGTCTCTCCCCTAAAAGTTGTAATTCACTTAAGGTTAGTTCAAGTGTAATGTGGGGAGGGGTTTGGCAATGAATAGATACCAATAAAAGTAAGTTCCTTGAGAAAGGGAACTTGGGCTTCAGCCTATCGTAGTTCCTAATGCCCTCGAGAGCCCTTCACCGGGAAGGCCCAGGGCAATCCAAGGTTAACCCTAAACTGTAAGAATAAGCGGACTAAAAGATTAACTATTAATAAACTATCATCGTACACATTCACTCTCCCCGTTATTACGAGAAGATAGTTTTGCTTAGTACTACGAGCGGTGGGCTCAGTGTTTGATGGAATGAATAGGTTAGTTTGGCAAGCCAATGGCTCGAGAACTCATTATTAGCATGTGTGTTAGTACATTAAAGTGGTGGGACCTCGATATTGGACGATCGTTCACACCGACGTCGATATGTTGACACGACAAGTGTAAGTGTTAACTTAACCAAGAAAAGACTTGTGGATTTTCCATCATCAGTACAAGAGAATTCGAAGCACCTAACTATGGGTGTACCGAGTAGTCCACATAGTCTAAGTTAGGTAATGTGAATACCGACCTTGGCGTGGGGAGGCCTAACCAACTGCCTCTATTTGCCACTACGAGAGGTACCTAAGAGTTTAATAAACTTCAAATAGGGGAACTAAATGGTTGTGCACATAGAGTCGTGTGGGTGAGTTGCACTTGGGTGAGACATATCATTTAACATGCATAGCACTTCATATCATACATAATATTGCATAACTTATAACCATAACGTATAAATTATTATGGGATCGTTTATACGTTAGGCCTTCCAAAATCACCCCGTAATTTATAAGTTTATATGGACATTCTTATAAACTAAGGTTACTTTCTTTGTGTTGATAGCAAGTTGTTTTACCATTATTTTTTCATGCTACTGCTTTCTTTATGACGTTTCTTTACTTACAATTTCATATATACACCTATAAATTGTAACGTCCCATTTCGCACCATGCGTTTTGAGTCAGGAGAGTTGACTCAGGATTGGGAAGCATCGAGTGAGACGACTGTACTCGACGAATAGAGCAGATTTTACTTAGAATAATTCTAGAAACTGAAGGCGTCGAGTGCGTTGAGTGCACTTGACACCATTCGACGAATTATAACTTAGAAGTGCTCTGGATGCTGATGCGTTTAGTGGACTCAGCACCACTCGACAAAATTGTTACTTAGAATATTTTCTGGACACTTGGAGTTAAGTGCATTGAGTGCACTCACCGCAATTCAATGAATAAGTTACGGCATTGAGTGGACTCAACACCACTCATTGTCATTCGATGAATAAGCTAAGGCGTTGAGTGGACTCAACACTACTCAATGACATTCGACAGACTAAACTGAAGAGTTGAGTGGAATCAACACCACTCAACGTATTTTACTTAGAATTATTCTGAGAACTGTAGGCATCGAGTGCATTGAGTGCACTCAATGCCACTCGAGGATTCGTCGAGTAAAGGGAAGTGGACTCAATGCTTTTTTATATAGATCCATTCTGGCTGCTGATGGCGTTGAGTGAAGTCAACGCATCATTGAGTGGTCTCAATTGCACTAAATGATTTTTACTTATAAATATTCTGGATGATATAGGCGTCGAGTGCATTGAGTGCACTCGACGCCATTCGATGATTCGTCAAGTAAAGTAAATATACTCAACGATTTTAACTTAAAAGTGATGTATGTACTTATATAAGGCGTCGAGTGATATCGATGAATCTCGATGATTTATTGAGTGGGTATGCTATACACGATGAATTGGACTTGTCATATTTTTGGCCCACTGTTTATGATTCCAATACACGGTCTAAACTAGAACTTCGGTATTAGCGCCAAATGACTTAAATTGGACACGTTTTTTCAAAAGGACATATTTAATATAATAATAGGCAGTCCAACAGTAGGGTGACACGTGGCAAAGTGGTTCAACCCTAATTCCTCTTATAAAAGGAGATTCAAGGAAAAACTTACCTGTCACTTCATTCTTGTTGAGCCCTAGCTGTTATTTGCCGAAACCGGCAGAAGAGAAGGAGTGGCCGGAGTCAGATTCCCTGGGAATGTCTTCCCTTTCTCTTTCCACATAAAGAATAACACCAATAAGGAGGAAGATGTCGCCAAGGAGAGTGATGAGATCCATGGCCGGAACAGCCAGAAATGAGGTGTGCTTCCTACCCTCTCCCTTGGTGCTAGATCTGTAGTTATTTTCTAGGAGAGATGTTTACTCAAAAGAGTTTGATTTGTGAGATGATGATCTCCTAGGTAAAGACCATGTTAGGGCTTGTGCTTTAGAGATTTTATGTCTTCAACCTCTCCTCTCTTCTTGTGAAGAAGGTGGACTTGGTTTTGTGAAGAGAAATGGTCTAATGAGGGTGAATAAGGGAGGAGGAAGTTTTGTATATAACTTTGAATAAATGCCTAAAGGAAGAAGATGAACTGATGTTATTCATCTTGCTTTAAGAAGCGTGCAAATATCTATTTTTGATGCGCAATGAACTTCAAGGCTATTTTCAGGTATGATACGGCTAGATCTGGGATTTCAAATAAACATGAAAGTCGTTGCCCTTGGAAAGACCTTTCCCCCAAGTGGTAACCCGTTTTCATACGAGTCTTGTAGACTTGGGAATGTCCAATCGAAGTTGATGTACAGCCAAGTATTATGTACATATTGTTCTCGGGTTAGGGTAGAACTGGGTTTGAACTTTGTAGAGAGTCATAGTAGATTAATGTAGAGGTTTGCATGTGGATTGTTGAACTTAATCTATTGGTGATTGTGCTAAATAAATGATTGATGGGATTTAGTTGATAGATCCTTATAGTAAACAAATGGTTTGGTGGAACACGATTGTAACAATGATTTGAAGGAGGTCGACAAACAAATGGTTTGGGTAAGCTAGAGAACAAATAAATTGATACGTTGATTAAACAAATGATATTCCTATAGAAGCAAATTTATTATGAATGCTTGACTTGAAGAAGGAATTGGATAAGGTAAATGCATGGCCATGTGATATGATGATTAGATGAATGTGAATAATAATCAACTACTTAGAGTTGAGTCTCCCTACGAGTAGCAGCGTGGGATTGTTATGTTGTGTAAGGTGGCTTGCCACCTGTGTAAATAAAGAACCCTTGTGTGGTATGGAAATGTGGAAGGATTAGAAGTGCATATGTGTTTGCCGCACTGAGACTATGTGTTGATAAGAGACTCAGTATGGAGCCCTTATATGTAAAATGCATGTGTTGTGAGTTTACATGTAGTGTTACAATCCTAGTTTAAGGATAGTGTGACAGGTCTACGGGCTCGCCAGTCATCATACCAATAGGAGTTGACAGATAGTCTTTGGACGGTTTTGCTGTGTCCTCGGTGCTCATTCTCGAGGCCTTTTTCATGAGCCAAGTGGACGGTTTGGCTATGTCCTTGGTGCTCATTCCCGAGGCCCTTTTCGAGCCACACCGGTAGACCAGTTTGGGTTATGTTCTTGGTGCACATCTACACATGACCCCTCTGATCCATAGTACGCATGTGAGATCCATTATTGTGTTCTTAGCGTTCAGGCGTATGGAGGCCCAGGCTTGGTAGTGTGGATGCCCGCCTAGTAGTGGAAAGCCTGTTCCACTGTCATCGTCTGGCCAAGACGGATGACGCTTAAGAGGTTAGCTACTTGCTTGAAAAGTGGGAACTACAAGTCTGTGTCGACATAGCAATTGTATGTGTGTGAGCATGGGTGAATCATTGATGAGTATAAACATATACAATTTTGTATAGAATTAATCTTGAATATTTATAAATAAAACCTTAGTTTTTATATATATAACTAATTATTTTTGTTATATTTTATTTTTTTATGTTTTATATTTACTTTTTATGTATTTATGGAATTTTGTATTTTTCACTTAGGTCACGCCCCTTGGTCTCGCCCGTGACCTGGGCATGACAGCCCTATTTAAATCCTTTTTATTTTTCTGTTTTTGTTACTTAGGAAAATCGGAAAAATCTGATAGACACGTCCTCGACACGCCAGTGACCCAAGTCGACACGCCCGTGACCCGCACCGTGGTAGCCAGATTCCAGTAAGCTGCAATACTGTCGCCAGGCCACGTGCCGCCTGATGAATTGACTGCCAGACATGCCCGTGACACAATGCAACATGCCCGTAACCTGATGAAGTTCTATCCAGAGTTCAACCAACCTCGACACGTGTCCCGACACACCTCCTCTACATGCTTGTGACCTAGTCACGCCCACCCGACACGCCTGTGTCAAGGGCGTGTTGTTTCAATTTTTTTTCTATAAATAGAGGGGCAGAGCTTTGTAAAATTATTCGAACACCAGCAAATTCCTTAAGAACTGTTAGGACTCCCCAAATCTCTAACAAAGAACTGGTAGTAGCTTTTAAGTATTGCAAGTTCTGTAAGTTGTAATTTTTTTAGCTTTCTTTTCAGCATTGTAGGAAGTTTTAATAACTTTTGAATTTATAAAATAGAATGTTTAAATTTCAATTCTGAGTACTTTACAGTATTATTTTTTGTTTTACTTTACTTTATTTTCTCATACTATCCTAAATGAAAGGCGAAGCTCTGCTTATGTCCTGGATTAAGGTAGCCTGAAACTGCTTTCAAAACTATTTTTCAAAACCTTATTATTTCATACTATCCTGAATGAAAGGCGAGGCGAAAGCCTATGTCCTGGATTAAGATAGTGTGAAAGCTTTTTAATTGTTTAGATTTTAATAACCTATCCCGAATGAAAGACAAAGCGAAAGCTTAAGTCCTAGATTCAGATAGATAGGTAGATATTATTTTCTGCACTTTATACCGCCCCATCCTGATGAGAAGCTAAGAACCCTTAGCACTTGGTCAAGATGAGCTCTGGGCTGGATATTATTTTCAACTATTTCAACTCTACGTTATAGTTATTCTAACTAGGGTTTATTGTTATTGATCATATACTAGGTGAAGAGATACTACATTTAATGTTAACCCGTTTTAAACGCAAGCCTCCCCGGTCATACTTTCGAGTCAGTGATGCTACCAAAGGAACCCTCTCGTTAAGTTAGGTAATCAAGAAATAGAGTTGTTCTTTAATAGGTGAATTAATATTCTCTGGTAGTAATTCTGAAATCAAGGACTACCTTCTGAGTCCTTATCTTGATAAAACCACATATTTATATTTTTCTATCTTTTATATTTTTTTTTCTATTTTTTAATATAAACTCCACTCCGTTCTTTCGATAAGATAATAGTCCGTTCTAAAAAGAAGAATAATTAACACCGATCTTAGGAAAAATACGACCTTGATATTTTCTAGAAAATACTATACTTATATGCGATAGGTACTCTTTCCTTAATCCACAGGATATAAGTAAGTATAAAAGAGATAGACTTATATACATAAAAGATTATATAACACCAAATCTATCCTTTTTAAATCAAAATTTACTTATCAAGCTTTTTGGCGTCATTGCTGGGATTCATTCATATGTGTTAATATTTGAAAATAAAAGAACGCTATTAATTTTATCTTTTCTTTTCTTGTTATTTAAAAACTTTAGTTTTTATAAAAATAAAACAAACATAAAATTCACTGAATTTAAAACTTTGTTTTTATAAAACCTAACTTTTTATTAACAATTATATTTACCACTAATGAATTCTAACAAAAACCTAACATATTATTTTAACGTATTTTATATAAAACTCTTTTTATTATAAAACTAGTTTATAATACAACTACTTTTTATTATAAAACCTATTTTATATAAAACATTATTTTGAGTTATTTTCATGGTTTATGTCTTTTTGTGTGTTTGTATTTGTATTTGTGTGTATTTTCCTTTTAAAAAAACATAAGTTAAGTTTTATTTATACATAAAAACCTATTACCTAAATTCTCTCAAAAAGGACAAGGTTGGCTTAAATACCACCTTTTTGTCTAGTACCTATGAGAACCCTTTGCAGGGAATACCTCGGGAAGTTTGAGATTTAATCTGTTTTTATATATATTTGTTTTTTTTAACTTAGTTGTTTTTTTCAGTTGTAACTTAATTTTGTTTTAGTTAGTTTTTATATATTTGTTTTATTTTTTTTGTTTTTATCAAAAGTCTTTTTAGTGTATGACCCGCAGAACTCCATTTGATTTAAATCTTGAATTTGATCCTAAAATCGATCGCACCATTCGCAGGCGCCTCCGATCTCTGACTCAAGAGCTAGTATTAAATCTGGAAGAGTTTGTAGGCACCGCACAGGTACAATAAATAGCAGCAGAGCCACAACAAATGCCAGAGGTGGTCCCCCAAAGGACCATGTCTTATTATGCTTGACCCAATTTAGATGACACCGGGTCTAGTATCGTTCGGCCAATAATTTCTAATAATAACTTCGAGATTAAATCGAGTATAATCTAAATGATCAAAATTCCGTTAAATTCGATGGATTGCCCGACGAAGATCCAAACACGCACTTATCCAATCTTTTTAGAAATATGCGACACATTTAAGACAAATGACATCACTGATGATGTCATCCATCTTTGCTTATTTAATTTTTCACTACGAACGAAAGCCAAACAGTGGCATGCTTATCTCCTTAGAGGATCTATCACCACTTGGGCTAACATGACCGAGAAATTCCTCACAAAGTAATTTCCACCTACAAAAACTGCATGTCTGCGTGCGGATATTTCTTTATTTGTGCAAGGCGAGTCTGAGTCTCTCTATGGGACTTGGGAATGTTTTAAGGAATACCTACATCGGTGTCCACATCATGCCCTTCCAGCTTGGCTCTAGGTACAGACATTCTATAATGGTCTGAACACTCAGACCCGACAAGCCATTGATGCTGCCGCTGGGGGCTCGCTCAATAATAAAACCCCCTGAGGCCACTCAAACCCTATTTAAGGAGATGTCCATGAATGCGTACAAGTGGAACGTGCCGAGGTCATGCCCTAAACAAGCTGGGCTCTATGATCTCGACTCTGTTGGAACACCCTAGTTTGGATTTGGGTCAGGATCACTATGTCTTTAGGACTATTAGATTGACCACATCAATGTATAGCTAAGGGTCATTTGTTGTGCTAAGTCAGAGGCTCTCAGAGATTGAAGAATTCAGCCAAGAGAAATAAGTCAAGAGAAGAATTAAGAATTCAACCTTGGCGTCGAGCTCAGATCGACGAGATGAGTTCAGGCGTCGAGCTGAGATCGACGATCTCTGAGCTCAGGTCCACGAAGCGTTCGAACTCTGTTCGACGATCTCTGAGCATAGATCGACGTTTTCTGTCCCAGTCCAGCTCAATATTTCTTAGCTCAGATCGACGATAGTTGAGCTCAGATCGACGATCATCTTGTTGAGATCGACGATTTTTGCCATCTCACAGAACGCAAGTTCCCAGGTAGATTTTCAGGATAACATTGGTCCAATCAAAGTGAGCTATTCATATTCCAACACAGCTTTATTACATGACAGTTACAAGAATGCATTTATAGAGATTATAGTTGTTGGAGTAACTAAGAGGCAGCAGTAATAAATGCAAGAATTCCTAATGACCGTTGGCCTCCTATCAGAATATATACACAGATATACAGAGGAACAAATAGAGAAGAGGGAAGTAGAAATAGAACAGAGAAGAGAAGAAAAGAAAATAGAAAGAGTTCCAGGAAGAACTCAACATCACCTGTACAGCCAGTGCTCTTCTCAGATCCACTATTCCAAGAAGCCTGAAGAAATAACTACTCTACTTCAGTCTGAAGGCTTACTGGAAGATCAACATCATCAAGTCTTCATCATTCACACTCCAAGACAACTCACATTTCAGCCTTTGCTTAAATCATCATTTGCTGGAGCAGTCATTCATTAAAGACTATCACCCTTTGCAAAGCTTCCACTCCTGAACCTACTGCTAATCTCAGGGGGAGCTTTGACAACATCATAAAAATCCACTTGTGCTTCTCTTTGATTGTTGAACAGAGAAGACAACATCAACTCTTCCTTCCTCCTGTACAAAGGGTTCCTGAACTCCCTTCAAAAGTTTTGCTTAGTTTCTGAGACCTTGTCAAAACTCAGTGGTGGCATGACACCTGATCAAAAAATCCAGTTTGGTTTTTGAGTACCTTATCAAAAGCTAAATGGTTCCCAGGACACCTGATCAACTATTCCTGCAGTGGATTCCTACTAAGGGTGGTAGAAGAGTGGACTACCCAAGTTTAGGGGAACCACTATAAAATTCTTGTGTCGTCTGGTTTGCCATTTATTTCTTTTCTTTATTATTCTTACTGTGTGTTTGCTCTAATCTCTAAGATAGATATCACTTTCAATTAGTATCAGATGAAGGTTGGTTATACAATAACTAAACCATCACTAGGTTGGTTGTTTATACAGGCTAACACCTGAACCAAAAGATCTCTCTTTTTATCCATCCTAGTTAGATTAATTATTTTGTTTTTCACACAGCAAGAATATGGAATATTCTAGCACCAGACCTCCTAAGTGCAACATAAACAAATTTGCACTTTGGAAGACAAGAATTAAGTCATTTATGGACAATATTGATGAAGAAATATTTTATGCCATTATGACAGGTCTCCCAACCTCAGCAACAATAACTAAAAGGGCCAGGCTAGCTGATGCCAGAGCCATGAATATCCTAGCACAGTCATTATCTGATGACTTGTTCCAGGAAGTTGTTGAATGTTCAACAGCTAAGGAGATATGGTATTCTCTTCATCAAATGGCTTCTGAACCAGTGGATGGAACAACAGAAAGAAGCCACAACATCTTATTTGAAGGAGGAGAATCAGTATCCGTAGATGTTATTTGGGATGTATTAGATGATGAATCGTCATTTGAAGATGAAGAGGAGGAAGCAAGGGCCAAAAAATTATGCTTAATGGTCATCAATACTTCCTGCAACAATTTAGAGTCTGAACAAACAGAAGTAAAATCAAAACTTGAAGAGGATCAGGTATTATCTAACTTTGTTTTCAGTTCAGTTAACTTAGAACTTCAATTTTGCTGCCAAGATTCAATAAAACCTGAGGAGGAAATAAAACTTCTGAGAGTAATGTTTTCAGAATATATTCAAAGGAAGAAGAAACATTTTAATCGATGAAATGAGTTCAGACCGTCGAACTCAGATCGACGATCTTATATAAAATCGTCGAACTCAGTCTACTTTTTCATAAATTTGATTTATAATTATAAGGAAAACTATTTAAAATATTTTCAAATCCTTTTCCTATTTGGAACAAATTTATTATGAAACATCTTTTCTTAAGGCTGCTTCTATCTTTTTGATATCTTGTTCAAAATTATGTTAGGATTTCTGTATGAGAATTCTCTGTCAGATAACTTTATATTTCTTATAGATCATTTTCTAAATTCATCTAGATTTGAGTCCTCTACTCTAATTGTATTGGTAAGCAGTGATCATGGCACTGAGTTTGAATCTCTTCTTATGAAAAGAAATTCTATAGGAAGGAAGATATCAGACTTTGTTTTTTATATTCAGAACCCTAATAAAATTTGCTGGACAAATATCATTTTTCTACTAACATATCCTTTTCAAGGAGAGAGCAATCTCTACCATAGCTTTCTGCAGGTACCATATCTATAAGAGTTAGCTGCATGACTCAATCAAAATCCAATTTTCAACGTCATCCCAGCCTCCTCCAATAATAGTTACTGCATCAACATAGGGGAGTTTGTAAAGCCAGCAGCATTCAGTTTTAACAGCAATAGAAGAAAACAATGCAAAGCTTATCTTTTTATATCTTATGCTTTGTAATATTTGTTATAATATTTTCATTTTCATGTAAATAGTAATCCTAACCCAAATAGGGGGAGATTGTTGGAACACCCTAGTTTGGATTTGGGTCAGGATCACTATGTCTTAAGGACTATTAGATTGACCCATCAATGTATAGCTAAGAGTTATAAGATGTGCTAAGTCAGAGGCTCTCGGAGATTGAAGAATTCAGCCAAGAGAAATCAGTCAAGAGAAGAATTCAGAATTCAACCTTGGCGTCGAGCTCAGATCTATGAGATGAGTTCAGGCATCAAGCTGAGATCGATGATCTCTGAGCTCAGGTCATCGAGGCATCAAAACTCAATTCGACGATCTCCGAGCTCAGATCGATGTTTTCCTATCCTAGACCAGCTCAATATCTCTGAGCTCAGATCGACGATAGTTGAGCTCAGATCGACGATCATATCTTGTTGAGATCGACGATTTTGCCATCTCACTGAACGCAAGTTCCCAGGAAGATTTTCAGGATAACCTTGGTCCAATCAAAGTGAGCTATTCATATTTTAACACAGCTTTATTACAGTACAGTTACAAGAATGCATTTATGGAGATTATAGCTGTTGGAGTAACTAAGAGGCAGCAGTAATAAATGCAAGAATTCAAATGATCGTTGGCCTCCTATTAGAATATATACATAGAGATACAGAGGAATAAATAGAGAAGAAGGAAGTTGAAATAGAACAAAGAAGAGAAGAAAAGAAAATAGAAAGAGTTCCAGGAAGAACTCAACATCACCTGTACAGCCAGTGCTCTTCTCAGATCCACTGTTCCAGGAAGCCTGAAGAAACAACTACTCTACTTCAGTCTAAAGGCTTACTGGAAGATCAACATCATCAAGGCTTCATCATTCACACTCCAAGAAAACTCACATTTCATCCTTTGCTTAAATCATCATTTGTTGGAGCAGTCATTCATTGACGACCTATCACCCTTTGCAAAGATTCCACTCCTGAACCTACTGCTAATCTCAGGGGGAGCTTTGACAACATCATCAAAATCCACTTGTGCATCTCTTTGATTGTTGAACAGAGAAGACAACATCAACTCTTCCTTCCTCCTGTACAAAGGGTTCTTGAACTCCCTTAAAAAGTTCTGCTTGGTTTCTGAGACCTTGTTAAAACTCTGTGGTGGCAAGACACCTGATATAAAAATCCTATTTGGTTTTTGAGCACCTTATCAAAAGCTCATTGGTGCCAAGGACACCTGATCAACTATTCCTGCAGTGGATTACTACCAAGGGTGGTAGAAGAGTTGACTACCCAAGTTTAGGGGTGAACCACTATAAAATTCTTGTGTCATCTTGTTTGCCTTTATTTCTTTTCTTTATTATTCTTGCTGTGTGTTTGCTATAATCTCTAGGATAGATATCACTTTCAGACTCCTCTTCAAACTTAGCTCTCCAAGTAGAGTATCTGACTAGGCATGTTGCAGGGATGAGTGCTTCCTCCGCCTCTACATCTTGGAATCTGCCTAATTCAACTAATAATAATAATGAAGAAGTCGACTATATGGGGAACTCATATAGACCTTCCTATAATCAGAATAATATTAATTTTTACAATACAGGATGTAGGAATCATCCTAATTTTTTCGTGGAGCAACCCCAATAATGCTTAATGCCCTTCGATTACAAATCCAAATGGATTTGCATCGCAACCCCCACAACTACAGACACCACCACCAAAACCACACCAATTTAGGCCTACCCCGATAGAAGACATATTCATGAAATATGTCAGTATCAATTAGTCCAATATCCGGAACCTGACCAGATTAATAAAAAACTTAGAAACACAAATTGGACAACTATCAAAAATTCTATCGGAATGCCAAACTAGTAATTTGTAAGGAAATATGGAACAAAATCTGTGGGAAACTATCAATTCCAGTAACCCACAAAGTTGACAAGCCGTCAAACTACGAAGTGGCAGGGAGCTACCACCACACGTTAGGGTAGAAAAAGAAGCTAAGATTAGCCTTCCTATACCACTTCTCGTTACGTCTCTGCCTCCTCAACTGCCGCAAATTTCTTCCCCACATCTTGTTTTACCTTATCCCTCTAAATTAAAAGATGAGCGAGAAGATGAACAGCATAAAATTTTTTGAAAAATGCTAAAAAAGATTCAAATTAATATTCCTTTCTGCGAGGCAATTGCACAAATGACTAAATACGCAAAATATTTAAAAGCGTTACTTTCAAATAAAAAGAAACTCGAAGATATTTCGAGAGTTTTCCTTAACGCCGAATGTTCAGCTATTTTATTATATAAATTACCCCCAAAATTAAACGATCCGGGACAATTTTTCATCTCGTGTCTCTTCGGTAATCTATTAATAAAAGATGCGTTTGAAGACTTAGGTGTTAGCATAAATTTAATGCCCTACTCGCTCTTTCAGAAACTAGGATTAGGTAACCCCAGCCCAACAATAATGAGCATCCAGTTAGCAGATCGTTCTATTAAATATCCAATAGGGATAGTAGAGGATGTTCTTGTCAAAATAGACAAGTTTATCTTCCCGGTAGACTTTGTTATACTTGACATAGAGGAAGACGCCGATGTTCCAATAATTCTCGGTCATACTTTTCTCACAATCTCTCGCACGATAATTGACATAAGTAACGATAGACTTCTCTTACGAGTAGGAGATGACGAGGTTACTATCGATATAGATCCCTCTATGAAAAATTCTTTAATAAATGACGATTCCTGCTATCTTGCGGAAGCCTCTTTTGAGGAAAATGTTTTCCCTATTCTGATTTACTTTCAATAACTGTAAAAGAATCGGACTTGGCAGACTTGCCCATTTCACAAGAAATGCCTACTGATGACCCTTTAGAACCTTTTATATCCTTTACTTCTACAACTTTAAAAAACCCAACTTCGTATGAAAAACTACCAACCCTCGAGCTGAAAACACTTCCCACACATTTAAAATATGTTTTCCTTGAAGTCGAATCTAAACTCCCTATTATCATTTCTGTACCGAATTAAATGATAAGAAAACGTCTGAATTAATAGAAGTGTTAAAACAACATCACCATGCATTAGCATGACAAATTTTTGATATACAAGGACTCAACCCATCTTTTTGTACGCATAAAATATTTCTATAAGATAAACCTCGTAGATCTATCCAGCCCAATGACGTTTAAATCCTAATATGAAGGATGTCTTAAAAGCTGAAGTAATGAAATTATTAGATGCAGGAATTATCTATCCAATCTCATATAGCACATGGGTTAGTACCGTACAAGTCGTCCCTAAGAAGGGCGGTATAATGGTAGTGCCAAACGCTAATAATAAACTAATTCCAACACGTACTATTACGGGTTGGAGGATGTGCATCGACTATCAAAAATTAAATGATGCCACCCTGTAAAGATCACTTTCCACTGCCGTTTATAGATCAAATATTAGAGCGACTCTCGGGTCACTCATATTATTGTTTTCTCGATGGTTATTTAGGGTATTTACAAATCCCTATAGCCTCTGAATACCAAGAGAAAACTACATTCACTTGCCCCTTTGCTACTTTCGCCTATAGGCGAATGTCGTTTGGACTTTGTAATGCGGTAGCTACATTTCAAAGATGTATGCTAGATATTTTCGGCAAGTTAGTAGAGGATGTTATGGAAGTGTTTATGGATGATTTCTCCGTATTTAGAGACTCATTCCATACGTGTTTAGATAACCTCGCTCGTTGTTCTTCAATGCTGTGAAGACACAAATTTAGTGTTGAACTTGGAGAAATGCCACTTTATGGTCCGCAAAGGTTTAGTTCTCGATCATAAAATTTCTTCCCAGGGAATGGAGGTCGATAAGGCAAAAATAGAAATATTGAAAAACTTCCTCCTCCAACAAATGTAAAATTCTATTCGAAGTTTCTTAGGCCATGCAGGTTTCTATAGACGGTTCATTCACAAATTTCTCTAAAATAACAAAACCGTTAACTCATTTATTAGAAAAAGAAGCCCCTTTTATATTCGATAGCAAATGCTTAGTAGCATTCAACATTATTAAGGACAAACTTATCAACTCTCCTATTTTAGTAGCCCCAGACTAGTCCTTTCCTTTTGAGATCATGTGTGATGCGAGTGATTATACAGTAGGAGCTGTCTTAGGACAACGAGTAGAAAAATATTTTCATCCTATCTATTATGCAAGTAAAACTCTAACATCCACACAAACCAATTACACGACCACGGAAAAGGAACTACCAGCGATTGTATTCGCATTTGATAAGTTTAGATCTTATATAACACTATCGAAAGTTATAGTTTTTACGGATCATTCTGCTTTAAAATATTTACTAAGGCAGATGCAAAACCCCGTTTATTATGTTGGATTCTCTTATTACAAGAATTTGATTTAGAGATCCGAGATAAGAAAGGCGTAGAGAATTTAGCACTCGATCATCTTTCTCGACTAGAGAAAGCTGCAACAAATACACTTCGTGGAAGCCGACATCGAAGATAAATTCCCTGAAGAAAGTCTCCTTGCCCTCGAAAAGGTAACAAACTCTTTTACACCTTGGTGCGTAGACTTGGCTAACTATTTAGTAGCCCGAGTCGCTCCAAAAGCTTTTACAATTCAAGAAAAGAGGAAATTCTTTTCTTACTTGAAAAACTACTTTTGGGAAGACCCGTATTTATTCCGAGTCTGTGCCGACCAAGTAATTAGAAGATGTATTTGGAATGAGGAAGGACTAAAAGTACTACGACACTGCCACGAAGGACCAACCGGCGGACATTATCAAGCAAACCAGACTGCATGTAAAGCCCTTGTAGCAGGCTTCTTTTGGCCTACTTTATTCAAGGACGCTCAACAATTGGTAAAGCATTTGTAACCACTGCCAACGGTCAGGTAACATTTCCCGTCGGGACGAAATGCCCCAAAATTTTTACTTAGAATGTGAAATTTTTGATCTGTGTGGCATAGATTTTGTAGGCCCTTTACCTCGTTTTAAAAATCGTTATATCTTAGTAGCGGTCGATTACGTTTCACAATGGGATGAAGCGCAAGTTTCCCACCGCTGACACGTGAGATTCGTCGTTAAATTTCTGAAATCCTTATTTTCACATTTTGGCACACCTAGGGACTATAGTTAGCGATCAAGGTAACTCTTTTTTGTAACACCCAGATGGCTAAAGTATTAGCCAAATATGGAGTTACTCATGAACTCGCTACCGCTTATCACCCCCAAACAAGCGGCCAAGTGGAGGTAGTCAATAGAGAACTAAAGCGCATATTAGAAAAGACTGTAGATACCAATCAAAAAGATTGGTCCCTCAAATTATATGATGCACCTTTGGGCCTACCGTACAACATTAAAAACTACAATCGGTTGTAAACCTTATCGTTTAGTATATGGAAAGGAATGTCACCTACTTGTAGAATTAGAACATCGCGCATACTGGGTGCTAATATTTCTTAACTTAGATACAAACTTAGCTGCCGAACAATGTAAATTTCAACTCAATGAACTTGAGGAATGGCGTGCAAACGCCTATGAAAATAATAAATTTTATAAAGAGCGATCTAAGTTTTATCATGATAGGAAAATTAAATTTCCAAAATCTTTTTCACCTAGGTGATCTTGTCCTACTATATAACTCACGCCTTAAATTATTTTCAGGAAAATTAAAATCCCGATGGACCGGACCCTTTACTGTTAAACAAATCTGGCCATGTGGGACTGTTCTTATTTCTAACCCTGAACTAAGAACTTTCAAAGTAAACGGGAACCGTTTAAAACTATATTTTACTGGGGACCCTTTTCAAAAATAACCTGAAACCCTAGCACTACTCCATAATCTCAAAATATAAATTCACTTATATATTTCCATCTTGTATGCTTTTGTATACTCTGTACATATGCTTTTTTTGTCTTTATTTGTCACTTCATACCTATGCCTAACATAAGTATGGGGGTGCTTTTAGCTGTAATTTTTATCCCTTTTATGTTATATTTATCCTTTTAAATAAAAACATTGTTTATTTTATTACTCATCCAAAACAAGTCAAAACTTTCAAAACCATACTATTTATATACATTCCAAAAATCTGAGTTAATAAAAATACAAATTATTCAATTTTCAAATTTACTACTCCTTCTCATAACTAGATAGATATAAATATCTGGAATAAACTTGTAAACCCTACAAGGTAAATTTCATTACAATTGGAGTTATTATTTTAGCAAGCCTGCTTTAATATATCAAAAATATATATATATATATATATATATAATAGAAGCAAAACATATTATGTTCACCAAACAATTTTAGAATGTAATTATCCTTACTCCATTCTTATCGAAATATAGGAAATACAAACTGTTATAGTTGCTCTCAAAATTTTTTATCTAACTCTTGAATATTTATTTATTTCTAGTTGCCATGTTTTCTTACGCAAGCAAGTATCTAGGAGTATGTGCTCCTAGTAAAAGAAAAGATCTTATGTTCAATGGGAATAAGATTTCATTCCATACACATAAGCATCCAATAAATATGAAAAGATTATATAGAAAGGAGTATGTACTCCTCTAAATATACATTGGATTCAAATAAAAATTCAAGTATGCATTGTATTTTTTTGCCACTTTGGAATTACATTCCTTAGTAGTTATAACAACGCATAACTTAGATAAAAAGATGATAGAATACAAAAATCTATCACTTATTCAAAAACCTATTGTATAGGTAAATTCCACACTTCCAAAGTTGATATTCTATTTTTGTTTAAAATTTTGAGAGAGCATAAATAATATGATGTATATTTTCCAACATATCTCGTATAAGATATAGTAATCATAAAGCCAATCTACCCTTGTTATATCGGATTTTAATATGTGCTTACTATTTGTTTTCCAAAACTTTTTATGGCTAAAAATTCTAACTCTGGTATCAATGATATATATATGATAGCATTTAACTCTTTATTCACTAGATTTTTATACCTGTTTTATCTTGAAGAATTATATTGATAGTAAATAGAAAATTTCATAACTTGTAATTATACTCAACTCTACATTTGCTATGGAATAGCAAAATCTAAGTATGGGGGTATTTGATGAGTATAAAAATATATAATGTTTTATTGTATTAATCTTGAATATTTATAAATAAAACCAACGTTTTTAAAACCGGACCGGACCGGTCAGTTCAACCGGTTGGACCACCAATCGGTTTCCCGGACGGTCCGGCCAGGTTCTTAAAACCGCCCCCTGCCGAAAACCGACCTAGAACCGGTTAACCGGGCGGTTGAACCGGTTAACCGGGCGGTTGAACCGGTTAACCGGAAACCGGGCCGGTTTCAAGGCGACCGCCCAATTCCGAAATCCTTCCCATTTCTCCTTTTCACCATTGATATCTAATCAGGCGGTTTAAAATGATTTTTACGTTTTATCTTTTAAGGCTTTAGCCTTTATGTTTAATTAGGGTATTGAGATTTGAGTCGTCATTTCATTCAGACGGTGAGGTGAGCGTTCTTCTTCCAGTATCCAGCTTCTTCTTCCTTACGCTGATTCGCAGCTTCGACGGGGAGGTGAGCCGTGAGCGTTTTCTTCCTCACGTAGACAAGAAGCTTCAAAGACGAGGCGAGCATCTTCTTTTGGATCGTCTTCCTTCATCGCGGCGGCTAGCTTTTATTTGGGGTATCATCTTGTTTTTTTTTTCGCTGGTTTTTTTTTGCGTTATATTTTGATTTTGGGTGCTCTTTGGAAGAACCGAAGAACAAAAGATATTTATTTCTATAATTAATTAATTATTTAAGTTTTTCACCAAATGTCAAGTGATATTTGGATAAGAATCTTGATCCAGAAGAGAGTTGACCTTGAAGAAATTAGAATGATTCAAAATTGAGGAAAAAAGTAAGTTTGATTTGAATTCATGACAAAAAATCAATCATTTTAATCTTGCTTCAATACCTTGGTTGATTCAAGTTGAATACCATTATTAACAACATAATGTTCGGGCTCGTGAATATATTTTACTATTTTAGACACTTCTAATAGCCCAGATTCAAGATTGTTTTATGGGTCATACTCTTACACGAGAAATGTTGATATTGATCGTCTAACATTCAAAATTGGAATCTTTGTTTTTGCCCTTCTTCTTGCCAACTCAGGGCTTTGTGTTCACTGATTATTAAAGTAAGGGTACGTGTATTCCACTACCGTGTTAATGCAATTTTAGCGTAGCGCTTCTGAATTCCAATTTCTTCATCTTCACTCCAGCCCCCATTTGAATGCAATGTCAAACGATTAATCTATTCCAGTTCTCCCAGTGTTGTTTTTGATGGTGTTCATGGAATTTAACAATGGGGAGGAGTCGATGACACGTACACATACATAAGGTTTCCATGACATTTGCTAACATTAATGTGCAGTTTGGGTGAAGTGTTTGTTGTTACGACTTATGAACTCTTAGCATTTTTGGGCCTGGTGATCAGCTTTTGGTTCCTTCACTTGTGACCAATATAAATCATTTGTTTCTCATTTTGTTTGTTTTAAACTTTTCATTGATAATTTTTACTCTGTATAGCTTACAAATTAGGCAACTATACAAATATTAAATGTTGGACAACTCTATAAATCATTTATTGATCTTGCATTACATGTTGGATGTTGTCAAGTAAAGTAATATTGTAGAGTGATGGACATGAGTACAAGGTTCACTAATATATTGTTCAAGTACTTCTGAATATTTTTTCAATTAACTTTACACTTATATATTGTTATGTACTTATGTAATTATATTTCATATTTATATGATATCAGAAAATGGAAGCTCCTTTCGAGCCATCTGATTCTAATGTCTCTTGGCAAGCTGTTCGTGAGAAAAATGATCCCGCTTGGAATCATTTTACTCTCATCTAGAGTGTCGATGGAAAAAATTTTAAGCATTATAAATGTTTACATTGTGGTGTCATTTATAAGGGGGGGGAATTAATAGAATGAAAAAACATCTTGCTGGAGTGAAGGGGAATATTGTAGCTTGTAAGAAGATTTCACATGACATTAGGAATCTAATGCAAGAGAACCTAAAAGAGATTAGCACCAAGAAGCAAGTAGCCAAAAAATCACTAGATAGTGTGAATCCATATGGAGATAATGTGAGTGATGATAGAACATCTTCTTTTCCTAAGTCCCAACATTCTGAGATACAGGAGAAAGGAAAAAGAAAGATTGGTCAAGTTGATAACTACTTCGCTTCTAGAACATCCGTAGGCTCACAACCATCTATAAAGAGCGTTTTGGCCTCAAAAGAGGCAGTACACCGTGCTGACATGACTATAGCTAGATGGTTCTTTGATAGTTGCATACCCTTTAATGCTTTAAATTCTGTTTTTGCACAAAAAGCAATTGATGCAATAGCTGCTATTGGTCCTTGTTATAAGCTTCCTTCATATCATATGATAAGAACTAATTTATTGAGAGATTGCAAGGAGGAATGTAGGCTTCTTATAGACTCTTATAGAGAGAGTTGGAAAGGAACCAGATATACATTAATAGCGGATGGTTGGACGGATAAAAGGAGCATAACTTTGATTAATTTCTTAGTTTATTCTCCACATGGTGTCTCATTTTACAAGTCAGTAGATGCATCTGATGTTACAAAAGATGCTACAACTCTTTGCATGTTATTTTCAGAGGTGGTGGAGTGGATATGCCCATCAAGTGTTATGCAAGTTGTTACTGATAACGCGGCAAACTACAAAAAGGGAGGCAGTTACTACATGAAAAATACGACAACATTTATTGGTCTCCATGTGCAGCACATTGTTTAAATTTAATTTTAAAGGATTTTGGGAACATAAGTCATGTTAGTGAAATTACCAAAAAAGCGTCAAAGGAAACAATTTTGGTTTATAATCATATATTCCTTCTATCTTGGTTGAGGAAAAGGGATGGCTGGAAGGAAATTGTTCGTCCAGGAGCGACACATGGTTTGCTACTACATTTATTGCTTTAAAAGTATATATGAACACAAACATGATTTGCAAGCTTTAGTAACTAGCAAGTATTATACCGACTCAAAGCTTTCAAAATCAAGCAAAGGAAAGGTTGCTGTGAATAACATTTTAGATAATCAATTCTGGAATACGTGTTTGGTAATGACAAAGATAGGAGGCCCACTAATAAGGTTACTATGAATTGTTGATTCTGATGAGAAGCCATCACTTGGCTATGTGTATGATGGCATGTATCGAGCAAGAAAGGCAATTAAATACATATTCAAAAATGTCAAAAGATTGTATAAGCTATATACAATAATTATCAAAGAAAGGTGGGATCGCCAGCTTCGCCAAAGATTTCATTCTGCAGCGTATTTTTTGAACCCGACATTCAGATATGATCAAGTTAATTATTGTAATAAGACTGAAGTTGTGCAAGGCTTAATTGAGCTTATTAGAAATAAAGACATTTGTAGTAAAGCATCAATTGCGATGAATGAAGTAAGGATATATCGGGACCAATTAGAAAGCTTTGGAAAGCCGCTCGGAATCAAAATGGCAAAAGAAATGCAACCCGGTGAGCATATGTACAAAGTTAATTTTTAACTTTTTTAACTTTTTTTCATAACTCATATTGTTTATTTTAATTTTAAACCGTTTTTTTCATCTTCAAGATGAATGGTGGAGAATATTTGGTTCAAGTGCTCCTCAACTGCAGAAATTGGTTATTCGCATTCTTTATCAGACTTCTTCGTCATCTGGTTGTGAAAGAAACTAGAGCGTCTTTGATCAAATACATACAAATCAAAGAAATCATCTTGAGCATCAAAGACTCAATGATTTGGTTTATGTTCGTTATAATCTTAATATGAGGGATATGTATGAAAATTTAATCATTACTTATGATATTCTTTTATGTTTTTGACATTTTCTTGTACTTTATAATATTTTAGTTGACAACTTGACAAAACATTATTGACCCTACTTCAAGAAAAAAAATATGATCCTCTGGATTATGTAAGTTTTGATTCAATGGATTTCTTGGTAGTTGAGGAAGAGCTGACCCCAGAACTTAATTATAATGAATTAGAAAATGAAATATATGAGGAATGTGCTATACCGGTTGATGGAGAAGCTCATCCTAGTTGCCAACAAAATGATCAAATAAATGGTAAGTTTGTATATGTTACTAATTTGTGATCATAATTATGAATTAATATGTATGATATAATCGTATAATTATTATTTTTTGTAGATGATGAGTGTGCTCCGAATACTCTTGAAGACGCGGACCTTGAAGCCTTTGGAGGGGAAGCTTTTAGTGGATATGATTTGGATGATCTATTGATGTAAAATGACTCCACTTTGATATGTTTTGAATTAAGTATTAACAAGACATGTTTAAAATTGATATGTTTTATAAGAAATGTTTTTTTGTTACATTTCAGTGAGTGGTATAAGAAATGTTTTTATTCTCAACTTAACATTGTATATGTTTATGATAAAATAGTTGGATTTAAACTATAATCATAGATGCTTTGCTCCCAAACCCACCAACATAATATCAGTGTTTTTTTGTTTTCTATTTTATATTCAATTATGAGCTTATCCAACCCCGGCTCAATATTAGTTCGAAGTCATTCGATCCAATCTCGAGTGGAGCCATCTATAGTTATAGGCTAGATCGTTCTAATCTTGATTTGGTTGTGTAGTTTGTTGATTTTATTTTGTGCAAAATTTGTTAATTTGATCCTTTGAGTAGTTTTTGACATTTTGTAGTTCAACATATATGCGTAACTTGTTTAATTTGTATATTCAGATGATGAAAAGTTATAATTCTAGTTACTAATGACAAAATGGTTCAACCCCGGTTCAACCCCAGTTCAACCGGTCAAACTGATTGAACCTTGAACCTCTCTCAAGACTGGTTCTATGTCTGGTCCGATTCTCAAAACCTTGAATAAAACCTCTTTTTTATATATAAAACTAATTATTTTTGTTGTATTTTATTTTTTTATTTTTTATATTTATTTTCTAAGTTTTTCTGGAATTTTGTATTTTTCACTTAGGTCACGCCCCTTGGTCACGCGCGTGACCTAGGGTGTGATAGCCCTGTTTCCTTTTTATTTTTCTGTTTTTTTTACTCAGGAAAATCGGAAAAATCGATAGACACGTCCTCGACACGCCCGTGACCCAAGTCGACATGCCCGTGACCCGCACCGTGATAGCCAGTTTCCAGCAAGCTGTCGCGCTGTCGCCACGCCACATGCCGCCTAATGAATCGACTGCCAGACATGCCCGTGACATAATGCAACACGCCCGTGACCTGATGAAGTTCTATCCAGAGTTCAAACCAACTCGAAATGTGTCCCGACACGCCTCCTCTACACGCCCGTGACCTAGTCACGCCCACCTGATGCGCCCGTGTCCAGGGCTTGTCGTTTCAAAAAAAAGTTTTTCTATAAATAGAGGGGCAGAGCTTTGTAAAATTATTCGAACACCAGCAGATTTCTTAAGAACTGTTAGGACTCCCTAACTCTCTGACAAAAAACTGGTAGTAGCTTTGTAGGAAGTTGTAATAACTTTTGAATGTATAAAATAGAATGTTTCAATTTCAATTCTGAGTACTTTACAGTTTTATTTTCTGTTTTACTTTACTTTATTTTCTCATACTATCCCGAATGAAAAACGAAGCTCTGCTTATGTCTTGGATTAAGATAGCGTGAAACTGCTTTCAAAACTATTTTTCAAAACATTATTATTTCAAACTATCCTGAATGAAAGGCGAGGCGAAAGCCTATGACCTGGATTAAGATAGTGTGAAAGCTTTTCAATAGTTTAGATTTTACTACCCTATCCCGAATCAAGACGAAGCGAAAGATTAAGTCTTGGATTAAGATAGATAGGTAGATATTATTTTCTACACTTTATACCTCCCCCATCCTGATGAGAGGCTAAGAACCCTTAGTAGTTAGTCAAGATGAGCTCTGGGGAGGATATTATTTTCAACTATTTCAACTCTACATTCTAGTTATTCTAACTAGGGTTTACTATTAATTGATTATATACAAAGTGAAGAGACACTACGTTTAACGTTAACCTGTTTAAAATGCAAGGCTCTTCGGTCGTACTTTCGAGTCAGTGATGCTACCAAAGGAACCCTCTTGTTAAGTTAGGTACTCAAGAAATAAAGTTGTTCTTTAATAGGTGAATTAATATTCTCCCGTAGTAATTCTGAAATCAAGGACTACCTTCTGAGTCCTTATCTTGATAAAACCAAGTATTTATATTTTTCTGTCTTTAATATTTTTTTCTTGTTTTTTAATATAAACTCCACTCCGTTCTTTCGATAAGGTAATTGTCCGTTCTAAAAAGTAGAATAATTAACAGCGATCCTAGGAAAAATACGACCTTGATATTTTCTATAAAATACTATACTCCTATGCGATATGTACTCTTTCCTTAATCCACAGGATATAAGTAAGTATAAAAGAGATAGACTTATATACGTAAAAGATTATATAACACCAAATCTATCCTCTTTAAATGAAAATTTACTTAGCTTAATGAGTATAAAAATATACAATTTTGTATAGTATTAATCTTGAATATTTATAAATAAAACCTTAGTTTATATATATATAACTAATTATTTTTGTTATATTTTATTTTTGTATGTTTTATATTTATTTTCTATGTTTTTTTGGAATTTTGTATTTTTAACTTAGGTCACGCCCTGTGGTCACGCCCGTGACCTAGGGCGTGACAGCCCTATTTAAATCCTTTTTATTTTCTATTTTTGTTACTCAGGATAATCGAAATAATCTGATAGACACGTCATCGACATACCCTGTGACACAAGTTGACACGCCTGTGACCCGCACCGTGCTAGCCAGTTTCCAGCATGTTGCCACGCTATCGCCACGCCGCGTGTCGCCTGATGAATCGACTGCCAGACACGCCTGTGACACAATGCAACACGCCCGTGACCTGATGAAGTTCTATCCAGAGTTCAACCCAAATCGACATATGTCCCGACACGCCTCCTCTACACGCTCGTGACCTAGTAACGCCCACCCGACACGCCTGTGTACAGGGCGTGTCGTTTCAATTTTTTTCTATAAACAGAGGGTAAGAGCTTTGTAAAATTATTCGAACACCAGCATATTCCTTAAGAACTGTTAGGAATCCCCAGCTCTCAGACAAAGAACTGGTAGTAGCTTTCAAGTATTCCAAGTTCTGTAAGTTATAATTTTTTTAGCTTTCTTTTCAGCTTTGTAGGAAGTTGTAATAACTTTTGAATTTATAAAATAGAATGTTTCAATTTAAATTCTGAGTACTTTATAGTTTAATTTTTTGTTTTACTTTACTTTATTTTCTCATACTATCCCGAATGAAAGGGGAAGCTCTGCTTATGTCCTGGATTAATATAGCGTAAAACAGCTTTCAAAACCTTATTATTTCATACTATCCCAAATGAAAGGCGAGGCGAAAGCCTATGACCTGGATTAAGATAGTGTGAAAGCTTTTTAATAGTTTTGATTTTACTACCCTATCATTAATGAAAGGCGAAGCGAAAGCTTAAGTCTTGTATTAAGATAGATAGGTAGATATTATTTTTTGCACTTTATACCGCCCCCATCCTGATGAGTGGCTAAGAACCCTTAGTACTTGGTCAAGATGAGCTCTGGGCTGGATATTATTTTCAACTATTTAAACTCTACGTTTTAGTTATTCTAACTAGGGTTTACTATTAATTGATCATATACCAGGTGAAGAGACACTACGTTTATCGTTAACCCATTTTAAACGCCAGCCTCCCCGATCGTACTTTCGAGTCAGTGATGCTACCAAAGGAACCCTCTCGTTAAGTTAGGTAATCAAGTAATAGAGTTGTTCTTTAATAAGTGAATTAATATTCTCTCGTAGTAATTCTGAAATTAAGGACTACCTTCTGAGTCCTTATCTTGATAAAACCACGTATTTATATTTTTCTGTCTTTTATATTTTTTTTCTGTTTTTTAATATAAACCCCACTCCGTTTTTTCGATAAGATAATAGTCCGTTCTAAAAAGTAGAATAATTAACACCGATCCTAGGAAAAATACGACCTTGATATTTTCTACAAAATACTATACTCCTATGTAATAGGTATTCTTGCCTTAATCCACAGGATATAAGTAAGTATAAAAGAGATAGACTTATATACGTAAAAGATTATATAACACCAAATCTATCCTCTTTAAATGAAAATTTACTTATCTAGTTTTTTAGCACCGTTGCCAGGGATTTGTTTATATGTGTTAATATTTTAAAATAAAAGAACGCTATTCATTTTATCTTTTCTTTTCTTGTAATTTAAAAACCTTAGTTTTTATAAAAATAAAACAAACATAAAATTCACTGAATTTAAAACTTTGTTTTTATAAAACCTAACTTTTTATTAACAATTTTATTAACCACTAATGAATTCTAAAAAAACCTTACTATTTTAACATATTTTATATAAAACTCCTCTTATTATAAAACTAGTTTATAATAAAACTGCTTTTTATTATAAAACCTATTTTATATAAAACCTTATTTTGAGTTATTTTCGTGTTTTAAGTCTTTTTGTGTGTTGTATTTGTATTTGTGTGTATTTTCCTTTTTAAAAAAACATAAGTTAAGTTTTATCTATATATAAAAACCTATCACCTAAATTCTCTCAAAAAGGACAAGGGTGGCTTAAATACCACCTTTTTGTCTAGTACCGGTGAGAACCCTTCGCAGGGAATATCTCGGGAAGTTTGAGATTTAATCCGTTTTTATATATATTTGTTTTATTTTTTAACTTAGTTGTTTTTTTAGTTGTAACTTATTTTTGTTTTACTTAGTTTTTATATATTTATTTTAATTTTTTGTTTTTATCAAAAGTCTTTTTTAGTGTATGACCCGCAGAACTCCATTTGATTTAAATCTTTAATTTGATCCTGAAATCCATCGCACCTTTCGCAGGCGCCTCCGATCTCTGAATCAAGAGCTAATATTAAATCTGGAAGAGTCCGTAGGCACCACACACGTACAAGAAATGGTAGTAGAGCCACAACAAATGACAGAGGTGGTCCCCTAAAGGACCATGTGTTATTATGGACAACCCAATTTAGATGACATCGGGTCTAGTATCGTTCAGCCAACAATGCTAATAATAACTTCGAGATTAAATCGAGTATAATCTAAATGATCCAAAATTCCGTTCAATTCGATGGATTGCCCGACGAAGATCCAAACACGCACTTGTCCAACTTTTTAGAAATATGCGACACATTTAAGATAAATGGCGTCACTGATGATGCCATCCGTCTTCGCTTATTTCCTTTTTCACTACGAATGGAAGACAAATAATGGCTAGCTTCTCTCCCTAGAGGATCTATGACCACTTGGGCTTACAAGACCGAGAAATTCCTCACAAAGTACTTTTCACTTGCAAAAACCGCATGTCTGCGTACAAATATTTCTTCCTTTGTACAAGGTGAGTCTGAGTCTCTCTATGAGAGTTGGGAACATTTTAAGGAATACCTACGTCGGTGTCCACATCATGCGATGCCAGCTTGGCTCCAAGTACATACATTCTATAATGGTCTGAACACTCAAACCCGACAAGCCATTGATGCTGCCGCTGGGGGCACGCTCACTAACAAAACCCCCGAGGCCGCTCAAACCCTGTTTGAGGAGATGGCCATGAATGCGTACCAGTGGAACGTGCCGAGGTCACGCCCTAAACAAGTTGGGGATCTATGAGCTTCAACTCCTCTTCAAACTTAGATCTCCAAGTAGAGTCTCTGACTAGGCAAGTGGCAGGGATGAGTGCTTCCTCCGCCTCTCCATCTTGGAATCTGCCTAATTCAACTAATAATAATAATGAAGAAGTCGACTATATGGGAAACTCATATAGACCTTCCTATAATCCGAATAATAATAATAATAATTCTTACAATCCAGGATATAGGAATCATCCTAATTTTTCGTAGAGCAATGATGAGTTGTAAATATACGCATTTTTTAGTATTTTATTTAAGTTGTTTTAGAATGTTTTAGTTATTTTCTGTTATTTTTCTTCAATAAATTGATTCTTTTTGTAAATTTTATTCTAACTTAAGTTTATTTTGATTTCTAAATTTTTTCAGAAAATGGTCAAACATTGACCTAACACGCCCGTATCACATGACCGACATGCCCGTGTCACTCCCTCGACGATCGTCGACCTCAACTTTCCACCTCGACGCTCAGCCTTCTTCGCCCGAGAAGGACACGCCTGTGTCACAATGCCGACAGGCCCGTGTCACTTACTCAAAGCCTCCCGCTAGTCGTCACTCAATTCCATCAACTCGACACTCAACGTCGTCGACACTCAACGCCACTCAATGCCAGATGTCACGCCCGTGTCCATCCCGATGCGCCCTTGTCGATGTCGACACTCAATGCCTCCAGCCAGCAAAGATCAAATTGACTTCCTCCACCAGCTATCCAGTCACGCCCCCCCCCCGAAACGCCTGTGTCTGACACCGGACACGCCCTTGACCACCATGTATCCCATACCTAAGCTTTCAGAACGAAGCCAGCTCACTGGATTTCGACAAGTCAAATAGGCCATGACTAACACGCCCCCTATCACGCCCGTGACTAGTGCGTGTCACTCCCAAATTTTTGTCTATAAATAAGAGCTTTTAGTAAGCTCTCCTGACCACTTTTTGACAACTTTGCTTAGGGTAGGTGCTGCCGATTTGGCTTCTAATGCAATGTAAGGGAAACTCCCCCCCTCTCTCTCTTAGCTTATTTTAGGATGTTTGTTTTAGCTTTCCTTGTAACTGCTTTTTCATTAATAAAATGTTAGTTTTTTTTTCTCTCTTCATGTTGCTTGGAATTCATTTGGAAGCCTTACTCTAAGTAATTTTTCGTTCCTTTTTTCTATGTTTTTATGTTTTCATTTTAAAGCTTTGATAACTTAGTCTAGACTTAGGATTTTATCGCATTTTCTAGCCATTATGCCGCCCGTTTGCTTTTCATACACCTTAGTTTTATTAGACTTAGGATTTTATTAGCTTTTTATGCATTCTTATAAATCTGTAAAAGCGTTTTCAAAGTGGTTTTCTTTTTTTTACAAACTTAGATTTTCTTTTTTAGGTCGTAAAACTTTTCGTTCTTTTTACTTTATTTCCACTTTTACGCACTTTTACGGAGTTATAATAATGAAAATATAGTTGTTTCAATTTTTTGAGCATTTCAATTTTGCGTTTATTTGCAAAACTTTCGCTCTTTTAATTTTTATTTTGTATTTTTATGCATTTCTACCGCATTCAAGCGGTAGAAATATATTTGTTTTAATTTTTAAGTATCTTTGATTTTCTTAATTTTTTGTACGTGTGCGTGCGTGTATGAGTTAGATTTTATAGATTTCTTTCAATTTTGTAGAGTGCGTGTGTGCGAGCATTTATTTTCGCCTACTCGCTAAGAGTTAAATGGCGCTGAAAGACTTGATTTCAAGAGCCTAAACACCTAGAGGGGGGGGGGGTGAATAGGTTCTAATCTTTTTAAACAATTTTTAGGCAAACAGCTAGATTAAACTCAGCACAGATAATTCACAACACAGATCACAATTCACAGCACATCATACACAAAATTTATAGTGTGGTTCCCAAAGGTATGGGTGCATCCACTTCCCCCTTCACCTATCCAATAAGTAACTGGACTCAGTCTAACTTCCTTCCATTGGCTCTGATCCGCAGATCTTACCACTACTAAAAAACAGACTTTTAGCCATTGCAGATTTTCGTGGCTAAAAGTCCAAAATAGTGGCTAATAATTATAGCCACGGCCTACCCACGCCAAATGGGCGTGGGCAATGCGAGCGTGGCTAATAGTATTAGCCACGCTGAATCCGTGGCTAATAAGTTATTAGCCACGGTTCAATTGTCGTGGCTAAAAATTCCTCATTTGCCACGGTTCAATTGTCATTGTTAAAGGGCATGTAATAAACCTAACATAAAAAATATTCAGTCGCCACTACCGCCCAGCCGCCGCCGCCGCCCGGCTGCCGCCGCCGCCGCCCGACCGCCGCCCGACCGCCGCCTGGCTGCCGCCACCGCCCATCCGCCGCCCCCGCCGCGCCCCGCCGCCCGGCCACCGCCGCCACCACCGCCATTGCCGCTGCGCTGATTTTATTTCAAATAATAATTTTGAATGAGCTATATAAACCCTAAATCGAGCTTTTTATTGGCGGCGTGGGATTAAAAAACCCGACTTTTTGCCACGGATTAGGCTTCTGTGGCTAATACTAGATTATTAGCCACGAAATAGGCAAACCGTGGCAAAAAGTTCGAGTTATTTGCCACGGATTAGTCATCCATGGCTAATACAAGCTTATTAGCCACGGAATAGGAACCATGACTAATACTTTAGTATTAGCAATGGTTTTCCCCCGTGGCAAAAAAAACGTGGCTAAAAACCATTTTTCTAGTAGTGTACAACTCAGAACCAGAATGGTTCCTATAGCTCAGACTTAAACAAGTCCTACCTCAGATTCTTCCCTAAGAATCCTACCTCAGGCCTCAGCCCTACCTCAACCTTTATCACTAGGCTTACAACTCATACTTTTCAAAGGTCCTACACCTCAGGCTCTCAGCCCTACCTCAGTCTTTATAATTTCAGGCTTACAACTCAGATCTAACAATAGATCCTACAAGAGATTGAATGATATAAAGATACAGAAAATTCATCAGCTAGATTTCTCTATTGGAGTATCCTTCTTGATCAGTTCTTGAATAAACTGACCTTTGTAATCCAACCTAACTTAGCTGTTTCAAAGCTTCTTGATAGAACAAAATAAGATGGATCTTCACTTGATGAAGAAGATGATCTTCAGTCAGCTTCTTCCTTAAATTCAGATTGAATTCAGAATCTTTCTTACAACAGTTCTGGATCTGCCTTCGTAAGGGTTTCCCCTATTATTCACGATCTTCTCCTTGTTGTCATCATTCTCGTTGTTGTCTGTTATGCTCATCATCTTCTGGTTATCATAGATCTGTCTCTTATATAGAGTTTCTCCATGGTTATCGACTGATCCGGTTTGTAACTACCTTCTGACAGTTTGACAGTTCTGACAGAGGTGTCAGACCGGTTAGTTATATCAGCTATCGAGTCACTAGTCATGTCAGTTGATTCTTCAAGGAATTTCCAACTCAGCATGTACCACTCAGCAAACTGCTTCACATGTGTCGACACATATAGGCTTAGTGTCGACACAAGTCTTCAAGATGTTGACACAACACTCCATGTGTCGACTCAGTCATTCTTCTACTCCTCGACACTTCTTCTGTTGTATGTGTCGACACAACTGCTTCATGTCTCGACATATCTGTTGTATACAGATGGCGTTGAGTGTTTGTCAGACGGCGTTGAGTGTGTGTCGACACGAGTCTTGTGTGTTGACACAACTGCTTCTTGTCTCGACATAGCTATTGCTGGCAGACGGCGTTGAGTGAATGTCGACAGCATTGAGTGTGTCTTGATGGAGTGCGTGTGTGTCGACACAAGTCCTGTGTGTCGACACAATTGCTTCTGGTCTCGATACAGCACTTTGAGAGTTGATGTGTCGACATAAGTCCAGTGTGTCGACACAACTGCTTCTAGTGTCGACATAGCTCCTAGGTCTCGACATAGCTTCTGCTTTAGGTGTCGACACAAATTCTGCATCAGGTGTCGACACAATTCTAGGTGTCGACACAGTTCTTCTTTAGGCGTCGACTTAGTTTGAGTGTTGACACAACTTCTTCATAAGTGTCGACACAATTGCTTATGTGTCGACACAACTTCTTCATAAGTGTCGACACAAGTTCTGGGTGTCGACACAACTTCTTTATAAGTGTCAACACAAGTTGACTAGATGTCGATACATCTTCTTCATAAGTGTCGACACAATTTGCCTATGTGTAGACACAGTTTCTTCACAAGTGTCGACACTTGTACTTAGAAAATTTTCTTCGAATTACTAAGCCTGCACACTGAAACTCAAACATCTATCAAATACAAATTGATGCATATCATTAATTAAGATGAGGCTTCTCCAAATCTGGTACATATTTTCAGTGTACCCAACAATCTCCCCCTATTTAGAGAAGTCATAACCCTTAGTCAAAGATATACATCTCTCATAATAAAACACAATAGAAATAGATGTACATCAATTTCACAGCAGGATAACATATAATCATTGTAAACAACAAAAATTAATACAGAAACTTATTTCATTTAATTCAAAAAAATGATATGTTTACTTGATTTTCTTTTAGAACAAAAAAAAATATTATATTGTTCTATACAAAAGCCTATCTATCCTTTCATTGACTAGGCTCCTTAATTATAATGCCTTTGCCTGACTTGATCTTAGCCAGTATAGGAGGTTCAGTATCCTCAGCAGGCTTCTTTCCTTTAAGAGCTTTCTTCTTTTGTTCTTCAGCCTTTATAATTTGCCTTTCAAAATAATGAAATGGCTTTGGGAAGTACTTGCTTGGCTCATGAGCATTTGCAGGTAGCTTCCCAGCTTTAGAACTCCTTCTGTGTTGAAGAATGGCTTCCTGTCCAGCTTGGTACTTGTTCCATTCTTGCTTTAAATACCACTTACCCCTATCATGGGTCTTATCCTTCACAGCTTTCCATGCAGTCAATATGATATTCCTGGAAGTAGGACTCTATTGCTCAATGTCTGGCTTCAACTCAGCCTGTTCTCTGAACCTCTTTTTGGATAGTTGAGCTTCCTTCTAAGCTTCCATGACAGCTTCTGACATTTCTACTTTTTCCAGAATAACATTTTGTGCCTCTTGTGGAGGACTATACATTTTCTGAACTTCCTCTTGAATCATTTCAAAATCAACTGGGGGGTAAATCACCTGAAAAACTTAGGGTTTATCTCCTTTAATATATGCAGGTTGTATCCCAGACTCTGCAACATTATATTCATCACATAAGGGAGGATATCCAAGAGTTGCTCTAATGCTATTTGAAATCCATTTAGCATGGTCAGAGCTAGCTTTGACTATTAACCTCTCCCCCTTTATGACTTCTCTTTGAATATGATCCCTCAGATCATCTTTTTGAAATCTGACTTGATTAACAACATAATCAGTTCTTTCCTTATAAAAATCTCTGAATTTTGTCAAGAAATCAGATATATTCTTCTGAGAGGCTTGAAATGTTGCCTGAATAACAACTATATATTCCTTGATTGCTTTGAGACTTCATCTTTGACAACAGTTGTTAGATCATCAATTTTTGTCAAGATAGCATGGTGTGAATCTTTAAGATTATCATTCATTCTTATCTAATTCTCAAGTACATAACCCTGCTTTACTGCAATCTCTTCCACTTTAACTTTCAGATCTTGTTGTTGTTTGGCCAGAAAAACCATGGCATTACCTCCTTTATGGAAGCAATCTGTCATCTCCTTTTTATTTTGATTAACTTCAAATCAAATAGATTTGATTCCTGAGCCAATTGGAATTTTAACTCCTTGTGAGTTTCATCCACATACTTCTCCATAGATTGCCTTTGCTCATCCAATTTAATTTACATTTAGACCAATAGAGAACTGAAGTCCATTCTTGGAGCAAGTGGTGTTGTGCCTGTTTGCAATGCCTTTTTGTAGATAGTACTCTTTTTCCTTAAGGCAACCATTTTTCTTTTCTTATCCATTGAGGCTTCTTCATCATCAGAAGATTTTTAAGTACTTCGTATAGTTACTGGTTCCTTCTAAGTTGGGGCATGCTGTGACAACTCCCCCTAAGTCCTTGGTAAATCTTTTTCTTTGATTTGCTCCTCCCCCTCAGTCCTTACTACAGGTGGATTAGGGAATAACTCCTTCATAGTGAACTCCTGTTGTATCTGTACAGGAGGAACAAGATTAGTTTTTAAACCAAAAGATTCTCCCTTAACATTCAGATTGTTGTTCAGGGCCCTCTCTTCAAAGGAGATACTTACTGGCTCATCTTGAGCATCTTTCTCAATATTATCTTGAGCTTCACTATTTATTTCAGATACTATGTTCATAACAGTATCTACAGCCAAGTCACTCTCTAAGGCACCTTCAGCAATGCCTCCCCCTTGGGCAGGTAGCTAAGTTTGTTCAAGGTTTTCTCCCCCTGGAGTTGATTCTATCTATTGTTCCAAGGGCTCACTGCCCTCCACTTTAGTTAGGGCTTCTTTTGGTTTCTGGTCTTCATCAGAGCTGAAGACTACTTCCTCTTCAGAATCACTGGAGGATTCTGCTTGTTGAACAACTTTCTTCTGCTTTTTAGCTTTCCTAATTTATTTCTGAGGTGTAGAGACTTCCTTTATCAAAACCCTATCCCACCATGAACGAATTCTCACATCCATTCTCCTCATGTGATTGATTTTGGATCCTGGCACTTGTTTCAAAACATCTAGTATTACTGAAGATAAACATAAACTTAGGATCCTACCTAGGTTTGGTTTCTTCATTCCTTCTTGGATCTTGTCAAACACTATTGCTGCCCAGTTAGTTTTCACTTTGAAGATAATCCTTTTCATCAGATTGAACATGTGGATTGAAATTCGGTCATGTACACCAGTCTTACTAAGAATTACTTTCCCTACTACATCAGACAGAAATTTTACTTTGGAATTCATCCCTTTCTGAGTTATGGATGATCCAACCTTGATATTAGGGCTCATTCCACACCAACTTTGTGCTTTTGTAGTCATGGATGGAGTTATCTCATCAGTATCCTTAACCAAAGGAAGCTGAAGTGATTTCCTGATTGTCTTCAAGGTAAATTTCACTTAGGAATCCTGAACTATTGCTTTGATCTTCTTCCCTTCTGTATCTACGCTTGCTGACGAATAGAATTCCAAAACTTCCTTTTTCTAAATCTTGGTTGGTTCAGAGACCAAGTATTCCAAGCCATTCTCAGAAATTAGGGTAATTACACCCGGAATTTCTTCTGAAGCTATCGTTAACCCTTCACGAACCAGCTCATATCCTTCATTGACTTTGTCATCTTGATGAGGCGCCATTGACGAGAGAGATGGAAGAGAAAAGAAGAGAAGGTCTTTGTCGACAGAAGGTGCAGAGCTAAGAATTCTGAAAGCATAGTCGACTAGATTTTTGCTTCACCTATTTATAGTGTTATTATAAAGGGCAGGTCAAAAGACGGGCATTAGTCGACAAATCTTACACGTGTCTTAGGAAATGACCTAGGTCTCGACAGAACTTAGGTTAAGTCGACACAACTATATGTCGACATACTAATGTCTTAGTCGACAATACTTATTTTAAGTCGACACATCTATGTGCCGAAATACTTGTGTCAGTGTCGACATACTTGTGTCTGTGTCGACACATGCTACTTAAGTCTCAACAGAGTTGTGTCGACGCCAACTTTTGTGTGTCGACACAAAAATCCTCTATACATAAGGTATTGACATGGTTGTGTCGACACCAATTCTTCCGTCGACACAGATACTGTTTCTGTGTCGACACATCCTTTTTCTGCGTCGACACAACATACTGAGTGTGTCGACACAACTTGCTTGTGTCGACATAAACATACTGAGTGTGTCGACACAACTTGCTTGTGTCGACACAAACTTGGTACTTAGACAAATTTCTAGAGAAAATTGGTGCTTACATATTCTTCTTAAGGAAGCTTGTGCTAACCTATTCTAGGTTCAATATACCTAATTAAATTTTAAAATAATTGAATTTAATTTCATCCAGAGGTTTTGTAAAATATTAACTATTTGATTATCTATTTTCACAAACTCTAGGCTAATATTTTCCTTCTCAACATGTTCTCTAATAAAATGAAACTTAATTTTTATATGTTTGGTCCTGCTGTGTGATACAGGATTCTTAGCAATAGAAATAACACTTGTAGAATCACAAAACAGTGGAATTCTACTTACCTGGATGACATAGTCTTCAAGTTGATGCTTTATCCACATCAATTGTGCACAACAGCTACCTGCAGCTATATACTCTGATTTAGCTGTTTATATTGCTACACTAGTTTGCTTCTTGCTGCTCCATGACACCAGCCTCCCACCAAGTAATTGATAAGTTCCTGTGGTACTCTTCCTATCTTCTTTGCATCAAGCAAAGTCTGCATCTGAGAAACCATTTAGTAGGAAATCTCTATTCTTAGGGTACCAAAGGCCTAGATTAGGTGTGCCCTTAAGATATCTCAATATTCTCTTAACTGCAGTATAATGAGATTCCTTTTGGCAAGCTTGGTACCTAGCACAGACACATGTTGCATATATGATGTCAGGTCTACTAGCAGTCAAGTAGAGTAGGGAGCCAATTATCCCTCTATACAAAGACTCATCAACAGGTTTCCCTGCCTCATCTTTGCCTATAGGCATACTTGTTCCCATTGGAGTTTTCATGGTGGAGGCTGAGTCCATTCCATACTTCTTAATCAACTCCTTGGTGAACTTAGACTGGGATATGGACAATCCACTCTCAGTCTATCTAACTTGAAGTCCCAAAAAGAACTTCAGTTCACCCATACTGCTAATCTCAAACTTCCCTTACATAAGTTTGGCAAACTTTCTACAAAGGTTATTTTCAGTAGAACCAAAGATAATGCCATCCACATATATCTGGACTAGGATTATCTTACCTTTAGATTCCCTATGGAATAGAGTTTTGTCTATCTTTCCTCTAGAGAATTTATTCTCAATAAGGAAAGCAGACAAGATTTCATACCAAGCCCTTGGTGCTTGTTTCAAACCATATACAGCTTTCCTAAGCCTATATACATAATCAGGAAAATGAGAATATACAAAACCTGAGGGTTGTTCAACATAGACTTCCTCTTTTAAATCACCATTCAAAAATGCTGATTTCACATCCATCTGGTATACCTTGAACCCTTGATAGGATGCTTAGGCCAAGAACTGCCTTATTGCCTCCATCCTTGCCACTGGGGCAAAGGTTTGATCAAAGTCAATACCTTCCTCTTGCATGTAGCCTTTTACTACCAGTCTGGCCTTGTTCTTGACTATAGTGCCATTCTCATCAAGCTTGTTTCTGTAGATCCACTTGGTTACTATAATGTTGTGATCCTTAGGTTTAGGAACCAGTTCCCAGACTTTACATCTTCTCAACTGACTGAGCTCTTCTTGTATGGCATCAATCCAGTTGGAGTCTAGCATAGCTTCTTCAAAATTCTTGGGTTTTATTTGAGACAGGAAGCTAGAACATTGAACTGTGTTCATGCTCTTACTCCTAGTTAGAACTCATTGATTTGCATCACCAATGATTTGGTGAGCTGGATGATCCTTCAAGTGTCTTCTTGCTTGAGGAAATCTGTCATCCTCATGCCTTTCTTCATTTTCCTCAGCTTGATGCTCCTCATTATCTTCTTCATCCAGTGGGACTTGTTCTCCCCATAGACAGCTTGCATCTTTCTCTTCATCTAGCCTAGCAGGAATTTCTTCATTAATGTTCAGCTTGTCCAGCATGTCTGTTAGACCTGTAGAACTAACTGGAGAACTAAAAAATTCACTGTTAATCAACTTTGACTCATCAAATACAACATGAACTAATTCTTCTACAACTTGAGTAGTCAAGTTGTAGATTCTGTATGCACTACTTTGGTTATTGTACCCAACAAATATCCTTTCTAGGGATTTGGCAGCAAACTTTGTTTGGTAGTGCTTACCATTAACTAGAACAAAACACTTGCTGCCAAAGATTCCGAAGTAGGAAATGTTTGGTTTTCTGCCTTTCAAAATCTGGTAGGGAGTCATCTTGTGTTTCTTATTGATCGAGGCTCTATTGAGTACATGACATGTAGTATTTACTGCCTCAGCCCAGAAGTATTCAAGGAGAGTAATGTCATTAAGTAGTGTTTTACTGGCCTGAATCAGAGTGCTATTCTTTCTTTCAGCAACACCATTTTGCTGAGGAGTTCTAGGTTTGGAGAATTCCTGATGAATCCCAAGATCTTCACAGAAATTTGTCATACATTCAAACTGAAATTCAGTTCCATGGTCACTTCTGATTTTGACCACTGAATTGTTATATTCATTCTGAATTTGTCTAACAAAAGTCTGAAAAATAGTTGGGGTTTCAGATTTCTGCCTAAATAAGAAAACCCATGTATATCTAGAATAGTCATCCACAACAACTAGTGTGTATACTTTCCTACCAAGACTGTGAATTGGCATAGGACCAAACAAATCCATATGCAAGAGATATAAACATCTCATTGAATCTTTTATATCAAGTGCCTGGAAAGAGGACTTAGAATGCTTGCCATTTTGGCAAGCTGAACACACACCCTCTTTAATGCACTTGACTTGAGGATCATTCCTCATTAACCCCATGCTGAACAGCTGTCCTATAGACTTATAGTTCAGATGAGCTAGCCTCTTGTGCCATTTGACACATAGTGAGGCTTTTTCTCCTGCTACTAGACAAATTGGTGAGTTGTTAAACTCACAATCTCGGTTAAGGCAATACACATTTCCTTTCCTAGTGCAAGTCAAAATGATCTCTTGATCACATGACATTCTTATTTGGCACTCCCCTTTGAGAAAAGAGATGTCATAACCTAGATCACTAAGTTGACTTATGCTAATCAGGTTATGTTTTAGACCCTTCAGATAAGCCACTTTTAGTGATTATAGTTGAATCACTAGAGATGTTACCAAATCCTTTGATGATTCCTTTTTCTGATCCACCAAAGATTACTTTGAGTCCATTCTCTATGGGTACATAGTCCCTCAACATTCTTCTTATTCCAGTCATATGTCTGGAACAACCACTATCCAAGTACCATATAGTGGTATGGTAACTTGGATTCACCTGCATCAAATAAAGAATCACTTACCCTTAGAACCCAACTTGCTATTGGGTCATAGGTCCTTGTTAGTTTAAAATCCTACAGCTGTTCTAATAGAAAAACTACTCTTGGTTTTAACACTTATGTTAAACCAAGAATAAATGCCAAAGTGGCCCACCTTGCCACAACACCAACACTCAAATCTATTATACCTTTTCTTAGGTATAGACTTTATTACTTTGTTTCCAGCAGTCTTGTTAAGTGTTGGTGCTGGAGCAGTAAACTTCAAGAATTCCTCTTGAACATGATGGGCATGCCTATAGAGTGGCCTATTGGCATTTTCACCCTTGCCCATGAGATTTCCATACTCACAGTGACCATGAGTAGTTTCATGATCATACCTGTTAGTAGGATTCATCACCTTCCTAAAGAAGATAGGGGGCTTTGTAGCTAGAGGCTGAACTAGGGCCTTACCTTTTCTATGTGAATTGGGGGCCCTAGTTCTTCACTTATAACCTAGACAAGTCTTCCCTTTTTGTGAAATGAAATTATCTATTAAGGGTAAGACAGATTTTGGCTTGGAGAATTTAGCCACTAGCTCTCGTTCTTGCTGAAGTTTTGTCTCTAGTTTCTTGATATGATTCTCCTTGAAAGAGATTGTGCCCATCTGAATAACAGTAATGTTTTTCAGTTTGGCAACCTGATTCAATTTTAGATCCAACAACTTTGCTGAATTTGCTGCAGCCAGCTTAAGAGATTCAATCTCCTTGGCCTGCTCTTTGACAAGAAACTTGCTCTTCTTCAGAGCATGCAACAACCACCCATACTCATCAATGAGTTGATGTACATCCCCCTCAGACACATAACCATCCACTTCTCTTGAAAAAGATGCTTCTGATTCTGATTCAATAAGGTAATCAGAAGCTAAGGGAGAATTATATACCTTACTTGGTCCAGGCTGATCCTGGCACTGATCATCTTCAGATTGAGCCATCAGCCCTTTACAGCAATATTCTTCAACTCCATTTATAAAGTCCAACACCTGTAAGAATTCTAGTTTCCAAGAATCCTCTTCTGTTGAGAATAGCCCAATATATGCTTCTGCATCTTCTTCTCCAGATTCTGAGATGAAGAGTCTGTCCAACTCTTCTCCTTCTGAGCAACAAGGAATTTCTCCTTCTTGCCTTTTAGTTGCTATTTCTTCATGTATTTAGACCCCTTCCTCTTGTCAGGACAGTCAGCTATGACATGTCCAAGCCTATTGCAGCAACAACAAATAATCTTAGTATTAAATTGTTTACTAGGTTTAGAGGCATACCCGTCCTCCTTGGGAGTTTTCTTTTTTCCTGTAATATTCATCCTTGGAGTAGGATGTTGATGGCCTGGTTCTCCACTTCTTCTTTTTCATGAACCTTTGGAATTGACTTGTAAAGGCAGCAAAGTCCTCATCAAAAGTGTGTCTATCTGATGTGCTGTTGTCAGGAATTCCTTCTTCTGCCTCAGCACTTCTTCTAGATGGAGAAGGGGATTTTCTCCTACCCTTTCTTGTGCCTTCATCCATGAAGACTACTGACTTTTCTCTGTACTCAGATCTGCTGCCCTTCTCCTCCACTTTTCTGGCAGTGAGCTGCATTTCATAGGATAACAACTTTCCAAAAAGTGTGGGTGGAGGTGTATTAGTAAGCCTGGCCACTTCTCTGATGGCACATATTTTAGTATCCCAATCCTTTGTTAGGGACCTAAGAAACTTGTCATTCAATTCATAAGTGCTGAAGACTCTTCCATAGGTTATCAGCTCATTTACTATTCTAAAAAACTTCTTGTAGCATTCAGCTATGCTGTCAGTTTTGGTTTGCCTAAAGCTCTCATATTACTGATTCTGCATAGACTTCCTGTCCTCTTTAACTTCTTATGTGCCCTCCATGTAGACAATCAATGTGTCCCACATTTCCTTGGAGGTTTTATAGTGCACCAGATTCTGAAATATGGCATCATCTATAGCACTTACAATAATATTCTGTGCCCTTTTATCTAGTGTTGCCAGGATGATTTTATCCTTGGTCATTTCAGAATAACTCTTTGGAGTTTGAATGTTTACATCAAGAACTGATACCTTCATTGGAATGAAGGGACCTTCCTGAACTATGATATAGATTCTTGGATCAGATGCTTCCACAAACAACCTGACCCTTTCCTTCCAAATGCCAAAGGATTCTTTCCTGCAGATAGGCAGTTTCATAGATCCAAATTCCTTTTTATTCTCATTTGAACCCATTCTTGAATTCTGTTATTTGCCTTGGAGAATCACTCAGACTGTTAGGTCAATCATTGAGGAACCTCCCTCTGATACCACTTGAAAGACTTGATTTCAAGAGCCTAAACACCTAGATGTGGGGGTGAATAGGTTCTAATCTTTTTAAAGAATTTTTAGGCAAATAACTAGATTAAACTCAGCACAAATAATTAACAGCACAGATCACAATTCACAGCACAACATACACAAGATTTATAGTGGTTCCATAAGGTATGGGTACATCCACTTTCCCCCTTCTCCTATCCAGTAGATAATTGGATTCAGCCTAACTTCCTTCCACTGGCTCGGATCCGTAGATCTTATAACTCAGAAGCAGAATGGTTCCTACAAATTAGACTTAAATAAGTCCTACCTCAGATTCTTCCAAAGAATCCTACCTCAGGCCTCAGCCCTTCCTCAGCCTTTATCACTAGGCTTACAACTCAGACTTTTCACATGTCCTACACCTCAAGCTCTCAGCCCTACCACATCCTTTATAATTTCAGGCTTACAACTCAGATCTAACAATAGATCCTACAAGAGATTGAATGATATAAAGATACAGAAAATTCACAAGCTAGATTTCTCTATTGGTGTAGCCTTCTTGATCGGTTCTTGAATAAACTGACCCTTTTGATCCAACCTGACTTAGTTGTTTCAAAGCTTCTTGATAGAACAAAATAAGGTGGATCTTCACTTGATGTAGAAGATAATCTTCAGTCAGCTTCTTCCTTAAATTCAGAATGAATTCTGAATCTTTCCTGCAGATAGTTCTGGATCTGCCTTCGTAAGGGTTTCCCCTATTCTTCATGATCTTATCCTTGTTAACGTGATTCTCGTTGTTGTCTATTATGCTCATCATCTTCTGGTTGTCACAGATCTGCCTCTTATATAGAGTTTCCCCATGGTTACCGGCTGATCCGGTTTGTAACAACCTTTTTACAGTTCTGATAGAAGTGTCAGACCGGTTAGTTATGATAGCTGTCGAGTCACCAGTCATGTTAGTTGATTCTTCAAGGAATTTCCAACTCAGCATGTACCACTCAGCAAACTGCTTCACATGTGTCGACACATATTGGCTTAGTGTCGACACAAGTCTTCATGATGTCGACACAACACTCCATATATCGACTCAGTCATTCTTCTGCTTCTCGATACTTCTTCTGTTGTATATATCGACACAAGTCATGTGTGTTGACACAACTGCTTCATGTCTCGACATATCTGTTGCAGACAGATGGCGTTGAGTGTTTTTCAGACAGCGTTGAGTGTGTGTCGACACAAGTCCTATTTGTCGACACAACTACTTCTGGTCTCGACATAGCTGTTGCTGGAAGACGGCGTTGAGTGAATGTTAATAGCGTTGAGTATATCCAGATGGCGTTGAGTGTGAGTCGACACAAGTCTTGTGTATCGACACAATTGCTTCTGGTCTCTACACATCACTTTGAGAGTGTATGTGTCGATACAAGTCAAGTGTCTCGACACAACTGCTTCCAGTGTCGACATAGCTCCTGGGTCTCAACACAGCTTCTACTTTAGGTGTCGACATAAATTCTGCCTCAGGTGTTGACACAATTATGGGTGTCGACATAGTTCTTCTTTAGGTGTCGACTTAGTTTGATTGTCGACACAAATTCTTCATAAGTGTCGACACAATTGCTTGTGTGTCGACACAACTTCTTCATAAGTGTCGACACAAGTTCTGGGTGTCGACACAACTTATTTATAAGTGTCGACACAAGTTGACTGGTTGTCTACACTTCTTCTTCATAAGTGTCGACACAATTTGCCTGAGTGTCGACACAGTTTCTTCACAAGTGTCGACACTTGTACTTAGAAAATTTTCTTCAAATTCTTAAACCTGCACACTGAAACTCAAACATCTATCAAATACAATTTGATGCATATCATTGACTAAGATGAGGCTTCTCCAAATCTTGTACATATTTTAAGTGTAACCAACATGCGCATTGTTTTATTTCAAGTATAGTGCGTGCGTGTGTTTTAATTTCATATTGAGTGTGTGTATGGGTGCATTTATTTCCTCCTACTCGTTTGAGTAGGGCTCGCTTTCTTTTCCCGCCCCCTCATTTGAGTCGGGACTTTTCATTTATCGCTTTCTTCTCCCACCCACTCATTTGAGTCGGGACTCGCAATTTACTGCTTTCTTTACAGCATTCATTTACTGCTTTCTTTACTGCTTTATTTTACAGCTTTCTAGATTAAGCCGTCCCCATTCCAATTAGTGGCTAACCGCTCTTAGCCCTCAATATCAAAGATCATTGGGACAAAAAAAATTCGCTTTAAATAATTAAAGGTCCTCTTTTTCTATTTAATTAAAGTACTTAAGGTTTGCCCCGGGTTAACGACGCGTAGGACCACATATCGATGTGTGGGCTCTATTTTCATTGTCCATACGCAGGTGGCTGAGAGGCTGTGCGTATGGACTGATAAACCTTGGGTAAAGAGAGTTCTGCACTTTCCCTCAAGAGAGGAGGCGTGTAAATCTACCGGATTTGGTTCCCCAATCAATAGTTGGGTTCTTAGCGTAATGCAGGCATTAAGAGGATTCCTTCGTCGGTCTAACGATCGGTCGAATAGTCTTAGCATTCAGGTGAGCGATAGTCCAAGAGATTGGTGAGCTCATTCTTCTGTAACCTCCACGGCCAAGTCTCTGCCTTAATTAATTTGAAATTTAGGATCTCTTTTTATTAAAAGTTTATTTTAGTTCGAATTCTATTTTGATATTCGTCGCGCTATTTATTCATCGGCTTCCTGCATTTTTTCTGCATTTTTTTGCTTTCATTTTTTGCACTTTATTTATATATTTATGCAATTTTCATTTAAACAAAATATAAATATTATCTGTAAAATAATAGCCCTTTCAGGGAAAGAGTAGAAATAGGTAAGCCGACCCCGATATTCCACACTGGAAAATCCTATACTACACGTGATAGGTGCACTTGCCTCCCTCTCATTAAAACTCAGTTTCAACCGCCCTTTTTTATAAATAATAAAAACCTCGAGTTTTTAACCATCAAGCAACCCCAATAATGCTCAATGCCCTCCGATTGCAAATACAATTGGATTTGCACCGCAACCCCACAACCACAAACACTACCACCATAACCACACCAATTTAGGCCTACCCCGATAGAAGACATATTTACAAAATATGTCAGTACCAATGAGTCCAATATCCGAAACCTGATCAGATCAATTAAAAACTTAGAAATACAAATTGGACAACTATCAAAAATGCTATCGGAACGCAAACCTGGTAATTTGCCAGGAAATACGGAACCAAATCCGCGAGAAACTGTCAATTCTAGTAACCCACCAAGTTTACAAGCCATAAAACTACAAAGTGGCAGGGAGCTACCACCACCCGTTAGGGTAGAAAAAGAAGTTAAGGTTAGCCTTCCTACACCACTTCCTGTTACGTCTCAGCCTCTTCAACCCCCGCGAATTTCTTCCCCACATGTTTTTTTACCTTATCCATCTAAATTAAAAGATGAACGAGAAGATGAACAGTATAAATAATTTCTAAAAATGCTAAAACAAATTAAAATTAATATACTTTTCTGCGAGGCAATTGCACAGATGACTAAATACACAAAATATTTAAAAGCATTACTTTAAAATAAAAAGAAACTCGAAGATATTTCGAGAGTTTTCCTTAACGCCGAATGTTTAGCCGTTTTATTACATAAATTACCCCCAAAATTAAACGATCCCGGACGATTTTTCATCCCGTGTCTCTTCGATATTCTATTAGTAAAAGATGCGTTAGCAGACTTAGGTGCTAGCATAAATTTAATGCCCTACTCGCTCTTTCAGAAACTAGGATTAGGTAACCCCAGCCCAACTAAAATTAGCATCAAGTTAGCAGATCGTTCTATTAAATATTCAATTGGGATAGTAGAGAATGTTCTGGTCAAAATAGACAAGTTTATCTTCCTGGTATACTTTTTTATACTTGACATAGAGGAAGATGCCGATGTTCCCATAATTCTCGGTCATCCTTTTCTCGCAACCTCTCATGCGATAATAGACGTAAGTAACAGTAGACTTCTCTTACGAGTAGGAGATGACGAGGTTACTATCGATATAGATCCCTCTATGAAAAATTCTTTAATAAATGACGGTTCCTGCTATCTTGTGGAAGCCTCTTTTGAGGAAAATGGTTATCCCTATTCTGATTTACTTTAAATAACTGTAGAAGAATCGGACTTGGCAGACTTACCCCTTTCACAAGAAATGCCTATCGATGACCCTTTAGAACCTTTTATATCCTTAACTTCTACAACTCTAAAAACCCCAACTTCGTATGAAAAACCACCAACCCTCGAGCTGAAAACACTTCCCGCACATTTAAATTACGTTTTCCTTGAAGCCGAATCTAAACTCCCTGTTATCATTTCTGTCGAATTAAATGATAAGAAAATGTCTGAATTAATAGAAGTGTAAAAACAACATCGCCATGCATTAGCATGGCAAATTTCTAATATACAAGGAATAACCTAATATTTTAGTACGCATAAAATATATCATGAAGATAACCCTCGTAGATCTATCCAGCCCAAACGACATTTAAATTCTAATATGAAGGATGACGTAAAAGCTGAAGTAATGAAATTATTAGATGCAGGAATTATCTATCCAATCTCAGATAGCACATGGGTTAGTCCCGTATAAGTCATCCCTAAGAAGGGCGGTATAATTATAGTGCCAAACTCTAATAATGAACTAATTCCAACACGTACTGTTACGGGTTGGAGGATGTGCATCGACTATCGAAAATTAAATGATGCCACCCATAAACATCACTTTCCACTGCCATTTATAGATCAAATATTAAAGCGACTCTCGGGTCACTCATATTATTGTTTTCTCGATGGTTATTCAGGGTATTTACAAATCCCTATAGCCCCTGAAGACCAAGAGAAAACTATGTTCACTTGGCCCTTTGGTACTTTTGCCTATAGACAAATGTCGTTTGGACTTTGCAATGCGGCAGCTACATTTCAAAGATGTATGCTAGCTATTTTCTGCAAGTTAGTATAGGACGTTATGGAAGTGTTTATGGATGATTTCTTCGTATTTGGAGACTCATTCCATATGTGTTTAGATAACCTCGCTCGTGTTCTTCAACGCTGTGAAGACACGAATTTAGTGTTGAACTGGGAGAAATGCCACTTTATGGTCCGCAAAGGTTTAGTTCCCGGTCATAAAATTTCTTCCCAGGGAATCGAGGTCGATAAGGCCAAAATAGAAATAATTGAAAAACTTCTTCCTCCAACAAATATAAAATTTATTCGAAGTTTCTTAGGCCATGCAGGTTTTTTTTGACGGTTCATTCAAAATTTCTCTAAAATAACAAAACCGTTAACTCATTTATTAGAAAAAGAAGCCCCATTTATATTCGATAGCGAATGCTTAGTAGCATTCAACAATATTAAGGACAAACTTATCAAATCTCCTATTTTAGTAGCCCCATACTGGTCCTTTCCTTTTGAGATCATGTGTGACGCGAGTGATTATGCGGTAGGAGCTGTCTTAGGACAGCGAGTAGACAAATATTTTCATCCTATCTATTTTGCAAGTAAAACTCTCAAATCCACACAAACCAATTACACAACCACGGAAAAGGAACTACTGGCGATTGTATTTGCATTTGATAAGTTTAGATCTTATATAACGCTATCGAAAGTTATAGTTTTACGGATCATTTTGCTTTAAAATATTTACTAACTAAGACAGACGCAAAACCCTATTTATTACATTGGATTCTCTTATTAAAAGAATTTGATTTAGAGATCTGAGATAAGAAAGGTGTATAGAATTTAACAGCCGATCATCTTTTTTGACTAGAGAATGCTGCAACAGATACACTCGTGGAAGCCAACATTGAAGATAAAGTCCCTGAAGAAAGTCTCCTCGCCTCGAAAAGGTAACAAACTCTTCTACTCCTTGGTTCGCAGACTTGGCTAACTATTTAGTAGCCCGAGTCGTTCCAAAAGCTTTTACAATTCAAGAAAAGAGGAAATTCTTTTCTTACTTGAAAAACTACTTTTGGGAAGACCCGTGTTTATTCCGAGTCTGTGCTGACCAAGTAATTAGAAGATGTATTTCGAATGAGGAAGGACTAAAAGTACTACGACACCTCCATGAAGGACCAACCGGCGGACATTATCAAGCCAATCAGACTGCACGTATGATGACTGGTGTTAGTCATCCTTTTTTGGGTAATTTAGTAGTTTAAATTCCTAAGTATTATTATAATTTTATGTTTTTGTATGCTTGAATGTTGTTGTTTTATTTTATAAATCTATAGTTCTATTTTATGTTTGATTGTTATTTTATGTCTATGTTAATTTTTATTTATAAACTTATGTTTTATTTTATGTTATGTTTAGTTTATTTTATAAACATATGTTTTATGTTATGTTTATGTTATGTTTTAGTTTTTTTATCTTTGTATTAGTTTAGGTTTACATAACTAAGGTTATAATGATTAATGTTGTGTTTTATGTTTAGTTTATTTAATTTTAACTTATGTCTTGTTTTTATTTCTTTCTTATAGGTGTCGGCCACCTTTTGGAGCAGCCCTTGTCCAAGCCCATGCCCACCCGAGCCCCTATGGAGTAGCCCAAGCCATGGAGAGCAGTTACCCGGCCCCCTCTTGCATTTTGGAGCAGCCCTTGTCCAAGCCCATGCAACCCGAGCCCACCATATGCCGCCCATGCAGCCAGCCCACTCCACAAGTGCATGGCCGGCCCCCTCTCATCATCCACAAGCAGCCCCCCTCTTTCATTTAATGCCATGCATGAATATTTTCATGCATGGCCGGCCCTTGTTTTCTCTCATGCATGCATTTTTGTCTTTTCTCCCCCCATATTTACTACATGCATGAACCCATTCTCCTAGGTGGCCGGCCCCTATCATCTCTCTCCCCTCTTTTATTTTCCATTCACTCCCCCCTTCCTATTACACATTTTTCATTAAATAAAATACATGCATTTAGCCTTCTCTCCCCCCTCATTTAATACCATGCATGAACCCATTCTCCCCCCTATGGCCGGCCACCCCTTGGTCTCCCTTCTTCTAGATGCTTCCCTCCTCTCCTATAAAAGGAACCCATATCCCATGCTTTGGAGAGGTTGGATTGGAGCAAGAGAGCAAGTGAGCAAGAGAGTTCTACTACAAGTTTTTCTTCATTGTTGTTTTCTTTTTATGGTTGTAATTTTCTTCTTAGCATAATATTATCATTATTTTAATATTATTGTGTACTTCTTTTTTATTAATCAATGGAATTCTTCTCTCTTTATTTTGTTGTTTCCTTTTCCAATATGCGTAGCTAATCTCTTATAGCATTCGATCGTGAGGATCCATGAAGTGAGATGAGAGTTTATTTTATTTCTTAGTTTTATTTTTTTGTTATTTCATGCTCGATCCTTCTTTGATTTATTTTGCGTCGACTCCGTATTTCCGGTATACGGTAGTAGGCCTTGTTCTCATTTCATAGTAGTCGAGAGACTCATGATTTGAAAGATCGCTCAAAGAAGGAAGGAGTTGAATGCAATCCTAGAGATAGGACGACGTAAATCCTCCGGATTGGAGTCAAATCCAATAGTGCGGATCACCTCGATAATGCAACTTTAGGCTTCTTTGGTTTGTAAAGAGATTTTGATCAAAGAGTCTATAAGTTAGGAGACCTAATGCTCTAGCGAGATTTTGTCTTATTTTCGGATCCGTCACGGCCGAGTTTGATTTGCAAAATTAAAACTATCTTTACCTTTATCTCTCTCATCTAATTTCATGGTGAATCATTGATCGAATGCTAGCTTTTTGTTATAAGTTTTTCATCTCGCAAGTTGTCTTTCATTTTACTTTACTTTAAAAAATTCTCAAATCCCATTAGTTCTACGGTAGGATAATAGTTAAAGCGTGAGTAGAAGTAATTGATAGCCCCGTGTTTAAATACGACCTTGGTACTACAATTCGACAGGTACGCTTTCCTGTTCGGGTTTTGGCCCACCAAGTTTTTGGCGCCGTTGCCGGGGACTTTTCTTCGTCAATATTTTGAAAACGCTTGCGCTATTACTTCTACAAAAATAAAAAAAAACTATATTATATATATTTTAATATTTATAATCAACCCACTTCACTTTATTTCTACCCCACCTAAATTCTCTCGAAAAGGGTAAGGGGCTTTAAGCGCCACCATTTTACCTAGTACCGGGCGAACCCTTCACCGGGTAGTCCTCGGGAAGTTCGAGAGCCAAGCCGTAAAAAAATTTCTATTTTCAAAAAAAAAACCTTTCTTCTCTTATCTTTCTTTTTCAAATTTCCATTTTCATTTTTTCTTCGTCTTCTTTGCTAGTGCATGACCCGAGCGAATCCGTCGCTATTTGTTGATTTGGACCCGGAAATCGAACGCTCCTTTCGGAGACAACTACGATTCGGGGCTTCCACTTCTCAAACAGCGGTTGAGGGTTCCTTTGGGGATTGCAATTTTAATTCTGAGATGGGAGACCCTAACCCAGGAGTGGCTCAACAAAGGACTATGTCCGATTATGCTCGACCCAACTTGGAAGGGACAGAGACAAGTATTGTTCGACCTGCGATTGCGAACAATAACTTCGAGCTCAAGCCTAGCATCATACAAATGGTGCAGCAATATGTACAGTTCGACGGATTACAAGATGAAGATACGAACTTGCATATTGCCAATTTTCTTGAAATCTGTGACACCTTCAAAATCAATGGTGTCTCAGACGATGCGATAAGGCTGAGACTCTTCCCATTCTCCTTAAGAACTAAAGCCAAACAATGGTTGAGTTCTCTTCCAAGAGGATCAATCACTACTTGGAACATTTTAACTGAAAAATTTCTTTCTCGTTATTTTCCCCCCGCCAGAACTGCTAAGCTTCGAAATGATATAACTTCATATTCTCAAATTGATTTTGGGACCCTCTATGACACTTGGGAGAGGTTCAAAGAACTTTTGAGAAGATGCCCACATCATGCTCTGCCTGTATGGTTACAGGTTCAGACATTTTATAATGGGCTAAACCAAGAGACTAAGCAAATGATAGATGCCGCTTCAGCTGGTTCTTTAGACCGCAAAACTCCGGACGCCGCTCTTGAGCTTATCGATGACATGGCGATGAACACTTATCAGTGGAATTCGTCTAGGTCTCGCCCATCTAAACCTGCAGGTATATTTGAAGTGGATTCGGTGACGCAACTGGCGATGCAAGTGGAAATGCTCAACAAGAAGATCTCGGAGATGACTGCTCCCTCCGCCGCTAAGGTATATGAAAATACTGCTACTGCCGAGCAGGTGGATTATCTGGGGAACATACCCAGGCCTGCTCAAAATAATTCTGCCAATAATTTTTCTACTTTTTCGAATTTTTCTTCTCCTCCTGGTTTTAATGCTGCTACAAACTCTTATCATCCTGGATGGCGTAACCATCCTAATTTTTCTTGGAGTAATAATGCTAACGTAGTACGCCCACCGCACGATTTTACACCACCACCACCACCGCAACAAAATTTTCAAAAACCTTCCCCTTTGGAAGAGATCCTCGCTAAATATATAAGCTCGAATGATGCCATTATTAGAAATTTAACAGGATCAATGAAAAACTTAGAAAATCAAGTTGGCCAACTCGCCAAGGCCTTTTCCGAGAGACCACCTGGAACTCTTCCCTCGAACACGGAGCCTAACCCAAGGGAGCACGCAAATGTGATTTCCCTTCGGAGCGGTAAAGTTGTTAACGAGCCCACCACAAGGGAAGAGCCAAGGGTGAGTGTCCCTCCTGTTTGCACCCCCACGGAGAATGATAACTTAGATCTTGAAAAAGACAAATCTATTTTTGAAAAAGAAAAGGATAGCTCCATTATTTCTAATTCTGCAACAGAAAAAAATTGTTTTCAAAATGATGCTCCGATTGTTCTAAAAGAATTCCCGCCACCTCCTTATCCGGCTAGACTTAGGAAAGACAAACTAGATGATCAGTACCAACGCTTTCTTGAATTGTTCAAACAAATTCACATTAATTTACCATTTCATGAGGGAATTAGTCAAATGCCGAAGTACGCAAAATATCTTAAGGACTTATTAACGAATAAGACGAAATTGGAGAACTTATCACATGTAACATTGAATGAAGAATGCTCGGCAGTCATTAAAAATTCTAATCTTCCTAAAAAGATAAACGATCCGGGTAGTTTTTCCATTCCTTGTGTTTTTGGCAACCTTTTTGTAAAACATGCATTAGCGGATCTTGGAGCGAGCATCAATTTGATGCCTTTTTCCCTATTTAAGAAGTTAGGATTGGGCACTCTCAGCCCTACGCGCATGAGTATTCAGTTAGCCGATCGTTCGATTAAGTATCCGTTAGGTGTTGTTGAGGATGTGCTAGTGAAGGTCGACAAATTCATCTTCCCGGTGGATTTTGTCATTCTCGATATTGAAGAGTACATCGAGGTCCCTCTTATCCTTGGTCGTCCCTTCCTAGCCACCGCTCGCGCAATCATAAATGTGAGTGACGGAAAACTTTTTCTGTATGTAGGAGATGAGGAAGTAGCATTTGATATTAATAAATCGATGAAAAACTCTTTACAAAATGATGACTCTTGTTTTTTCATTGATGATTTAAAAGAAGACTCCTATTTTTCTTCAAACGATTTTTCTTCTCCTTTTTTTGGACCCTCATCAACTATTTTTGAAAATACGGTTATGTCCGTACAAACTATTTTTGAAAATGAAACTGATTTTAAACAAAAGAATCTTGAAAATTTTACTTTTGAAAAAGACAAAAATTTGAACAACTATTTTGATAAACCACCCGATCTTGAAACGAAAATATATCACGATAAGAACTTTCGCCATCATAAAAATTTTAAGCCAGGCGATCAGGTTCTTCTTTTAAATTCACGTCTGCGTATTTTCTTTGGAAAATCTAAATCTCGTTGGTCTGGACCGTTCACGGTCAAGGATGTTTTTTCTGATAAAACTGTGTTGCTTGTGCACCCGGAAAAGGGTGAATTTAAAGTGCATGAACGCAAGCTTAAGCTCTATTTCTCTAATGATTCTGTGACTCCTGTAAAGGAGAATCTTCTTTTTGATTCTTAGTTTATTATTTCTGATGGACATTTTTATTTTGTTATGGACATTTTTATTTTTCACTTGTTGGACTTATTATTATGAAACTCTCTTATTTGAAATGTTGTAATAAAAAAAACATTATCGGGCATCTGCCCATGGACTCTATCTTTTTACTTTTATTTTGCTCTTTCTACCGGAGGCCAATCAAGTCCATGATCGTGGTCGCCGCTCCACCGCTGCTGATATCCGATGGATCAAGTCATACCTGCTGACGATCAAGTACTCTAAAAGGCAAGCATGGGGGAGCGACATCCGCCTTCATCTCACGAACCCGGGGAAGTCCTGTTCTTTTTAGTTATTTATTTTTCCTGCATTTTTTCTTTTTCTCTTCTTCTCAGTCCCCTTCTCTTTTTCTTTATGTTTTCTTCATTGAGGGCAATGAAGAATTTAAGCATGGGGGGGGGGTCTAGTTTCTTTTTGCCTTTCTTTCTGTTTTTCTTCTTTCAAAAAGAAAAAAATGTATGTTTTAAATTAGTATAATATTTTATGTCTTCAAAATCTAAAATCCAAAAAAAATTATAAAATATAAAACACAAAAAAAATTAGAAAAACAAAAAAAATCAAAAAAATTTTTGTGCTTAAATCGATTTGAAAAACAAAATCTAAAATTATTTCTATCTTTATTTTCATGTTGCTTCTAGTGAAGTGTAGGCCCATGCGGTTTCTTAGTTCTATATAGATCACTTTGAAAATGTTTTTCTAAACCTATCATTTTAACATAGTCTAGTTCTACTAGTTTCTTTTTCTTAAATATAGGCATCCGGTTTTTAAGTTATAAGCTAGCAATGCGTAGTTATGTCTTTTTATTCGGTTAGTTACTTACGAATGGTTGCTAGGTATCATTAGTCCTTTTTCATTTACGGGGTAGTCTTTCTTGGTGTCTAGAACTTGTACCAAGCTACTCTCGAAGCATTTGCGTCGTTTTTACGTTCTTTAGAAATGATTTAGGCCACCATTTGAATAGTTTGAGCTTTTCTTGCCCGCCAAAAACAAAACCCTTGCAAAACAATTTTGGGCCTTTTCCTTATTTTCCTTGTTTTTAGCTCCACCTTTCATTTCATCTTGTTCACCAAAGCCAAATGCCCTTCCTATTTTCACACTATAACCTTGAGCTTAAAATTTTTTTTTGTGGGAGGGGTATTGTATTATTTTGGAAATGAAAAGGGCATTATAAAGCTTATTTTTGGAGCTTCCTTATCAATTGTTATTCAAAAAGGAAAAAATTGACAAAGAAAAATGAAAAATGAAAATAAAAAGAGAATGCAAAAAGTTTATGTTTGGCCAAGCTTATAAAAGAAAAAAAAATACATGGCCTTATGTTTATTTTAGTTTGAATTGAAGTACTTATCATGTCTTATGCTTTGTTTATTTTTAAGCTCATCCTTGGTTTAGTGTTTAAGCCATTATGTTTATCTTTGTTTCCATTTCCTAATCATTCACCTAAACCAAGTCTTAACGCCTATTAGAAGTCCTATTGATCTTAGAACGTAAATTCGCGTAGTGGAGAAAGTGTGAACGTACAAGCCTATGGCCACCATCATTGATGGATTTCTTTGGAGGTTACCTTGGAGTGTTTTAGGGTTAATGTTTATCTAGCAACCTAGTAGTTTGTTAATGCACCGTTTACTTAGAACCTCTACTTTTGTTGTCCTTATTTTCATTTATTTTGGATGCCTTGTTTTAAGATTTAGAAATTAGTAGACTTCCCTTATGTTTTAATGAGATTTTTAGGATTCCACTTTCAAATTTTCTATTGTGCACTTCTCACCCCACTAGTTGATAACATGGGAATTAGGATAGTTTAATTTTCCATGTTTTGTTTTTCTTAATTATGAAACCTAAATTAGCTTTGTTTATTTTCTATTTCCTTCCCTAGTTTTCATTTTTATTTGCTTGAGGGCAAGCAAATGTCTAAGCATGGGGGTGTTTGATGACTGGTGTTAGTCATCCTTTTTTGGGTAATTTTGTAGTTTAAATTCCTAAGTATTATTATAATTTTATGTTTTTTTATGCTTGAATGTTGTTGTTTTATTTTATAAATCTATAGTTCTATTTTATGTTTGATTGTTATTTTATGTCTATGTTAATTTTTATTTATAAACATATGTTTTATTTTATGTTATGTTTAGTTTATTTTATAAACATATGTTTTATGTTATGTTTATGTTATGTTTTAGTTTTTTTATCTTTGTATTAGTTTAGGTTTACATAACTAAGGTTATAATGATTAATGTTGTGTTTTATGTTTTAGTTTATTTAATTTTAACTTATGTCTTGTTTTTATTTCTTTCTTGTAGGTGCCGGCCACCTTTTGGAGCAGCACTTGTCCAAGCCCATGCCTACCCGAGCCCCTATGGAGTAGCCCAAGCCATGGAGAGCAGCTACCCGGCCCCCTCTTGCATTTTGGAGCAGCCCTTGTCCAAGCCCATGCAACCCGAGCCCACCATATGCAGCCCATGCAGCCAGCCCACTCCACAAGTGCATGGCCGGCCCCCTCTCATCATCCACAAGCAGCCCCCCTCTTTCATTTAATGCCATGCATGAATATTTTTCATGCATGGCCGGCCCTTGTTTTCTCTCAGGCATGCATTTTTGTCTTTTTTTCCCCCCATATTTACTACATGCATGAACCCATTCTCCTAGGTGGCCGGCCCCTATCATCTCTCTCCCCTCTTTTATTTTCCATTCACTCCCCCCTTCCTATTACACATTTTTCATTAAATAAAATACATGCATTTAGCATTCTCTCCCCCCTCATTTAATACCATGCATGAACCCATTCTCCCCCCTATGGCCGGCCACCCCTTGGTCTCCCTTCTTCTAGATGCTTCCCTCCACTCATATAAAAGGAACCCATATCCCATGCTTTGGAGAGGTTAGATTGGAGCAAGAGAGCAAGTGAGCAAGAGAGTTCTACTACAAGTTTTTCTTCATTGTTGTTTTCTTTTTATGGTTGTAATTTTCTTCTTAGCATAATATTATCATCATTTTAATATTATTGTGTACTTCTTTTTTATTAATCAATGGAATTCTTCTCTCTTTATTTTGTTGTTTCCTTTTCCAATATGCGTAGCTAATCTCTTATAGCATTCGATCGTGAGGATCCATGAAGTGAGATGAGAGTTTATTTTATTTCTTAGTTTTATTTTTTTGTTATTTCATGCTCGATCCTTCTTTAATTTATTTTGCGTCAACTTCGTATTTCCGGTATACGGTAGTAGGCCTTGTTCTCATTTCATAGTAGTCGAGAGACTCATGATTTGAAAGATCGCTCAAAGAAGGAAGGAGTTGAACGCAATCCTAGAGATAGGACGATGTAAATCCTCCGGATTGGAGTCAAATCCAATAGTGCGGATCACCTCGATAATGCAACTTTAGGCTTCTTTGGTTTGTAAAGAGATTTCGATCAAAGAGTCTATAAGTTAGGAGACCTAATGCTCTAGCAAGATTTTGTCTTATTTTCGGATCCGTCACGGCCGAGTTTGATTTGCAAAATTAAAACTATCTTTACATTTATCTCTCTCATCTAATTTCATGGTGAATCATTGATCGAATGCTAGCTTTTTATTATAAATTTTTCATCTCGCAAGTTGTCTTTCATTTTACTTTACTTTAAAAAATTCTCAAATCCCATTAGTTCTACGGTAGGGTAATAGTTAAAGCGTGAGTAGAAGTAATTGACAGCCTCGTGTTTAAATACGACCTTGGTACTACAATTCGACAGGTACGCTTGCCTGTTCGGGTTTTGGCCCACCAACGTAAAGCCCTTGAAGAAGGCTTCTTTTGGCCTACTTTATTCAAGGACATTCAACAATTGGTAAGCGTTTGCAATCGCTGCCAATAGTCAGGTAACATTTTCCGTCGGGAAAAATTTTACATAGAATGTGAAACTTTTGATCTGTGGGGCATAGATTTTGTAGGCCCTTTACCTCCTTCTTTTAAAAATCATTATATCTTAGTAGCGGTCGATTATGTTTCACGATGGGTTGAAGCGCAAGCTTTTCCCACCGCTGATACGAGAGTCGTCGTTAAATTTTTAAATCCTTATTTTTCACGTTTTGGCATGCCTAGGGCTATAGTTAGCGATCGAGGTGCTCATTTTTGTAACACCTAGATGGCTAAAGTATTAGCCAAATATGGAGTTACTCATAAACTCGCTACCGCTTATCACCCCAAAACAAGCGACCAAGTGGAGGTAGTCAATAGAGAACTAAAGGGAATATTAGAAAAGACTGTAGATACCAATCGAAAAGATTGGTCCCTCAAATTAGATGATGCACTTTGGGCCTACCATATAGCATTCAAAACTGCGATTGGTTGTACACCTTATCGTTTAGTATATGGAAAGGCATGTCACCTACCTTTAGAATTAGAACATCGCGCATACTAGGCGCTAAAATTTCTTAACTTAGATACAAACTTAGCCGCCGAACAATGTAAATTTCAACTCAATGAACTTGAGGAATGGCGTGCAAACGCCTATCAAAATAATAAATTTTATAAAGGGAGATTTAAGTTTTATCATGATAGGAAAATTAAATTTCCAAAATCTTTTTCACCAGGTGATCTTGTCCTACTATATAATTCACACCTTAAATTATTTCCAGGAAAATTAAAATCCTGATGGACCGGACCCTTTACTGTTAAACAAATCTTGCCATATGGGACCGTTCTTATTTCTAATTCTGAACTAGGAACTTTCAAAGTAAACAGGCACCGTTTAAAATTATATTTTACTGGGGACCCTTTTCAAAAAGAACCTGAAACCCTAACACTACTCCATAATCTCGAAATAAAAATTCACTTGTATATTTCCATCTTTTATGCTTTTGTATACTCTGTACATATGCTTTTTTTTGTCTTTATTTGTCACTTCATACCTATGCCTAACATAAGTATGGGGGTGCTTTTAGCTGCAATTTTTATCCCTTTTATGTTATATTTTTCCTTTTAAATAAAAACATTGTTTATTTTATTACTCATCCAAAACAAGTCAAAACTTTCAAAACCATACTATTTATATACATTCCAAAAATCTGAGTTGATAAAAATACAAATTATTCAATTTTCAAATTTAATACTTATTCTCATAACTAGATAGATATAAATATCCGGAATAAATTTGTAAACCCTACCTTGTAAATTTCATTACAATCGGAGTTATTATTTTAGCAAGCTTGCTTTAATATATCAAAAATACATATATATATACAATAGAAGCAAAACATATTATGTTCACCAAACAATTTTAGACTGTAATTATCCTTACTCCATTCTTATCGAAATATAGGAAATTCAAACTATTTTAGTTGCTCTCAAAATTTTTTATCCAACTCTTGAATATTTATTTATTTCTACTTGGAATGTTTTCCTACGTAAGCAAGTATCTAGGAGTTTGTGCTCCTAGTAAAAGAAAAGATCTTATGTCAATGGGAATAAAATTTCATTTCGTACACATAGGCATCCAATAAATATGAAAAGATTATATGGAAAGGAGTATGTGCTCCTCTAAATATACATTGGATTCAAATAAAAACTCAAGTATGCATTGTATTTTTTTGCCACTTTGGAATTAAATTCCTTAGTAGTTATAACAACGCATAACTTAGATAAAAAGATGATAGAATACAAAAATCTATCACTTCTACAAAAACCTATTGTATAGGTAAATTCCACCCTTCCAAAGTTGATATTATATTTTTGTTTAAAATTTTGAGAGAGCATAAATAATAGGATGTATATTTTCTAACATATCTCATATAAGATATAATAATCATAAGGCCAATCTACCCTTATTATATCGGATTTTAATATGTGCTTACTATTTGTTTTCCAAAACTTTTTATGGCTATCAATTCTAACTCTGGTATCAATGATATATATACGATAGCATTTAACTCTTTATTCACCAGATTTTTATATCTGTTTTATCTTGAAGAATTAAATTGATAGTAAATAGAAAATTTCATAACTTGTAAATATACTCAACTCTACATTTGCTCTAGAATAGTAAAATCTAAGTATGGGGGTATTTGATAAGTATAAAAATATACAATTTTATATAGTATTAATCTTGAATATTTATAAATAAAACCTTAGTTTATATATATATATATAACTAATTATTTTTGTTATATTTTATTTTTTTATGTTTTATATTTATTTTCTAAGTTTTTCTGGAATTTTGTATTTTTCACTTAGGTCACGCCCCTTGGTCACGCCCGTGACCTAGGGCGTGACAGCCCGATTTAAATCCTTTTTATTTTTCTGTTTTTGTTACTCAGGAAAATCAGAAAAATCTGATAGACACATCCTCGACACGCCCGTGACCCAAGTCGACACGCCGGTGACCCGCACCGTGCTAGCCAGTTTCCAGCAAGCTAACGCATTGTTGCCACGCCGCATACCGCTCTATGAATCAATTGCCAGACACGCTCCTGACACAATGCAACAAGCCTATGACCTGATGAAGTTCTATCCAGAGTTCAACCCAACTCGACACGTGTCTCGACACGCCTCCTCTATATGCCCATGACCTAGTCACGCCCACCCGACACGCCCGTGTCGAGGGCTTGACATTTCAAATTTTTTTATATAAATAGAGGGGCAGAGCTTTGTAAGATTATTCAAACACCAGCAGATTCCTTAAGAACTGTTAGGACTCCCCAGCTCTCTGATAAAGAACTAGTAGTAGCTTTCAAGTATTCCAAGTTCTGTAAGTTGTAATTTTTTTTAGCTTTCTTTTCAGCTTTGTAGAAAGTTGTAATAACTTTTGAATTTATAAAATAGAATGTTTCAATTTCAATTCTGAGTACTTTACAGTTTTATTTTCTATTTTACATTACTTTATTTTCTCATACTATCCTAAATGAAAGGCGAAGCTCTGCATATGTCCTGGATTAAGATAGCGTGAAACTTCTTTCAAAACTATTTTTCAAAACCTTATTATTTCATACTATCCCGAATGAAAGGCGAGGCGAAAGCCTATGACCTGGATTAAGATAGTGTGAAAGCTTTTCAAAATTTTAGATTTTACTACCCTATCCATAATGAAAGGCGAAGTGAAAGCTTAAGTCCTGGATTAAGATAGACAGATAGATATTATTTTCTGCACCTTATACCGCCCCCATCCTGATGAGAGGCTAAGAACCCTTAGAACTTGGTCAAGATGAGCTCTGGGCTGGATATTATTTTCAACTATTTCAACTCTATGTTCTAGTTATTCTAACTAGGGTTTACTGTTAATTGATCATATACTAGGAGAAGAGACACTACGTTTAACGTTAATCCGTTTTAAATGCAAGCCTCCCCAATCGTACTTTCGAGTCAGTGATGCTACCAAAGGAACCCTCTCGTTAAGTTAGGTAATCAAGAAATAGAGTTGTTCTTTAATAGGTGAATTAATATTTTCCCGTAGTAATTCTTAAATCAAGGACTACCTTCTGAGTCCTTATCTTGATAAAACCACGTATTTATATTTTTCTATCTTTAATATTTTTTTCTTGTTTTTTAATATAAACTCCACTCCGTTCTTTCGATAAGGTAATTGTCCGTTCTAAAAAGTAGAATAATTAACACCGATCCTAGGAAAAATACGACCTTGATATTTTCTATAAAATACTATACTCCTATGCGATATATACTCTTTCCTTAATCCACAGGATATAAGTAAGTATAAAAAAGATAGACTTATATACGTAAAAGATTATATAACACCAAATCTATCCTCTTTAAATTAAAATTTTCTTATCAGTCATCATAAGTCATTCATAACATTGCATTTAATTACATACACAAGATCCTTATCATATAAGTTTGTATGGGCACTCTTATATGATGAGTTACTTTTCTGTTAAGCCTATCCTTAAATTATATATATGTATGTGCATTCATATAAGTTAAGTTACTTCTTGTCATATATTCCTACTTGTACACTGTTGTTGATAGTAGAACTGCTAGTATATATTGTTGTAGTTATTTTGATATACTCTGATATCGTATAGCACTTTGCCACCTTTTTTGTACTATACATATTTTATACATTGTACTGTTTTCCTTTCTCTTCCCGATGCTTAAGGGTTGTTGGGGGAGCGGATGTGATAGACACTTAGTCTTTTTGACTAACGGTGGCTACGTCTTTCTATTTAGGAGGAAGCCCCGTAGATAGAGTAGTAGGTTTCGCAGGAGGGAAGCCGGTTCAGGATGACAGGGCCTGAAGTGACGATACCATCGCTACCATCAGTGACTGATGTGAGTTTTTGAGAGACTCATTTTGTAGCCTTTCTGGCATGATGTACTCTGATATTATAAAAGCCTTGGTTGCTTATTTTGTATGATGTATTCGTTTTGGACTATATACTTATGTGAATTTTTACTTCAACTTTAATTCTTATGTTGGGTCTACAATGATGATATTGGTTTTAGCCGGTAGGATAGGCGTTTTGTGGTACAGGTCGACCCGTGTGTCGGCAATGCTGCAAGGTGGTTGTTATTGGCATAAGACTCCCCTCGCCCGTTTCTTGTGTTTTGAGAGGGGGTTCTTACAAATAGTATCAGCTTGCTATGATCCTGAACTAAAGAAGTTATTGAATAATGGTGCCACCCCTATTTGATTAGTTAGTTTGGGGACAAACTGACTTAGCAGAAGCAATGGTGTACCCATATGTAATTCACAATAAGTATGTGTAATATCCCTCAAATGAATAGACCCCTAGGAGTGGTTTTGCCATGACTAGGTCATGACAAAACCCCAGGAAGCTCAAAAGACAGAGTGAACAAGGCATAAAGGTAGAAATCACCTATGCCTGCCTATAACACATCCTCATCACCAGACCTAGGGTTTGATCTTAGGGCTTTAACTTGACTTTAGGATCACACCACATACCCCTAGCCCCATAGGTTATCTATATGGTCACTAAGGACCCATTGGGGGCAATCAAAGTGGTCGAGTTGACCTAAGTCCACCCTAACCCTAAATGGGTCAAACTAACCTACATATGGTCAATTAACCTTCCCTTAGCTTAATGGACCCCACCTATATCTCCCTAACCCTTAAGGGAGGTAAGTGGGACACCAAGGACAAATTCGGATAAACCCAAAAGGTCAATTTAACCAAGGTCAACTCCACCCTAGAATTAGGTCACACTAGCTCAAAAAGGCTAACTCAAGCTCAAACACAAAACCACCTTGGGCTGTAAATAGTGAGTTTCAGTTACCAGACATTTGGAAAACATTATGCCTCATGTTGATATAGAACCGGTCGGATTAGTCGAACTCAGTAAATATTTTGTCGAACGAAGTTCGTCGAATGGAGCAGATTCGTCGAACGGAGCTGATTCGTCAAACGGAGCAAATTCATCGAACTGAGTTCGTTGAACCGAGAAAATTCGTCGAATGAAGCATATTCATCGAACTGAGTTCGTCTAACGGATAAAATTCAGCGAACTGAGTTCGTCGAATGGAGCAAATTCGTCGAACTATGTTAAGAGTTCGTCGAACTAGGTTCAGAGTTCGTCGAACTGAGCCTCTTTTGTAATTAGTGACTAGGAGAGAGAAAGTGGGGAGAGAAGAGGCCATTCATGGCTTGGAAGGCCAAATAACACCTCTATCAAACTCCAATGGCTTGACCCATCTCCCCTGATTAATTTAGAGGAGTTTAATAGCCATGGCTGACCCCCTAGGTGGCTGCATTCAGTGAGAAGCATTGAATTGGCCGAAATCTTCAAATTGCCATTAATGGTGTAATGAAGCCATTGACCCTCATCTCTCTCCCAATTAATGGAGTTTCATTCCCCTGGTCAGATGGAGGAGATCAAGAGGTTTTTGAGGCTGTGTAGAGGATGGATTTAGAGGTTCTACCATGGCCAAAACCACTCCCCCAAGGCCTTTAATGGCATTGATGTCATGACCCATCCTCTCCCCCAATTGAGCAACTTAAAAGCTACCCCTGACCCAGGGCAACCATTTCAACAACTCCATTGAAGAATTCGAGCCCTTCTATTATACTGTTGCAGAGCACCCGCAAGCTCAAGGTCCGACAATGGTGGCACGACGTTCGGCTCGACTCCAACTCCCCAAAAGGTCCTATCCCTCTCCTCTTTCACAATGGATAAATCCTTATTCATTGGACGCCGGATTTGGGGCCAATTGGCCATAGATTGGGTAGGCTGAAAACTCCATTTTTGGTGCTTTAAATTCCTTGTCTAAAACAAGATTCCAGCCACCTCCGACCGGCCTACCATCGCCTATCGCTGACTGCCACCTCAACGAAGGTGGTGGTGGCATTGGCCGGCCGGGGAGGCGCTCAAGTGGCCGAAAATTCACCTCCTAAAACATCCCAGGATGGGAAAATCGGGGCCGTCGGCTCAAGGAGGAAGATGAGTCGATCCCGTCGATCCTGCTTCAAGAATCGTGGAGGATCAAATTGTTTACTTTTTATTATAATTCAGTTCTATTACATAAAATGTTGTTAATGTTTTGATTTATTAAAAATATTTAAATCCCCTACAATGAAAGTGGCCTACAAAAAATTTGTTGCCCTTGAAGTGTAGTTTAAATGAAAATAAGTTTCAACCCATTTGGGTCATTGGTCTGACCACAACACGCAAAATAGTGCAGCCTATACATGGGGATAACCATAGATTAAATTGAGTGCCCCCACTAAACCACTTGTCCAAATGACTTGAAATTTAGATTGGGGGTCACTCTTATCTATACCTATAAAATGACAAAAAATGGGAATTTTTGGAAAACATTTGCCTATAGTTGTTGTAAAAATTCAATAAACTATATATGATTTAAATAGAGGGTCTAATGACCCCGAAGGTCACAAAAATTATAATAGTTGTCTCTTAGGGTCATAACATAACTCTGATAAAAATCTCATCCCAATTGGGTTTGATTTGAATAGGTTTTTGTGTGACCAAAGTGTGGCCCCTTAAGGGTAAATTAGGGAAAAAGTGTGATTGGGGTATAGTGGGGCCAATTCTCACCCAAAGGGGTTGGAGCTTTTGTTAGGGCCCCAAGGTCAGTAAAAACACACTATCTTGGAGTTTGAGATGGATTGGGCTGGATTTTCCCTAGGACACTAGTTCAAACCCTAAGGTTGGACTTTGGGGGTTTGTGAAGGGCATAGAGTGTGTTGGAACACCCTATTACTAATTTGGGTAAGGATCACTATGTTTGTCTTAGGAAACCAGTTTGACCTAGTTGTATAGTTTTAAAGGTCAACATTAGAATGTGTCTAGGGCTTAGAATTTAGGTTTGAGCTGCCCCCAGGACCATTCAAGAAATCAGACTTCAAGCTGAGGCAAAGACAATTATCGTCGAGCTTAGGTCGACGGAACATCGAACTCCGTTCGACGCTCTCTGAGCTCAACTTTGCTAAAGTCGTCGAGCTTCGGTCAACGTTCTTCGAGCTCTGGTCGACGATCTCTCCTCAGCCTATTCTCCAGGTCGCTGAGCTCAGTTCGACGATCTTCGAGCTCAGTTCGACGTTTTCTGTCTGTTGATCTTATTCCATCTCTGAGCTCAGATCGACGATCGTAGAGCTCAGATCGACGATCTTCTGAGAGATCGACGTTTTTACGGATTCAAATTCTGTCAGTCTTTGGAATGTTTTTGAATTCTCTCAGCATTCATTTCAAGACATCTGCCAGTCGTTTTTCTTTATTCTGGAGCAAGTTTCAAGGAATTCTTTTTGGAATGTTATATGGGACTTTCCTCTAGAAGACAAGACTTTTATAGAAGACATTTATGACTGCCAACGGCTATCTTTGACAAGGAATTTTTCAGAGAATAAGATCTTCCTTTTTCTCTTCAGTCAATAAGATAGAACATATCGCACAACAACAACAAAAATTAACAGTGACAGACAACAAGTGATCATTTTTCTGAAGAATTAGTAGAACAATCCTTTTGGCTTACTGAAAAGTGATCATAGCTTCAACATCAAGAACTCCAGACACCAAATATTTCAGCATCTGCTGGAATCATCTTCTACTGGAGATCTGAAGCTTCTGAAGACCTATCACCCTGAAGAAAAGCTCTCACTCCTGAACCATTCTACATCTCAGGGGGGAGCTTTGACATCATCAACAATCCACTAGTCTTCTCTCATTTGATTTGAGAACAGAGAAGACAACTTCACCTCTTTACTTTTTCTTTTCCTGCTGTAAAAGGGTTATCAAAACTCCCTTCAAAAGTTCTGAGTTTGGTTCTGAGAGCCTTGTCAAAACTCAGTGGTGGCAAGACACCTGATCAAAAAATCTAGTTTGGTTTTTGAGCACCTTATCAAAAGCTCATTGGTGTCAGGACACCTGATCAACTCATCCTGAGTGGATTCCTACCAAGGGTGGTAGAAGAGTGGATGTACCCAGGTTTTTGGGGAATCACTATAGTTCCTTGTGTCTTCTGGTTGCTTGAGTATTTTCTTTATTGTGTGCTGTGATTCTTCTTTTTGCTGTCTTAGTTTTGATTTATCTAGTAAGACACCTTACACCTATACATAAATTAAATCTTAATTGTTTTATTTGTTTAAATTGTAAATCTATTTTAAAAATACTCTATTCACCCCCCCCCCCCCCCCTCTAGAGTTTAGATAGACCTTTATCTCACTTTCAATTGGTATCAGAGGCAGGTTGGTTGCTCATACATACTAACACCTGAACCAAAAGATCCTTGATAAGATCAATCTCTTAAGAGGGCTATTTTCACTATATCTATCTATTTATATAGACATGGCACAGAACAAAGATTATGCAAGCACTAGACCTCCAGTGTGGAACCTTTCCAAGTTTGTACTCTAGAAGGCAAGGTTTAAACTTTATATGAATTCTATTGATGAGGATATATTTAATTCTGTTTTGACAGTGTGCCCAACACCTCCAGAGACCACAAGTATAAGTACTGTTCCACCTCCCTCAGGAACAGATGCAGACATAAAGAAATGGAAAACTGCAGATGCAAAGGCCATGAACATCTTAGCTCAGACAATATCTGATGAGATATTTCAGAAGGTAGCTGACTGCAACTCAGCCAAAGGAATTTGGGACAAGCTCTCTGAAATTGTCTCAGGATCTGCTGATGAAAGGAAAGACAGGAGATCCCATCTGATAAGCCAATATGAGAACTTCAAAAAGGGAGAAGTTGAATCAGTGGCTGACATGTACAATAGACTAAGTCTGATTGTCATTGAGTTAAAGACATTGGATAAAGAAATCTCATTGACTGAGCTGAATGACAAAATCTTAATGTGCTTCCCCAGCACTTGGGATTCAAGAATCTGGCCAATCAAAGATGCCAGAAGTCTAAATGAGATTACCACTGAAGCTCTCCTAGGCAAGCTCAAATCCTATGAGCTGCTCATTAAAAAAAAGAAGAAGAACAAAAGGCTACTTCTCCAGTCACAAGGAAAGAAAAGACCATAGCCTTCAAAGCTGCAGAAGAGGAGCCTAAAGATAAAGCTATAGGAAATGATGAGATCCTAAGTCTACTGACCAAAAGATTCTACAAGATGGCCAGAAAAGACTTCAGAAAGAGATCATACAAGGGTCATGATAAACCAAGGTATGATAAATCAAATAACAATAAATAAATTATATGTTTTGGTTGCAGGAAACCAGGCCATATTGTGCCTGACTGTCCAGAAAATAAGAACAAGGACAAGAAAGATAGAAGAGAAAGAAGAAAGGAAAAAGACTTCAGAAAGAACAGCTCAGACAAACCCTCCTTCAGCAAGAACAAACATACAAGGAAGGGATTTATTGCTGAGACATGGAGTGAAACTGAAGAGGACTCTGAAGCCTCATCCAGCTCCAGTGATGATGAGGATGATGCTGATGAAAAGGAATTCTGCATGATGGCTATCAATGCCTCTCAAACAGACTCAGAAGCAGAAAAGTCAGAATCAGATTCTGAAGCTCAACTAGAAGAAGATCAGGTAATCAATTCATTTGATTTCAGTTCTGAGGATTTTAAACATGAGTTTAAAGTACTATGCCTAGATCTATTGGAGTCTGAGAAGGAAATCACTTCCCTCAGAAAACAACTATCTGAGTATAGCACTATAAAATCAGAGAACCTCAAACTCTCTGAAGAGTTAGAATGCTATAAAGAGGAGATAGCTTCACTAAAAAGTGAACTATCCAAGGCCAAGCAATTTGAAAATCCCTTAATGGGAGAAGTATCAAATTAATGGACATCACAAGCACAGTGAACTCAAGATTAAATAGTACACTGGGCTTGGGTACCTGATCTAGCCAACCCATAGTATTAACAACCCCAATCAAATTTATTTCTGATAAAGGAAAGGGTGTTGTAGAGGTAGCTAGGAAAAATTCAGATCTACCTAATAAAAAGAATGCTCAACAGAAAACGTCGAGCAGAGGTCGAAGATCGTCGAACAGAGGTCGACGATCTCAGGCTGAAACGTCGAACTCAGCTCAACGTCTCCTGAACTCTGAACTCCCTCATAGTCGATCTTCGAACGGAGCTCGACGATTTTACCCAAGATCGTCGAACCCAGCTCGATGATCGTCGAACGAAGTTTAGAGCTTTGAACCTTCTTTCAGAGGCAAATATCAATTCAATCCTAGAAGTGCTTCAACCCAATACTTTAATCCCTATACTGAATGGATAGTACCTCCTAGGAGATACCATCCTGAAGGTTATAAGGATCAACCTAGGATGTCTTTTATTTCTGAATTTAAGGGTTATCAACCTTGGCCCAAGGTTAACTAGGTCAAAAACATATAAGCTGATTTTGTGCAGGTGAAGACCTATCCAACATCAAACCAGCTATGGTATCTAGATATTGGGTACTCAAAGCACATGACAGGGTATAAGGACAACTTCACATCCTTTAAAGCCAAGCTTGGACCCAAAGTAATTTTTGGTGATTCAAACTTTGGAACTACAAAAGGATATGGTGGAGTCCAAATTGGGACAGCCACCTTCAAGAAGATAGCCTATGTTGAAGGACTCAAGCACAACCTGATAAGCATTAGTCAGCTGTGTGATGAAGGATATCAAGTGACTTTCAACAAAGAAATATGCAAGGTCAAGTCAGAAAACAACACAACTGTGTTGACAGGTAACAGGAAAGGTAATATTTACTTAGTAGACTTTCATTCATCTAAGGTAGATTTTTGCTTGTTTAATTCCATATCTAGACCTAATATTCTATGGCATAAGATACTAGGACATGTTAACCTTAGAACCATTGCTAGGCTATCCAAGGACAACCTTGTCAGAGGACTGCCTTCTGGCCCCTACAAGAAGGAAGGACTCTGCAAGGCTTGTCAATTAGGCAAGCAAACTAAAAGTAGTTTTAAATCAATTAATAAGAGTGATTCACCTAGGATTTTGTATCTGTTACACATGGATCTTTTTGGACCCATTACAGTACAAAGCTTAGGAGGGAAGTCCTATACTTTAGTAGTTGTAGATGACTTCTCAAGATTCACATGGGTATTCTTTCTGAGGAAGAAGTCTGATAACTTTAAGTGTTTGACAGATTTTCTCAAATGCATTCAGATTGAGTTCAACACTCACATTGCCCTGATCAGAAGTGATCATGGGATAGAGTTTGATTCTCTTCTCATACAAGAGTTCTGTCAAAGTGAAGGGATCAGGCATACTTTCTCAGCTCCTAGAACTCCTAAACAAAATGGGGTAGCTGAAAGGAAAAATAGAACACTCATTGAATCTGCAACTACATTATTGGCAGATGCTCACCTACCTCTATCCTTTTGGGCTGAGGAAGTGAACACCTCCAACTATATGTTGCATAGAAGCCTGATACATAAACTAAAGGGTAAGACTCCCTATGAATTGCTCAAAGGGAAGAAACCTAAAATAGGTTATTTTAAAGTTTTTGGTTGCATTTGTTTTATCCATAATAATGACAAGAAATATCTAGCAAAATTCCAAGCTAAAGCTGATGAAGGAGTGTTTCTGGGATACTCCATGATCAGTAAAGCTTATAGGGTGTATAATAAAACTACTCAAAAAATAGAAGAATCTGTCCATATTACTTTTGATGAAGCAAACATGTCTTTCAAGGAGAAGAATGCTTCTACCATAGAACATTTGCAGGTGCACTCTCTAGCTGAAGACATGAACAGATTACAAGTTACACAAAAGGATGACAGTAGTGAAGATGAAGAAGCTGCTCACCATCAGGAAGAAAATCTTCTTGAAGAACCAGTTGTTGTTCCACAAGAGGACATAACAATACAGGTTGGTGAACCATCAACACCCCCTGTTGATCTAGTAACAACAAGAGATCATCCAATTTCTCAAGTAATTGGAGACATCTCAGCTGGTGTGCAAACTAGAAATCAGGTCAACCAGAACCTGATGCACACTTGCTTCCTCTCTCAAATTGAACCTCAAACCATTCAAGATGCAGAACAAGATCCACACTGGATTATTGCAATGCAAGAGGAGTTGCATCAATTTGAAAGAAATAAAGTTTGGGAACTAGTGCCTAAGCCAAAAGATTATCCCATTATTGGAACCAAATGGGTGTTCAGAAATAAGCTGGATGATCAAGGAATCATTGTAAGGAATAAGGCAAGGCTAGTTGCTCAAGGGTACTCTCAGGAAGAAGGGATAGACTATGACTAGACCTTTGCACCTTTTGCAAGATTAGAAGCCATAAGAATCTTTCTGGCTTATGCTGCTCACAAGGGATTCAAAGTCTATCAAATGGATGTCAAGAGTGCTTTTCTCAATGGGGAGATCAAAGAAGAAGTCTATGTCAGACAACCTCCAGGTTTTATCTCTCTAACCCATCCTGATTATTTTTTTAAACTACACAAAGCATTATATGGTCTCAAGCAAGCTCCTAGAGCATGGTATGAGACCCTAGCATGTTTTCTGCTGAAAAATGAATTTGTTAGGGGGAGAGTAGACCAAACTCTTTTTATTAGAACCCATAAGTCCCATACCCTACTAGTACAAATCTATGTAGATAATATTATATTTGGTTCTACTGATTCAAACTTGTGCAAAAAGTTTTCCAAGCTTATGCACTCTAAATTTGAAATGAGTAGCATGGGTGAGCTATCATTCTTCTTAGGATTGCAAGTCAAACAACATGCTGAAGGCATATTTATTTCTCAAACCAAGTACGCAAAAGAGCTGGTTAAGAAATTTAGTATGTCTGATGCATCATGTATGAAAAAACCCATGCCTACCAATGTGTACTGGATGCTGATGAACATGGGAAACCAGTTGATCAGACAACATATAGAGCAATGATTGTCTCTCTATTATACCTTACAGCCAGTAGGCCTGACATAATGTTTGCTACATGTATATGTGCTAGATTTCAAGTTAGCCCTAGAGAGTCACACTTAACCTTAGTTAAGAGGATTCTTAGGTATGTTAAAAGCTGTCCAAATCTAGGACTCTGCTATCCAAAAGACTCAGCATTTGACTTAACTGGATTCTCAGATGCTGATTATGGTGGATGCAGAATAGGCAGGAAAAGCACTAGTGGAACTTATCAGTTCCTTGGTGATAGACTTGTCTCTTGGTATTGTAAGAAATAAACATCTGTGTCAACCTCAACTGTTGAAGCTGAATATATGGCTGCAGGCAGTTGTTGTTCACAAATATTGTGGATACAAAACCAACTCCTAGACTATGATTACAACTTAGAGAAGTCAAAAATATTTTGTGACAACACCAGTGCTATTTCCATTGCACAAAATCCAGTCCTCCATAGTAGGACAAAACACATAGAGATTAGGCATCATTTTCTAAGGGATAATGTAGAGAAGAACAAAATTGAACTTCAATATATCCCTACTAATTTGCAAAGGGGAGATATTTTCACCAAGCCTCTGGATGAAAAGAAACACAATTTCTTCCTAAATCAGTTAGGCATGTTAGATGGAGGAAGCCTAAACTAAATTACAAGATTTTGAAAAGCTAAAAACAGACCAAGATTAGGCTAAAAAATCATCTCCTTTTGTGTCTGTAGGATAGTTTCTGTCTCTGAACTGAGCTCGACGTTTTTCCCAGAAATCGTCGAACGGAGCTCGACGTTTTCACTGAACGTCGACCTAAGTTCAGAGCTTGCCAGATAGTTGTATACTATCTCTTTCAGGTATTTGATCGTCGACCTGAGCTCGACGATCTCTAGATCGTCGATCTTAGATCTACGATGTTGAAGACCTTTCAGCTTCCCTCAGGAGTCCTAATCGTCGATCTGAGGTCGACGATCCTTCCTTTTTCACGTCGAACCCTAATATAAAATCATTATTCGGTCGCCATTCGTCGTTTACGCCTTCATACTCTCTGCAACTTTTTTTCCCTACAAACCTTCTACACTTGGTCGTGTTTGTTCAATATTTGCAGGTACAGATGGCTCTGACTGTTGCTGCCCTTTCAAAAATGAAATTTGACATAGGATTCGACATCGACATGAACTCTTTCGAAGGAAGCGGCCAGAGATTCAAGGACATTTTAAATCTGCTTCGAGAATAACAGTTAGTTCAGATAATGTCCATCAGGATGAAGATCGCCGCAGACGAGATAAAGGAATGGTGTTTTTTTGCCTCAACTGAGAATGAGAATTCTGTAGTCGGCTCTATTAAAGGGACTCAGGTACCATTGTCCCCCGCCCTACTAATAGAAGTGTTCAACCTCAGCACTGGAAATGACTCTATTGAATTATCTGAAGAAGAGTTTGATGCAGTGCTAGATAGAATGGGTCACTCTGCTAAGAACCCTAAAAAATTGCTGAAAAAGAATTTGTCGATTGAATATCAATTTTTGGCTGATGTTGTGGGAAAGGTGCTTCTGGCAAAGCACTCAGCCCATGACACCATTTCCAGACATCAGTTCTGTCTAATGGGAGCTGTGGTTGACAAGAAACATCTGGACTGGGGGTCCATCTTCTTCAATTTGATCAAAAAGAAGCTGAGCAGAAGCTGTGTAAGCTTTGGGAGGATCTTGGGGGTTTACATGCACTCCAGGTGCCCTAAGCTGCTGACCTCAAGTGGGATGCACATCAATGCATCCAAGAGACTTACCTGTGCCCTCTTCAGCAGGTGGGACAGGCAAATTATTAACCCCAACAGGGCTACTGCATCAACTCCTGCTTCAGGCACAAGGACTGCCTTATTCACTCCTCCTCAGGTCTCTGCCCCTGCAGAAGTTTTGCCTGCTTCTTCTCCTTCTCCAGCTGTCTCTACCCCAGCCATCTCATCCTCACCACCAATCACCACCTAGCCATCTCATTACCCATTACAATCTCATCTCCAATCTCACCTCCTCCAGCATCTACCTCAGAGCAATTCCATCCCTTATACTACTATCCTCCTGCCACCACCTCATCATATTCTCTCTTAGATGACTCCTTCATGGATGATCCTCCTTCAACTCCTCGTGAGCTTCCCTCTACTTCCTCATTCCAACAAATTCTTCAAGACATCCTCTCTCAACCATCTTTTTCCCCTACCATTTCATCCTTCCCCAACCAAATTACATCAATCTCAACACTTCCTACCCCTAGACCATCCATTCCTTCACCTCCTACCTCCACATTCTCCATTCCATCAGCTCCAGTCAACAACATTCCAGCAACTTTCTCTCCTACCTCTACTCAAGCCCCTCTTGAGCATGTAGTTCTCTCAGCCCTGGCAGACAGGTTATATGAGCTGCTAGCTCCCAAGCTAACCTCATTACTAGAGACCACCCTAGCTCCACTCCTGACACATGTTCAGGAGCTGTCTACCAAGCTCTCCTCCTTCATCTCCTCTCAGGCAATTACTTTTTCTGGGTGCCTTGATCCAGCTACCACTGAATCCAGGCAGGGGGAGATGCCTTATGAAGCAGTTCCTTCTCCAACCTTTGCAGTGGATCTCCAGAAATTGCTTTCAGTTTTTGATCTTGCTTTCTTCAGTTCTCTGCCAGTTGAACAAGTTGAAGATTTTACTAAGGCCATTGTGCCTATCTCTGTTTGTGATCCCAGCCTAATTGCCTCATATGTAAATTCTTTCAAGGTTGTGGATGTGGCTGCTTCCATCTCTGCTGCTACTGCTGTTTCTACAAGTGTATCAGAAGATATTGACATGGTTTTTGTTATTGAGGTTACTGCTGCTCAAGAACTTGCCACTTATCTGGAAGAACCTGCTGCTGTTTCTGCTCCAACTCCTGATGCTGCTTCTGCTCAAATTTCTGATGTTGCTGCTCCTACCCTGACTCCAGATCAGTTGAAATTACAAGATAAATATATTAAGAGCATTGATGATTTATATGATAGACCCCAAAGTTCAGAGAGTGATCAGTTTCAAACTGAATCTGATGATTCCTCTAATACTATTGCAAAGAAAAGGAAGGCCAGAAGCAAGGCCATGATGAAAGTTCCTCCTGCTCAAGCCAAAGATGCAAATGATATTCCATATTATATCTTGCATGATTGCCCAATCTCTGAGCCATGGATGCAATTCTCTAAAAATCAATTGAAAGCTATGAAGAAAAGAAGAAAATTGGCTAGATATGAAAAAGGATCCTCTAAATTTCCTCCTCCTCCTCCTCCAGATTCAGGATCTGGTGGAGGCTCAGCTCTTCCATCCTCTGCTTCAAAGCAAAGCTCTTCCCAACCTTCTCAGGAACATCAACCAAGAGAACAATTTCAAAGAGGATATCAATCTAAGAGATATCAGTCTAGAGGAAGGCAAAGAGATTACAGAATATATTCTAGACAGCAAAGGGAATGACAAGGTCATATTGAATCTACTTCAGGACCTTTCCCTTATAGGCTAAAAGATACTGTTGTCTCCAGGACTCCTCATACTGATTCTTAGTCTATCAACAAGTATGAACCTCCTGTTCCATTTGAGGATCCTGAGAACAACCCTTTGTCATGGACTGCCAGAATGAAAGAGCTTGCTGCTCTAGATCAAATAAAAAAGGCCAGAGAGCAAGGCAAAGACATTTCCAACATTACAACCCTATCAGATCAAAGAAAGAAAGAACTAGAGAGATATGCTTCAAGGAAATTCTTTAATCCAGAAGATTATATGAAGCTGGATCCTGAGGCTATAGTTCCAAGGCATAGATCTCAAACTTCCTTAGGTGCAGAAGATGACAGAAGATCAAAGAAAGAAGCCCTCAATCCTAACAGGGAAATTTTGTTTAAAAGGGAAACTTAGAAGAAGTGATTTGTGTAAGCTGAACAATCATCCACCTCTGAATATTTGCTGATACTTTATCTGTGATCTGCAATGCTGCTATGACATTTTCTTGCTTTGATTGGTTTAGCTCTTGTTTTGTCTGTATGCTTATTTATTTCCTATTTTTGTCTGTAAACAGTAATCCTAACCCAAATAGGGGGAGATTTTTGGAACACCCTATTACTAATTTGGGTAAGGATCCCTATGTTTGTCTTAGGAAACCAATTTGACCTAGTTGTATAGTTTTAAAGGTCAACATTAGAATGTGTCTAGGGCTTAGAATTTAGGTTTGAGCTGCCCCCAGGACCATTCAAGGAATCAGACTTCAAGCTGAGGCAAAGACAATTATCGTCGACCTTAGGTCGATAGAACGTTGAACTCCGTTCGACGCTCTCTGAGCTCAACTTTGCTAAAGTCGTCGAGCTTCGGTCGACGTTCTTCGAGCTCAGGTCGACGATCTCTCCTCAGCCTATTCTCCAGGTCGCTGAGCTCAGTTCGACGATCTTCGAGCTCAGTTCGACGTTTTCTGTCTGTTGATCTTATTCCATCTCTGAGCTTAGATCGACGATCGTAGAGCTCAGATCGACGATCTTCTGAGAGATCGACGTTTTTACGGATTCAAATTCTGTCAGTCTTTGGAATGTTTTTGAATTCTCTCAGCATTCATTTCAAGACATCTGCCCGCCATTTTTCTTTATTCTGGAGCAAGTTTCAAGGAATTCTTTTTGGAATGTTATATGGGACTTTCCTCTAGAAGACAAGACTTTTATAGAAGACATTTATGACTGCCAACGGCTATCTTTGACAAGGAATTTTTCAGAGAATAAGATCCTCCTTTTTGTCTTCAGTCAATAAGATAGAACATATCGCACAACAACAAAAAAATTAACAGTGACAGACAACAAGTGATCATTTTTCTGAAGAATTAGTAGAACAATCCTTTTGGCTTACTGAAAAGTGATCATAGCTTCAACATCAAGAACTCCAGACACCAAATATTTCAGCATCTGCTGGAATCATCTTCTGCTGGAGATCTGAAGCTTCTGAAGACCTATCACCCTGAAGCAAAGCTCTCACTCCTGAACCATTCTACATCTCAGGGGGAGCTTTGACATCATCAACAATCCACTAGTCTTCTCTCATTTGATTTGAGAACAGAGAAGACAACTTCACCTCTTTACTTTTTCTTTTCCTGCTGTAAAAGGGTTATCAAAACTCCCTTCAAAAGTTCTGAGTTTGGTTCTGAGAGCCTTGTCAAAACTCAGTGGTGGCAAGATACCTGATCAAAAAATCTAGTTTGGTTTTTGAGCACCTTTTTAAAAGCTCATTGGTGTCAGGATACCTAATCAACTCATCCTGAGTGGATTCCTACCAAGGGTGGTAGAAGAGTGGATGTACCCATGTTTTTGGGGAACCACTATAGTTCCTTGTGTCTTCTGGTTGCTTGAGTATTTTCTTTATTGTGTGCTGTGATTCTTCTTTTTGCTGTCTTAGTTTTGATTTATCTAGTAAGACACCTTACACCTATACATAAATTAAATCTTAATTGTTTTATTTGTTTAAATTGTAAAGCAATTTTAAAAATACTCTATTCACCCCCCCCCCCCCTCTAGAGTTTAGATAGATCTTTATCTCACTTTCAGAGTGATATGTCTTTGTATGGACTTGGAGTTTTGTCCATGTGTTCATAAGGTGGTGAATAGCCCTAGGAAGGAATTTTGGTGACATTTAGACTTAGGCACCCAACATAAATCAATTGAGAATTATTTAGGCCTATGCCATTTATGGAAACATTTAGGGGTCATATGACCTTGGATCCTCTTGAAATTCTGGTAGAAGAGCTTTTATATCAATATGAGTCTCTGAAATTTATTATTTGATGTTTGGAGGAAATTAACTCATACTTGTAGTTATAACCTCTAGGTTGCCCCTATTGATGATTTTGTTGTAATCATGGTTAAAATAACTTAAAACGTTATGAAACTTAGTTAATGATGTTTTGTGATTATATAAAATCTCTGGTAATTTTTGTGTAATTTTTTAATACTATTTTGAGATACTTCTCTCTTTAATTCTATTTATTGTATTTAGCTTGAATTAATTTTCTAGGGGCTAATACATTTATGAAAGTCTGTAAGACTTTGTAATTTCTGATATTTTAGCATGATATAGTGATCATAATTTTTGTAAGTCCATAGCATAAGGAAATCTAGTACTTCTTGTTCAAAATGATCCATGGACTAATTTTGGGAAAAATTTAAAAAATGCTAAATAAATGAGGAAAATTACAAGTTTCTAGATTTACTTTAAATATATTATGATAGACCACCAGTAAAAATTCGAAGGCATTTGGAGGAATATTTGAAGGGGTCATCGACCATACTCATCATGTAGCTTAGGTTGATCTACACGTAGTAAAGCTGCAGATTTGTGCTAGTTTGAAGGTTTGACATGGGGAGTTGGGTTGATTTTATACTAATTTGGTAAGGAGAGAATGAATGCTTTATTAGGATTCATGATGGGGAGAATGTTGGGTTTTCTAGTGTTAAGTGGTGCTCGGGATCGACGAAAGATAGTCTTTCCTGGGGAGAGAGAAAGAGTCAAATACACTAGGGTTAGATTTAGTATAAAATAAAAAAGGATAGGTAGATACCAATAAAAGTAAGTACCTTGAGAAATGTAATGATGGGCTTCAGCTACCATCATAGTTCCTAGTGCCCCGTGAGAGCCCTTCACCGGGTATACCCTGGGCAGTCCAAGGTTAACCTAAACCGTAAAAATAATTATTAAAGTGCAACTAGTATAACTAGGGATTCACTTTCACACACCCCGGTAACTCAGGAGGTTAGTTTTGTTGGGTTATTCGAGTGGTAAGCTCGGTGGTTGTTAAAATGGGCGGGTTAGCTCGGCGAGCCGAAGGCTTGGAAGGTAGTGGTAACAAACAGGATAGTCTGGGGAGCTGATGGCATAGGAAATTCATGATTGCATGTGCATAAAGTGGTGGGTATTTTGTTTTTGACAATAATTCACACCAACATCAATACGCTGACTCGACGGGTGTGGTGGACACTTAGCTAAGGAAAAGTCTGTGGGTTGGTCAGCATAGTACGTGGTGACTCTAGTGTGTCCTTCAGAGGCATACGTAGGGCTAGGCCTGGTAGTTTGGATACCCGCCTAGGAGTGGGGTCCGACCAACTGTCTCTGGTGGCCACTTTGGAGGCTCCTGGGAGTGAAGCTAGCTACCCAAATTGGGGGAACTAAAGTTCTGTGCGCATAGAGTCATGTGTGTGTGTTGCACTTGCATGAATCATGACATAACATATCACCACATTCATACTTGCATATAACCTGACACCCCATCATATAAATAGGTATGGGACTTTTTATACGATGGGAGCCTTGTAAAATTCCCCTGAACTTATAAGTTTGTATGGTCATTCATATAAGTTAGAGTTACTTATTTCATGATCTACTTTACATGCACTTACTGCTTTACGTTACTTCTTCCTTATTATAGAACTTCTAGCTTAATTTTCCTTTTACAGCTCTATATATTTACATTATACCTGCTAGAATAGGTTCAGTATCATCTGCTCTGCTCCTACTCTCCACCATTACAGCTTTCCTATCATTCCTCCTGAACGGTACCTAGGACCCACTAGGGGAGGGATACGGTAAATCAGGCTTAGTCTTTTTGACTCACGATCGGTGTACCAAACATTTCAGGGGCTCCGGATGGGGGAAAGGGAGCAGCAGTAGGAGATACAACACCAGCAGAGTGTGGTGCACAAGGAGGTGGGCCAGTCTAGTACAGGAGCACAGGCCTCTGGCCTCATGAGTGTTAGCTTTATTAACTTTCACGAGAGTCTTATAGTGAGGATTTGATGTACTGGGCTTAAGCCCATTTAAATTTCGATGTACTGTTCTATTTCATTACTTTTATTATCATGTGGACTTGCTGTGATTTCTGATTCATAGATTATATGTGATTTGTGAACTTGACTTTATAGTCTTTCCTATCTATATACTTCTTCTCTTTCTTTGGTGATCGTTAAGGCCGGTAGGAATGACATTTTGTAGTGGCGACCTTCCCGAGTGTCGGTGTCACCACAAAATAGAGATTTTGGGCATAAGAACCTGGTAGCGTAAAAGAAAAAAATGGGGTCTTACAAAGTAGTATCAGAGGGAAACAACGATCCAAAGAGAAGAATTCCACAAAACCCTAGACCACCCCGCATGAGCTTAGTTTGAGGACAAACTAGTGCAGAAGCACTGGTGTGCATATAAGGGGAATCACAATCAAGAAGTCCACCTTTTCCTTTCGATAATTCCACTTTGAAATCAACTAAAAATTGGAATTTTTCGTTGTAGCCTGCGACGCACCTACTCTACAGTAGGGTACACCTCTGGCATAAAATATGGTTCCACCCCCGCCGGCTCTGACTCCGTTCCAGCAAACTGAGATGGGGAAAACACTGACAGCTATTCTAGAGACTTTCAGGGCTCAACAGGAACTAGCCCCACGGCCAAATCTCGGGGCTAACTAGCTGAGCTCCTTTCGGGGGCTCTCTACTCCATCCTACCTCAGGACGGAGTGAGCAGTCCACACAGAGGAGTAGCTGGGCATTATTTACAAGATGCTTGCAGGGATTCGATGCCTGATGAAGGAGGCAGTAGCTTTGGCAGTTTCCTGCTTAGAGTCCCATGCGAAGAGAGGGTTGAAGTCACTACTAGACACCAACTTTGCTGGAGTGGATTGTACAGACATCGCCTGGGAGGAGTTCAGAGAAGCTCAATGGAGCATTTTGTACCTCAGTCAGTGAGGGATGAGCTTTCACAACCCGTATTTTTCACCACCATTAAAGATATATCATAGTAAGGGAAAATGCACGTCATGATGCCACGTCAGCATGGGATAACTATGGACGCTCAGGCAAAACTCCTACTTAAAATGAAAAGAAAGATTTTTTAAGTCATTTAGAGAGAAAAAATCTAGTTTAAGTTATACAGTTAATCGTATCCCTCGACTTAGTGGCTCCTACTGCTGCTCAAGAACTCAAAAAGTTTAGCTCCACTACCTATTAAAGCTCCGAACCTGAGGCATTCCAAACACAGATCACCTCAGTAAGAAGGTACAAGCGGTGGCAGATAAGTAATCCAAAAAGTAAACAAAGGTCAAAGGGGTACCAACCCAAGACCAAGAGTACTGAAGTTAAGTACATAAGTAATGTACAAAAATAAGAAAATAGAACTTACGTGAATCATCACATACAACAAATCACACCAGATGCACAAGGCTAAAAAGGTGGAAAGCAAGATTAAAACATAAGAAAGAATACTCAAAACTTTATAAGCCACATGTGGTCAACTCTACAAAAAAACACAGGCGAGGTGGTCACTCATCTGGACACACCCACACAGATATATAAAATCCTTCTAATTGCGGGGGAGACTCGTACACTCCACCATTCACCGCAGATGCCCAATCACCTGGTAGAGTTCCACAAGGTACTAATGAAGGAAACAAACCTTGTGGCGGTGGATTCGCCCACTAACACCCGCAACAAAGGAAAACCAAGATATAAATCTCAGACATCGCGAAGGTGGTTACGTCTGAAAGGAGGGGTTATATCTGATTACCCTATAGGGGTGGGGGGTGAATAGAGTATTTAAAATTTAGGTTCTTTTTAATTTATATCAGAGTGAAAATAGTGATACAATATAGTAGTTAAGCAAATGAAGGTAGGCTAAGTATTCCAGCAATCACAAACACAGCAAGAACAAAATAAAAAGAAAATGTGCAACCAGACAACACAAGAACTTTTATAGTGGTTCCCCTAAAATTGGGTACATCCACTCTTCTACCACCCTGGTAGGAATCGACTAGCAGGTTTTTGATCAGGTGACTGTCACCAATAAGCTTTTGATCAGGTGCCCAAAAACCAAACTCAAGTCATTTGGAAGGAGACTTCTGAACCAGCCTAACTTTTGAATGGAGTTAAAACCCTGTACAGTGGCATGGAAAAAGGTTGATGGAAGTCTTCTCTTTTCTCAAAACAATTTGAGAAGACTATGTGGATTCTTATTGTGTCAAAGCTCCCCCTGAGAAGATGAAGGTTCAGGAAGAATGAGCTTTGCTTCAGGGTGAGTAGGTCTTCAGCTTTAATCTACCAATGTCCAGGAAATCTAGTGATTGATGTTGAATTAAAAATGTCTGTAGATTTCTGGAATAGAAAATGAAGAAGACTCTTGATTTTGTTATTGATTGTTCTTCTTCAGTCTTGAGTATTGGCAAAGAATGAGAAAAGCTGAGAGAGAGAATGAATGAGATGATTTTTTGTTTAATGTTCTCTGTGTACTAAAATCTTGTTTCTTTTCTCTCTGTATCTCCGTGTCTCGAAAAAGAAAACGAACTCTTTTATTATTCTAACAATTAGAATTCTCCTTTGAATTTGAATTATATCCATAAATGCTGGCTAATCTGGAGAATTGTAAAATGGCTGGAATAAAAGCACTAATGAGTTTCCCAACTGTCCTTATTTGAAAAGACAAATAATTATTCTGATGAATACCATATTTAATGCAGCCAATCAACAGCTATATTCAGAGGAATATGTGCATTAAGTACTGAGAATAATACTGCTAATAATAGAGAATAAAGGAATAGAAGGAAGGAAAAACTCATTCTGGAACTGGACAGAAAACGTGGAACTCTGAACGGATTTTATCGACCTGAGATCCAAGATCGTCGACCAGAGAATTCCAGTTCGTCGACTAGAGCTCATCAAACTGTTAACTGAGAGATACTTTCCAATTCTGCACGCTGAGTTCATCGAGCTGAGAATCTGTCTGAATAAAACTAAAGATCAACCTGAGCTCGAATATTTCCGAGCTCAGCATAAAGAATTCACTCTGAGTTCATCGATCTGAGATCGACAATCGTCGAGTTGAGTTCGAAGAATTTCGAACTGATCACTGTCTCCTAAAAACAGCTAAGCCCGAGTCTCTAAGGTCCACTACTGGCCTTTCTAAGGAGTTAGCCTAAACTCTAGGACTACAAAAACATGACCCTGGCTATACAATGTGGGTAAGACACAACCTAAGATTAGTGAACCTAGCCCAAATCCAACTAGGGATCAAACAACGTCCACTAACTCCCGCAACCAGAGAATCATGATATAACTCAAGACTTGGCACATCGGATTCTACTAAACATTTCTATATTAAGAAGCGGTTGATCAACCTTCACGAAGGATTCATAATCCGAGATAAAACTCTAACATGTTCTACAACAATAGTTAGGGACAATTAAAGCCAACAATATAACATTTAATCAAATCACTACAATGCTACAAGGTTGAATTATCATGACAAAAATTTATAAATTCAAGTGGATTTCACGGGAAGATTAAGCATATCTACAAATTGGAATGACAAAAGTGTAGAAAGATTAAAGAACAAAAGATTAACAGTAACCATCAAGATCAGGAAAAATTGGGGGAAGAGGGAAAACCACCACTTGCCTTGGTTTTTCCGAAAAAACTCTCCAAATCACTCCTTGTCGTAGATCGGGGCTAAAGAAGATGAGGAGAGTCGAAATCTAATAAGAAATAGCTAAAATAGAGGTTTGGGCCAAAAACCCTAACGAGAAAAACTCAAGAAATGGTAAAGATTTTACCATAATGACGATGCTCTCGCTGAGAGCTTTTCAGATCTATTATCGGTTGGAAATTTTGAGCACCGGAGCACTGTCAGCGTCCACCGGAAGAATCACGAATGGACGAGCCCTCCCTTGCTCACGCCTCTCTGGTTCGGGAAAAATGAACAAAAGTTCGGTCTAAAAGAAGGAGGAAGAAGTTTTCTTATATATATTAAAGGTACAATTATAATATTAAAATAAATTTTTTTACCAATAACCGTTATATTTCTAAGAAAGAACCGGGGAAGAGTTAGCTGGACCGGACCTCATGAGAAGAAGAAGGCTTCTCGGGAACAGGACAAAACACTACTCGAGAGGGACATGCCCTCTCGAGAAACAAAACACCTCTCGAGAACTAGAGGGCTTCTCGAGTATAGAAATGAATTTCTCGAGAACAATAGGGCAACTCTCGAGTACTAAAAAGAACTTGTCGAGAATGAAGGACTGTTCTCGAGTACAAGAAAAACATCTCAAGAACAAGAAGGATAGCTCACAAGTATAAGCAAAACTTCTCGAGAACTAGGAATAAAAACCCCGTTCGACGAATTCTATTCGAAGTTCGTCGAACACAAAACCTGTTCGATGAACTCTGATCGAAGTTCATCGAGTACAAAGGAAAAACCCCATTCGACGAATTTTGCTCGAAGTTCATCGAACTCAGAACTGATCGACGCATCGTCGAACTCAGTTCGACGCTTCATCGAGCTCCAGTCGACGCTTTGTCTAGCTCCGATTGACGATCATCGAGCTCCATTCGATGATCGTCGAGCTCCAATCGATGCTTCGTCAAACTCCAGATAGTGCCCAAAAAACATCATCTCCCGCCTCTGATTAATGAAAATCTTTCCTTTAGGAAGGCTTCCTGATAATCAAAACATGCTTATGTCTTAAATAAAGTAATAATCATATTCAAATAGTTTGAACAAGGGAAAACAAGCTCAAAACGGAGGCCCAAACGCAACCAGCCGACCCCAAGCGAAGACAACCCTAGAATCTGACGCACTAATCTTGAACTTGTTTTGATTCTCGGGAATCCCTCCTCAAGGAATGGTTTTCGTCGATCAGAGGCAGGACACGAAGTTTTTTGGGCACTGTCTAGAGTTTGACAAATCATCGATCGGAGCTCAACGATCGTCGAATGGAGCTCGACGATCGTTGATCAGAGCTCGACGATCGACGATCAGAGCTCGAGGATCGTCGATCGGAGCTCGACGATGGTCGATCGGAGCTTGATAATGCGTCGAGAGGAGCTCGGCGAAGTGTCGAACAGATTTTGATGATGCCTCGATCGATTCTTAGTTTGACGAACTTCGATCAGAATTCATCGAACGAGATTTTTCCTTTGTGATCGACGAACTTCGATCAGAGTTCGTCGAACAGGTTTTGTGTTCGACGGACTTCGAATGGGGTTTTTCATCCTTATAGTTCTCGAGAAGTTTTGTTTGTACTCGAGAACTGTCCTTCTTATTCTTGAGAAGTTTTGCTTGTACTCGAGAACTGTCCTTCATTCTCGAGAACTGCCCTATAGTTCTCGAGAAATTCATTTATGTACTCGAGAAGCCCTCTAGTTCTCGAGATGTGTTTTGTTTCTCGAGAGGGCATGTCACTCTCGAGTAGTGTTTTGTCCTATTCCCGAGAAGCCTTCTTCTTCTCGTAAGGTTCAGCGCAACTAACTCTTCCCTGGTTCTTTCTTAGAAATATAATGGTTATAGGTAAAAAAAATTATTTTAATATTATAATTATACCTTAAATACATATGATAAAACTTCTTCCTCCTTCTTTTAGACCAAACTTCTATTCATTTTTGCCGAACCAGAGAGGCATGAGCAATGGAGGGCTCGTTCGTTCGTGATTCTTCTAGTGCCCACAAGCGGTGCTCTGGTTCTCGAAATTTCCAACCGATCATAAATCCGGAAAGCTCTTAGCGAGATTTTCGTCATCGTGGTAAAATCTTCCCCATTTCTTGAGTTTTTCTCGTTAGGGTTTTTGGACCTAACCTCTATTTCGGCTATTTCTTATTAGATTTCGACTCTCCTCGTCTTCTTAAGCCCCGATCTACGACAATGAGTGTTTTGGAGAGTTTTTCCGGCAAAACTAAGGCAAGTGGTGGTTTTCCATCTTCCCCCCTTTTTTCCTGATTTTGATGGTAACTATTAATCTTTTGTTCTTTAATCATTCTGCACTTTTGTCATTCTAATTTGTAGAGATGTTTAATCTTCGCTTGGATTCCACTTGAATTTATAAATTCTTGTCATAATAAATCAACCTTGTAGCATTGTAGCGATTTGATGAAATGTTATATTATTGGCTTTATTCGCCCCTAACTATTGTTGTAGAACGTGTTAGAGTTTTATCTAGGATTATGAATCCTTCCTAAAGGTTGATCAACCGCTTCTTAATCTAGAAATGTCTACTAGAATTCGATGTGCCAAGTCTTGAGATATATCATGATTCTCTGGTTGCGGGAGTTAGTGGACGTAACCACCTCCGCAATGTCTGAGATTTATGTCATGGTTTTCCTTTGTTGCGGGTGTTAGTGGGCGAATCCACCGCCGCAAGGTATTTTTCCTTTAATAGTACCTTGTGGAACTCTACAGGGTGTTTAGGTGTCTGCAGTGAATGGTGAAGTGTATGAGTCTCCCCCATAGTTAGACGTATATTATATATCTGTGAGGGTGTGTCCAGATGAGTGACCACCTCACCTGTGTTTTTGGGTAGAGTTGACCACATCTGGCTAATAAAGTTTTGAGTATTCTTTCTTATTATTTATTCTTACTTTACAACTTTTTAGCCTTATGCATCTGGTGTGATTTGTTGTACGTGACGATTCCCGTAAGTTCTAATTTTTGATTTTTGTACTTTACTTCTATAGTTTACTTCAGTACTTTTGGTCTTGGGTTGGTACCCCTTTGACCTTTGTTTACTTTTTGGCTTACTTTTCTGCCCCCACTTGTACCTTCTTATTGAGTAGTTCTATCTTTGGAATGCCTCAGGTTCAGAGCTTTAGCAGGTAGTGGAGCTGGTTTTCAAGTTCTTGAGCAGTAGTGTTGGCTGTGGTTTTCACCTTTTCATTGTAAGGTAGTTTGTTGTTTTAGTTTGTTTTACCTAGTTCAGACATACTTATATTTTATGTGGGTTCATGTTAGATTGTTGACGCCCACAGGATCATTGATTTTGGATACCTTACTAGTTGCTAGTTATTTTCTTTGTGATGGATTGGATTACTTGCTCTCTGGGATGTTTTATGCTAGGACTGCATGTTAGATATTTTTAACTTATAAAACCATATTATTTGTATATCATACATGTCATCTCTTTCAAAATTAAGTCACTACTTTCTGGTTAGCGTAAAGACTTTTAGCTATACTTATTATAAATCTAGGGTCTTGCATAGCATGAGTTGTTCATTGGGGACGTTTACACTCATGTAGGATGTTTAATCTCATAAAAGAAGAATTTTTCCGCAGCGTATAACTATTTTCTCCGTGGACTAGATGAGCCACTAAGCCGAGGGATACGACTAACTGTCTCACTTAAACTGGATGTTTTTCTCTAAATGACTTAAAAATCTATCTTTTTTTTATCAAGTAGGAGTTTTGCCCAAGCGTCCGCCATTATCCCCTACTGACGTGGCATCATGACACACATTTTACCTTAGTCTGATATATCTTTAATGGTAGTGAAAAATGCGATTTGTGACAGTTGGTATCAGAGGGAGGTTGGTTTGACAAGTTGGTCGAACTAGCCAATCTGATATAGTTTTGTTTTTCCTTCATTCATTTTCATACACATACCGATGTATCATCACTACATCTTAGCCGAAGCATAATCACTAAACTCATAGCATAATAAGAAGTAAATGGGGCATATTATATAGTATGGGATGCATAATATGTGTTTATATATGGATCCACCGTAGGTGGTAACATGTGACGGTTATGTAGTATGGGATGCCTAACCACCATCACATGGATATCCATTAGCACATTTTCTTTTCGCGTTGCATGCGATGTTTTGTAGTATGAGATGCATAACATTTCATGTGTACGCAGCTCATAGCATGCATGAAGGACTTTTTAGAACGCATAACACTGCATACATAGCATATGATCGCATAAGCACGCATGCTAAGTTAAGGTTTGCATGATGAGACATGTACACCCATGATTTTAAATATGAATAAAGAATCCATGCATTCATATCATAGGCACACGAGTTAATAGGATGAGAGGATATAATCCCAAGTAGGACATTGGATCATTGTAAAGTCCAAGATCAAGTTTGCAGCCTAAGCAAGTGTCTTTTAAGTATGGTCTTAACTAAGTTATATGGCCTAGTCGTAATCTAGGATTTTTGATGAGTTATTCGTTTCCCCTTTTAGAAATGCCACCAAAGCATCCTGCGATGAGGTCGACTCCCAGGTCGGAGGGTGAGTCGTCAGGTTCGCAGAGCGATGTGATGATCGACAGTCTACGTCAAAGCAATGAGGCTCTATCAAGACAATTAGTTGTGATGCAATCGCAAATTCAGTCTCTGTTATCTGCCTCAACTGCGCAGCAACCCTTAGTGTAAGATCCTGTCGGAGGTCAAGCCATATCTGGTACCCCTTCTCCTCTGGTGCCCCCGGTGATTCTACCGCCAGATATGAATTTTATCTCGCATTTACAGAGACTGGGACATCCCACCTACGACGGGAGAGCCGACTTCATTGTTTTTGATGATTGGATCATTGTTATCGAGGAGTTGTTCTTGTATTCGGGCATTGTAGAAGCCCAGAAGGTAATGATTGTAGCCTATCAGTAAAAAGGCCTGGAAAAGAGTTGGTGGATTTAGGAAATTGAGAGCCTACATGAATGATGCTCGTGGGAATCTTTTAAGAAGATGCTGCTGAAAAAGTGTATACCCTCGGTCGAGCAGGATCGTCTAATGAATAACTTCCTGCATCTGAAGCAGAGACAACTCACGGTGAGCGAGTACGAGATTGAGTTTAGTAAGTTGAGCAGATTTGCTCCGGATTTGGTAGCTTTAGAGGAGGGATGAGTGAAACATTTCCTAGGAGGACTGAGAAGCGATGTCCACCAATGGGCATGCGCTTATAGAGCTGAAAGTTATACTGAGGCAGTGGAAGTCGCTTTGAAGGTTGAGGCAATTGAAAACACCAAGATTTGAGGTGCCACGACAAGAAAAGTGAAGAGAAAAGGTTTTGAGGATGGAAGCTCTAGGGCATCTGGCCCTTCTTCGAAAAAAAGCGGAGAAAAATATAGCTTTTGTGGTCGATCTGGCCACCCTTACAAGAGGTGTTTCAAGAGGACTGCCACCTTGAGCAACAGCCGGTGCACACCATCCAAGGAACACCCAACGGAGAGATGGTGTGAACATTCTGTTCAAGGAAGGGTCATGACATGTGTCATTGCTGGTCGAAGGATAAGGCTTGATTCTAGTGCGGGCAGAAGGGGCACCTGAAGTCTTCATGCCCCCAGTCTAAGTCCCCACTGTAGCCTGCCCCGCTTTGGGCTCTACCGCTGCCACCAAACTAGGATAAAGGGAAAGGAAAGCTAAATGTGGTGACTAGAGAGGAATCTCAGACCTCTACCCTAGATATATCAGGTTAGATTCTAGTTTAACTTTTACTCTCCATTATTTGTCCTAGTTTTCATTCGTTTAGTTATGTATGCTACGGTTTAGGAGAGTTTAAGTTGAAGAATAGGTGGGCGCGTGTTCTTTTTCATTCGGGTGCCACCCATTCCTTCGTGTCGCGAAATTTCATAGATAAACATCTTTTGAACGTAGATCAATTAGGAGTTTTCTTCAACGTCAAGCTTCCCTCAAGAGATTTTGTGATATCCAATCAAGGAATTTAGAGATGCCCTATCTGCCTAGGTGATTTCCTATCCTTTGCGGATATGATGGTATTGGATCTGGCGGATTTCGACGTGATTTGGGCATGGACTTATTGTCCAAGTATGGTGCGGTCATCCAGTGCAAGGAAAAGCGACTGGACTTCAAGATGGACAACGACCAACCCATGAGTGTCTATGGATTTTCGGACAAGGGTTACCTCATTATTTATGCAGTACGTGCTTGTCGAGATCTAGTGTCTCGTTGCGAGGCGTATCTTGTGTTTATTTCTGCTTTGGAAACAACTTTTGTTACACCACGTCTTGATGATATCTCGGTGGTGCGAGATTTTCCAGATGTCTTTCCCGATAGCCTTCTAGCAATTCCTCCTGAGAGAGAGGTGGACTTTGTGATAGACCTCGAGCCAGGTACTCACCCTATTGCTACGAAACCATACTGTATGGATCTGCATGAGTTAGAATAGTTGCGCACTCAGCTAGATGAGTTGCTGCAGTGTGGTTTTATTATGTCGAGTTCTTCTCTATGTGATGCCCCTGTTTTGTTCGTAAAGAAGAAAGACAGTTCGATGAGGCCTTGCATAGATTATCGGGAGTTAAACAAGGTAACCATCAAGACAGATATCCATTGCCTCGCATTGATGATCTATTTGATTAGTTGTTGGGATGCGCTGTGTTTTTGAAGATTGATCTTCGTGCAGGCTACCACCAGTTGAGGGTCCGTGAGGTTGATATACCACGGACGGCTTTTCATTCCTGGCATGGGCATTTTGAGTTCTTGGTGATGTCCTTTGGTTTGACAAATTCCCCTCTACTTTTATGGACTTAATGAATAGAGTTTTCAAATATTTCTTGGACCGTTTTGAGATTGTATTCATTGATGACGTTCTCGTGTATTCCCGCAGTGTTGAGGAGCATGCCCAACACTTGTGCTTAGTTTTGTCAACCCTAAGGGAGCACACACTATTTGCCAAGCTGAGTAAGTGTGAATTCCGGTTACCCCAGGTGTCCTTTCTGGGCGATGTTGTGAGCAAGGACAGTATTTCCGTAGACCCGACAAAGATTTCTGTTGTGATGGAATGGGAGAGACCTTCTACTCCTAAAGAGAATAGGAGCTTCTTAGGTCTGGCCGATGATTATAGAAGATTTGTGGAAGGAATCTCTGTGTTGTCTACTCCTCTAACTAGACGTACACAGAAGAACACTGCGTTCATTTGGAGCATAAGTGTGAAGAAGCCTTCCAAGAGTTGAAGAAGAGATTGTGTACTACTCCAGTTTTAACTTTACCTACTGAAAGAGTCGAGTATGCTGTGTATGTGGATGCATCACACATTGAACTTGGTTGTGTTTTAATGCAAGAAGTAAAGTTGATCGTATACGGATCAAGACAATTAAAGATTCTTGAAAGAAACTATCCTACGCATGATTTGGAATTTGCTGTTGTAATTTATGCGCTGAATCTTTGGATACATTTTTTGTATGGTGCACTGTGTAAGATCTACACAGACCATAAGAGTTTGAAGTATGTTTTCACTCAAAAGGAGTTAAATCTACGTCAGCATATGTGGTTAGAGTGTGTGGCCGATTATGAAGTGGAGATCCTTTATCATCCAGGAAAGGCTAATGTAGTAGCCGATTCTTTGAGTAATAAGACCGCCAAAATCTTCAATCTATCTGTATAGTACCTAGTGGAAGAATTCTTGTTGATGGACATTGAAGTTTGTAGTTATACTGTGATGCGTTTGAATGGCAAGTGTATCGGTCGCACAAGTAATATAAAATGGGTGTCTTTCATAAGAATCGATCTCTTCAAGGAACACAGTAAGGGGGGAGTTAATATCGAGGAGGACTTGAGATTGAAGTCCTTAGGTCGTAGTTAACGATGGGTGGTTTTGATGGTTGCGAAAAAGGAAAATAAAACACTATCAACTACTCCTATGCAATATCGTCATGCATCGCTTTGCCAGGCGGGATGGAAGACTACACGGGACGCTATGCACCGAATCTCTAGGAAAATTGATTAGTAGACAATCGTAAGAACCAAAATTTGAGGGTCGTAAGAACCTCTTTGCTACGCACACTTCTAGCAATTGCTAGAACGACAAGAATGGATGGATGGCGGATGGAAAGATGGGCGCACCTTAAGCAATCAACGAAAACATACAATCACGTAGACATGATTATATATAAACGTATATTACAATAAGCATTCTTCATCAAATATAAGAGATCATCTATACTATCAACAACAAGAGAAGAAAAGTGTGTGAAATCGACCGATCCGAAGTCTCGCCGTGGATTCACAGTAGGATTCATCGGGTTGTCAGTTCACGTCCTAGCTCGGTCCTCAACTACGTCAAGGGTAGAGGAGGTTGTCACTCACTCCCAATGAACATGTCTTCTTCTGGTCCTGAGCTAGTATAAGATGGCACAATCTTCTCCTAGCTTTGTGGAGAAAGCTAGAAAAAATCCCCTTTTGAAGCACAAGGATGAAGGATGAGGCTGAGAGGAAGCTCCGACTTGAATTTGGCATTGAATTCTTGCCCGGATCTCCTCCCCGTGGTGGAACGGCAGATTTTCGCCGTAAAAATCACGGATGGAAGTGGCTGGAAGAAGTCCCCCCTATAGCAGAAAATCTGCACTTTAAATAGAAAAAGTCAGAAAATTGGTCACGCACGGTCCCACGCACGACCGTGCGCTAACCGTGCGTTATTTACTTCCAGTTGATAGCGGAAGAAGATGTGTTGACCCATGTGTTTTACTCGCGCACGGGAGCTTCTGCACGAGCGTGAAGGAAATCGCCCGGGTAAACACAGAGCGCAAAAAATAGGGTAAAACAGGGGAACCTTGCATTTTACTCGCACGGGTGTGTTTGCCAGTGCGTGAAGGAAACACATGATTTACCCCAGAATGCAGGAATAAAGAGAAAATGTGCAGACCGTGTGATTCATTCTTGCACAGTATGGCCTAAACTGTGCGGGAACAAAATGCACGGGTAGAAATAGAAGTCCCCAGAATTACTGTGTGAAACGCACGATTACACTAAAACCATGAACGAAGAAATGCGCACAACCGTACGTTTTACACAGAAACTGGAAAATGAATCTGGGACATCCCGACAACCTGCACAACAATGAAACCAACTGGAGCACCAGCTCCCAGCAACAAAAATGCAAACAATAACAATAGAAAGAGCTACGGGGAGTACGAGGTGCTTACCCCCAACAAAAGAATGCGCAATTGCACACCCTCGGGCCTATAAGTTCACTTCCTATGGAAATAAAGATTAGAAGAAATATGAACGATAAAGAACTAAAAGTGAAGTACAAATGTGTGAAAACTAGCCCAGATGAGTCCGAAAAACCCTATATAAATCGGACTCATCATACTGCGCCTGCTAGTTTGGAAGCAGAAGAGGCCTCTTGGATTTCCCTTACCAGAGTACAACAGAAGGATGGCCCTGATTTGTTGCATCTCTGGAATATAACTTAGAAGGAAGAGGTACCCGATTTCTCTTTGGACGAGTTAGATACTCTGAAATATCGGGGTAGATTTTGTATTCCCGCTTTTGGTGACATTTAGGCTAAGATTTGTAATGAAGCTCATGGTTCCTGTGTTGCCTACCATTCTGGTTCCACCAAAATGTATAAAGATCTAAAGCAAATTATTTGGTGGTCGGGGATGAAGAATGATATAAGAAAGATTGTGTCGGAATGTTACACGTGTCAGCGTGTTAAGGCTAACCATAGAAGGCCTGGTGGTAAACTGACACCGCTTGATATTTCAGGTTGGAAATGGGAGAGTATTTCAATGGATTTCATCACCGGTCTATCGAAATCTCCCCGTAGGCACGACTCTATTTGGGTGATAGTCGATAGATTGACAAAGTGTGCTCACTTTGTGCCCTTTAAGATTGGGTATTCTATGAAGAGGATAGCTGAGTTATACCTTGATGAAGTCATCAGATTATATGGAGTGCCTATTAGCATTGTATCGTATTGAGACTCCAGATTTACGTCTCGCTTTTGGAAGAGTTTACAATAGGGGTTGGGTACCGATTTAAGGTATTCCACGGTCTATCATCCGCAGACAAATGGTCAGACAGAAAGGGTAAATTAGATCGTGGAAGACATGATAAGGTGTTATATATGTGATCATGGTGGTGCTTGGGATGAACACCTCAGACTCATGGAATTTACTTATAATAATAGTTTTCAAGAGAGTCTGCAGATGGCCCCATTTGAGGCCTTGTATGGAAGGCGTTGTAGGACTCCTTTGTTTTGGGTTGAAGTTGGTTAGAGACCATTGCTAGGTCCGGAAGCCTTTGAAGAGATTAATTGTGCTGTGACTTATATTCGAGAAAAGCTCCGTATAGCACAAGAGCATTATGAGAAGTATGCTTATCGACGAAGGGTTGATCTGGAGTTTGACGTTGGGGACATGGTTTTTTTAAAAGTCTCTCCGATGTCAGGTGTTAAAAGGTTTGGAAGGAACCACAAGTTAGACCCCCGGTATGTGGGACCTTTTCAAATTCTTAAGCACATCGGAGTGTCAGCTTATAGACTATATTTTCCTGCTACCTTCCCTAATGTCCATGATGTGTTCTATGTGAGCCAGTTACGGAAGTGTGTTCGTAGTGATCGTCAAGTCCTTTACTCGGTGCCCCAGATTCAGCCCAACCTTTCGTATGTGGAGGAGCTTGTCCATGTTTTGGAATCTTTAAATTAAGTGTTGCGGAGGAAGACCATTCCTATGGTCAAGGTTCTTTGGAGAACTCAAGACGTCGAGAGCGCGACGTGGGAATTGAAGTCGGTGGTGAGGGAATTTCATCCTCATCTCTTCTCTTAGTGTCTGGTATGTCTCCCTGTTTTTTTGGTGAATGTTGGTTTTTCTCGTTTTGGTTTGATTTTGAAGTTGTGATAAGTTTCGGGACAAAACTTTTTTTAGGGGGAGTAACTGTAACACCCCCGATTCTCCGATAATATTATTTGAATTGGTATCGTCATATTTATGACATCAAGACGTTACTTTTCTACACCATGTTGACGGCGCTGCACCATTTGTGCGTTTTTCGCTTCTATTGGGTCTGTTTGACTAGATTTTGGGATTTTGATTTGGATTGAATGTTTTTCTTAATTGAAAGGGTTGAAGTTTTGAGGTTTTTGGACTTGTCCAGTTTTAATTACGATCCGAGCATTTTGGAGTCTCGGCACGTGTTTGGATCCTTGTGATGATTTTTGCTTAAGTAAGCATTTGATGATAATGTCTGAAGATTGGTGCGTCCGATTCTAGGGTTATCTTCGCTTGGGTTCGGCTGGTTGCGTTTGGGCCTCCATTTTGAGCTTGTTTTCCCTTGTTAAAACTATTTGAATATGATTATTACTATATTTCACACTTAAGCTTGTTTTGATTCTCGGGAAGCCCTCATAAAGGGAAGGTTTTCGTCGATCAGAGGCGAGAGACAAAGTTTTTTGGGCGCTGTCTGGAGTTTGATGAAGCATCCATTGGATCTCGATGAAGCATCCATCGGAGCTCGACGAAGCGTCGAGCGGAGCCTCGACAAAGCGTCGAGCGGAGCCTCGACAAAGCGTCGACTGGAGCTCGACGAAGCGTCGAGCGGTGCTCGACGAAGCATCTAGGGGAGCTCGATGAAGCCTCGAGCGGAGCTCGACTAAGCCTCAAATGGAGCTCGACGATGCGTCGACCTGAGCTCGACAATACGTCGAACGGTTCTGAGTTTGATGAACTTCGAGCAGAATTCATCGAACGAGGTTTTTCCTTTGTGCTCGATGAACTTTGATCAGATTTCGTCGAATGGGTTTTGTTTTCGACGAACTTCGAACAGAATTCATCTAACGGGGTTTTTCTTCCTTCAAGTTCTCGAGAAGTTTTGCTTGTACTTGAGAACTGTCCTTCTTGTTCTCGAGAAGTTTTGCTTGTACTCGATAACTGTCCTTCATTCTCAAGAAGTTCTTTTTCGTACTCGAGAACTTCCATATTGTTTTCGAAAAATACATTTCTATACTCGAGAAGCCCTCTAGTTCTCGAGAAGTGTTTTGTTTCTCGAGAGGGCATGTAACTCTCGAATAGTGTTTTGTCCTGTTCAAGAGAAGCCTTCTTCTTCTCATGAGGTCCGATCCAGCTAACTCTTCCCCAGTTCGTTCTTAGAAATATAACGGTTATAGGTAAAAAAATTATTTTAATATTATAATTATACCTTAAATATATATATATATATATATTTATATATATAAGAAAACTTCTTCCTCCTTCTTTTAGACCGAACTTCTGTTCATTTTTCCCGAACCAGAGAAGCGTGAGCGAGAGAGGGATCGTCCTTTCGTGATTCTTCCGGTAGCCGCCAGCGGTGCTTCGGTGCTAGAAATTTCCAACCGATCATAGATCCGGAAAGCTCTCAGCGAGAGCTTCGTCATCGTGGTAAAATCTTCCTCATTTCTTGAGTTTTTCTCGTTAGGGTTTTTGGCTCTAACCTCTATTTCGAATATTTCTTGTTAGATTTCGACTCTCCTCGTCTTCTTTAGCCCCCATCTACGACAAGGAGTGATTTGGAGAGTTTTTCCGACAAAACTAAGGGAAGTGGTGGTTTTCCCTCTCCCCCCTTTTTTCCTGATCTTGATGGTTACTATTAATCTTTTGTTCTTTAATCTTTCTGCACTTTTGTCATTCCAATTTGTAGATATGTCTAATCTTTCTTTAAAATCCACTTGAATTTATAAATTCTTGTCATGATAATTAGACCTTGTAGTGTTGTAGTGATTTGATGAAATGTTATATTGTTGGCTTTAATTGCCCCTAACTATTGTTGTAGAACGTGTTAGAGTTTTATCTAGGATTATGAATCCTTCCTAAAGGTTGATCAACTGCTTCTTAATCTATAAATGTCTAGTAGAATCCGATGTGCCAAGTCTTGTGATATATTATGATTCTCTGGTTTCAGGAGTTAGTGGACGTAACCACATCAGCGATGTCTGAGATTTATATCATGGTTTTCCATTGTTGCGGGTGTTAGTGGGCGAATCCACCGCCGCAAGGATTGTTTCCTTTATTAGTACCTTTTGGAACTCTACCGAGTATTTGGGTGTCTGCGGTGAATGGTGGAGTGTATTAGTCTCCCTCACAGTTAGACGGATATTATATATCTGTGTGGGTGTGTCCAGATGAGTGACCACCTCGCCTGTGTTTTTTGGTAGAGTTGACCACATGTGGCTAATAAAGTTTTGAGTATTCTTTCTTATGATTTAATCTTTCTTTCCACCTTTATAGCCATGTGCATCTGGTGTGATTTGTTGTACATGACGATTCACATAAGTTCTATTTTCTTATTTTGGTACTTTACTTCTGTACTTTACTTCAGTACTTTTGGTTTTCGGTTGGTACCCCTTGGACTTTTGTTTACCTTTTGGCTTACTTTTTTTCACCGCTTGTACCTTCTTGCTGAGGTATTTTGTGTTTGAAAATCCTCAGGTTCGGAGCTTTAGCAGGTACTGGAGCTGGTTTTGGAGTTCTTGAGCAGTAGTGTTGGATGTGGTTTTCACCTTGCCGCTACGAGGTATTTTGTTATTTTAGTTTGTTTTACCTAGTTCAGACATACTTCTGTTTTTTGTGGGTTTGTGTCAGATTGTTAACGCTCATAGGATCGTTGATTTTGGATACCTTGTTAGCTGCTAGTTATTTTCTTTGTGATGGATTTGATTACTTGCTCTCTGGGATGTTTTATGTTAGGACTGCATGCTAGATATTTTTAACTTATAAAACCCTATTATTAGTATATCATACATGCCATCTCTTTTAAAATGAAGTCATTACTTTCTGGTTAGGGTAAAGACTTTTAGCTATACTTATTATAAATCTAGGGTCTTACATAGCATGAGTTGTTCATTGGGGACATTTAAACTCATGTAGGATGTTTAATCTCATAAAAGAAGTATTTTTTCGCAGCGTATAACTATTTTCTCCGTGGACTAGATGAGCCACTGAGCCGAGGGATACGGCTAACTGTCTAACTTAAACTAGATTTTGTTCTCTAAATGACTTAAAAATCTTTCTTTTTGTGTCAAGTAGGAGTTTTGCATGAGCGTCCGCAGTTATCACGTGCTGATGTGGCATCATGACACACATTTTTCCTTACTCTGATATATCTTTAATGGCGGTGAAAAATGCTGGTTATGGCAGCTCATCCCTCGCCAACTGAGGTACAAAATTCTCCAATAGAGCTGCTCTGAACTCCTCCCAAGCGATGTCTGTGCAATCCACTCCAGCAAAGGTGGTGTCTAGCAGTGACTTCCACCATCTCTTCGCATACGACTCTAAGAAGTAAACTGCCAAAGCTACTGCCTCCTTTGTTAGGCATCGAATCCCTGCCAACATCTCGTAAATAATGTCCAGCCACTCCTCTGTGCGGATTGCTGACTCTATGCCTAGGTAAGATGGAGTAGAGACACCCCGGAAGGCGCTCATCAGGTTAGCCCCGGGATTTAGCTGTGGGGCTGGTGCCTATTGTGCCCTGAAAGTCTCAAAAATAGTTGTCTGTGTCTGCCCCATCTCCGTCTGCTAGAACGCAGTCAGAGCCGGCAGGGGTGGAACGATATTTCTATGCTTGAGGTGTACCCTACTATGGAGTAGGGTTCGTCGCAGGCTACAACGGAAAATTCCAATTGTTAGTTGATGTCCAAGTGGAATTATCGAAAGGAAAAGGTGGACTTCTTGATTGTTATTCCACTTATGGGAACACCATTGCTTCCGCTGCTAGTTTGTCCTCAAACTAAGCTCGTGCGGGGTGGCCTAGTGTTTTGTGGAATTCTCCTCTTTGGATCTATGTTTCCCTCTGATACTATTTTGTAAGTCCCCTTTTTTTCTTTTACGATAGCGGGGTCTTATGCCAAGAATCTCCATTTTTCGGTGACACCGGCACTCGAGAAGGTCACCACTACAAGACGACGATCCTGCCGGCCTTAACGATCACCAAAGAAAGAGAAGAAGTATATATAGATAGTAAAGACTATAAATTCAAGTCTACAAATCACATATAATCTATGAATCAGAAATCACAGCAAGTCTAGATGATAATCGAAGTACTAAAATAGAACAGTACATAGAAATATAAACGGGCTTAAGCCCAGTACATAAAATCATCACTACAAGACTCTCACAGAAGGTATAAAGATAACACTCACGGGGCTAGAGGCCTATGATCCTGAACTATATTGAACCACCTCCATATGCACTGTACTCCGTTGGTGTTGTATCTCCTATTATTGCTCCCTGTCCCCCATCCGGAACCCCTGAAATGTTTGGTCCACCGACCATTAGTAAAAAAGACTAAGCCTGATTTCCCCCACACCTACCCGAGTGGCTCCTTGGCACCGTGCGGGGGGAATGATAGGAATGTTATAATGGTGGAGAGTAGGAACAGAGCTGATGACAGCGAACCTATTCTAGTAGGTATAATGTAAATCTATATAGCTGTAAAAGGAGCTGCAACTCAGTTGGTGATGAACTCTGGTAAATGGGAGTGTTATCAAGGTCTTGGGTTTAAGACCCCATGGAAACAACCTACCGCTTCTGAAAAATAGGCGTGGAGATGCGTTGGGGTGTATGGCCTGCAGGCCTTATTAGCGATGTCATGGGGCGGTCTAAATGGCCTAAACCTGGGTCATTACATGAGGTGGAAGACAGATTCTTGCAGTTGAGGCAGGGAAGCATGATAGTTTTGGAGTACTACCGAGAGTTCACCCATCTAGACACTTTGTGGACTCTTATCAGTTGGATGATGCGGGCTACGCAAAGAGGTTCTAAAAGTGCCTTCACGATGACATGAGGCAGGCCCTCCTATTTATCTCTGTTGGGAGCTTGGCCATGATATTTTAGATGGCAAAGAAGTTGGAGGAAGACCAGGTTACAGTTTGGGGCCGGAAGAGACTGGCCAATGACTCAGTGATTGGTGGCAAGAGAGACCAGCCTAGAGGTCGTGTCATTGGGGAAAGGAGGAATGGGAATCATCCCCTCAGGGAGAACAAGTAGGAGCAAAGGAACTCGGTGATTTTACTCCTCAGCCTCTATAGTTATGGGAGATGTCGAGGGCAGTGGAGGGGGCACCGACATGCTTCTGTTGCAACCAACCGAGGCACTTCAAGAGGAACTGCCCCATGAGGGAAGCACTTGTACCAGCACTTCAGGATGCCCCACCTTCTCAATAGTTTGGTGGCCATGGACGTGGTCGGGGATATGGATTTTATTACAAAGACTGCTGACATGATGGAGGGCAGGTCTATGCCTTGGATTTGACTCAGCCCCAGAACCCAGAACGTGTAATAGCAGGTACGCCGGTGACTCAAGTTTTATTTTCTTTCATAAAAGCTTGATTACATGAATATAGAACTATAGATTTAGTTAAAAACCTGAAACTTGATACTTAAGTGGAAAATTTAACTAACTCAGGGATATTGATGGTGTGCGGAAAGCCTGCCCACATCTGTTTTGGCACGGGAGCATCACACAATTTTGTCTCAAAAGAGTTCATCAGAGACTTGGACCAGATTGAGAGCTTTGAGGGAGCCCTCAGGAGGGTACGTGTTCCTAACAGGATGGAGATCCAGTCCACGACCAAGTGCATTCTGGGAGTGACCATTGATGGTGTTACTTTTGAGGCCCCATCGACGATTTTGAGGATGCCATATTTTGACCTCGTCTTAGGTATGACATGGCTCATCTGGAACAATACGTAGATAGGTTGCCCAGCAAGGAGGGTCGTGCTGAGATATGGCGACACTTACCAGACCTTCGTAGGTATTGTCCCAACTTCTCTGTTGAAACCGAAAATTGGCCTCTTGTGGGGTTCACCCATGGGGAAGGGGTGGTCGCGCACCTACTTCGCTCCTGCAAGAAAAATAATAAGGAAATGAGTGCAGAGGACTAGACTAAAGGGCCCAGTGCGGAGGTCCCACCACACACCCGGAAGATCACTGAGCGCTTCCCCTCCTTAGCCAAATGTCGGGCTAAGTTACCTCAGAAAGCGCTAGGAGACTGGGAGATAAGTGAGCATGCCCTCTGAGGTACCCCTTGGGTCCTATTAATAGATTTCTGAAAAAGGTCTGCAAATAACTAACCTCTGCTGGTCTGAAATTACTGAAAACCCCTTGGGCTGGCCTGCCAACAACCAAACTCCGCTTTCCTGACCGGCTATGCGCAGTCCACCTAGGTCTACCAACAGCGAGACTCCGTAGTTCTAGCTGGCTAAGGGCAGGCCTGTAAGGGCAAAATGGCAAGGGATTCCCCCCATTGGGGACTAGGCGAGTAGCCCTACAATGCCTTTACTCGGCAGGAGGTACGGGCCGGGGCTGGCTCACCAGGGGATGCGGGTTGGAGACGGCCCGCCTGGGAAGATGCGGGCCAAGGGTGGCCCGCCTAGGAGAGGCGGGCAGGACTGACCCGCCTAATGGGTGCGGGTTAGAGGGCTGAGGCTGACCCGCCTAGGAGAGGCGGGCCGGGGCTGCCCCGCCTGAGCGACCCTTGGAGGCCGACCTGCCTAAGAGAGGTGGGCCGGGGATGACCCGCCTAGGCGAACCTTGGAGGCCGACCCGCCTAGGAGAGGCGGGCCAGGGTCGACCCGCCTGCTTGCCCGAGTCCCTTCGGCGGACACGGGGTTGTACATAATCCCCTCTCTTTGCGAGCTTTGAAAAGGCTCGGAAAGAAACATCCAAACTCACGTGTTCGGCGAACACCCTGCTGAGCTGGAGGGAATCTTTTGGTTGGGGCCCACCTTCACATTATAAATAAGCTGTCGGGCCTCTAGGATAACTCCTCTTCTTTCCCCCCTTTGACGATCTATAGTCGGAAGATGCCTATGTCTTAGGAGATGCGGGCTCGCTTGGCGGCTGCGAGGGAGGGTGCCCGGGATGCAGCTCTCAAAGCTGCCCCGTGGCTGGCGCGCGGGTCGCTTTGCCCCCTTTTCAAGCCTAAGAAATCAAAGGTCGTCCGGCAGTCTCGGGTGCCCGATGACCCCGTCTCCACCTCGACCGGCGATGTCGAGGTCATTCCTGAGGTATATACGTTTCTCATGTTTGATCCACAGCCCTGCTTCCTGATTTTCCTCTTCCTTTGGTAGGAGATGCCTCGGGGAGATAGGGCAAACGAGGGAGAACCTGGGAGCTCTGCCCTGGTGGTGGTCGATCGGGTCGCTAATCCCTAGACAAAAGCGCTTATCCCTCCTGTGGCGCCTTTGTTGCCAAGGCCCCACGGCCTAGTGAAACCCTTCGTTACTCTTGGAGGAGAACTCTTCCAGGGTCGGTCGGGCACCTCTCGGCCTGTTGATGGTGCGGCCGACGTACCGACACCAGGTAAATCCTCTGGCTTTGTCCCACTTACCATCATCTCTTCTTCTGACCTCATATCTGCAAGCTATAATGCGATCTCCTCTTCCGATGCCGAGATGAGCGGAGGGTACTCGCCTCCCACCGATGCGGACAGCATCTCGGAATACCTGGGAGACCCAGTTGATGCTGAGAAGATGAAGAAGCAAGTAAAGCGACTATTCCAAAAGCACACGCTATTTTTACGGGAGGTTTTCGACATAGTAGAGAAGGATAAGGCCGAGATGGAGGAGCAACTCACGGCTCTAGAAGGAGCGAGATGTCCATCTGACGAGGACGAGGCGACCTCTCCGGGCGTACATATTTTGCGAGTCGAGGGCGACTCATGCGTGCCTCAGAGCAGATTGATCGGACCCAGCGGGAGCTGTCGGCAGTCTGCGAGTATCACTACACTCGCATACTGCCCCAAACCAGCACGGGAAGGGGAGGTAGGTTGAAGTGGATCCCGCATTGAGTTTTTTCCCTCCCCTCGCAGGTTGTGACCCGTCGCGTCCGAATCGCCTCCGCATGCAGCGGTCCAAACGCTCAGGGTTCTAACTTCTTTGCTTCGGACAGTCTGGACATTTGTAATAATTCAGGACCACTCTTGCCCGCCACGGGCGAGTATTTACTGTAGTTTTATTTTGGCTGTGTAGACGTTTTGATCTCTGCGGGAGGTGCGGGCGAGACGCTCTGGCTCAGCCGGCTTTCCTTCGGGCAGGCTCGGCCTTGCTAAGTCGCCTCGTCTAGCCATTGTTGTTTAGTACTGGCAAAGGCGAGCCGGATGCTCGTGGGTCGTGCGATAGGTGACTCGCGCGCGGGTCAGAGTTGGCCCGCATTGCGGCCGCTCTTCTTATTATACAGGCGCGAGTGCGGGCGTTTTGCGGCCGACTGGCGGGTTGACGAGGACCCGAATTTGTTTCAGAAGTCGAAACGTCAGGGCCATATTGTTGTCTGCACTCTTCCTGCCAAAAGGACTATTTTTCGGCCCTTTTTTCATTCTATAAATAGGCCATGCTCACCCTTCCTCACCTACCACATTTAAGACTTCTTTCTCCCCCTAGCTTTCTGCGAGAAATCCCTATCCTGCTCAGCAAGATTTATGTTGGATGGCTGGTGGCAGTGGTGAGGCGGAGGGGAGGAGCAAATGTGCTTGGACCTTCTCCGAGCATAATTTCCCCCTCGCTATCCTTACCGAGAGAAAATTTGTAAGTTCAGTCGGCCACTTTGTCCCGCCCGATTTCGAGGCGAGGCGACCCAGGAAGGAGGAACGGATAAACGAGCTTTTCGCTGGCAAGCTCGTGTTCCCCACGACCCACTTCGAGGCGGACCTCCGGCTACCCCTATGGCCGGAAGCCCGCCAGATCTTCAAGTACTATGGTGTGGTCCTAGGGCAGATTACCCCGAACTCCGTTGTAGTGATCGTCAGGTTTGCCTGCTTCCTGCGAGAGGAGAAGCTCGAGTTCAGCCTCGCGGTATTCCGCAAGCTGTTCTCTTTCCGGGCGAATAAATACGGGACCGCCTTCCTCGTTAGAAGCCACATGAAGGTGCGGGAGACCGTCAACAAGAGCCACAACTGGCTCAAGAAGTTTATCTTCGTAAAGGGGGACTTCGGCAATTTCCCCTTCTCTCCCGTCCAACTCAGCGAGGCGACCAACTGCCCCACGGCCCTGGGGGGTCATGAAGCGGGGTTATTCGGGTTCTTCGCTGGGAAGAACTTCGAGGTGACCTACCTCCGCAGAAACCTGGATGACCTCATCCCCGTCCCGCCCGGAGAGGGTAAGCGATTCGCCCATCTACGCGCTCTTGATCCCGTCAAATATTTTCTAAGTTTCATGCTCTTGCAGGCGAGCACGACATTCCTATCCATCCTCCTTATGAGAGCGCGCGACTCGCTACCGGCGAGCTTGCCCGAGCAGAAGCAGCTGCTGCCGCCCATCGCGAGTTCTCAACCCCTGCTCCCGCGAAGCGGTCCAGCCGCGATCGGCCTCAGGACCCTCCACCGCCCAAGAAATCGAAGAAGGCGGGTGGCTCACCTCCCTTAACTCGCGACAAGGACAAGGCCCCCGTGAGCCAGCCGTCCACTATTCCCGCCCCGCGGACTCTCCGGCCGTCAAATTTTCTGGTGGAGAGGCAGGCACATCACAGCTGCCAGAGGAGGTTTTGCCTGTTGGGAAGCCGGTTCCCTGGGGGCACCGCAACTTTTGTTACTGTGAGGGACCTGCAGACGAGTCCGGAGTCCCGCTGCTCCAATGGGCCAAGGAGGCCAACCGGATCTATATATCCTCGCTGCTGCCGAGCTGGTTGGAGGACGACTTCAGTAGCGGGGATGCTTCTAACTTCGCCTTCGGCGTCTACGGGCGAGAAGACACCGCCGTTTACGACGAGGTGGCGACGCGGGTGTTGATCTATGAAAGTGCGCGGGCCCAGTTTCGCAGCCTGGAGCTGGCCCATATGGTCGGCTGGCGGTGCCTTTGATTGGACAAGAGCACCCCATCCTTCCACAGGTTTGTTGATGTGAAGGAGGCGGTTCACCGACTCGCTCAGAAGGAGGAGGGTGAACTGCGGAAGCGGGCCGATGCGGCTGAGGCCGCTCTCGCTCAGTACTTAGGTGGAGCGGTAGGTTTCTCGACTCGACTCGAACTTTCCTCCCTCCCGCGTGACTTAACTCGGTCGTTCTCCCTTTCACAGGACGCGGCGACGACCAGCCGACTGGGCACTGAGATCGCCACCCTCCAAAAGGAGAACCAGGCACTTCAGAAGCGGGTGGATGCATTGGAGGCTGCAGCTGCTACCCCGACACAATCAACAAGCTGCTGCCAGCTCGCTCATTATAGCAATCATGAGATCGAAGTGATGATGCAGAAGAATGCAGCCAGCACGGCGAAATACACCTTCTGAACGCTACAGAGGGCTAACCACATCAAGGACGACGGTGCCATGCTTCTGGTAAGAAAGGTGGTACCGGAGCTGTTCCTTCTAGTACCAGAGCTGAGAGACGGTCCTTACCACCATATATAAGGGCCCGCCGCTCAGGGCTCACCTCGCTGGGAGCTTGCATTTATCCCACTTTTGTCGCGGCAGTGACACGGGCCAGAGCACGGTTTTTGTAATAGTTAAACCCTTTTGATTTCCCCAATGTACATAACTCTTTTTTGATCAGAAACGTGAATATCTTTATTTCTCGCATTCGCCCCTTGATTCTCACACTTGTTATGAATTCTTTTGTCATTGAATGTTCTTGTTGGGTACACTAGAAGTATATACCAGATTAGGAGAAGATTCATCCTAGTCAATGATATACATCAATATGTATTTGATGTATGTTTAAGTTTCCTTGTGCAGGGATAAGGAATGGAAGAAAAATATTCTAAGTACAAGTGACGACACTTATGAAGAATTGTGTCGACACACGGGACCTGTGTCGACACCAGCAACAAAGCATTGTGTCGACACCTAAAAATTATGTCGACACCAGAACCAGAAGTTATGTCGACACCAGAAGCCAGATTTGTGTCGACACCCAGAAATTGTGTCGACACCCAAGAACTGTGTCGACACCCAGAAGCTATATCGACACCAAAGGCAGGAATTGTGTCGACACTTAAAGCAGTACTTATGTTGACACTTGAGGCAAGGATTATGTCGACACCTAAAGCAGAGGCTGTGTCGACACCCAGCAGTTATGTCGAAACCAAGAGCAGTTGTGTCGACACACTGGACTTGTTTCGACACATACCAATAGAAGATGTGTCGAGAGGCAGAAGAATGACTATGTCGACACTTGGAGTATTGTGTCGACATCATCAAGACTAGTGTCGACACTTTGTCTACTTGTGTCAACACTTTGTTTACTTGTGTCGACACATGTGAAGCAGATTGCTGAGTGGATTGTGCTGAGTTGTAGAATCTCTAAGGAATCAACTGTCATGACTTGTGGGTCGACAGCTATCATTACCAATAGCTCTGACACCTTTGTCAAAAGGTTGTTACAAACCGGATCAGTCGGTAACCGTGAGGAATCTCCATATAAAGGGTTGATCCTTAACAATCAAAAACAACAACTCAGTGAAGGCCAGAAAAGCCATAACCCAAGAAAGAGAAAATTCACAACAAGAAAAGGGGAAACCCTTTAAGAAGGCAAATCTAGAACAATTTACAGAGAAGATTCAGATCTCATTTTGAATTCAAGGAAGGAGCTGACAGTGGATCAATTCTTACATCAAGAACAGTCCAACCTTATTTTGTTCTATCAAGAAGCTTTGAAACAGCAAAGTCTGGTTGGGACTGAAGATCAAGAACTGATCAGAAGAACATCAATAAGGGGATTTATCTGGTTATATCTTTTGTATCTCTTTTATTACACAATATCTTGTAGGATTTGTTGTAGATCTGAGCTGTAAGCCTATAATTATAAAGGCTGAGGTAAGGCTGTGAGCCTTAGTGGTAGGACTTGCAAAAGTCTGAGTTGTAAGCCTAAAGATAAGGGTTGAGGTAGGGCTGAGGCCTGAGGTAGGATTCTGGGAAGGATCTGAGGTAGGACTTGCAAAAGTCTGAGGTGTAGGAACCATTTTGGTTCTGAGTTGTAGGATCTTTGGATCTGAGAAAGAGGAAAGAAGTTAGGCTGAATCCAGTACTCTAGTGGATAGGCGAAGGGGGAAAGTGGACGTACCCATATCTTGGGGAACCACTATAAATCTGGTGTTCTCTGTGCTGTGAATGTTCTGTGTTGTGTTTTATTTTGTTTGTGCCAAGCGAGATCATTTTAATTGCCTAAAATATTAATTGAAAAATTAGAACCTATTCACCCCCCCTCTCGGTGTTTAGGCTCTTCAATTAAGTCTCTCAGTTCTCTTGGATGTTGCGGCGGTGAGAGAGCGAGTGAGGTCATCCGCTCGTTTTAGACTCTGAACTTATGCTTAGGAGCGAGAGGTAAGTTGGGTAGGCATGATGCGAGGGAGCGACTCGCCTAATCCATCCGGGCTCGCTACCCCATTAACGTCATTAGGTGGGTGAGAAAATGCTAGCGTGCATTTGGACTTTGTGCGGGCCGGCTTTTTGGGGGTCTTGGCACGGTCGAGTTGTCGCCGCAGGGACCCGCCAATCTCTAGGCAAGGGCCGGCTTTCTTGGCTCTCCATCATGTCGAGATCCCTTCGTCATCCCTCCAATCCATTATTGATGAGGGAGGCTAGCTCCTTCCCTTATACACGGCTCCTGCCGAGGTGTCCCACCCACGCCGGTCAGTGGGGGTCTGAGCGGGGCTCCCGGGGTCTGCTCAAAGTTTGGGATAGACTCCTCCGAGTCATATCCAGCCATGACAGCTTGATGGGAGCCTGACAGCGGGATCTGCTCGGGGTCTGGGACAGACTCCTCTGAGTGACATCCAGCCATGCCAGCTTGATGGGAGCCTGGCAGCGAGATCTGCTCGGGGCCTAGGGCAGAATCCTTCGAGTGACATCCAGCACTGCTAGCTTGATTGGAGCTTGGCAGCGGGATCTGCTCGGGGTCTAAGGCAGACTCTTCCGAGTGACATCCAACCCTGCCAGCTTGATGGGAGCCTGACAGCGAGATCTGCTCGGGGTCTAAGGCAGACTCCTCCGAGTGACATCCTTCCTTGCTAGCTTGATGGGAGCCTGGCAGCGGGATCTGCTCGGGGTCTAAGGCAGACTCCTCTGAGTGACATCCAGCCCTACCAGCTTGATGGGAGCCTGGCAGCAGGATCTGCTCGGGGTCTAAGGCAGACTCCTCCGAGTGACATCCAACCCTACTAGATTGATGAGAGCATGGCAGCGGGATCTGCTCGGGGTCTAAGGCAGATTCCTACGAGTAATATCCAGCCCCGCCAGCTTGATGGTAGCCTGACAGCGGGATCTGCTCGGGGTCTAAGGCAGATTCCTCCGAGTGACTTCCAGCCCTGCCAGCTTGATGGGAGCCTTGCAGCGGGATCTGCTGGGGTCTAAGGCAGATTCCTCCGAGTGACTTCCAGCCCTGCCAGCTTAATGGGAGCCTGGTAGCGGGATCTGCTCGGGGTCCAAGGCAGACTCCTCCGAGTGATATCCAACCCTTCCAGCTTGATGAGAGCCTGGCAGCGGGATTTGCTCGGGGTTTAAGGCAGACTCCTCCGAGTGACATCCATCCCTTCCAGCTTGATGGGAGCCTGGCAGCGAGATCTGCTCGGGGTATAAGGCAGACTCTCATTTGCACTTTTCATCGTCAGGGCGCAAGTTCATCAACAGAAGCTTTATTAGAAACTAAAATGACATTTACATGACACAGGGAAAAAAACGTTTTAAGTCATCACCACTCCAGGTGAGGCTTAGGGTCTCGCCCTCCATATTTCGGAGGCGGTACCCTCCTGACTTCAATGCCTCCTATACAATGTATTGTCCCTCCCAGTTGGGATTTAGCTTCCCCACGTTGGCTGACCTCCCCGCTGCATCAACTTTTCTTAAGACCAAGTCTCCTTCTGCGAATTGTTTGACCCTAACGTGCTTGTCAAAGTATTTGGCCAATCTTCTCTTCGCTTCCTCTTGCCTGACGGTAGAGAGGACTTGCAGCTCCTCAGCCATGTCAAGTGAGAGTCGCAGCTCCTCCTCATTCTCGGCCCTCCATTACTCTCTGCCCTCTCCGGCCTCGACCACCCGAGGGGTTCGGACCTCGAACTCTATCGAAAGTACCGCCTCGCACCCATGGGAGAGTTTCAAAGGAGTCTCTCCTGTCACCATGTTCGGTGTTGTTCTAAGGGCCCAGAGGACCGAAGGGAGCTGCTCCACCCAGCTTCCTCTCAGATTATCTACCTTCTTTTTGAGGAGGTTGACAATGATCTTGTTTGCCGCCTCTACCTTCCCGTTTCTCCCTGGGTGATGAATCGAGGCGAACCTAAGATCGATCCCGAGCTGCCCGTAGAAGCTAATGAACTCGGCGCTGGCGAACTGAGGGCCGTTGTCTGTGACAATGGCCTGAGGCAACCCATGACGGCAGATAATCTCCCCCCATACAATGTTTCTGATGACCTGGGAGGTTACCTTGGCTAATGCCTTTACTTCCAGCCACTTAGAGAAATAATCAATCATCACAAGCAGGACCTTCTCTGGTTGCTGTCCTGGGGAAGGGGCCCAACCAAGTCCATTCCCTAGATTGCAAATGGCCAGAGGGCTGTGATACTCCTGAGGCATTGGGCCGGTTGTAGCTGGAGGGGAGATAACAGTTGTCACTTATGACACTCCTTTGTGAACTTCACTGCATCTCAGCTCAGGGTCAGCCAAAAATATCCTTGCCTGATGACCCGACCTTCCATGGTTCGACTCCCGAAGTAGCTCTCGCACTCCCCGGAGTGAATTTCCTCCAAGATCCTTGGGACCTCTCCCTCGGCCACGCAGCGTTCCAACATCCCGGAGAGGGTCTTCCGGTATAGCTTGCCGTCTCGCATGATATAGTATGCTGACTTGTACTTTAGCCTCTTCCTATCCATCCTTTCAGGATATTCCCTAGTGGACAAGTACGTTGAGAAGGGATCCATCCACGAGGGGTGCTGCTCCACCTCCATCAGCTCCCCCTCTTCAATGGATGGGCGGAAGAGATCTGTGAGGGTACCTCCCACCTGGGGGTCATGCTTCGCCAGCTGTTCTACCTGCTCGCTCTCTTCCTTGGGCACGTGTCGAATGGAGAAAGTCTGGAAGGTGACGATGACCCCCTTTACCTTTGCCAAGTAGAGCTGTAGAGTCGGCTCCCTTGCCTTGAACTCCCCGTTAATCTGGGAATCCACCATCATGGACTCAGTGAGGACCGATCCACATCATTCACCCCTAGTTCCCTGGCCAAGCGCAGACCTGCAATCATAGCTTCATACTCGGCTTGATTGTTGCTGATGGGGAAATGTATCACCACTGTCTGCTCGATCCTCATTCCCTGGGGGCTTTCCAAGATGACCCCCTACCCAAGGGAATGCCTCCCCGAGGCACCGTCCACCATGAGCTTCCAAGGAATGGGGCGAGTGAGTTCCCCCTTCGCCACCTCGATCACATAGTCTGCCAGGAAGTCGGCCATAGCTTGGGCCTTGATCGAGAGGTTGGGAACGAAGGAGATATCGAACTCGCTTAATTCCACCGACCACTTAGCCAATCTGCCCGAATGTTCCACCCCCTCGAAGATGTTGCGGAGGGGGTGGTCAGTCATCACTCGGATCGAATGTGCCTGGAAGTAAGGTCGGAGCCTCCGGGCCGTGATGATTAGGGTGAAGGCCAGCTTCTCCAAAATAAGATAACGGAGCTCGGCCTTCCTCAACACCCTACTCACATAATAAATCGGGAGCTGTTTCTTCCCCACTTCCCGAACTAAAACAGAGCTCAGGGCCTCCGCCCCGACCCCTAAGTACAATAATAAGCCCTCCCCCCTCCTTTGGCTCCTGGAGTAGGGGGCTTGAGTAAGCTGCCTCTTCAAGGCCTGGAATGCCTCCTCACATTCTGAGGTCCAATCAAACTTCTGACCTCCTCTCAAGGTCTTGAAGAAGGGAGAGCACTTCTCCTCGGCCCGGGAGAGGAACCTGCTCAACCCTGTCAGCTTCCCTGTCAATCACTGCACCTCCTTCTCATTCCGAGGCGACCCCAGCTCCATAATCGCCCGGACCTTGTTGGGATTGGGTTCTACCCTAGTGGGGGTGAGAAGGTGGCCCAAAAATTTGTCCTTTCTTACCCCAAAGATGCACTTAAAAAGATTTAGCCTCATCTTGTACTTGCGCAGGGTGGCGAAGGTTTCCTCCAGATCCTGGAGGTGAGAGTCACCGTCTCGACTCTTGATCATGAGGTCGTCAACGTACACTTCCAGGTTTCTTTCCTTCTGCTCTCGGAAGACCCTATCCATCATTTTTTGATAAGTTTCCCCCGCGTTCTTTAGCCTGAAGGGCATCATTTTATAAAAATAACACACATCCCCGGCGATGAAGGAGACATCCTTGATGTCGGGAGGATGCATCCTGATCTGGTGATAACCTGAAAATGCATCTAAACAACTCATTACTGGGAAACCAACTGCTGATTCAACCAGTGCGTTGATCTGAGGCAAGGGGTAACAATCCTTAGGGCATGATTTATTAAGAAGAGAAAAATCAACGCACATACGTCACCACCCATCTCCTTTTTTAACTATTACAACATTGGAGACCCAGCCGGGGTATTGGATCTCGGATATAAAACCGGCCTTAAGGAGATTGGACACATCCTCTCGAATCGGCTCAGCCAACCTGTCTGCTATGGGCCTCTTCTTCTTCTGGATGGGGCGAGCCTCTGAATCCAGGTTGAGGGGATGGCAGGCCATGTCGGCGTCGATCCCGGGAATCTCTACAGCCCTCCATGCGAAGATGTCCACATTCTTCTAAATGCACTCAAGCATCTTGCCTTGGGCCTCCAGGGTCAGCCCCCCGCTGACGCGAATCTTATCGACCTTAACTCCGAGGGTGAGAAACTCCATCTCCACCACCTCTTCTGCCGCCTCCAAGCGAGGTCGCTCCCCCCATTCCTCACATCCCCCCTCCTGGAGCGAGGGCCTCTTCCTCGGCTTATTCCACGACCATTGCCTCGGCCGGCTCCCGAACTTTCTTCACCTCCTCATTCTGTTAGCAACTCTCCTCAACCTCCATCTCCTCCGGGCAAACCCCCTGCTCTGCCTCCTCCATCCTCTGCGCCATCTCTTCAGCACCCTCCTACCATGAGATGGATTTTACGGCAGTGACATAGTATTCCCTTGCCATCTTAGGGTCTCCGCGGACCCGGACCTGGACCCCCTCGACATTGAACTTTAGGCATTTGTGGAAGGACGAGGGGACGCAGCGGAAGGCGCTGATGAGGGGCCTCCTGAAGATGGCATTGTAGCTGCTAGGGGCATCAACAATGAAGAACTTGCAGTTGCGAGACTTTCGTCCCAAAGAGACTTGGAGTCCTACCCCTCCTTCGACTTCCTTCCTCTCCCCCAAGAAGCCAAACAGGGGCCCATCTGAGGCCAACACCCTCCTGGCCTCCACCTTCATCGCGTCAAACGCCTTATTGAAGATGACGTTGACTGAGCTCCTGTTGTCGATGAGTATCCGGGAGACGGAGAAATCCTCTATAGCCATCTGGATGACCAACGCATCGCAAAAGGGGTCTTCCTTACCCGACATGTCCTTGACCGTGAAGGTGATTCTTTCTTCCGGGGGCGGGGTCTGGGATGTAGAGCCAACGCTCTGTCAGTATATGGTATGAAGGCTCGCCTTATGGGAAGCCTCGATCCCCGCCCACCATGGATCGCTCCAATCCCCCCCGGGTTCCCACATCTCCTCGGTCTTCGCACCTGTACTCCTCTGCCCGAGGCAGGACCTCCTCAATCTGCAACCCTTGGCGGTCTTGTTGCTGCTGCTGTTGCTCCCTGTTTCCTCTCATCTCGAGGAACTTCGAGCACATGGTCGTGGCGTGCCCTTCCTCCCAATGGAAGTCACTGTAGGGTAACTCCACCCTAACCTCCCTTCTTCTCCTCTACGCTGCTCTTCTCCTCTCCCCCATGGCTACGACCATAGCCTCCTCTTGATCGAGGAGGGGGCGGGGGCCTCTAGCCCTGCCTCCCACCTGGAGGTTAGAACTGGCCCTGGCCTCCTTGGCAGTTGTCCCGTTCACGGAACCCTCTCCTCACCCCCTGCTCCTGCCATTCGGGCCTCCACCCTAGCCACTGATTCGGCTCCTGGCGCCCCCACTTGGGCTGCTGCTGTGGCTGATCCCTGTGCCAGGGATCGGCCCTTCTTTCCTCTTGACCTCTGCCTCCTCTGGGCTTCTCCTCCTCCGTAGCCCACCTGGCTAACCTCCGGGAAAACTCCGGGTTCGACCCCTCCCATTGACTTCTCTTGTCACCCTCTCCATCAACTCCTCATAGGAGAGGGGGGGAATCCTCTTCAACTCCATTCGAAAAAAACCCTGCTGCTGCCCCAGGGTGAAGGACATCATCAGAATGTGGCCTGGCATCTCCTTAACCTGGGTGACCTCCTCTTGGAAGCAATCGACATAGCTCCCCAAGGTCTCATTAACCCCCTGTTTGATGTGAAATAGGGACTCTGACTCCCTCTTCCTCTTCTTCGAGGTTGTGAACCTCAGCATGAACCCCCGATGAAGGTCCTCGAAGCAGTAGATGGAGCTAGCCGGCAGCTGGTGAAACCAATCCCTGGCCTTCTCCTTCAGAGTGATGGCGAAGAGCCTGCATTTGAAGCCATCCGACATCTGCCGGATCGAGACCACATCCTCCAACCACTTGACATGCTGGACCGGGTCTACCTTCCTGGTGTAGTAGGACATGTCAGGCTCCCTGAACCCATCTGGGACTGGGGCAGAGGATACTAGCTCGCTAAAGGGACTGTATACCCCTACTAGGCGAGCTGGAGGGTCTCGCGCTCCCAACTCGCCAAATCTGCAGCCGCCTCCCAAGCCCGGTAAAAGCACTCGCCTTGGAAGCTCGGCACCCCGGCCTTCCTCGGCGACCTCCTTCCCTGCTCGTCAGGCAGGAGTGGCCTCGCCCAGTGCCAGATCCACGAGAACTGGGATTACTGGAGTCGAGCACTCGGCACGCGCGCTGAGTGAGAGTCGAACCAGGCTGAGTACCTCCTGCCTGAAGTCCTCGAACATCCCCATCGTCGTGAGAGGGGGAGGGGGTGGCGAGTCGGTCCTGTCCGATCCTTGCCCTTCTCCTCCAGTGATTGAGCTCGCTGAAGGTTTTCTGTTCTAACCACTGTCCACGCTCACCACACCAAAATGTTAAAACCAAAAATCGGCCTCTTGTGGAGTTCACCCTTGGGGAAGGGGTGGTCGTGCACCTACTTCGCTCCTGTAAGAAAAATAACAAGGAAAAGAGTGCAAAAGGACAAGACCAAGGGCCCGGCGTGAAGGTCCCACCACACACCTAGAAGATCACTGAGCGCTTACCCTCCTTAGCCAAATGTCAGGCTAAGGTACCTCAGAAAGCGCTAGGAGACCGGGAGATAAGTGAGCATGCCCTATAAGGTACCCCTTTCGTCTTATTTATAGATTTCTGAAAACGGTCTGCAAATAACTAACCTCTGCTGGCCTGAAATTACTAAAAACCCCTTGGGCTGGCCTGCCAACAGCCGAACTTCGCTTTCCTGACCGGCTATGTGCAGTCCACCCAGGTCTGCCAATAGCGAGACTCCGCAGTTCTAGCTAGCTAAGGGCAGGCCTGTAGGGGAAAAATGGCAAGCAATTCCCCCCCCCATTGGGGACTAGGCGAGTAGCCCTTCAATGCCTCTACTCGACAGGAGGCGCGGGCTGGGGCTGGCTCACCTAGGGGATGCGGGTTGGAGACGGCCTGCCTGGGATGACGCGGGCCGAGGGTGGCCCTCTTAGGAGATGCGGGAAGGACTAACCCGCCTAATGGGTATGGGTCGAAGGTCAGAGGCTGACCCGCCTAGGAGAGGCGGGCCGGGGCTGCCCCGCCTGGGCGACCCTTGGAGGCCGACCCGCCTAGGAGAGGCGGGTCGGGGCTGACCCGCAGGTGCGACCCTTGGAGGCCGACCCTCTTAGGAGAGGCGGGCCGGGGTCGACCCGCCTGCTTGCCCGAGTCCCTTCGGCAGACATGGGGTTGTACATTCTCGTCTTCTACTCTCTTCTATCCAGGCCATCAAGGCCCATCTGCAGGGATGTGAGGTTTATCAGGTGTTATTTGACATGACTGAGGACAAGGATTCCATTCCTAGTATCCCGGTGGTACGAGATTTTGCTGATGTATTTCCAGAGAAGTTGTCAGGGCTACCCCTGCATCGGGAAAAGGATTTTCAGATACAACTTGTGCTGGGAGCTAATCTGGCATCCCGAGCTCATTACCTGAAAGCCCCGAAGGAGTTGGTGGAGTTTTGGAGCCAGCTGTAGGAGCTATTGGAAGTAGGGTTTGTCCGGCCAAGCTCTTCACCATGGGGAGCTCCGGTGCTGTTCGTCAAGAAGACGGATGGGACACTCTGACTGTGTATTGATTACAGGGCACTAAACAGACTGACAGTCCGAAACACATTTCCTATATCGAGGATAGACAAGTTGTTTGATCAGTTGGAGGGAGCGCACTAGTTTTTGAAGCTGGATCTTAGGTCAGGATACTAACAACTACGGATTTAGGAGGACATCCTGAAGACAGATTTTAGTTGTATATATGGGTTGTACGAGTTCATTGTGATGCCCTTCGGGCTCACAAATGCACCATCCGCATTAATGAGTTTGATGAACCGGGTTTTTGAGGACAATCTGGATGTATTTGTCACAGTGTTTATTGACGACATCCTCATCTATTCAAGGACTGAGGAGGAGCATGCGCGTCACTTGGAATTGACTCTAGAGAATCTCCGAGAGCACAAGTTGTTCGCTAAGTTCAGCAAGTGCCAGTTTTGGTTGATGGAAGTGACCTTCTTGGGTCATATTATCAGTGGGGCAGGACTGGCAGTGGATCCGACAAAGATTAAGGCAGTACGGGATTGGCCACCACTGAAGACAGCCATCGATGTGATTAGCTGCCTAGGACTTGCCGGTTACTATCAGAAGTTCGTAGAGTGTTTCTCTCGGATTTCCCTCCCGCTGACATCACTAACGAAGAAGGAGTCTCCATTTGTTTGGACGCTGCAGTGCGAGGTTTCCTTCTTGGAGCTGAAGGGTTTGCTTACCTCAGCCCATATCCTTGATCTTCCATCGGGGAAGGAAGGATTTCAGGTTTATACTGACGCTTCGTATAAGGGGATAGGTGTTGTTCTAATGCAGAATGGGCACGTGATAGCTTATGCCTCCAGACAGCTGAAGAAATATGAGCAAAACTATCTGGTGCATGACTTGGAGATGGGAGCGGTTATCTTCGCTCGGAAGATCTGGCAATACTACCTCTACGGTGTCCACTGCAATATCTTCTCTGCTCATAAGAACTTGAAGTACGTGGATACACAAAAGGATTTGAACATTTGACAGAGAAGTTTGGTAGTGTTTTTGTAAGATTACCAGTATACCATGCATAGTAGCAGACGCTTTGAGCCGGAGATCCACCACATCAGGAGCGGAGCCTCAGCTGATGGATATGGTGCAGATGTTGGAAGAGATGCAGATATATCTGGTATCCGAGGACGATCCAGAGCTTCACGAGGAGTACCTAGCATCGATGAGTACCTCTGACGACATCAAGGATCGCATATGGGATGGGCGGAGGCTGGATGCGAGGATGGAGCCGATATTCAGGACCTTGGAGGAAGGCACGATAGGATATTACTCTTTCATAGATGGGCTGCTATGCTTCAGAGGTAGAGTTTACATACCGGCAGGAGGCCAAATTCGGGAGGATATCATGACAGAGGCACACTACATAAGATATTCAGTGCACCCGAAGATCACGAAGATGGAAGTGGATCTAAAGAGGATAATGTATTGTCTGGGTATGAATAAGGATATTATATACTTCATGACCCATTGCGAGGCATGCCATCTCGTAAAGGCGGAGTGCAAGAGTACGACCAGATTATTACAAAAACTTCCAGTGCCGGAGTGGAAGTTCGAGGACATTGCTATGGATTTTATACATGGGATACCCCAATCACATGTAGGGAATGATTCGATTTGGGTGATCGTCGATAGATTGACGAAGGTGGCCAGGTTTATTCTAGTTAGTAAGGATGCTCCAGTCAGTGTTCTAGTGCATAGGTTTGTCGAGTCGTTTGTCCGTTACCGTGGAGTGCCCAGGACGATTGTGTCAGATCGGGATGTATGGTTTACGTCCAAGGAGTGGAGGTAAGTTCAGGCTTATCTAGGTTCTCGATTGACGTTCAGCACAGCCTTCCACCCTCAGATAGACAGGAAAACGGAGCGCACCAATCGGACACTTGAGGATCTTCTGCTCCTATGCATTTTGGACCGCGGCGAGCCCTGGGAGAGACTGTTGCCGCTGATTGAGTTCTCATACAACAATATCCATCAGTCCAGTATAGGCATGGCCCCTTACAAGGCATTGTATGGACGAAGGTGTAGGACCCCACTATCTTGGATCCAAGATGAGGATCCAAAGGCACTTGGCTCGGAGTTCATTGAGGACACAAATGCTCAGATGAAATTGATCCGGGATAGATGATGGAAGCCCAGAGCAGGCAGGCCAAATACTACGATGCAAGGCATCGTCAAGTGGAGTTCCAAGTGGGATACCAAGTTTTCTTGAAGCAACGCCTGATGCATAGAGTCTCGCGGGTTCACGGGCGAAAGAAGCTCAGTCCGAGATACATGGGGCCTTATAGGACCATGGAGCGGATCGGCCCCTGGCTTACAGACTGGAGCTACCGCCAGAGTTAGCGGGATTGTACGACGTCTTCCATGTCTCTTCACTTTAGAGGGCTCTACTACGACCTGAGTAGCCGATTTCCACTACAGATGGCCCGGTGGCTTCAGATCGATCAGTCAACCTGGAGCTGGTCAGGATCGATGATACAGTAGTGTGGGTCTTGCGGCGCAAGGCCCGCTGTTCAAGGTCCTATGGAGGAACTATGGGCAAGAGGAGCACACTTGGGAGCCACGATACCCTATGCGGCAAAGGTACTCGGATCTCTTCGAGTCAGGTATACCTTCAATTCCTAGGTATGTTACATACTTTTATTTTAGTAGAAGTCTTGTAGGCCTAACCTTAATTTCGGGGATGAAATTTTTATTTTTATATATTGGGATTTGTAACATCCCTCAAAAAACTAGACCCCTAGGAGTGGTTTTATCATGAGTAGGTCATGAAAAAACCCTAGGAAGCTCAAAAGACCAAGTGAATTAGGCACAAAGGTAGAAATCACCTTGGTATGCTTATAGCACATCCTCATCACTAGACCAAGGGTTTGACCTTAGGGCTTTAACTTGACTCTAGGACCACACCACACACCCCTAGGCCCTTAGGCGATCCATAGAGTCACTAAGGACCCATTGAGGGCAATCAAAGTGGTCAAGTTGACCTAAGTCCACCCTAACCCTAAATGGGTCAAACTAACCTACATAGGGTTAATTAACCATCCCATAGCTAAATGGACCCCACATATACCTTCCTAACCCTTAAGGGAGGTCAATTGGTCACCAAGGACCCATTGGGGTCAACCCAAAAGGTCAATTTTACCAAAGTCAACACCACCATAAAATTAGGTCAAACTTGCTCAAAAAAGCTAACTCAAGCTCAAACACAAAACTACCTTGGGCTGTAAATAGTGAGTTTCAGTTACCAAACATTTAGAAAACATTCTGCATCTTGTTGATATATAACAGGTCGGAATCGTCGAACTCAGCAAATAATTCGTCGAACGGAGCAAATTCGTCGAACGGAGCTGATTCGTCGAACGGAGCAAATTCGTCGAACAGAGCAAATTCATCAAACGGAGTTCGTCGAATGGATCATATTAGTCGAATGGAGTTCGTCGAACGGAGCAAATTCATCGAATGGAGTTCGTCGAACGGAGCAAATTCATCAAACTGGGTTCAGAGTTTGTCGAACTGAGCCTCTCTAGAATTAGTGACTAGGAGAGAGAAAGTGGGGAGAGAAGAGGCCATTCATGGCTTGGAAGGCCAAAGGCCTCCTCTATCCATCTCCAATGGCTTGACCCATCTCCCCTAATTAATTTAGAGGAGTTTAACAGCCATGGACGACCACCTAGGTAGCTGCATTAAGTGAGAAGCGTTTAATTGGCCGAAATCTTCAAATGGCAATTAATGGTGTAATGAAGCCATTGACCCTCATCTCTCTCCCAATTAATGGAGTTTCATTCCCCTGGTCAGATGGAGGAGATCAAGAGGTTTTCCAGGCTGTGCAAAGGCTAGATTCAGAGGTTCTACCATGGCCGAAACCTCTCTCCCAATGCCTTTACTGGCATTGATGCCATGACCCATCCACTCCCCCAATTGAGCATCTTAAAAGCTTCCCCAGACCCAGGGCAGTAGTTTCCACCACTCTATTGAAGAATTCGAGCCCTTTTGTTGTACTGTTGTAGAGCACCCGCAAGCTCAAGGTTCGGCAGTGGCGGCACGACGGTCGGCTCGACTCCAGCTCTCCCAAAAGGTAATGTCCATCTCCTCTTTCACATGAGTGTTAGTTTTATTAGCTTCCGTGAGAGTCCATAGATTAGGTGAAAAGGTACATCTCCTGCTTACACTCTATTTGACATCTCCTCTTTCACAGCTAGGTGAAAGGTTCTCCCTGATCTTCCTCCGGCGGCTCCACGAAGACGGGGACATGTGCATGGTCGAGGATGAGCACCACGAAGAAGGAATCCCGAACCTGCTCGGGATCAGGTGTTTGCACTGTACAAGGGGCAGTAGCGGAATTCTCAGGATGTGATTTTCAGTATGTTGTGATTTAATTACTATATTATAAGCATTTTTCTTTAAATAGTCTAAGATATGCTTAGAGTCTAGCTAGAGTCTGTATAATTGATACGTAGGCACCGTGATGGTTGGTGGGAAACCTGCTTACACTCTATTTGATATCGGTGTCCTACACTCATTTGTGTCGACATATTTCGTTAAACACCTAAAAGGAGTGCAATACTTCACCGGTATTATGCGGAGAGTACACCTCCCGGATGGCTCCGAGATGACTACATCCGTGAAGTGTGAATTGGAGGTACTTCTTGGAGGAAAGTTCTTTGAAACCCCTACAATAGTGTTGAGAATGCCAGAATTCGACCTCATTCTGGGCATGGTTTGGTTGGATTAGCACCATGCCAGGATTGATTGTGTGGAGAAATGAATTTCCTTGAGGCATGGGAACTCTGAGGTCATATTTCAAGGTATTAGACTTGCACCCCATATGTTATTATCTTCAATTCAAACCTTAAAGGCCCATATGAAGGGGGATGAAGTATATATGATCTGTTTTGAACTAAAAGAGATGGCAGTCGATATGAAAGACGTGAGAATAGTGCGGGATTTCCCTGAGGTATTCCCTGAGAAATTGTCAGGATTAACCTCGTATAGAGAGGTGGACTTCCAAATTAAGTTAGTACCGGGTGTCAAGCCCATCACTAGGACCCCTTACCGAATGGCCCCAAAGGAAATCCCGGAGTTTAGAGTTCAACTGCAAGAATTATCTGAGTCAGGGCCTGTTCGCCCCAGTTCATCATCTTGGGGAACTCATGTTCTACTTATTAAGAATAAGGATAGAACCTCAGGATTGTGCATAGACTGTCGGGAACTAAACCAGATGACGGTGCAAAACACCTATCCCCTACCCCAGATCGATAAGCTATTGGACCAGTTAGCGGGAGACCATTGGTTTTCCAAGTTAGATTTGCGCTCTGGGTATTACTAACCGAGGATACGAGAGGAGGATATATAGAAAACAGCTTTTAGCTCAAGGTACGGTTTGTACGAGGTCACCGTGATACCGTTTGGGCTCACAAATGCCCCTTCAGCGTTCATGAGTTTGATGAACAGGGTGTTTGAGCCATACTTAGATGTCTTCTTCATCATCTTCATCGATGACATTTTGGTCTATTAGAAAATAGAGGAGCATGTTGAACACTTGACCTTTGTGCTGAAGAAGTTGAAGGAGCAAACCTTGTTTGTCAAGTTCAGCAAGTGTGAATTTTGGCTCCGAGAAGTTGCCTTCTTAGGCCATGTGATCAATGGTGCTGGACTAGATGTGGATCTGGCCAAAGTACATGTAACACCCCCAAAAAGGTGTAGGCAAAAACAGGTGTAAAGTCGGGCCGGCTCTCGATGAACGTCGAGCCGGCGCTCGACGAATGTATTGCTACTGCACTTCTCTCGATAATGGTTGACCAGCGTTCGACAAATGTTGAGCAGCGTTCGACGAATGCCTCCTCTTTAAATTGGTTTCTCGATCTCGACAAAAGCCAAATGCGGGTTTGTGGTTGTTGACTAGTGGCGCCTACTGTCTGGTCAAAGCGATGAGATGACGTTTCAACTCAAATCGTGGTTGTTGCTTGAGGATGGGTTAAGAACATGTAGTTGGGGTTACACCCAAGACTACTTATGCAGAGGAATATGGATTGAGGAAGAAATTTTTTTCCTTCTCTCTCTCTCTCTCTCTCTTCGTTTCCTCCCGGTTCTAGATAATGGGATTTACGGCTGGAGCTAGGGTCTAGATATATCTTGGTGAAGGTGTTGAAGGAGATTTCCTCATTGGAAGCAAGGTACTAGGCAAGATCCGCATAGGGGAAAGTGAGGCACTCATTTCCCTCCGCATAGAAAAGATGTACCATGGATCTGAGGAGAACTCCAAGGGTAACGATCTTCCTTCATGGACATGTGAAGTCCTTATTTTGGCATGTGCATGGAATCCCCCACTAACTGGTGGAGAACCGAGGGAATTCCTTTGGGTTGATTCCAGTAATCCCCAATAAGTCTTGCATATAGATCCAGAAATGTGTAGTACAGAATAGGGATGTTGTGTGAAGCCCATCCGGATAGGTTGGTCTGGATTGGTGATGTTTTATTTTGCGCACTAGAGAAGACTCCGTGTATAAATGAGTATTTTGTAGAGTCGGTTGGTTGTGCCTGTGAAGTGGAGTAACAGGAAGTAATGGAGTGGAGTTCCAGGAAAATACCCTCGAAATTCATGTGTTGTATGTTATGGAAAGACCAGTGTTTCTGGCACTACAGGATGCTGCAGGGGTTGTGTTGAGTTTAGGCGTAGAAAGAGAGCTTTTATTGTCCATGCCAAGCGATCGTGATGAACACTGGCATTGACTCCCGTTATGATTGCAAAGCCAGTCCTTAGGTGACAGTGTGGCTATTGTGAGCTATGCGCTCTTGAAGGCCAGTGAGCCTAACAGACAAGGTAAAGCCGACCCGCATTATTCTAGACATTAAACTGGCGATTTGAGCAATGACAAGGGCTGAACTGTATCCGTGTTATGATTGTCTAACTTGAGTTCCTAAGTTATTGACATTTGTTAGGATCGCATAATGAGTGTCTTGGGATGTATGCCATCAAGACTGAAGTATCCGGACGTGGGCCGTTGAGCATGAATGCTCAATGTTTATCGTTGGGTTTTGGACCTTTGAACAGTGGTGGGACCCTGGTTTTCTGATACACCGAGAATGTTCCCTGAGTGCACGGAACGTCGGGATGTGTGGCAAATGTTGGCGATATCTTAAACTGTGTGTGAGTGCACGTTTGTGATATATCTACTTGTGAAATAACTATGCCTGCAGGAAAGGAATACCACTGCCCCGGGAATGGGGTAAGGTCGTTATAAATTGGTCAGCTGAATGTTGACTATTGCCTTGTTTACCACCACTGCGGTGGCCTATCCTTTTACAGGTGTTGGAGAGACGAGCGGGAAATAGTGGGTTGAAACCCTTGCTGCTGCTATTGTCCCTCGAAGGTCAAATGAAGAATTTTACTATTTTCATGTGTGGCTTGCTTGCGTGCTGATGTTTGTAATACACACTGGTGAAATGTAACTGTAAGGCCTTAAGGCCATAACCTTTGTGTAAAGTGACATTCCTATGCCGTTATATAAATGGTGGTTTATGTATTGTGGACATTCAAATGAGTTTGAGATCAAATAACTTAAAAGCTTTCGTTAGCATGCTCTGAGTTAGGATGCGAATAATTTTTGGTATTAACATGTAACCTTTCCGCCTGTTTATGAACTATGGCGTGGGGCCCCGGTCGGACCCTCTATTATATTTTATTTAACTGATGGAGATGTTATAGTATGTGTTGTAAAGGAATGGCCTCCTTTAAAGTCAGCGACCCATGTACGGAGTTTCCTCGGACTTGCGGGGTATTATCGCAAGTTCGTGAAAGGATTCTCAAAGATAGCCCTTCCTCTCACTACTCTCACAAAGAAAGGTGTGTTATACGAGTAGACACCCTAGTGTGAAGCTGCATTCCAAGAGTTGGAAGATAGACTTACCACCATACCCATCCTAGCCCTTCCATCTGGGAAGGAAGGATTTTAAATTTACACAGATGTGTCATATCAAGGGATGGGAGCAGTATTGATGCAGCATGGGCATGTGATTGCTTATGCTTCGAGGCAACTGAAGAAGCATTAAGACAATTACCCAGTTCATGATTTGGAATTGGGGGTAGTCGTGTTTGCCTTGAAGGTTCGGAGGTACTATCTATATGGCATCCACTACGAGATCTTCTCAGACCATAAGAATCTAAAGTACGTTCATACTCAAAAGGAGTTGAATCTGAGATAGCGGCAGTGGTTAGAATTTTGTGTGATTATGAGTTTACCTTGAACTACCACCGCGGAAAAGCAAACTGCGTGGCTGATGCATTGAGTAGAAAGGAACCGAAGTCGAGCCCTAAGTCTCGGTTGAGGAGAATGGAGTTAGCTCGAATGCTCGAGGATATGGAGATCACGCTGGTTTATAAAGATCATTCTGAAGACTATATTGAGTATCTTTCTTCCATGAGGATAGTATGTGACTTTCGATATCGAATTCGGGCAGAGCAAGGGAAGAATGCTGTTGTGGACCTTTTAATTATGTCAATTGAAGATGGAACTACTTAAGAGTATACGCTAAAGGACAACCTCATTCATTTCCATGGATAACTCTACATTCCCATGGGCGAGAAAATCTGGGAAGATATATTGAGGGAAGCACATTGCTCCAAGTATTCGGTGTATCCCGGGATTTCTTAGATGTTTAGTGACATGCGGAAGACCATGTTTTGGCTAGGAATGAAGAAAGCTGTCAAGTATTATGTTACCCACTGTGAGGCTTGTCAAAAGGTGAAGGTGGAGTGCAAGAGCCCAGAAGGATTATTACAGTCATTTCCCATCCCCGAGTGGAAGTTCGAGGATATCTTCATGTATTTTGTTCACGGGTTGCCTCTCTCACGCTCTAGGAACGATTCAGGTTGGTTAATTATAGATCGTCTGACGAAGGTCGCCAAATTTATCCCTATGAAGAAGGAGGCACATATGGATGTCTTAGTGCGTCTCTTTGTGGAGCAATTTGTATGGTACCATGGCGTGCCTAAGACGATAGTCTCCGATCTTAATGGTCATTTTGCCTCCAAGGAGTGGAAGGCAATACAAGCATATCTGGGCTCTCACTGCACCTTCAACACAACTTTTCATCCTCAAATGGACAATCAGTCTTGAAGGACTATCAGGACAATGGAAGATCTTTTGAGACTGTGTGTATTGGATAGAGGGAAACCGTGGGAAAGGCTCCTACTACTGGTAGAATTTTTGTACAACAATAGACATCAAGATAGCATCGGGATGTCACCCCACGAAGCACTTTATGGGAGAAGGTGTAGAACTCCACTGCCATAGGTGCAGGATGAAGATCTAAGAGTTTTGGGGATAGAGTACATTGATGACACTGATGCGCTTGTTAGGTTGATATGAGACCGCATGCATGAAGCTCAAAGTTTGCAGGCAAAATACCATAATATGAAACATCGAATGCTGGAATTTCAAGTGGGTGATAAGGTATCCTTGAAGATGAGGCAATGCAAGCAATATCGCGGGTGCGTGGTATGAAGAAACTTAGCCCGAGGTATGTGGGGCCTTATGCTATATTAGAAAGAATTGGCCCTGTGGCCTATCAGCTGGAGCTACCACCGGAACTGGAAAATTTGCATGACGTCTTCCATGTGTCTTCACTCCGGAAGGCACTACTATGACCTGACCAATATTTCCCCACTGTAGATGGAGCAGTGGCAAATGATAGATCTATCTGACTAGAGCCGGTGTAGATTGTGGACACCAAGCAAGGAGCTTGCGGCAAAAAAGTGTACTGTTGGTAAAGGCCCAATGGTCCAATCATGGGAAAGAAGAATACACTTGGGAGTCAATAAATTTGAAGCAAAAGAGATACCCGGAGTTGTTTTACCAAGGTAATTTTTAAAAGTTTTTATATTTTTCGTGCTTCACTCCCCCCACAGCCTTAGCTTGATTTTGGGGATGAAATCTTTTATTTTGTTTATAGGATTTGCAATGTCCCATTTCGTGCTAGGCCCCTGTGCGCATTTTGAGTCAAGAGAATTGACTCAGGCTCAGGAAGCATCGTATGAGTCAACTAAACTCGACGAATAGAACAGATTCTACTAAGAATAATTCTAGAAACTGAAGGCGTTGAGTGCGTTGAGTGCACTCGAGTCCATTCAACGAATTATAACTTAGAAGTACTCTACATGTTGAGGCATTGAGTGGTCTCAGCACCACTCGAAAAAATTGTTACTTAGAATATTTTCTGAACTCATGGCATTGAGTGCACTCAACTTCATTCGATGAATAAGCTTAGGTGTTGAGTGGACTCAACACCACCCAATGCCATTAGATGAATAAGCTGAGGCGTTGAGTGGACTCAACACCACTCAATGCCATTCGACGGACTAAGCTGAGGTGTTGAGTGGACTCAACACCACTCAACGTATTTTACTTAGAATTATTCTGAGAACTGTAGGCATCAACTGCATTGAGTGCACTCGATGCCACTCGATGATTCGTCGAGTAAATGGAAGTGAACTCAACCTGTTTAACTTAGATCAATTCTGTCTATTGATGGCATTGAGTGAAGTCAACGCGGCATTGAGTGGTCTCAACACACTCAATGCTTTTGACTTAGAAATAATCTGGATGATATAGACATCAAGTGCATAGAGTGCATTCGACGCCATTCGACGATTCGTCGAGTAAAGGAAGCATACTCGACAATTTTAACTTAAAAGTGTTATACTTATATAAGGCATCGAGTGACCACGACAAATCATGACGATTCATCGAGTGGGTATGCTATACATGACGAACTTGAATTGGCATATTTTCGGCCCACTGTTTCTGATTCTTATACATGGTCTGAACCAAAACTTCGGGATTAGCGCCCAATGACTTAAAATGGACGTGTCATTTCAAAAGGACATATATTGTAATACTAGGTGGTCCAACAGTAGGGTGACACGTGGCAAAGCGGTTCAACCGTAATTCCTCTTATAAAAGGTGATTCAAGGAAAACCCTAACCGTCACTTCATTCTTGTCGAGCCCTAGCTGTTGCTTGTCGAAACCGACGAAAGAGAAGGAGTGGCCGGAGTTGGATTCCCTTGGAAAGTCTTCCCTTTCTCTTTCCCTCTAAAGAACAAAACCATTAAGGAGGAAGATGTTGCCAAGGAGAGTGACGAGACCATGGCCGGAACTGCCGGAAACGAGGTCCTCTTCCTACCATCTCTCTTGGTGCTAGATCTACAGTTATTTTCTAGGAGAGATGTCGACTCAAAAGAGTTTGACTTGTGAGATGAAGTTCTCCTAGGTAGAGACCATGCTAGGGCTTATGCCCTAGAGATTTGATTTCTTCAACCTCTCCTCTCTTCTTGTGAAGATGGTGGACTTGGTTTCGTGAAGAGAAATGGTCTAACGAGGGTAAATAAGGAAGGAGGAATTTCTATATATAACTTTGAATAAATGCCTAAAGGAATAAGATGAACCGATGTCGTTCATCTTGCTTTAAGATGTATGTAGTAATCTATTTTCTGTGCGTAGTGAACTTCAAGTCCGTTTTTGGGTATGATATGGCCAGATCTGGTATTTCGACTAAACACAAAATTCATAGCCCTTGGAAAGACCATTTCAACTAGTGGTTACCCATTTTTTTATGAGTTATGTAGACTCGGGAATGTCTAGTCGAAGTTCCTGTGTAGTCAAGTCTTGTGTACATATTGTTCTCGAGTTAGGTTAGAACTGGGTTTGAACATGGTAGAGAAATCATAGTAGATTAATGTTGAGGTTTGCATGTGGTTTGTTGAACTTAAACTATTGGTGATTGTGCTAAACAAATGATTGGTGGGATTTAGTTGATAGATACTTAAGTAAATAAATGGTTTGGTGGAATACGATTATAATAACGGTTTGAAGGAGGTTGACAAACAAATGGTTTGGGTAAGCTAGAGAACAAATAAATTGATACGTTGATTGAACAAATGATATTCCTACAGAAGCATAATTGATTGTGAATTATTGACTTTAAGAAAGAATTGGATGAGATTAATGCATGGTCATGTGATATGATGATTAGATGAATGTGTATAATAATCCACAGCTTAGAGTTGAGTCTCCCTACGGGTAGCAGCGTGGGATTGGTATGTTGTGTAAGGTAGCTTGCCACCTGTGCAAATAAATAACCCTTGTGGTATGTAAATGTTGAAGGGTTGGAAGTGCATGTGTGTTAGTTGCACTGGAATGATGTATTGATAAGGGACTCAGTGTGGAGCCCTTATATGTGAAATGCATGCGGTGTGAGTTGACACGTGGTGTCATGATCCTGGGTTAAGGATAGTGTGGCAAGTCTACGGGCTCGCTAGTCATCACACCGACAGGAGTTGACTGATAGACTTTGGATAGTTTGGTTTTGTCCTCGGTGTTCATTCCCGAGGCCTTTTCCGTGCCAAGTGGATGGTTTTGTTATGTCCTCGGTGCTCAATCATGTGGCCCTTTCCGTGCCACACTGGTAGGCCAGTTTGGGCTGTGTTATTGGTGCACATCTACCCAAGACCCCTATGGGTCGTAGTACGCATGTGAGCTCCGCTAGTGTGTTCTTAGCGTTGAGTCATACGGAAGCCTAGGCTCGGTAGTGTGGATGCACGTCTAGTAGTGGAAAGCCCATTCCACTATCACCATCTAGCCACGACGGATGACGCCTGAGAGGTTAGCTACCTGCTCGGAAAGTGGGAACTACAAGTGTGCGTCAACATAGCAATTGCATGTGTGTGAGCATGGGTGAGTCATCATAAGTCATTCACAGCATTGCATTGTATTACATACATAAGATCCATATCATATATGTTTGTATGGGCACTCTTATATGATGAGTCACTTTTCTGCTAAGCCGATCTTTAACTTATATGTTTGTATAAGAATTCATATAAGTTAAGTTATTTCTTGTTGTACATTCCTACTTTTACATTATTGTTTATAGTAGAACTAATAGTATATGTTGTTATAGTTATTTTTAAATACTCTGATATAGTGTAGCACTTTGCCACCTATTTTGTACTACATTTATTTTATATATTGTACCCTTTTCCTTTCTCCTCCCAGTGCCTAAGAGTCGCTGGGGAACCGGATGTGATAGACACTTAGACTTTTTGACTAACGGTTGATAAGTCTTCCTTTTTAGGAGGAAACCGCGTAGATAGAGCAATAGGTTTTGCAGGAGGGCAGCCAGGCCAGGATGGCGGGGCCTGAAGTGGTGATACCACCACTGCCGTCAATGACTGATGTGATTTTTTGAGAGACTCATTTTATAGCCTTTCTGGCTTGATGTACTCTGATATTATAAAAGCCTTGGTTGCTTCTTTTTATTTTATGTATTCGTTTTGGACTATGTACTTATGTGGATTTTGACTTCTGCTTTAATTCTTATGTTGGGTTGGCAATGGTGATATTGGTTTTAGCCGGCAAGATAGGCGTCTTGTGGTTCAGGTCGACCCGTGTGTCGGCGCTACCGTAAGGCGGATGATCTGGGCATAAGACTCCCCTCGGCCGTGTTTTGTGTTTCGGGAGGGGGGTCTTACATAAATATTATTGTAGATATTATTATCATTTGGTAGCTAGGGCCACCATCACCTGCTCTTGTTTACTCTCCACTTTAAATACCTTTCTCTTTATCCCTCCCTCGCATGGTGCCTAGGAGTCACTGGGGGAGGGGTGGGGTACCAAGACTTAGTCTTTTTGACTAACGGCCTGATGGGCACAACACTAGGAACTCCGACTGGGAAACAGGGTGCAGGACCAGGAGACCCAGCACAACCAGAGTACGGTGTAGGAGGAGGTGAGACATCCTAACTCAGGAGCAGCAACAGCTGCTACGAGATCCGTGAGTGATTGGTAGTTTTTCTTTTGCGAGCATTTTGTAGTGAGGATCTTATGTACTAGGCAGGAGCCCATTTTTGTTTTTAGCTTTACCTTGTGCATATATATTTATATATCATTATGTTTGTGGACTAGTTTCATTTATATGATTACTTCTATTTTTTTTGCGGTACATAGTTGAGAATTTGCCGGCAGAATCGACATTTTGTAGTGGTGACCCTCACGGGGGGTTGGTATCACCACAATGCCACGGTTCTGGGCATAAGGCTCGAGTGTAAAAAAGGGGGGTCTTACAACTAGTATCAAAGCTGCGAAGAAAAGAAGTTTACAAACCTTGGGACACCTGTCACAACCCCCATTTTCTCCACATTTAAACAATATATTAGAGTAAGAGAAAACACGCGTCATGATAACACGCCGTGCAAAGGATAACTGCAGGTTCTCAGGCAAAAACTCGAACCTAACACTTTATATGAAATCCTCAAGTTTTTTATAGAGAAAGCTATAATTTAAGTTAATTTTTGATGGTCATATCCCTCAGCTTAGTGGATAAACTAGTACACAAGTAAATATATTAATATACGCTACGGAAAATACTTTGTTTATATTGATTGACATCATATATGTGCATAAACATCCAAATAGGACAACTCATGATACATGGATAGTGGTTGTTCAAAGCACATGACTGGCAGCAAGGATGATATAATCAACTATAAGTCTAAGCTAGGTCCAAAAGTAGTTTTTGGTGACTCCAACTGTGGCCAAATTGAAGGCTATGTGAAGATCAAAATTAGTGCTGACACCTTCAGGAAGATAGCATATGTAAGTGGACTGAAGCACAACCTGATATCCATAAGTCAATTATGTGATGAAATGTTCCATGTATCATTTGATAAATCCTCATGTATTATTACTTCAGTAGATAACATAGTTTTTTTAATTGGAACTAGAGTAGGAAACATTTATGTAGTTAACTTTAAGTTTGCTAAATCTGGAATATGTCTATTTAATCAAACAAGCAACAACAATGAACTTTACTATAAGAGATTAGGACATGTTTACTTGAAAAACATTGCTAAACTCTCTAGGGACAACCTTGTTAGAAGATTGCATTCTTGCCCCTACAAGAAGGAAAGCATTTGCAGGGCTTGTCAATTAGGCAAGCAAAATAAAAATAGTTTAAAGTCACTTAATAAGAATGATTCACCTAGGATTTTGTATTTGCTCCATATGGATCTCTTTGGACCCATTGTTGTACAGGGCCTAGAAGGGAAGTCTTATACCTTAGTGATTGTTGATGAATTCTCTAGGTTCACTTGGGTGTTCTTCTTGAGAAAAAAATCTGATAACTTCAAGGTTCTTACAGACATTCTTAGGAGCATAAGGATTGAGTATTCTACTATAGTTGCATTGATTAGAAGTGATCATGGTACTGAGTTTGCGTCTCTTCCCATGCAAGAATTTTGTGAGAAGGAAGGTATCAGGCATTGCTTCTCTGATCCTAGACTATCTCAACAAAATGGGGTTGCTGAAAGAAAAAATAGGACCCTGATTGAAGCTGCATGCACATTACTTGCAGATGCTAACATGCCCCTATCCTTTTAGGCAAAGGTTGTAAGCATATCAAATTATGTACTGAATAGGAGTCTGATCTACAAGCTTAAGGGCAAGACTCCCTATGAACTACTCAAAGGGAAGCAACCTAAAGTAGATTACTTTAGAATTTTTGGTTGTTTATGCTACATTCATAACAATGACAAGAAATATCTTTGAAAGCTTGAAGCCAAGGCTGCAATGGGAATTTTTATAGGATATTCCCAAGTCTTTAAGGCATATAGGGTATATAATAAATCTACTATGAAAATGAAAGAGACTGTATATATTTCATTTGATGAAACTGACATGTTTTACAAGGAGAAGAATCCTTCTACTAGTGAAACTTTGTAGGTACCATACTTGTGTGAGAAGTTGGATGAGTTGACCCTCAGAAATGAAACTGTTGCACATCCCTCTACTCATATAAATAAAGTCAATGAATATGAATCCACTGAAGTGGATTTTTAACCAACAATATCTCCCATAATTCCATAAGAGGAATTATTTCCCCAAGCTGTTGCTGAACCAACTCCACCTACTGAGTTTGTAACACATATAGATCATTGTTGAAGTTAGAGACCGGGCGGTCTGGCGGTCTGTCTTGGCGGGTTAGAGACCACGCGGTCTGGCGGTTTCCCTTCAGCGGTTTGATTGTTGTGCTGTTGCTGTCTGGTTGCCGAGCTCTCAGGCGGTCTCCCCTTGCGGTCTCTCACTCTCTCTGGTGGTAGCCGTGCGGTTAGCCCTTCTGTCTAACCGCGCGGCTTGTGCGGTTTGTTCTGTATAGTCCGCTTAGCCCTGTAAATTTTTAGTCCCACATCTCTTATTTGTATTCTCTCATCTCTCCTCCATTCAATATAAGGGAGGGCATACCTTTGTAATAGATACCTTTTTCTGATAATAAAGTTTCAGTTATACTACTTCCGGTTTGTTTTAGTTCATTTCTAACATGGTATCAGAGGATTCGATCTTTGGCTCCTGATTCTGTGCGTTCTCCTATCTGCGCGACCTGCCTCTTCTTCTCACGGCCTGTCTCCCGCGACTTATTTCTTCCGCCTGTTTGCTTGCGCCCTGTTCGCGCGGCCTGTTTCTATTGCTTGCTTCTTTCTTGCGACCTGTTCTAGTCGCCGCTTCCTCCTTCTCTTCTCTAGTCGCCGCGACCTGTCTCCGCGGCCTCTTTTGCCTTGTTCGCCTTTTGCCTCCTGATATCCTCCTCTTCTGTTCGCGCGGTCTGTCTGCTAGCCGCCCGACTTCTCTCCCTCTGTTTGGTTCTGCGGCTTGGTCGTGGCTTTTCTGGCCGCTGGTGTCTGACATCGTGACCGATGCAGATCTTCTTCTTCCTATCCGCACGGATAGTTTCCTAACCGCGTGGCTTCCTGTTGTTTGCGCGGAAGATCTCTTTCTCCTAACCGCTGCGATTTCTCTCTGTTCACGCGCATTCTTCCGTGTTTAGGCGGCCTCTCTGCCCTTCTTCCTTCGCCATTCTCTCTTGTCCCCGCAACCTGTCTCTAAGTTGCAGCGGCTTGTTCTCCTCTGTGCAGCTCTTTCTTTAGCCGCTCCTGCTTGTTAGTCGTCGTGACCTGTCTCTTAGTCACGCGGCTTGTGCTTCCCTTTTCATCCCCATTTGCCTTGCTCTGCATCTTGGTCGTGGCCCTTCTTGCCGCTGGTGTGCTGTCACCGTGACCGCTGCAGTTCTTTTGTTCCTCCCTTCATGGCTTCCATATACTCCTCAAAGCCATTTGCCTCGGTGGTCACATCTTCTGGTAGTGCCCACGTTGTTACTCAAGGAAAATGGTTAATCGACACCGGTGCTACTAATCATATGACCGGCAATCTCCAGTGTTTTTCTCTCCTAGAAACACATGGTCGGTTGCCCCCGGTTACTCTCGCTGACGGCTCTTCATCATCGGTTCATAGGACGGGGATTGTTCATGTCACTCCGTCTCTTCGCTTGGAGGATACTCTCTACGTGCCCAAGTTCCCGTGCAACTTATTATCTGTTTCCTCTCTATGCAAGCAATTACAATGTTCTGTTACTTTTACTTCTACTACTTGCTCTTTTCAGGATCCGGACTCCCAACGGATGATTGCTACTGGGACTGAGAGTGGCGGCCTATACTTCCTGGACAACATTTCCACTTTCTCCACCTCCACAGATCTTCTCTAATGGCATCTCCGCCTTGGTCATGCTCCTCCTCATCTTCTTCGTCAACTTCTGCCCCACCTTCCTCCACAAAGTCCTCCGCTCAACTGTGAAGCCTGCCAGCTTGGCAAGCATCACCGCTCCTCCTTCCCTCCAAAGCACGTTCGTGGATCCACCCGTCCGTTTGATCTCATCCACTCCGATATTTAGGGTCCTTCTCCTACTCTTACCGTTGGTCGGGGTAGTTCATATTTTGTCACATTCATTGATGATTTCTCTCGCTGTACGTGGGTGTATCTGTTAAAAGATTGCTCCGAATTTTTCTCTGTATGGACGTCCTTCTATCTCATGGTCAAAACTCAATTTAATGTTTCTATTAAAGTTCTTCGATCTGATAATGCCCAAGAATATCTCAGTCATGACTTTTATGCCTTCTGCATGCAAAATGGGATTATTCATCAAACGAGTTGTGTCTATACTTCATAACAAAATGGTGTGGCAGAACGCAAAAACCGTCACCTTCTTGATGTCGCTCGCTCCTTGATTACCCAGATGCATGGTCCTCGCTCCTATTGGGGCTATGTTGTTCTCCTTGCCTGTTACCTCATCAATCGCATTCCCTCCACTGTTCTCCACGGAAAAACCCCTTTCTCCATTTTGTATCTGGGCAAGGAGCCGTTTCCTCTCCCTCTCCAAATATTTGGATGCACTGCCTTTGTGCATGCCCCTTCTGCCACCCGTGATAAGCTTTCTCCTCGCTCCACCAAATGTATCTTTCTGGGGTACTCCACCACTCAGAAAGGTTATTGTTGCTTTGATCCCATCCTTCGTAAGCAGTTCGTTTCTGCTGACGTCACCTTCTTCGAGAATACCTCCTACTTCTCGGATGACTCCCCTCCTCTTCTCCCAGCCTCTGATTCTCCTGCTGTTCCCTTTGTTCTCTCGTCTCCCACTACGATATTCACCCCTACTCCCCCCTGTCCACTCCTCTTCTTCCACCTCTCTCTCCCTCTTCTCCACCACCATCTCCCGCATCTCCGCCGCCATCGCTCTCTACTCCCGGGCCAGCTCTCTCTGCCACGGATGCTCCGGATGCTGAGGAACCTGCTGACCTAGATCTTCCTATAGCTCTTCGCAAAGGGGTGCGGACGTGTACCCTACACCCTCTTACTACTGTTGTTTCATATGATCATCTCACCCCTTCTCGCAAGGCCTTTTCTCTAGCTATCTCCGCCACTGCCACTCCCTGCTCCTACCAGGAGGCCCTTGCTATTCCTCAATGGAAGATGGCCATGGATGAGGAAATGGCCACACTAACGGAGCGGGGTACCTGGACTCTTGTTCCTCCTCCCTTCGGTACTGATGTTGTTGGCTGTCGCTGGGTCTTTGTGGTGAAATTTGCCCCGGATGGCACTGTGGACCGTTATAAGGCTCGCCTTGTTGCTAAGGGCTTTACTCAGACCTATGGGGTTGATTACTTTGACACCTTCTCTCCCGTGGCTCGTCTCAGCACTATACGGGTTCTTCTCTCTGTGGCGGTCAATAAGGATTGGCCGATTTGCCAGCTGGATGTAAAGAATGCCTTCCTTTATGGTGATCTTCAGGAGGCCGTCTACATGGAGCAACCTCCTGGGTATGTTGCTCAGGGGGAGACACGAGTATGCTGGCTGCAGAAGGCAATTTATGGCCTCAAGCAGAGCCCTCGAGCTTGGTTTGACAAGTTCAGCGGTATCGTGGCGGCCATTGGTTTTGGGCGCAGCTCTGCCGATCACTCTCTATTTACTCGCAAAACCTCCTCGGGACTGGTGGTTCTTGCAGTGTATGTTGATGATATTCTTCTCACTGGCGATGACCAGGAAGGGGTAGCCTTGACAAAGCGGCATCTTCGTCAACATCTGGTCACGAAAGATATGGGCTCTCCAAAGTACTTTTTGGGGATCGAAATCTCTCGGAAGCCCAATTCCTTAGTCCTCTCCCAGCGTAAGTATGCCCTTGATCTTTTAAAAGATGCAGGATTGACTGGGGCCAAACCTGCTCGATGTCCCATGGCTGTTGGAGAAGACAAAACTTGGACAGATGATTCGCCTCTTCTTTTAGATACTACGAGGTACAGACGTCTTGTTGGTAAGCTCATATATCTCACAGTGACCAGACCCGACATTTCCTATGCTGTTGGCAAGGTGAGTCAATTCATGCAAGCTCCCAAGGAGTGCCATCTGCAGTCTGCCTTACGGATCTTGGAGTACGTCAAAGCCGCACTTGGGAAAGGATTGCTTTTCCAGAAGAATGGTCATCTGAGGGTTGAAGCTTACTCAGATGCGAGTTACGCTGATGACAAAGGGGATCGCAAGTCTACCTCCGGTTTCTGCACCTTTGTTGGGGGTAATCTGGTAAGCTGGAAGAGCAAGAAGCAGTCTGTTGTTTCCAGATCCAGTGCTGAAGCAGAGTATCGGAATATGGCGTCGACCACTTGTGAGCTAAAATGGCTACGGGCTCTAATGCTGGATTTAGGAGAGGTCTACAACCATCTGCTATCTATGTTCTGTGATAACAAGGCTGCCATATACATCTCCAAAAATCCGGTCTTCCATGAAAGAACCAAGCACATTTAGGTCGACTGTCATTTCATTCGTGAAGAGATCTTAAAGGAACAAATTTGCACTCCCTTTGTCACTTCTGATAAAGAGCTGGCTGACATCTTCACCAAGCCAGTTTCCGCCTCATTTCATCATATTTGTGACAAGCTGGGCATGATCGATATATATGCTCCAGCTTAAGGGGGAGTGTTGAAGTTAGAGACCGGGCGGTCTGGCGGTCTGTCTTGGCGGGTTAGAGACCGCGCGGTCTGGCGGTTTCCCTTCAGCGGTTTGATTGTTGTGCTGTTGCTGTCTGGTTGCCGAGCTCTCAGGCGGTCTCCCCTTGCGGTCTCTCTCTCTCTCTCTGGTGGTAGCCGTGCGGTTAGCCCTTCTGTCTAACTGCGCGGCTTGTGCGGTTTGTTCTGTATAGTCCGCTTAGCCCTGTAAATTTTTAGTCCCACATCTCTTATTTGTATTCTCTCATCTCACCTCCATTCTATATAAGGGAGGGCATACCTTTGTAATAGATACCTTTTTCTGATAATAAAGTTTCAGTTATACTACTTCCGGTTTGTTTTAGTTCGTTTCTAACAATCATCTTGTATCTCAACTGATTGGAGACATATATGTGGGTGTGAAGACAAGGAATCAAATCCACCATGACATGATGCATACCTGCTTCATATCTCAAACTGAGCCCTAATCCAAAAAAGATGTTGAGCAAGATCCACAGTTGATTATTGCAATGCAAGACGAGCTCAACCAGTTTGAGAGATGTAGAGTTTGGAATTTAGCTCCAAGACCTAAAGACTGCCCAATCATTGGAACTAAATGGGTATTCAGAAATAAACAAGATTCTCAAGGTATTATCATCAAGAACAAGGGATGGCTAGTTACTCAAGGCTATAGACAAGAGGAAGACATTGACTATGATCAAATATTTGCTCTTATTGCAAGGCTTGAGGCAATCAGAATCTTCCTTGCTTATGCTGCTTATAAAAAGTTCACTGTATACCAAATGGATGTAAAGAGTGCATTCCTCAATGGTGAACTTAAAGAACAGGTTTATGTGGAACAACCACCAGGTTTTATCTCTCTTACTTATCCCTCTTATTTTTTTTAAATTGTATAAGGCTCTCTATGGTTTAAAGCTGGCTCCAAGAGCTTGGTATGAGACGTCAGCTAGCTTTCTCCTAGAGCATAATTTTACTAGAGGCCTTATAGATAGGAATTTATTCATTAAGCATCATAAGGATACAATTTATTAGTACAAATATATTTAGGTGATATTATCTTTGGCTCTACTGATTCCAAACTATGCAACAGGTTCTCTGACCATATGCATTCAAAGTTTGAAATGAGTAGTATGGGTGAACTTTCCTACTTTATTGTTCTCTAAGTGAAGCAATTGCTTGATGGCATCTTCATATCCCAATCAAAATATGTTAATGAGTTAATAAAAATGTTTGGGATGGCTGATGCCTCAGCAAAGAAAACACCCATGGCTATAAATATTGTGATTGACTCTAATGAACATGGCAAGCTTGTTGATCAGAAACCATATAGGGGCCTTGTTGGGTCCCTATTATATCTCACAACAAGTAGGACAGACATAATATTTTTTACATGCCTTTGTGCTAGGTTCCAGGTGAACCTTAAAGAATCTCACCTTATTTTTCTAAAAGAATTTTAAGATATATAAAGGGTTGTCCTAGTCTAGGAGTCTTGTATCTAACTGAGTCAGAGTTTGAGTTGACTGGATACTCAGATGCTGACTTTGCTGGATGTAGAGTGGACAGAAAAAGCTCCTCAGGGATATGCCAGTTCCTTGGTGCTAGACTAGTGTCCTGGTTTTGCAAAAAGCTGACATTTGTGTCTACTTCCACTGTCGAAGCTGAATACATAGCAGTTGGCAGTTACTGTTCACAGATAATGTGGATTCAGAACCAACTCCTGGATTATGGTTTCAACTTAAATAATTCAACCTTACTATGTGATAATACAAGTGCAATTTCCATTGCATAGAATCCAGTACATCATAGTAGGACTAAGCATATAGAAATAAGGCATCATTTCATTAGAGATTGTGTGGACAAAATTAAATTCATCTTGTCTACATCTACACTGATTTGCAAAGAGCAGACATCTTCACCAAACCCTTGAATTAGAAGAACTATCTGTTCTTTATGAATCAGCTAGGAATGATGAATGTAGAAGCTTTAATTTAATTTCTATCTGCGGTCAAAGAATGTTCCACAGATCGTCGAACGGAGATCGACAATCTGAGAAATGTTCTTGAGAAAACTCGTCGACCTGAGATCGAAGAACTCTCTGTGTGAAGTAATTTTTTTCGACTGGAGATCGACTATCTTACTTCATAAAATTTTAATCGACTAGAGAACGATGAAAAGTTTTCCCCTCTTCTAACTGAGAAGAACTCCGGTCGACGATTTATTCCCACCATTCAGATTCCATTACCTCCTCTCAACAACAACCTACTCCTCCACAAGATTTTATTCCTTCATCAACTCCCCTCCAACAACCATCCACTTCCTCCACATCATAAATTCACACTCCAACACCACCTGTCTCTCCAGTGCATGAACCAACTCCCATTGCATCACCAGAACATATCACACTAGCTTCATCTCCTCTTCCACCTCACCTTGGCAACATAACACCACAAAACCTAATGTCCTCCATAAACGTTAATCTACTATCTGCACATTCATCTCTATAACACAGTCATACTCTATCTCTTTAACATACTCCTCCATCTTCACACATCCAAGATGAAGACATGACTGATATCATTTCCATCCCTCCTGTTATTCCATCTACCATCATCCATCTATCTATATCAACTCAAACATCACCTGAGTTTAAATAATTGGATTACCCTTCCATTTCCTCAATCCTAGAGCTCATCATTCCTATCCTCAAAAATCTCAGAGCACAGGCAATTCAACCTCTTGCTGATTCCATTTCCTCTCTTTCTGCTTTCTTTGTTGCTACCCCCACTGTCCCTTCTTCCTCTAGGGGCCTGGCTTCAGGACCCTCTGAAACCAGGCAGGAGGAGATGTCCAGTGAAGAAGTTCCAGTGCTCTCTCCTCTAGAAGTAGCAGCATTAGCCACAGCAAATGCAGATGTATATATTGATACAACAGTTAAGATTAGCATGATTTGTACAAATGAACAAGAAGATCTACCAGAGATCTTAACTATTGGTGATTTGTTTGTCAATCCCACAGTGGATTTATTCAGTTTATTGACGTCTTTTGATTCTGCCTTTATAAATTATCTTCCAGAAGTTTTCCAAGAACAATCTAAAGCTATTGTTTGCTATACCTCCCCAATAAGCCATGAAGTTGTTAAGCAAGTAAAGGAAAGTTTTGTTGTCCCAAAGGTAGTGGAACCTTCAGATGATACAACAGACAAGGTTGAGCCAAGCTTCTCTGGTCCAACATATATTATGGATGAAAGTCCAATTCCTAATCTGGATGATTTAATTACTCAAGATATTGCACAAGATCTTAAAAATGCTAAGAATGCTCTTGATCTGGCTGGTACAGAGATTGAGATTGTACAACCAGTAGCTCCCAAGAAAGATCAATCTAAGCTAATTGAACAAATTGATGCTTTATATGATAATCACTCTAGTTCCTTTGATGACAATGATGATGAGGACTCTGGAGACTCTATTGAACCCAAAGCTAAGAAGAAGATATTAAGAAAAGAAAAGTTGTTCCTAAATCTGTTTCCAAGCCTAATTTAACTCATGATACACCATGCTACATACTGCAAAAGATTACTCCTTACCCTGGCATGCCTCAATGGATTTGGCTGTCTAAGAATGAGTAGAAGGAAAGGAAGAAGAGAAGAAGGTACAAGTATCCTCCCAAGAAATTCATGAAAGACCCTCCTCCTCCTCCTCCATCAGCTGGGGCCTCTAGAAGTGTCTCTCACAGATCAACTCCAATAACCAAAACTTATCAAATATATTCCAAGCCAAGTTCTCAAGGCAGTTGTGATCAACAACAGCAATCTTCAAAGAGTTATCCTCCTCCATCTGCAGAGAAGAAAAGTATTTCAATATCTCTTGATGATTCAAAGAAGGACATGATGGATGGTATGATAGATACCACCTGATGGGTTAGAACTATTTAACTCTAGAGGGGGGGTGAATGGAGTATTTTAAAATCTTATTAGATTTTTATTGCAGAATTAAAATAGTAATACTTATATGTGTAATCAGTTAGTGCAGAAATAGAACAAAACTATTAAGCAAGCAGCACACAATAAAAATAAGAGAGCATCACAGATGACATAAGAAATTTATATTAGTTCCCCTAAGCATGGGTACATCCACTCTTCTACCACCCTGGTAGGAATCCACTCAGGTTTTTTATCAGGTGCCCTGCCACAGACCACGTGTTTTGCTCAGGTGACCTGTCACCACAATATATATGTGTAGGAAGATATTGCAACCCTTTATGCTTTTGATCAGGTGCCCAAAAACCAAATCAAGTCTTTTGATCAGGAGACTTGTAACCACGTGTTTAAATTTTGAAGGGAGTTAGAACCCTGTGTAGAGTGGGGTGAAGGAAATAAAAACTATATATTGTCTTAACTTTTCTCAAAACAACTGAGAAGACTTGTGGATCCATGATGGTGTTAAGGCTCCCCCTGAGATAAAGTTCTGTTCAGGAAGATTGAGAGCTTTGTAGGGATAGTAGGTCTTCTTGAAAAAGTTCTCCAGAAAAATGTAGACAGATGAAGTTGATTGTCTCTTGAAAGCTTGGTGGAAGAAGAACACTAGATTAAGACCGTCCAAAATTTTTTTCTTGAAAAAACTCTTGTATGTCCTGAGTTTTAAAAAACTTGATTATATCATCTGGAGCAAACTGGTCTTTTAATTCGATTGCCTTGATTGACTGCTGAATTCTTGGAACTTGGAAAATGGTTAGAAAAGCATTAAAGAAATTTCATAATTGTCCCGAGAATTACCTATATATTAACTATGTGAAAACCAGTAATTAATGCTGCCATATGAACTGCTATATTCTGAGAATCAAAGCATTAATTACACAGAGCAATATAAGCAATAAAATAAGCCCAATCAATTATGAAAATAACTGCAGAGAATAGAAAAGTTAAACTGGCAATTTTCGTCGATTTGAGATCCTGGATCATCGAACTCAACCTCTCTTTCGTCGAGCTGAGCCCTGAGAGCTATGAACTGAAATACAACTTTCCATACTGGGCTCCAAGATCATCGAATAGAGATAGAATATATTCGAACTCATTCTAGATAAAAGATTACAGATCGTCAAGCTCAGTTTAGCTTTCGTCGATCTCAGTTCAGAGAAGAGATTCTGAGATCGTCGAACTGAGAATGAATATCGTCGATCTCACATCAGAGTTCATCAAATGACTTCCTCAACAAGAAATATCTGCCTTGTTTTGGTTTATGTAATCTTCTAAGTCATCTGAGGTCTTGGTCTGATCAATATGACTTATTGACCTACCCTAAGATCTAATGAAGACATATGACCCTAGACTATACATGGAGGGTCATACTTAACCTAATTTAGTGAACCTAGCCCAAATCCAACTAGGGATCCAACAATATCCCCCTATTTGGGTGAGGTCACTAACATAAAATAAAAGAAACAATCATAAAGCCAGAAAACATATAATTGACAGAAATAGGACATTCAGGAGATATTTACAAGATGTGCTTCATGATTAAAAAGAATAGAGTTCAAAAAATAATAAGAACAACACAATAACAAAATCACTATCTCTATTTAGGAATTGCTTTCTCTGACTTCTCAGCAGGCTTCTTGAATATGATTTCTCTGTTTAGATTAGCAGCTTCTCTCTTTGACATGAACATGTCAGATGCACCAATAATGTTGAGAGAAGTTGCTCTGGGCACTACAACTTCTGGATGTAGTTTCATATAATCATCAATATTAAAGAATTTATTAGCTTTTGAATACCTTTTGAGTTCCTCTTTTCTGAAAGATGACATAGTTGAAAATAGAGAAGGATCCTTTCCTTCAGCTTTGGCTTTATTAATCTGTTAGAGTCCTATCAGTTCATGAAATCTAGCCATTTTGGCAGAGGTCTCCTGTTCTGGATCTACAAAAGGAATTGGAGGAGACTCTGGTCTTTTTGGACTAGAGTCCTGCTTTGATTCATTAATATTGTCTGTAGGAGTTCTCTTGGTTGAAGCTTAAGGAGGATGGCTTTGAGAAGATTGCTGACTGCCATGCTTGGAATGTCTTTGATATATCTTGGCCACTAGATCAGCTCTTTGAGTAATATTTCCAAAAGCACCTGAAGAAGGAGGTGGAGGAGGAGGAGGATCTTTCCTAAATTACCTAGGAGGAGACTTGTACCTTCTTCTCTTCTTCCTTTCTTTCTGATCATTCTTGGATATCCACATCCATTGAGACATCCCTGGGTATGGAGTTATCTTTTGCAAGATATAGTAAAGGGTGTCATTATTTGGATTAGGCTTAGGAACAGCCTTTGGAACAATCGTTCTTTTCTTGGTAACTTTCTTTTTAGATTTAGGATCAACAGAATCATCAGAATCATCATCTGTGTCATCTTCAGAAGAACTTTGAGGATTATCATATAAAGCATCTATTTCTTTTAGTGTTTCCTTTGAAATCTATTTATCAGCTTGAGGAGGAGATGGAGGTTGAACCACTGCAAGACAGGTAACAATCTCTGTGACCATCTGTTAATCTTATATGTCTTTGTTAGTCAATAGAAAAGCATTCAGCTCATGATCATTTTTCATTTATGCAATCTCTTGTGACAACAACTTATGCAATCAAATCATCTAGGCTGGGAATAGGAGTGTAATCCATAACATAGGTTGGGCCTTTAGGTTCCACAACCATGTCAGTAGCAAAACTATTCTGAATGGCTTGTAGAGTTTTGTACTTATTGGAGCAGTATAACAAATAATATCTATGCAATACTTAGGAGAAACAAATAAAAGAATGTTTCTATATAGGAGGTCAAAAGAATCTAGAACTGAAAATAGTTCAACTGCTGGAGAAATGGAGCAAAATCCAGAATGAATGTCCAAGGAATCAAATGCATCTGCAGAATCTGCATCCAAGAGATCTGTAATTTCTACATCTGGTATATCAGTATCAACAATCTCTACTGCTGCTGTTGCTATTGCTGTTATTTCTGCTGGAACTGATGGAACTGCTGGAACTACTGGAAGTGCTGGAAGGGAGACTTCTTCATTGAACATCTCCCCCTGCCTGGTATCAGGGATGTCTGATGCCAGGCCCTCGATAAAGAAGGGCTAGAAATAGAAGCAAGTTGTGAGGAGAGAGTTTGGATAGAGAGATTTAGAGGTGCAATGCCATCCTCTATGAGAGATTTGATGGTTGGAGAGCGAAAGGAAATGATGGAAGATGGATCTGATGTGGATGATGGGAGAGAAGAAGTGGTGACACCACGAGAAGTACAGATATTTAATGAAGTTGATGGAGGTGAAGGTAGAATTGGAGGGATGATGGTAGATGTTGAGGGGATGCCTAGAGGAATGAGTGGTGGGATGTCAGATGTGATATCCATAGGAGTGTCAACAACAAGTGGAGATTATGGAGGAGTATGTATTGGTGATTGTACTTGTGATGGGGATGATGTGAGGAGATTGAAGGAGGGTGAAATTTGTGTAGGTACAGAAGTGGTAAAAGGAATTTCCTGTAGGTATTGAGTTAGATGAGATTGAGGTAGTTATGTATGAGGTGGAGATGGAGTGGAAATGATAGTGGAGATAACATGGTTAGAAGGTTATTGATGGGTTGGTGATGGAGGTAGTCTGGAGGAAGGTGGAGAAGGAGGAATTTCTGGCGCCACTTCATCAGTAGGTGGGGGATTGACTATTGGAGTCCTATTGTCCTTTGAAGTCCTAGAGGAAGAGGAGGCCTTGGAGGGCTTACTGATTGTTCTCTCCCACTTCCCAAAGAGGACTGGGGTCAGCCTCTTGGAAGCATTAATGAAGATTGTTAGAGAGACCAACAGTTGGGGACATTTCTCCTAGAGGAAGATGCCCAAAGTACTCCCAAAACACACTTCTCTTTTGTTATTTTTCTTCTTAATTAAATCAAATATGATAGTGCTCCAATTTACTAATTTCTTATTTACCAGCGCAATCATCAACAAGAACTGGTGCCTGGTTATGTGGTGGTGAGCGGTGTGCTTCCTGAGCAGCACCTTGCCGACCACATCAGAAAGAAACTTGTACGCAACTGACAAGTACTTTTTCAGCAACTTACTCGTGTTTCCATCGGAGTGACCCATCCTTGTAAGTATTTTAGAAAACTCAGTTGAGTCCAACTCAAAATCATTATTATTATAAACAAATCCAAAGATTTCAGATAAAATATCAGGAGTCTGAATAACTTCCTGTCCAGATATTGTGCCGACTAGGGTTTGTGTGACTGGACATGACGAAGTAAAAACCCATTCCTTTATCTTTGCAACTGGAAGCTTCATCCGTGTTGTCATAAACTTTTTAAGTTACGACTCATTAAACAAGAGCAGTATGCCCTGAAATATTTGATCGGAGTGCCTGAAAGAATCCTTGTCTATATCAAACCTGCATCAAACTTCATCCCGGAAAGGTTTGCCGCCAAAATCTCCATGAGAGATCCTACAAGGAAGAACAAGAGATCAAGTGCAAAGGAAATTGAAAGTGCGGGACAGATTTCATCAAGAACTTAGATAATAAGGTCTTTAGAAGAAGAAAAGACGATCTCAGTCCAACGAAAAAGAAAAGATCTTTGATCTGAGTCCGACGAAGTATTTTATTAGAAAATGAGTTCGTCGATCTCAGTCTGAAGAAGACGAATAAATCATCGATCTTTGTTCGATGAAAAATTCACTGAAGCAGGGATCGTCGATCTCCGTATTAAGAAATCTATTTCAATAAGAAGCGATCGTCGATCTCCATTCAACGAACTCTTCACGAAGCGTTCACAGATCGTCGATCTCCATTCGACGAACTGTCAATAAATCGTCGATCTCAGACAGAAAGTTAAATTAATTCTTCTCCATTAATCATTCCCAGCTGATTTAAGAGGAAAAGATGCTTCTTCTCATCAAATGGCTTGGTGAAGATGTCTGCTCCTTGTAAATCAGTGGAGATAAATACAAGATTACTTTTCTTTTTGTCTACAGAATCTCTAATGAAATGATGTCTAATCTCATTATGCTTGGTCCTACTATGATGCACTAGATTTTGTGCTATTGAAATAACACTGGTACTATAAGACCCCTGCCCATTCCAAGGAGGATCTCGGTCTTATGCCCAGAACCGCCACCTTACGGTGACACTAACTCACGGGTTAGTCGACACCGCAAGACGCCGATTCTGTCGGCTAGTACGATCATATAACCAATCGACCAATTTGAGAAACAGAAGTATAAAGCAGTGTAAATACAGCTAACTAGTCCACAAGTCACAGTGCATATATATATATGAAAAGGAAATACGTCAGTCCTCAATGAGTACATAAATGAAATAAGGGCTTTTGTCATGTACATGAATATCACCAATCTCTCTCTCTCAAATCAAAAGTAGAAGCTAACCATCATCATCAACTCATCCCACCTGAGGACGCACAGTAGTAGTAGTCGGTGGTAGTGGTATCTGCTCCTCATGTCCTGCCACCTCATCGTGCTGGTGCTCCATCTCCTCGAGCTCCTAAAATGTTGTGGTCACCGACCATTAGTCAAAAAGACTAAGTCGTTTTCTCCGCACCTCGCCCTGCAACTCCTAGGTACCGAGCTGGAGGACAAAGTAGAGGATAACAAGGGGTATCAAGTATAAATAGGTGGCAGTGACACTACTCTAACAAGTATATGAGGAGTAATAGTAGTTCTACTCTAGCAGTTCTTTGTAAGAAGTACAAGTGTAGTAAGTAAAGTATAGAACTGAAGTAAGTAAATGTTGAAGTAAATAGCAGTATGAAAAGCTATGCTACTACTACACTACCATCACAGAAGTACCCTAACTTATATGAATGCGCATACAAACTTATAAGTTAGAGTTTCCAAAATTAACTTATCATATAAAAGAGCCCATACTAATTTATATGATAAGGATCCATGAAGCGTATGACCTAACACGAATGAATGTATACGGTTTATGAATCATGCAAGTGCAACTCACACACCACGACTCTGTGATCACAGACCTTAAGTTCCCACTTTTTGAGAGCTTGCATCACTCTAAGGTACCACCACTGTGGCTACGGCAGCAACGAAACGGGCGCTTTTGCATTTTAGGCGTGTGTTCACACTACCAAGCCAAGACCTCTCCCATACGCCTTTGTACACATCCTAGGTGCACTCTATAGTATCGCGTACTAATTGCTGAATACCATCAGTCTTTTTTGGTTCGAGTCTGCGTCTTCGAGGATTATCCTACAGACCGCAGTACAAACAACATACTGGCCCCTCAAACCCCACACCTCACAAGAGTCATTGTACTGCCATTGGTGTGATGATTGGCCCAGTACCGCATGACCGTCAACTATTTTGGTTCTATGCACATGCAAGGTATCTCAACTCGAGCCTTCAGCTCGTAGGACCAAACCTGTCCCGAATCCCTCCAACCCTACACGGGTGAGAATGTTCCACAAATCCCTCCAACCCATCAAGGGTGAGAATGTTACCACAAATCCCTCCAACCCTACACGGGTCAGTATGTACCATTTTCACCTAGCCTATTAGACTACTCTTGTCTACCGGTTATTGTACTTAACAATTTAGGGTTAATCCCGAGACTTCCCAGGGTATGCCCAATGAAGGGGTCTCAGGTGTACTAGGTATCAAGATAGGATGACAAGCCCAAAGTTCCCTTTCGTAAGGATATTTACTTTTATTGGTGTCTACCCAGGATTCATACCCAGCTCTTGTTGTTACTCTAGCATGATCCTAATGTCTTAAGATGTTATTAGGAGGGCGGCGGTTTTCCGCCGGCCTCCGTTATTATTACCTTCACGGGACTTGCACTCTACCACTCATGGTTAGGAAGTTTCCTATAGGAGACCAACCAGGGCTTATTCCTTTAATGCAAATCACACCTTGATGGTTAATCATATCCCCCCCGGTGGTCCTACTAGTATAGGTATCTGTGTTAAACCCTACTCATGATCCAATACCACCCACAAATAGGTATTCCAATTTACTTGGGCCATATATCCCAATCTATTTATCCTAGGATGGTATGGACTTATATGTTGACCATGCTGAATTTCACAATTTTCTAAGTTATTTAAACAATTAAATTAAATCCTTTAATTTAATTCCCTAGGTCACTTAACACATGATGTACTATAATTAATAATCCCACTGACCTAAGAAATTTTCCTGATTTGTAATTTGGTAAAACAATCATGTCTGCCAAATACTATAATTTTCCTAACAAGGATTCAATTTATTTCATATTTAATGTTAAATCCCTATAAATGTCATGTTCCAAAGGAAGTAAAGAATATACTTTACTAAAAATTCTCAGAAAATTTCAGGCCATATGAATTGATGAAATAATGCTAAGTACAGAGATTCATAATCATTCATGGGGTAATGACCTTCAAAATCCAATTTTTATTATATTACCAAAATGCCATTATGGGGTTTTAAATATTATTTACATATCCAAATTTTCTGAGATAATTATACAAGGTCAAGAATGCATAAATACACTAAGTCGAATTTTTTCCTAAATTTCCTAATTTATTTTCCACCATTTATAAATAATTACAATAAAAGGATAAAATAGTAATTTTCACATATCAACTATTTAAATCCATCAAACAGAACCATAAAATTTTTTTGGGGTTTAATAATGTCACCCTTGATTTCTAAACAAAAATTGGGGATTTTATCTCATACTTAAACTCGAATCCAAATTAATGCCATTAATTAACCTAATTTCTCAAAATTCCAAATAATGGGATTTTTGATCCCAAAAATCCCAATATTTCTATGAGGGGTATATTACATCCCTATGGACCCATGGACAAAGTTTCCTTGACATGCAAAGTGTAAAAATTGTTAAATACACACTTTGGTGTTTTTTCTAAATGCACCCCAAGCCTAAGTATAGCCAAGACTTGCAAGTGCGATTACCCAACATGCAGTTGTTCAATGAGGCTGAAATTTCTGCCAGAGATATATATTTACCCAAAGGTCAAGCCACCAAAATTTGGGGCCATTTAGAGTCATATTACTCCAATTATTTCATTTATTTAATTTTGTGTATTATGACAAATACTATACAATAATGGTTCCCAAAAATTCCCATTTTTGGGCAGGGGCTAGATATGCTCTAATTGAGCACATGCCCAAAATCTTGGGTCATATGAACATCTGGTTTGGCTTGGGAATTTATTTTGATTTCTTCTCTAGCCTAGGACCAGTCCTAGAAAAATTGACCTACACAGCAAACTACTGTACCAAATGGAAACTTTAGGGTGTCAAAATAAAGGTAAGAGGTAAGGCTACATTTTTCTTTTAAAGTTCAGGGTCTAAAAATGCCTCTAAGAGGCCTGAATTTAACATGCAACATCACTGTATATATGTGACAAAATTTAAATGAAATCGAATTAAATAAATCATTAAATCGGGGGATGAACAAACGACATCCATTCATCATCCTCGATTCATCAATGACCCAGATTGGTTTTTCCTGGGCCGTATTGCTTGCATTCTTCCGGCCAGCTGAGCCACCACCACCGCCGGCTGTTGTTACCACCACCTCTACTGAGGTGGTGGCTAGCATTTCCCGGCGGTGAAGCCGTCGGAGTTGGCTCCTCTAGCGATCCCGAGCAAGGAGAAAAGCATCAGAATTTATCATTTTTCTCGCATGGTATCGGGCTAGAATGAGCCCGATGTCTCCCCAAGCTGATCTAGAAAGCTAGTACGGGTAGAGGTGAGGTGAAACACACCTGAATTAGGGCTTGGGTGCGAGTTTGGCGGCGGTGAGCAATGATCGAGCTACTCCGGGCATCTCCTTCTCAAATCCTTGTTTCTCCAGCTATTTCCTTGCTCCAGCACTTGAATTCCAGTCTATTCCTCCTTTTAAAGCTAATGGAGAGGGTAGTTTTGGCTGGGAGTGGGTGTATGAGGAGTTAAACTGAGGTGAGCTCGGTTTGGGCCTTGGATGCTTCACCCATGGTGCCAAGTGGCCACCATGCCCTGAGTCTCTCTCAAATTCTTCTTGGAGGTCAGCCAGCAAGCTTGGGCAGAAGGAATGAAGGCCACATGGCCACCTCTCATTTCCTCCTTATTTCTCTCTCCTCTTTTTAGGTGATTTCTCCAAAATGCCCCATTTGCATGTATTCTCTCTCCACATTTTGGGAGTTAGGGGCTGTACTTGACCACTTGGGTTGGTAAAGGGCCAAGTATGGAGGGCTTGGCCCAAGGGGAGTGGCTTGGGCTTCATTTCTTCTCTTTAGGTCAATTTGTTGACTTGGTTGACTTTTGAGTTGACTTGGTCAACCATGATGAGTGTGCTGGCCCCACTTGAAGTTAATGAACTCAATGGCACCACCCAACTTGGGTTTAGTCAAGGTGGCGCCTTACTTGGGCTAAGTGGGCCTATCGGTATAGGTTTGACCAGATTAGGGTTAGGGTTGACTTGGATCAACTTGGGTCAAGGGGTGACCCAATGACATGTCTTAGTGTCTACTTAGATTGTTTTTTTGGTTAGGGCAATATGGTGGGTTCATGGTGTGGCTAGGATCCCTATTTAGGCTAGTTTGACCAAGTTTGACTTGGGTCCTATAGTGGGCCCCACATGGCTACACCCCACCTTCTAGGGTCAAACCTAGCTAAAATCCCTATCACCCGCTTCATGCCTAACCCAATCAAAGTTAAGGGGCCTAATTGAAAATGGGATGTTACAAATTCCAATAAACATAAAAAATAATTTCGTCCCCGAAATTAAGTTCGGGCCTACGAGATTCTACTTGCAAGTAATCAAGGAGTTTTAAAGATAAAGCAACGGCATACCTGAAGTGAAAAGCTCTAAATATTGCTCCAAAATCAGGTCCCTCGGCTCCCAAGTGTGCTCCTCCCGTCCATGGTTGGACCACAACACCTTCACAAGAGGGACCTTCTTCTTCCGCAACACTCGGACAGTTGTATCATCAATCCGGATCGGCTCCAAACAAACTGACCGGTCAGGTGCTACCGTGCCTGCTGTAGCTGTAATGTGATGCTCTGGCCGAAGGAGAGCTCTCCGTAATGAAGAGACATGAAAGACATCATGTAGGGTCCCCATCTCTGGTGGTAGCAGCAGTCTATCGACCAAAGGACCGATCCACTCCAGGATCAAGTACAGCCCCACATACCGTGGACTGAGCTTCTTATGCCTCCACACCCGAGAGACACCTTGCACCGGACGTATCTTCAAGAATACCCTGTCTCCCCCCTGGAACTCCACCTTCCGATGCCGCGCATCGTAATACTTTGCATGCCTACTCTTATCCTCCAGCATCTGGTCCCTGATCAGTCAAATCTGAGCCTCCGTATCCTCTATATACTCTGATCCAAGTGCTCGGGGGTCTACATCCTTAACCCAAGAAAGGGGTGTCTGACATTTCCTCCCATATAACGCCTTATATGGGGCCATCATAATGCTTGCCTGGTGACTGTTGTCGTAGGAGAACTCGATCAGTGGCAATAGTCGCTCCCAGGGCTTTCCCGTGTTAAGTATGCACAACCGCAGCAGATCCTCCATAGTCCTATTTGTCCGCTTTGTCTGGCCATTGGTCTGTGGATGGAAGGCAGTGCTAAAAGAAAGCTGAGAGCCCAAATATGCCAGCATTTTCCTCCACTCCCTAGAAGTGAACTGACCATCATGATCCGAGACAATCATCTTGGGGATGCCGTGGTACCTGACAAACTACTCCACGAACAATCTCACCAACACAGCAACTGGTCTATCCTTCTGCACCGGTATAAAACGTGCCACCTTGGTCAGTCTATCGACGATGACCCAAATAGAATTGTGCCCAGAGTGGGAGCGAGGCAACCCGTGTACTAAGTCCATAGAGATGTCCTTGAACTTCCACTCTGTCACTGGCTATAATTGTCCTCCCGGGCTCTTGCACTCTGCCTTCACCCACTAGAACGTCTCACAATGTGTCACAAAATGGATGATCTCCCTCTTCATCCCCGACCAGTACATACCCCTCCGCAAATCAGCTGTCATCTTGGTGATACTGGGGTGCACTGAATAATGAGAATAGTGTGCCTCCCTGAGAATATCCTCTCGGATACCACCACCTGCGGGAATGTAGATACGACCACGGAAGTGAATTAGGGCATCAAGAAGTTAATTGTCATCCGTCTTGCCCGCTTCTAGGGCTCTGAATACTGTCTCCAATGCTGTATCTGATCTCTGTTGTGCCCGAATGCGGTCCTGAATATCACACTCCATGACTAAGGAGCCCAAGTACTCCCTGTATAGCTCTGGCTCCGACTCGGACACCAAGGTAATGTTTATCTCTTCCATCATCTGAATCAACTCTATAGCCATCACCCGGGGCTCCGGTCCAGAAGTGTCGGCCCTCCTACTCAAGGCATCCGCTACAGTGTTTGCATTCCCCAGGTGGTAGTGCATCTGATAGTATTAGTCACACAAGAACTCCATCCATCTCCTCTGCCGGAGGTTCAGATCCTTCTTAGTGTCAATGTACTTGAGGTTCTTGTGATCCGAGAAGATATCACAATGAACCTCATATAAGTAATGTCTCCAAATCTTGAGTGCGAATACTACGGCTCCGAGCTCCAAATCATGCACCGGGTAATTTCGTTCATTCTTCTTCAACTATCTCGAAGCATAAGGGATGACACGACCGTGCTGTATAAGGACAGCACCCATCCCCTGGTATGAGGCGTCAGTGTAAATCTGAAATCCTTCCTTCCCAGATGGAAGTGCAAGGATAGGGGAAGACGTGAGCCTGTCCTTTAGCTCCTGAAATGTTGCCTCACACCTCTCTGTCCAATTGAACGTTGCCTCTTTCTTTGTCAAGGATGTGAGGGGGAGTCTTATCCTTGAAAACCCCTCCACGAACTTGCGGTAGTAACCTGAGAGTCCAAGAAAACTGCGTATGTCGGAAGCTGATTTTGGCTGCGGCCAATCTCTCACTGCCTTTACTTTGGCCGGAACCACGGCCAATCCAAATCTGATGATGATATGTTCTAAGAATGCCACCTCTTGTAACCAGAACTGACGCTTCGAGAATTTAGCATATATCTGATACTCTCTCAGCTTCTCCAATACTTGTGCCAAGTGCTGTGTATGCTCCACTCTTGTCTGGGAGTAGACCAAGATGTAATCAATGAACACTATAACAAACCAATCCAGGTAGAGTTCGAAGACACGGTTCATTATACTCATGAATGCGTAGGGTGCATTCGTGAGTCCGAAAGGCATCACCGTGAACACGTACAAACTATAATAAGAACTTAAGGCTATCTTCAGAATGTCTTCCTCCAGTATTCGCAGTTGATAATACCCGGTTCGTAAATCCAGCTTGGAGAACCAGAAGGATCCCTGGAGCTGATCAAACAATTCATCGATCCGAGGCTACGGGTATGTGTTCTGAATCGTCAAACGGTTCAACTCATGATAGTCAATGCAGAGTCACAACGACCCATCCATCTTCTTGACGAATAGCACTAGTGCTCCCCATAGTGATAAACTGGGCCGAACAATCCCCGACTCCATTAGCTCCTGAAGCTAGGTTCTGAATTCCTCCAACTCTTTTGGATCCATCCTGTATGGTGCCCGAGATATGGGCCTAGCTCCTAGCACCAACTGTATCCGAAAGTCCATATCTCTAGCTGGCAGTAATCTAGGCAATTTCTCTGGGAATACATTAGAGAAATCCCGAACCATCGGGATGTCAGCAAGGGAAGCTTGTGCTCTCGCCATCTCGAAGCATATAATGTATACCTCCTCTCACTGCTGGTGGGCCTTTACAGCCTGTAGAGATGATAATAATAGGTGGGAGATAGGTCTAATACATTTGACGATGACGTAGGAGTCTCCGTACCTCAATGTGATCCTTTTCGACGGGCAATCGATCTGGGCATGATTCCAGTGCAACCACGTCATGCCCAAGATCAAGTCAAAATCTGGTAATCTCAGAACCGTCGTCGGTGCCTCAAATGCCTTGCCACCAATCTCGGCCTCCATATTGCAATGGGAAGTGGTCCGTCGCTCTGACCCATTGGGTAGACGCACCCTCAACTCTAAGCCCGGGAACCTCTCCATGCCCTCCAATCCTTCTATAAAGGCCTCGAAAACGAACGAGTGGGAGGCACCCGTGTTGAAAAAGGTACGAGCAGGCTTGCCGCTGATCATGACTATGCCTGAGGTTGTTGGGTTTAATTAAACTATTATTCTATAATATCAGGTACTATATAAATAAAATTTTAAGTTTACAATAGACTAAGGTACTTGTGATGACCTCTTCGAGAATCCTCGATTCGGCGAGGTCTAGTGCGTACATCTGCTCCTACTCCTGACCTCGGTCGTAATGTCCCCGACCTCAGCCTCGACCTCTTCCTCGGCCTCGACCTCGGCCCTGCTGAGCTGGGAGGGCCACTTGAGGTGGAGGAGGAGAAAGTGGATGAAACTGGTTCAGGCACTTCGATCTAATATATCCAGGCTGGTGGCATCCAAAACAAATCTCCAGCTAGTGGCCACAACCTTCTTGCCTCACTGGGCCATTCACCTGTAGAGGTGGGGGAGCAAGCACTGAAGGAGGCCTCTTCTCCTGCCTGAAGTTGGGACGTTGACATCCCCTACCCCTCTTATACCCCATCACTTTGCCACTTTGAGATTCCCTGCTACCCTCTCCGGATGATGTCATGTCATGTGTTCTCTTCCCTCTGTTCAATACCGTCATCGGGTCTGCCTCTAGCTTCTTGGCCATCTCGATGATCTGAGCTGAAGTGCCATGAGAGATGAACAGTAGGGCCTGCCTCAAATCATCTCTAAGGCCATATTAGAATCTCTTGGCGTACTTCCTGTCATCCAAGTCGTGGATCCCCGCGAATCTAGCCAGACGGAAGAAATCCCTTTGATACTCGATCACAGACCTGGTCCTCTGCATGAGTTTAAGAAACCTCTCTTCCAACACATCCCTGTCCGTGGTGGACACATAGTGCTCCAAGAAGGTCTCGCTAAACTCCTCCCATAAGATGTCTGTCAGCTCACTATAAGCATAAGTGGAACCTAGCATGGACTTCCACCTTCTTTTTGCATGAGCATCCAGTGCAGAGGTAGCTAGAAGAACTTCATGGCTGATAGGGCAGCTGATGCCTGCCAGCATCTCCTGTATGGCCTCCAGCCATTCTTCAGTCTTCACAGCATCCTCTATCCCGCGGTAGATCAGCGGAGACAGGCTCTTGAATGCACTCAACCTGTTCGACCCTGGGTTTGGCAGTTGTGCTGGGGCATGTTTGGCTTTGAAGGCATCTAGGATGGCCGTCAGGGTTTGCCCCATCTCTGTCTGCATAAAGGGAGTGGCAGCCGGAGGGGGAGGGACCACATTCTGCGACCTAGTGACCTGCAGAGGCTGCATAAAGGTAAGATTTATGTCAAACTTGGACTAACTCATTGCTTAAATGGACTATTTTATGTGGCTTTATTTTTACACATGGGCACACCATTGCTTCCGCTGCATAGTTTGTCCGCAAACTAATGCTCGAGCGGGGTGTTCCAGTGTTGTGGACTTCTTTCTCATATGATCGTTTGTGATACCAGTTTTGTAAGACCCCTCCCCTTACCAAGGATGATCCCGGTCTTATGCCCAGAACCGTCGCCTTACGGTGACACTAACTCACGGGTTAGTCGACACCGCAAGACACTGATTCTGCCGGCTAGTACGATTATATAACCAATCGCCCAATTTGAGAAATAGAAGTATAAAGCAGTGTAAAGATAGCTAACTAGTCCACAAGTCACAGAGCATATATATAAATATATATATATATATATATATATGAAAAAAAAATTCATCAGTCAACAATGAGTACAGAAATGAAATAAGGGCTTATGTCCTGTACATGAATTTCACCAATCTCTCTGTCTCAAATAAAAAGTGGAAGATAACCATCATCATCAACTCATCCCACTTGAGTACGCGCAGTAGTAGTAGTAGTAGTCAGTGGTAACGGTATCTGATCCTCATGTCCTGCCACCTCGTCGTGTTGTTGCTCCATCTCCTCGAGCTCCTAAAATGATGTGGTAACTGACCGTTAGTCAAAAAGACTAAGTTGTTTCCTCCGCACCTTGCCCTGCAACTCCTAGGTACCGAGCGGGAGGACGAAGCGGAGGACAATAAGGGGTATAAACTATAAACAGGTGACAGTGGCACTACACTAACTAGTATATGAGGAGTAATAGTAGTTCTACTCTAGCAGTTCTATGTAAGAAGTACAAGTGTAGTAAGTATAGTATAGAACTGAAGTAAGTAAATACTGAAGTAAAGAGCAGTAAGAAAAGCTATGCTACAACTATACTACCATCACAGAAGTACCCTAACTTATATGAATGCACATACAAACTTATAAGTTAGAGTTTCCAAAATTAACTTATCATATAAAAGAGCCCATACTAATTTATATGATAAGGATCCATAGAGTGTATGACCTAATGCGAATGAATGTATCCGATTTATGAATCATGCAAGTGTAACTCACAGACCACGACTCTGTGATCACAGACATTTAGTTCCAACATTTTGAGAGCATGCATCACTCTCAGGTACCACCGCTGTGGCTACGGCAGCAGCGGAACGGGCGCTTCCGCTTTCTAGGCGATTGTTCACACAACCAAGCCAAGTCGTCCCACATACACCTCTGTACACGTCCTAGGTGCACTCTCGAGTATCGCGTACTAATTTCTGACTACCGTCAGTCTTTTTAGGTCGGGTGTGTGTCTTCGGGGATTGTCCTACAGACCGCAGTACAAACAACATACTGGCCCATCAAAACCCACACCTCACCATAGTCATTGTACTGCCATTGGTGTGACGATTAGCCCAATACAACATGACCCGCCACTATTTTGGTTCTATGGACATGCAAGGTATCTCAACTTGAGCATTCAGCTCGTAGGACCAAACCTATCCCGAATCCCTCCAACCCTACACGGGTGAGAATGTTCCACAAATCCCTCCAACCCATCAAGGGTGAGAATGTTAGCACAAATCCCTCCAACCCTACACGGGTGAGTATGTACCATTTTCACCTAGCCTATTAGACTACTCTTATAAGACCCCCTTTTTTTTTTCTTTTTCAACCACCGGGGTCTTAGGCCCAGAACCGCCGCTTTGCGGTGACTCCTTCACGTCCTGAAGGGGTCATCACCACAAGGCGCCGATTCTGCCGGCCAATTCGATCACAGAAAAGTAGCACAATTATTGAAGTAAGAACAATGCAGTCCACAATAATAAATCACATGTAAATAAGATAAAATCTCCACGAAGGGAGTGTCCACAGAAATCATCAGAGTACTATAAATACGGGCTTATGCCCGGTACAATATGTCCTCACTACAAGTCTCTCATGCGGAAGCAAAAACAGAAACTACTCAAGGTCGAGACTCACGGTCCCGGCTGTGTGAACTCCGGAGCTAGACTGCCCCATCTCTAGGCGCACCGATCTCTGGGGCTGTTCCTCCATGCTGGGCTCCACGATCTCCTAAATGATGCGGTTCGAAAACCGTTAGTCATAAAGACTAAGCCCTATCATCCCCTACCCCTTCCCCCATGGCTCCTAGGTACCGAGCGAGGAGGAAGAAAGGGAAGGACATGATGGTAGAGATAAATCAAGAAACAGGTGACTGTGGACTTAATCTAGCAAGTTGTATCCGGTGAGCAGTTAATATGATTGTTATAATAGGTCTAGCTGTAAGAAAAGCAAATATATGAATTCAAACCTTCACTTATGCGAGAACACATAAGCAAAAGGGATCTTTTGCAAGGCTCCCATCGTATAGAGTGTCCCATACCACTAATACGTTGGGGTGTCGGTTATCAAAGAGTAATGGTTGTTATATATTGAAATTAACCTTTGATTTATAAACTTGCCCACACAAACTTATAGACCAAGGGGTCGTTTTGCAGGTCCTAATGTATAAGCGTCCCATACCACTTATACTTTAGGTGTCAGGGTTAAATGAATCGAATATGCTATGACATGCTAGTGGGTATGATGAAACATGCAAGTGCAACACACACACCCGACTCTGTGCACACAGACCTTTAGTTCCCCCTTTCGGAGCCGTTACCTCCCAGGATACCTCCGTAGTGGCAGACGGAAGCGGTGGGTTGGGCCTCGCCCACCTCCAAAACCAGTAAAAGTACCACTGGTCTGACCTATCGTACGCCTCAACGCTTGGTGCACTAAGCGGACGCCTGCGTACTCTTGCCGGCTGGCGCACCGGACTTCTGTTGGCGAAGTGCTAATCACCCCGCCGAGTCAACGATAACGGTGTCGGTGCAATCGAACTCCCCGATATCGTAAAACCCACCACCTTAACTTTCCTATTTTATGCACATGCAAGTTTAATCGTAAGCACACAAAAACCGAGCCGAAGCTCCCCGGACCAAAACGTCCGTCTCCAAACCAACCGAGCCGAAGCTCCCCGGACCATCCCGTCCGTATCCAAACCAACCGAGCCGAAGCTCCCCGGACCATCCCGTCCGTATCCAAACCAACCGAGCCGAAGCTCCCCGGACCATCCCGTCCGTCTCCAAACCAACCGAGCCAAAGCTCTCATCAATCTTCATGTGCCATCAGTGTTTGTGAAAAGTGCAGCCCTAGTTACTAAGTTACTCTTGTCGGTTTGATGTTACAGTTTACGTTAGCCTAGGACTGCCCCCGGTATACCCCGTGAAGGGCTCTCAAGGGGCACTAGGAACCAAGACGGCGGCATTATGGCCCGAAGTTCCCTTTTGCAAGGCACTTATTGTTATTGGTTGATCTCCCTTAACCCATTCCCTTCTTACATTACGATAGACTATCCTAGGGTGATTTTTAAACCTTCCACTCTTCGGGAAAAGCGATCTTTCACCAAACCCGAGCACCTCTTAACTCTAGCTATCACCACTTCTCACCACTCTTTATATTTTCCTATTGTGATTTCCTCTACATTTCCACCCAGACAAAATGTTTAACTCCAATGACTTCCTCAGATCATGTCCTATTGCATTTCACAAATTGCTATATGCAGACCGACCTAGGCTACATGTCGAACCGGTTATGCAATGATCCATTACTCATCCAAATGCCCTAAATTATTTACTGGAGACTTACCATGATATAAATGACCTAAGTCCAGAAAATGGAAATTTTCCTAATTTATTTGGCATTTAATTAAATTCCTCGAAAATCTCAAGGGCTACCGGTTTGAACATGAACTACCCTAAGTTCTCATGCAAGATGTCCAGAAAATTTATGATAAATAGTAGGTTATCCCAAAAGGTTAAATCCTAAGTACCATAATTTTTCTACCATCAAAAGGGCATGAAAACTATTTTAGAAATAATCTCTAACTTCTGTTGTTTATGAATCAAGTACAGAAAATATTCTTCCAAAAATTATAAATAATTTATGCCATGCAGATAAAGGCCTAAAATTAGCACTGGCCAAGTTTCATAATTTTCCAGCAACTATTTTATCCATAATTAATTTTTAAACATAAAAGCCCTTTCTATCATCTGTGAATAAAGTACTAGATTTACTCAACATAAAAATTCTATAAAAATCCACGGATCAATGTTCTACTGGTCAAGATCTAAATCCAGAATTTTAACTGATTATAATTAATTTAAAACCTCCAAATATTTGAAACAACAAATCGGGCTAATAATCCTTTAACACATGAAGTATGATATTTATTAATCATAAAATTTCAGGAAAATTACCATAAGTCTAAAACATTCTAAAACTCCCTCCTCCCGAGTTTCATTATTTTTGGATTAGATTTAGTGCTTAAAATAACTGAATTACATTTCTATCCTAATTCAAACTCTCAACTTCCGAGGTACTCAATTACCTCCAATTCCTTCACTATTTCAACCAGGGGGTTTTCAGCATAACATGCCACTCTCCTCCAAATTTCAAGGTCATACAAGAGCTTTTGCTCCTATGTCCTTCACAAACCTCAAAAGCCCTCATTTAAGGTTTGAGCTTGGATCCTAGGGTAAATCAACCCTAAATCACTCCATTTTCTCCAAGCGGGTTATAACACCATTCTAAGTCAGAGATCAGAAAATCAGCCTCTGTTGAGGTGATTTGACCCTTTCCAAACTCTCAGTGCACTTTTTATTAAAAGGTGTCTCATTAATGCCTAGTTAAGGGTAGAAGATTTCTCACCCAAAACTCCTCCAAATCAGTTGGAATTTTGTACAGACCTAGGTTTTATAGCCAGGGACCTCTCACCAAAATTTGGGAGCGTTTGGAGGTCATTTGACCACCTAAATAAATTCCTCTAAGTTTATTAAATTAAAACAAAAACTTTAGGCAAAAGTTCTCCAAAAATTCTCATTTTTGGAGAGCCTCTCGATATAAATATTATAGATCTCCAGTCCAAATTTCAAGTCATTTGGACATGTTATGAACCGTGGGCAACCATTTCAATTTCTGGTTAGCCTAGGTCTTGATCCCACCAAAATGAGTGCTGTGGTCAAACCACTCACCCAAATTGAATAAAATCAATTTTAAATTAAAGTAGACCCAGAGGGCTACAACTTTTGTGACTGGTCATATTTCCTAATTCGACCTCTAAGTGCCTCATTTTGCAGCCTCAAAATATATTCAAATAGTCTTTCTTTTTCATTATGGAATATATAATAATCTATATTTTATAATATTGACTCTACTGTTCATCTTCTTCCTGAACCCGAAAACAGACAGAAAAACCATTTTTCCTGTAAGCATTCCGCGATCTGTCACCGGCAGTCCGGTCACTTCCCTGGCCAGCCACCACCACCACCACCTCCGTTGAGGCGATGGCTAGCGGTCGGCGGTGGTTTGGCCGCCGGAGGTGGCGGTTTCCGGCGAACTCAAAAATACCATTTACATGGTTTTCCCATGAAAATGAGAGACGGGTCCGGCTCCGTTGAGCGCGAACCTCCTTTCTAAGAATCCTAAGATCTACCCATGAAAGAGAAGGAGCAGAGGAGGACCTTGTTCGTGGTTTGAAGGCGAGAAGAATGACTGGGTGCCATGGCGCGGTGGTGGCGTTGCTGAACTTCTCCTACAGCAAGAACAAAGGTCTGATCCGTTTGCTTGAGCGTGTAACCTTCTCCTCTGGTTCCAGGTGGGCTTTTATAAGTCAGAAAGTGGGAAGGTGAATGGGTAAAGCCTTTATGGCCATGAAGGTTCTCCCCTTAACGTTTCAGTTACAGTGAAGGGATAAGAAACGGTGGAAACTGAACAGGCGTGTCCAGCTGGCGGCTTCCTATTGGACCATATCTTCCTCATTTATTATATAATTACAGAAGGAAAATGGCCTGAAATTACTCCAGGTGTAACTTCCCACACCAGCATTTATTACCACGCGTGTTAGAATAATTTCGGGCCTGAACCGTCGTTTCGGCCAATGTCACGGGCGTGACACATAGGTCACGGGCGTGACAGGCCCGAATAGCCAATTCTGGGTTCGACGATCGTCGAACTGAGATCGACGATCGTCGATGGATGGTCACGGGCGTGACACTTTGGGTCACGGGCGTGACAGGCCCGTGTGGTTAATTCTGGGCCGACGATCGTCGATTTGAGATCGACGGTCATCGAATGGTGGTCACGCCCTAGGTCACGGGCGTGACACCTAGGTCACGGGCGTGACAGGCTCGAATGGCAAATTTTGAGGTCGGCGATCGTCGAATTGAGATCGACGATCGTTGAAGGCTGGTCACGCCCTAGTCACGGGCGTGACGGGTCGGTCACGGGTGTGACCAACCCGTGACCCGAAATATTGATCGCTTTATTTCAATTTTATGTGCTTCCTGGGGTTCTGTCACGACCAACTGACTCCTAGGGGTCTAGCCGGAAATGGGATGTTACAACTCTTGTCTACCGGTTATTATACTTAGCAATTTAAGTTTAATCCCAGGACTGCCCAGGGTATGCCCAATGAAGGGGTCTCAAGGGCACTAAGAACTAAGATGGGATGAAAAGCCCAAAGTTCCCTTTCGCAAGGATGTATACTCTTATTGGTGTCTACCCAAGATTCAAACCCAGCTTTGGTTGTTACTCTAGCATGATCCTAATGACTTAAGATGTTATTAGGAGGGTGGCGGTCTTCCACCGGCCTCCGTTATTGTTACCGTCACGGGACTTGCACTCTACCAATCATGGTTAGGATGTATCCTATAAGAGACCAACCAGGGCTTATTCCTTTAATGCAAACCTCACCTTAATGGTTAATCATATCCCCCCCGGTGGTTCTACTAGTATAGATATCTGTGTTAAACCCTACTCATGACCCAATACCACCCACAAATAGGTCTTCCAATTTCCTTGGGCCATATGTCCCAATCTATTTATCCTAGGATGGTATGGACTAATATGTTGACCATGCTGAATTTCACAATTTTCTATGTTATTTAAACCATTAAATTAAATCCTTTAATTTAATTCCCTTCGTCACTTAACACACGATGTACTATAATTAATAATCCCACTGACCTAAGGAATTTTCCTGATTTGTAATTTAGTAAAATAATACTGTCTGCCAAATACTATAATTTTCCTAACAAAGATTCAATTTATTTGGTATTTAATATTAAATCTTTATAAATGTCATTTTCCAAAGAAAGTACAGAATATACTTTACTAAAAATTCTCAGAAAATTTCAAGCCATATGTCTTGATGAAATAATGCTATGTACAGATATTCATAATCATTCATGGTGTAATGGCCTACAAAATCCCATTTCTATTATATTACCAAAATGCCATTATGGGATTTTAAATATTATTTCCATGTCCAAAAATTCTGAGATAATTATACAAGGTCATGCATGCATAAATACACCAACATGAAGTAATTTCAAAATTTCCTACTGTACTGCCCACCATTTATAAATAATTACAATAAAGGGGTAAAATAGTAATTTTCACAAATCAACTATTTAAATCCATCAAACAGAACCATAAAAATTTCCAAGGTTTAATAATATCACCCTTGATTTCTAAACAAAATTTGGGGATTTTATCTCATACATAAACCCTAATCCAAATTAATGCAATTAATTAACCTAATTTCTCAAAATTCCAAATAATGTGATTTTTTATCCCAAAAATCCCAATATTTCTGTAAGGAGTATATTCCATCCCTATGAACCCATGTCCAAGGTTTACTTGACACACAAAGTGTAAAAATGGTTACATACACACTTTGGTGGTTTTTGCTAAATGCACCCCAAGCCTAAGTATAACCAACACTTGCAAGTTGGATTACCCAACATGTAGTGGTTCCATGAGGATGAAATTTCTACCACGGGTATATATAGACCTAAAGTTCAAACCACCAAAACTTGTGGCCATTTGGAGTCATATTACTCCCATTATTTCATTTATTTAATTTTGTGTATTATGAAGAATACTATAGAAAAATGGTTCCCAAAAATTCCCATTTTGGGGCAGAGGTTAGATATGCCCAAGTTGAGCACATGCCCAAAATCTTGGGTCTTGTGGACATCTGGTTTGGCTTGGGAAATTATTTTGATTTTTGCCCTAGCCTAGGACTAGTCCTAGAAAAATTTACCTACATAGCAAACTACTGTACCAAATGGTGACTTTAGGGTGTCAAAATAAAGGTAAAAGGTAGGGAAAATTTTTTCATTTTAAGTTTAGGATCTTAAAATGCCTCTAAGATGCCTAAATTTTACATGCAACATCACTGTATATATGTGACAAAATTTAAATGAAATCAAATTAAATAAATCATTAAATCGGGGGATAAACGGATGGCATCCGTTCATCGTCCCCGATTCATCAACGACCTAGATTGGTTTTCCCTGGGCCGTATTGCCTGCCTTTTTCTGTCCATCTGAGCCACCACCACCGCCGGCGGTTGTCGCCACCACCTTCACTGAGGTGGTGGCAGCGTTTCCCGGCAGTGAAGCCGCCGGAGTTCGCTCCTCGGGCGATCCCGAGAATGGAGAAAAACATCGGAATTTCTAATTTTTCTCACATGGTATCAGGCTCGATTGAGCCCGATGTCTCCCCTAGCTGATCTAGAAAGCTAGTACGGGTAAAGGTGAGGTGAAACACACCTGAATTAGGGCTTTGATGCGAGTTTGCCAGCGTTGAGCCATGGCCGAGCTGCTTTTCCTATCTCCTTCTCAAATCCTTGTTTCTCTAGCTATTTCCTTACTCCAACGCTCGAATTCCAGCCGATTCCTCCTTCTGAATCTAATGGAGGGGGTAGTTTTGGCTAGGAGTGGGTGTATGAGGATTTAGAACTGAGGTGAGCTCAATTTGGGCCTTGGATGCTTCACCTATGGTGCAAAGTGGCCACCATGCCCTAATTCTCTCTCAAATTCCTCTAGGAGGTCGGCCAGCAGGCTTGGGAAGAAGGAATGAAGGCCACATGGCCACCTCTCATTTCCTCCTCATTTCTCTCTCCTCTTTTTAGGTGATTTCTCCAAAATGCCCCTTTGCATGTGTTCTCTCTCCACATTTTGGGGGTTAGGGGCTGTCCTTGACCACTTGGGCTGGTCATGGGCCATGTTTGTGGGCTTAGCCCAAGGGGAGTGGCTTGGGCTTCATTTCTTTTCTTTAGATCAATTTGTTGACTTGGTTTACTTTTGAGTTGACTTGGTCAACCAATATGAGTGGGCTGGCCCCACATGAAGGTAATGAACTCAATGGCACCACCCAACTTGGGTTGGGTCAAGGTGGTGCCCTACTATCGCTAAGTGGGCCTATAGGTATAGGTTTGACCAGATTTGGGTTTGGGTTGACTTTGGTCAACTTTGGTCAAGGGGTGACCCAATGACATGTCTTAGTGTCCACATAGATTGTTTTTAGGGTTAGGGCAATGTGGTGGAGTCATGGTGTTGCTAGGATCCCTATTTAGGCTAGTTTGACCTAGTTTGACTTGGGTCCTATAGTGGGCCCCACATGGCTACACCCCACCTTCAAGGGTCAAACCTAGCTAAAATCCCTATCACCCACCCCATGCCTTACCCAATCTAAGTTGAGCGGCCAAATTGAAAATGGGATGTTACAGGTACTATCAAAATATATAGTTGAATTATTTAAGTTGTATCCAAAATCTAGTAGCTGATTCTGAATCCATAAAATCTGTGAGCAACATCTGCCAACTGCTTTATATTTAGCTTCTACAGTTGATGTGGACACATGAAGTTTGCTTCTACAGTTGATGTGGACACATGAATTTTGCTTCTACAGTTGATGTGGACACATGAAGTTTGCTTCTTACAGAACCAGGACATAATCCTATCACCAAGGAACTGACATGTTCCTGATGTGCTTTTTCTGTCCACTCTGCATCCAGCAAAATCAGCATCTGAGAATCCTGTTAATTCAAATTCTGATTCAGTTGGATAATAGAGTCCAAGATTTGGGAACCCTTTATATATTTTAAAATTCCTTTTAGCAAAATATATTAGGATTCTTTAGGGTTTACCTAGAACCTAGCACAAATACATGTAGCAAATATGATATCTGGTCTACTTGTTGTGAGTTATAATAGAGACCTAACAATGACACTATAAGTTTTCTGATCAACAGATTTTCCATGCTAATCAAAATCTATCACAGTATTGGCAGCGGTGTTTTCATAGCTGAGGCATCACACAACCCAAACCTTTTTACAAGATTTTTAGCATACTTAGATTGGGAGATGAAGATACCATCAGGAGATTGCTTCACTTGGAGACCAAGAAAGTATGAAAGTTTACCCATACTGCTCATCTCAAACTTTGAATGCATAAGGTCAGAAAACCTTTTGCATAGATTGTGATCAGTTGAGCAAAATATTATGTCATCTACATAGATTTTAACTAACAAAATTGTATCTTTATGATGTCTAATGAAAAGGGTCCTATCTACAATGCCTCTAAAAAATTTATGCTCTAACAGGAAGCTAGCTAAGGTCTCATACCAAGCTCTTCGAGCTTGCTTTAAACCATAGAGAGCTTTATGCAATCTAAAGACATAAGAGGGATGAGTTGGAGGGATAAAACCTGGTGGTTGCTCCACATATACTTCCTCTTTTAGTTCACTATTGAGGAAAGCACTTTTTACATTCATCTGGTAGACTTTAAACCTCTTATAGACAGCTTAAGCTAAGAAAATTCTTATGGATTCAAGCCTTGCCACTGGAGCAAAGGTCTTGTCATAATACATTCCTTCCTCCTGTGAGTAGCCTTCAGCCACTAGCCTAGCCTTGTTCCTTATAATGTTGCTATAAACATCCAATTTATTTATGAACACCCATTTGGTTCCAATGACTGGGTAGTCTTTCTGAAAGTGTAAAGTTGTCAACCTAAATCACCTAGAGTGGGGTGAATAGGTGAATCGTAAGTCTATTTGCGGAATAAAAATTTTAACAATCTTGCGCAAGAATTCAAGCAATCACAGAAGACAAGAAGATTTATAGTGGTTCCCCAATCTTGGGTACGTCCACATTACCTCACCGATCTAGCAAATCACTAGACTCGGCTACTCCACTATCTCAGATTGAAAACAATCCTACGCGTCGGAACCAAGTTCCTACAAACTCGATCCAAATGAATCTACACTCGGAAGATAAAAACTTTCTACAACTCGAAGAGCAATGCTCCTACACTCGGAGAAAATCTTCTACAACAATAACAAAGAGATTTGGAAATACAAACACAGTAATTTCTCAGATCTGGAAAAAATAAGTCTCTAGGTCTTCTTGAACTTTGCGGCTCTTTCAGAAATGGTTGAAGAAGACGTGTAGATCTGACCTGAGAAATCTTTGACCTACTCGATAAAGGAGAGGATGAGGATCCCTTGAACATCAAGTCTTTCTTGATCGAAAACAGAAAACTCAATCAACTCGTGAGCGGCGGCTTCAGAATTTGTTCCTTTTCTTTTTGAGAGAGACGACCGATCCAGAAGATTTCAAAGGTATGGACTACCGATTCTTGTAATTGTTAGGGTTTGGTCTTAATGAAAAGACCTTATATAGGATTAACCCTAATGGTTAGAAAACACATTAATGATGACACGTGGACCAATAACGTCAAGTCATTTGAAAATCCGGCCGATCTGGACTTAAACAATTTTTTGAAAAATTTGACCTGCAGTTCTCGAGAAGTAACATTAGTTCTCGAGAACTAGTTTGATTTCTCGAGAACTATACTGTCTGGAACTAAAGTTAGTTTTCGAGACTTCTGGGCTAATACTTCTCAAGACCAATCCGGACTTCTCGAGAACCATAAGCTGACTTCTCAAGAACTATGAAGCAAAGCTTCTCGAGAACTATAAGGACTTCTCGAGAACTACTCTGGACTTCTCGAGAACTAAAAGAACTTCTCGAGAACTATGAACTAAGATTCTCGAGAACAATAAAGACTTCTAGAGAACTACACTTCTGCTTCTCGAGAAATATAGAATGCTTCTCGAGAACATCTAACTCTACTTCTCGAGAACTAAGAGGCACTTCTAGAGAAGTGGACTTAGAGAATTTTCTGAACTTAGAGAAAATTTCTCCTAGTCCTCTCTTCATAAAATGCTCCAAGTGGTTGATCATAAAGTGTATCCCAATTGAGAGGCTACACATGAGTCAACACCTTGGATCACACAGTGAGGGATTACACTGTATGGTCCTGTGTTCCTTACCCACTGTAGACTGACATTGGTCTACACCTAGCACTGAGAGAATCTGCAAACACACAACTAGATCAAGGATATAAAATACAACTTAATTCATCTTAGTTCAAGGGTGACTTCAAGCAAATCTGGGTTATTGTGGATGCAATACCCAACAATCTCCCCCTATTTGTAGAAGTCAGAACCCTCTGCACTAAGGTGAATTATAAGAACAAATAAAGAATTTGAAATGAATAATTTAATCTAAGTTCAATAAGAGATTAATTGAATAAACAATTTGGAAAAAATAGAAAATGTATATATGTAATGTTTTAGATTTTTAATCAACAACCATTTCATAAAAATTCTTAAAAACATATCAACAAGAATTCATTCTTTGCCCAGTTATTTCCTGTCCTGCTTCTCCTTCTATCTCCTTTGATAGCTGAATGGCTTTGGATAGTACCTTAGAGGCTTTGGAGGAGCTTTAGGGTTATTCTTGTCATACTCTCTATCATATATTCTTCTCTTGGTCATGGACTTCTCATATAATTCCCACTCAGAGGAGCTGTAGTGGATATTCCTGCTTTCATTAAAGTCTATGACTAATTTGAGAGTGTCAAGAATTAAGGCTTTAGAAGTAGGACTCCAGACTTCTGCAAACTCTAGGCTTTCCTTTTCTCTGAGTATGGCTTGGGGGCACTTCTGCTTGGAGATGGGCCTTCTCCATACTTCCTTTTCTTAGGGAAGTGAATTTCAGGTAGATCTTGAGGAATATCATCATCCCAAACCTAGGAATAGGAAGCAGGAGGAGGTACCAGGTCTTCTGGCCTTGGAAAAAAGGTGGGCATTTGAGATTGAGGCATCTGGCAGGATTCTCCTTCAGCAAGGGGGTTGAGGTTATGAGGAATGATATTGGGATCAACATGAAATTCAGGTAAAATCTGGTTGTGCATCCATACTGATGTGCCATAGGTATGAAATTTCACTAATTGAATTTGCTCTAAAACATTCTTATTGATTTCACTTATCTTTTCAGACCAAGCTTTGTTTGCCGCTTCAGTAAACTTATCAAAAAAAATTTCCACATGTTCTTTTACCAGGCTCTCCCCCTTTCTGAATTCTACACATAAAGTATCTATGACATCTTCTTTGAAAGTTCCCACTTCTTAACAGATTTTCATAACATGTTTTTCAGCTTACTTGTCTAACTGGATTTGGTTATTGGCCAAAGATAAAGATTGTTCAATTACCTGACCAACACTAGTAATGGTGTTGTCACAACCCGCATTTTCCCAACAATTAAATTAAATCAGAGTATGGGAAAATACGCGCCGTGATGCCACGTCGTGCAGGGGATAACTGCAGACGCTCAGGCAGGGCTCCAAACTCTACGGTTTTAAAAGAAAACATATGTTATCATTAACAAAATCCCGTTTAAGTTGAGAAGATAGCTGTATCCCTCGGCTTAGTCGATCATCTAGTCCACGGTCTACCATATAATTATACGCTTGTGGAAGATATTTGATTAGATTGACTCTAACATCCTACATGAGTATAAATGTCCCCGAGGAATAACTCATGCTATGTAGACTCTAGATTTATAATAAGTATATGAAAAGTCTTTACGCTAATTAGAAAGTAGTGACTTAGTTTGGAAAGAAGTTGCATGGATGCTTTACTATTAATAGGTTTTTTTTATAAGTCAAAATACTTAACATGCAGTCCTAGCAAGGAATCATCCTAGAGAGCAAGTTATCTAAATCAAAACATAAAAAACTACTACAGCCAGCAAGTGTCAAAAATCAACAATCCTGTGGGCGTCAACAACCTGACACGAACCCACAGTATTAGGTATGTCTGAACTAAGGAAAACAACTAAAAAGACAAACTACCTCGCTATGGCGAGGTGCAAAACCACAGCCAACACTGCTGCTCAGAAAACCAAAACTAGCTCCACTATCTGCTACTGCTCTGAACCTGAGGCATTCCAAAAAAAGAACACCTCAGCAAGAAGGTACAAGTAGTGGCAAGAAAATAAATAAAGTAGACAAATGAACAAGGTCGAAAGGGGTACCAACCCAGGACCCAAAGTACTGAAATAAGGTACAAAACAAAATTAGAGAAATAGAACTTACGTGAATCGTCACGTACAACCAATCATGCCAGATACCCAAGGCAGGGGGAAAACAAAGGCATGAATAAATCATGAGAAATAAACTAAAAAAAAACAACTTTATTAGCCGCGTGTGGTCAACTCTATCTAAACAGGCAGGGTGCTCACTAATAAGGACACACCCCTCACAGATGTTAAAATCCGTCTAATTGCGGGGGAGACTTATACACTCCACTAGTCGCCGCAGGATGCCCAACCACCAATAGAGTTGCACTACCACTAATAAAGGAAAACAAACCTTGCGGTCGGTGGATTTGCCCACAAACACCCGCAAGAACGAGTCACTAGGAAATAAATCACAGGATTTGGCACATCGGATTCTACTCGATATATTCTAGGTTAAAAACACGGTTGATCAACCTCTAGAAACGATTTACGACCCTAGGTAATTTCTAATGCGATAAATAGGGCGATAAAAGCCCACAATAAAACCCTACATCGTATTTCTACAACTCCACAAGACGAGATTTTTTCGTGCCAAAAACTAAATAAAAACCAAGAAAACTCATACGGAAGACTCAACAAGCATACTAGACCGAATATCAAAAGTGCACAAGGATTGAGAACTAAAGTTTAACCGTTACCATCGAAATCGGACGAGAGGGAAGGAGGGAAAACCACTACTTGCCTTGGTTGCACCGGAAACGTTCTCTGAATCGTTCCACGCCGTAGATCGGGGCAAAAGAACTCAGGAGAAGTAGAAATCTAAACAACAATGGCGGAAAAGGGGTTAGGGCTGAAAAACCCTAACAAGAAAACTCACGGAAAGAGGAAGAAATTACCACGATAGCGTAGCTCTCGGTGAGAGCTTTCCGGATCTACGATCGGTTGAAGATTCCGAGCACCGGAGCTCCGTCGGCGGCCACCGGAAGATTCACGAAATGGAGAAACTTATCTCTCGCCACTGGTCTGGTTCGGAATAGAAGTATCGGAGAAGATGAAGTTATATCCTAATAACCTAAGAGAAAATTATATATATAGTTTTTTTTTTCTTTTATAAAAATTTCAACTTAAAAGGGACAGTCTCGGAAATATCAAAAATAGGCATTCAAGATGACCTCAAATCGAAAAGTGGTCAACATAAAAGTTGTAGATCTCGTCGAGACGAACAAAATTCATGTTGACAATTTTTTGATAAGATGCCGTTTTGACCATCAAAACGGCGCTCTAACGCTGACAGGAAAGGAATACTCGAGTGGCAGCATACATACTCGAGTAGAAGCATACATACTCAAGTAGAAGCATACATACTCGAGTAGAATCATATATACTCGAGTAGGAGTTCAAATATACTCGAGTAGGAGTTCATATACTCGAGTAGGAGTCCATATACTCGAGTAGGAGTCTATATACTCGAGTAGGAGCACCATACACGAGTTCCAGCAGAATAAACGAGAATAAGGGTTCAAGATGACCTCAAATCAAAAAGTGGTCAACATGAAAGTTGTAGATCTCGTCGAAACGAACAAAATTCATGTTGACCATTTTTTATACGATGCCGTTTTGACCATCAAAACGGCGCTCTAACGCTGACAGGAAAGGAATACTCGAGTGGCAGCATACATACTCGAGTAGAAGCATACATACTCGAGTAGAAGCATACATACTCGAGTAGAATCATATATACTCGAGTAGGAGTTCAAATATACTCGAGTAGGAGTTCATATACTCGAGTAGGAGTCCATATACTCGAGTAGGAGTCCATATACTCGAGTAGGAGTCTATATACTCGAGTAGGAGCAGAATACACGAGTTCTAGCAGAATAAATGAGAATAAGGGTTCAAGATGACCTCAAATCGAAAAGTGGTCAACATAAAAGTTGTAGATCTCGTCGAGACGAACAAAATTCATGTTGACCATTTTTCCATACCACTCCTATTTGACCTTCTAATTAGCGCCCGAACACCGACACAAAAATAATAATAATAAAAACGGTCGAGATAAAGGCTTGAACTCTCGAGATTTACATACAAATTTGCCAAAATACGTATAGGACTCGAGAAAACAACTAGGATCGATTAGAGTCAAAGGGAGAACGCTCGAGGAGAAAATTGACGGGATGAACCCAACAACGAATTCGAAATCTAAATCCGACGAGCCATTCCTGAGATAAAAATTTCCAAATACAATGACATAAATACTCAAAACTTCAATCGCGCGCCGAGACTCCAAAAAATGCTCGGATTGCGACGAAACTTGACGAGCAAGTTTAAAATTACTCAACTTAAACCTCATGGAAATATTTTCTGATTTCGACAAAAATCCAAGAAATTGGCCGACTCGACCGAACGGACGCGAAAATGCCTTATCGGCGATGCGCCGTCAACCCGACGTTAAAAGTAACGCCATGACGTCATAAATATGACGATACCAAAACCAAACAAAATCATCGAAAAAAATCAGGGGCGTTACAGGTGTGATCTATAGCTTAGCCACCAATCTAAAACAGACTTTTGAGAGAGTCAGTGTTATGTTATATTTCAGCAAATCCTCGGCTCATTTCTTTTTCCAGAGCAATTACTTTGTCTTGCACTATATTCAGAGAGTCATCAAAATGTTTCCTTTTTTCAGCCAGCAAAATTTCAATCTTACTCAAAATGTCAGAAGAGAGAGGGGCATCAACAGCAGCAGTACTAAAAGTAACAGCACCGTCAGAGATACTTGGAGGTGGAGGAGGAGCTACCCAGGGAGGGATCTCTTCCACTACCACAGAGCACTTGGCTCTTACAGTGTGAAGGACTGTATCAGCCTCCTCATCAACAATTTTGGGGAGGGAGAAGTCAAGGCTCTTGAGAGGGGCTTCCACCTCTTCATGTTCTGGCTCATACTCTTCAGAGAGAAGAATGGTCTCTTGTGCTAAAGTGTGTTCAGCTGGAGTAGAATCTTTCCTTGGAGAGGGAGAAGGAGTTGGAGCTGGAGTATCTTGGGGTGAGGATGGTGGAGATGGTTCTTTTGATAGTTATACAGTGATTTTTGTGTTTAGGAGATGAAGTGGTTCATCTGATGTGAGTTCTTCAACCATACTGTCAATTGCTTCAGTTGTGTTCTTGAGGGTTTCCTGTACTTGAACATCTGAGAAGGTGGCATCTGGAAGATCTACCACTGAGCTTTTGAGAGGAGATCTCACTGTGGGAGGAGGAGAAGGAATCCTGGCATCTTGAGCAGAGAGTGCAGGCTCCCCCTCAGTTGCTGCACCAGAAGGTTCAGCAACATCATGTGAAGGAGGAGATGGGGTCCTGACCTCTGAGGCAGAAGCTGCAAGTTCTTTAGCTAACTTCTTAGGATTCTTTAGCTTTAATTACCATCTTTGGATGGAGGACAATGAAATCTATTTCAGGTGATGGATCTGAGTACCTTTAGAGGTTTTGAAGGTGACAGGATCGATCTCACGCAGCAACAAAGAAATTATCCTTGCAAACTTGGGATCTTGGACACTGTCCCTGATCATATCAAATAACATCATTCCATATTGGAATTTCTTCCTGCAGATAATAGCTATCATAACATCAAATATATCATTGGTTATAAAACCAATGGACCCTGTTTTGCACCACAAAATCTTTCCAATTATGTCTACCAGAATCTTGCCTACATCATTCAAGGCATTCCTACTTAATGAGATGATATCCAAAGAAACTCCACAGAAAGAGCAAATTCTGTAAGAATCTTTAGTTGTTAGGTCATCCTCTTCATCCACAACAGGAAGCTTTAGGAGCTTTAAAACTATGGTTTTGTTGAACTTTATTTTGATCCCCCTGACTTTTGATTTCAAAACTGTACAATTTCTCCTTACCTTGGCATTCCTGAAGAATTCCTCTACATCTAGAAATAAAATCATGCAAGGTTCTGAAAGAACGAACATCAGACCGGCTGTTTTCAAGAGAAGGAGCAAGTTCTTGAAGTCATCAGAAATGTCTTCTATCCCTACAACGACGAGTTCACTATTGACTCCTATTTTCGAACTCTGTACCATGGACACTGACGGCGGTGACGGACGGAGTGACAGAAGACGACTGCGACGGACGGAGCGCAAGAAGATGGCTGCGACGAAGCATTTTGTCGGGGGAAGACGAAGAGTTTTCGAGAAGACTGATGTCGAAATGGCGGTCGATTTAGGAATTATAAAATAATATATATATATATAACCCTAGTAGTGTCAATTAAGTGTATAATTAATCTAGGATTAGGGCTAAAATCAAGCGGGTTTTCGAAATAGAGGAAATTAATCAGAAATCGGAAAAAAAGGACGAGAATTTCTCGAGAGGTGGGGTTAGTTCTCAAGAACTATCAGAGGACTTCTCGAGAAGTATGATATTAGTTCTCAAGAACTTAAGAAACTTCTCGAGAGACAGATCAAAGTTCTCGAGAAGTAGTCTGAGTTTTCGAGAATTAGTACTTTACTTTTCGAGAAGTAGACTGAGTTTTCGAGAACTACCTTCCTCTTGAGAAATTTCTTACCCTTTTGAAGTATCCTCGATTCATGACCTTTGAATTGATTTCCTGTGACTTATCCTTCTTTGTTCAGCATCCCAAGTTCAGTTTTTAAGAAATTGAACTTGGTCTCGTCCAGCGGCTTCGTGAAAATATCTGCAACTTGCCGATATGTTGGCACGTACTGCAGATCAGCATCCCTTTGCTCCACGTGCCCCTGATGAAATGATATCTGAGCTCGATGTGCCTTGTCTTGCTGTGTGATACTAGGTTGTTTGCAATTGCGATTGCGCTGGAGGAGTCGCAGAACAATGGAATGTCTTTTACCTTCATATTGTAGTCTTCTAGCTGGTTCTTTAGCCAAAGCAACTGTGCACAATAACTGCCGGAAGAAATGTATTCTGACTCGGTCGTTGAGATTTCAACACAATTTTACTTTTTGCTGCTCCATGAGATATGCCTTCTTCCAAGGAACTGACACGTCCCGGAAGTGCTTTTCCTGTCATCTTTTCTACCTGCAAAGTCTGCATCTGAAAAGCCAATAAGTTCGCTGTCATTACTTCTTGTGTACCATAAGCCAAGATTCAGTGTACCTTTAAGGTATCTCAAAATTCTCTTTGCAGTAGCATAGTGAGATTCCTTAAAGTTCACTTGGAATCTAGCACAAACACATGTAGAGAACATTATGTTTGGTCTACTGGCAGTAAAGTAGAGCAAGGATCCAACTATGCTTCTGTACTTAGTTTCATCAAAAGGTTTCCCTTTCTAATCCTTGTCCAGAGATATAGTTGAGGCCATTAGAGTCCTCATTGAGGTTGCACTCTCCATTCCGAATTTTTTAATCAACTCCTTGGCAAACTTCATCTGTGAGATGAAAATTCCATCTTCAGATTGTTTCACCTGAAGTCCTAAGAAATACTTCAGCTCTCCCATACTACTCATTTCAAACTTTCGTTGCATAAGTTTAGAAACCTTTTTGTAGAGGTTGTCTTCTGTACAGCCAAAAATAATTTCGTCGACATAGATTTGCACTAACAAAATCTTGCCTTTAATTTCCCTAAGAAATAATGTCCTATCTATCTTTCCCCTTGTGAACTTGTTCTTGAGGAGAAAGGTAGATAGCGTTTCGTACCAAGCATGAGGAGCTTGTTTCAAACCGTACAGCTCTTTCGATAACAAATAAACATACTCAGGAAAGTTAGGATCAACAAAACCTGGGGGTTGTTCCACATATACTTCTTCCTTTATGTCACCATTTAGGAAGGCAGACTTCACGTCAATTTGGTAGACAGTGAAGCCCTTCAGTGCAGCATAAGCTAGGAATAGTCCGATGGCCTCCCGCCTTGCCACTGGAGCGTATGTTTGGTCGAAGTCGATCCCTTCTTCTTGACGATATCCTTTGGCGATGAGTCTGGCCTTGTTATTTATGATTGTTCCATCCTCGTCCAACTTGTTTTGGTAGACCCATTTCGTTCTGATGACATTCTTATCATGGGTTCTATGAACTAGTTTCCAAACGTTGCATCGCTTGAACTAGTTCAATTCTTCTTCCATGGCCAAGATCCATGATGCGTCTAAGTTGGCTTCCTCAAACTTCTTTGGTTCAACCTGCGAGAGAAAACTTAAATATAAATTCTCGTTAGTTGTACCTTAACGAGTTCTGACACCATCCCGGGGATCTCCTATGATCTGGTTCAATGGATGATCCTTCAGATGTCTGAGCTCTAGGTTTCTGGCATCTGGAACTTTGTCAGCCACTGGAGTGACTTCATCAACTTGGATGTTTTCTTCATCTTGATCATCTGCCTCTCCAATTGGGGTTGGAGTAGTGATCTTGAAGAACTTTTCTCTTTCAACTTCAGTCGATTCATCCAAGCTGATCTCTTTAATCCTTGTACCTACATCTTCAACAAGCACACTAGACGATTTTCTTTGTAGCAATCTCGTCTCATCAAATACAACATGTATGGATTCCTCTACAACTAGTGTTTTTCTATTGAAAATCCTATATGCCTTACTATGTCTATTATATCCTACAAAAATACCTTCAAAACTTATCTCAGTAAACTTGGTAGTATGATACTTACCATTGTAAAGTACGAAGCATTTACAGCCAAAAATTCTAAAATATGATACAGTCGATTTCCTGCCTTTTAGAAGTTCATAAGGTGTCTTATCATGATTATTGTTTATGAGGGCTCGATTTTGCACGTGACACGCAGTGTTGACGGCTTCAGCCCAGAAGTATTCCGGTAGTGGAGCGTCACTCAACATGGTCTTGCAGGCCTCTATGAGTGTTCTATTCCTTCTCTCAGCTACTCCGTTTTGCTGTGGAGTACAAGGAGAGGAAAATTCATGAAAGATACCAAGATTTTCAAAAAATTCTGTCATGGCCCCAGACTTAAACTCAATTCCATTGTCACTTCTGATTTTGACTACGGAATAGTTGTATTCATTCTGCACCTGCCTGACCAAATTTATAAAGATATCGAAGGTATCTGACTTATGTTTCAAAAAGAACACCCACGCAAAGCGCGAGTAGTCATCAACAATTACCAACGTATAATCCTTACCTCCTAAGCTTCTAATTTGCAGTGGACCGAACAAGTCTATATGAAGTAGGTGTAAACACCTATTGGAATTTTTGCCTATGATGCTTTTAAAGGTAGCCCTTATTTGCTTGCCTTTTACGCATGCATGACAAGGTATCTCTTTGACGTTCTTGACATTTGGGGCATCACGTACTAAGTTCTGGGAGAATAATTTATTAATAGTTTTAAAATTAATATGTGCTAGCCTCTTGTGCCATTGGTCACCAAGAGCCGCACTATCTTTTGCTAAAAGACACACTGGTGTAGAAGAGTCTATACAAATGAAATTTAAGAAAAATATGTTCCTGCTTCGAGTGCTTGATAGAATTATTTCCATATTGTCAACAGACTTTATCAAGCACCTGTCAGCGTGGAACTCAACTATGTATCCCTTGTCGCATAATTGACTTATGCTTATGAGATTGTGTTCCAATCCCTCCACATAAGCTACATCCGAAAAGGAGACACTACCGTTAGTGATCATACCATAGCCTTTAGTTATCCCTCGGTCTTAACCTCCAAAGATGACCTTTGGTCCGTTGCAGACTGAAGTGAGTAGGCTTCTTGTCCCGGTCATGTGCCGAGAGCATCCACTATCCAAGTACCAGATTGACATTTTTGTGTACTTTGGACATACCTTCATTCATAATCACTTTGCCTTAGGAACCCAAACTTGTTTGGGTCCTTGGTCTCATGTTAGAACACTCCCCTTACGAGGATTAACATCATGAGTGGTCATTCTCATGTTGCCAACTTGAGGAGTTGCAACATTTCTAGGATTAAACCAACAATCGATGGCAAAATGACCAATTTTGCCACAACACCAGCAGTCGAACCCGTTGTATCATTACCTTAGGAACTCCTTCTTGACCTTCTGGGATTCTGGTCCAGCAGTGGTAGTATTCTTGGAGGAATAAGCTTCATGATGATGGAAATCACATGATTTCTTGTCCATCACAGACTTTTCTACAATGGTTTTTACCTTTGGTGCTTTCTTGAAGTTATGACCATGATCATAAGGACCATAGCTCTAAAGAATAACTTCTTCATAAGGTGCCTTAAAGACACTCTCACCAAAGTTTATGGGGGCGAGTCCATCCTTGGTAGCGAGACTTTGGCTCTACAAAAGTAGGCCTAGTCAAGTGACCGTAGGACGAGCCAAGATCAAACTCATTGGTTGGGAATATGACTTTCTTGAAGGCGATTTGATCTTGAGGAGCTTTTCCCTTTGCTTTGGTTAAGGCCTTCTTGGCGGCCTTATTTTTCCTTTGAGCCTTATTTCTCCTAGAAGATTTACTAGGAGCACCCTCATGGCCTAGTCCAGCACCCTTGGCCGTAGTTCAAAATTAAGCAATCAGTGGAAGAACATTCTTTGGTTTGGAGAAACTTTCAACAAGTTTCTTTTAAGCTTCGAGTTGTTCTTCCTACTCTTTGATGATTTTCTTTTTAAGGTCGAGGTGCTCTAGAGCTTAATTGTATTCCTCAATGTCAAGATTGAAGTTCTCTTGAAGAGAGTCAGTCTTAGCGACTTCTTCTCTCAAGCTGCTCTCAATAGCCTTTAGATACTTAATCTCTTTTGCTTGAGTTTTCACGACTCGGCGACATTTGTCGTAAGTCATGATCAACTCCTTGTACTAAGCCATAAGTTCCGACTCATCGTCAGAAGAGATGTCCTCATGATCATGCTCAGAACTTTCAGATTCATAGAGAGGAGTGTGAGATTTTACCTCCCCAGTGAACTGGGGCTCTTGTTCATCATCTGATTTAGCCATTATTCTAAAGTAGGCTTCCTCTTCTTCACTTGACTCAGATGAGTCAGAGTCACTAGGAGTCTTGCCCTTCTTGGCTATCAGGCTCTTCTCTGTCCTCTTCTTGCTGTACGAGGACTTCTTCTCTTCTCTTCTTCCACCCTCCTTCTTCTTGTGGGGGCAGTTAGCTATGACGTGACCTGGTTTGTTACAATAGTAGCAGACAATGTTAGTAGAAATCTATTTGTTCTGTTTAGAGGTATACCTGTCATGGCTACTTGAGCCTTTCTTTCGCTAATCACCGTCATGTCGTGATCTTCTGTATGAGGCATCCTTGCCCCTCCACTGCTTCTTCTTGTTCAAGAATTTCGTGAACTGCCGTAAGAGCAACGAGAACTCTCCTTTAGATAGTTCTAAGCCCGACGCTCAGAGTTTTCATCTTCACTCACTTCTTGAGCAGGTGCTGGTGAGGCAGCTTTGCCCTTCCTTGAACTGTCAGCCTTTAATGCAACCGACTTCTCTTTTGAGGAGAAGTGACTTTACTCTTCTTCAGCTTTTCTAGATTTGATCTGCAGTTTATAGGGCGTCAGCTTGGCAAATAGATTCTGTGGGTTTGTCTAAGCTAGTCTGCCAAACTCTTTGATGACACAGACTTTGTTGTCCCATTCCTTTTTGAGAGACCTTAGAAATTTATCATTCAGCTCCCTATTAGTGAAGACTCGGCCATACACTCTTAGGCCATTTACTATCTTGAAGAAATTCTCAAAAGTATCTGCAATGGTCTCCTTTGACCCTTGCCTGAAGGCTTCATATTTCTAGTTTAGTAGGGATCTTCTATCATCCCTCACTTCTTCAGTACCTTCCATCAGAGTTACTAGAGACTGCCACATCTCCTTAGCCGATTGGCAGTGAATCAGATTCTGCAGCATCGAGTCATCGATTGCACTTGCAATAATATTTTTATCTTTCTTGTTCAAAGAAACAAGTGCAATCTCGTCCTTATCTAGATCCATCAATTTCTTAGGAACCTTCTTGGTTGGATCTATAGTTGAGGTAGTCATGGGGACGTAAGGACCTTCTTCAACAATTATGAAGATCCGGGGGTCCACAGCTTCCATGAAAAATTTTATTCTCTCTTTCCACATGGGAAAGTTATTCTTTGTGCATAGGGGAAGTTTGGCAAAATCTTTGGCCTTGTCCATTGCTTGAATATCCAAGTGACAACTTTCGAGAGGAAATTGAGCAAGGTGTTAACCTTTTAACGACGAACCTCCATCTGATACCAATTGAAAGTGTAAAGTTGTCAACCAAAATCACCTAGACGGGGGTGAATAGGTGAATCGTGCGTCTATTTGCGGAATAAAAATTTTAACGATCTTGCACAAGAATTCAAGCAATCACAGAAGACAAGAAGATTTATAGTGGTTCCCCAATCTTTGGTATGTCCACTTTACCTCACCGATCTAGCAAATCACTAGACTCGGCTACTCCACTATCTCGGATTGAAAACAATCTTACGCCTCGGAACCAAGTTCCTACAAACTCGATCCAAATGGATCTAAACTCGGAAGATAAAAACTTCCTACAACTCGGAGAACAACGCTCCTAAGCTCGGAGAAAATCTTCTACAAAAATAACAAAGAGATTTGGAAATGCAAACATAGTAATTTCTCAGATCTAGAAAAAATAAGTCTCTAGGTCTTCTTCTTGAACTTTGCGTCTCTTTCAGAAATGGTTGAAGAGGACGTGTAGATCAGACCTGAGAAATCTTTGGCCTACTCGATCAAGGAGAGGATGAGGATCCCTTGAATAGCAAGTCTTTCTTGATCGAAAATAAAAAACTAAATCTACTCATGAGCGGCGGCGGCGGCTTCAAAATTTGTTCCTTTTCTTTTTGAGAGAGACGACCGATCCAGAAGATTTCAAGGTACGGACTACCTCTTCTTGTAATTATTAGGGTTTGGTCTTAATGAAAAGACCTTATATAGGATTACCCCTAACGGTTAGAAAAGACATTAATGACGACACGTGGACCAATCACATCAAGTCATTTGAAAATCCGGCCGATCTAGACTTAAACAATTTTCTGAAAAATTTGACCTGCAGTTCTCGAGAAGTAACATTAGTTCTGAGAACTAGTTTGATTTCTCGAGAACTATACTGTCTGGAACTGAAGTTTGTTTTCGTGTCTTCAGGGCTAATACTTCTCGAGACCAATCTGGACTTCTCGAGAACCATAAGCTGACTTCTCGAGAACTATGAAGCTAAGCTTCTCAAGAACTATAAGGACTTCTCGAGAACTACTCTGGACTTCTCGAGAACTAAAAGAACTTCTCGAGAACTATGAAGCTAAGCTTCTCGAGAACTATAAGGACTTCTCGAGAAATACTCTTCGTCTTCTCGAGAACTATAGAATGCTTCTCGAGAACATCTAACTCTACTTCTCGAGAACTAAGAGGCACTTCTCGAGAAGTGGACTTAGAGAATTTTATAAACTTAGAGAAAATTTCTCCGAGTCCTGTCTTCATCCCATACTACAAGTGGTTGAACATAAAGTGTATCCACACTGAGTGGCTACACATGAGTCAACACCTTGGATCAAATAGTGAGAGATTACACTATATGGTCCTGTGTACCTGACCCACTGTAGACTGACATTGGTCTACACTTAGCACTAAGAGAATCTGCAAACACACAACTAGAACAAGGATATCAAATACAACTTAATTCATCTTAGTTGAATGGTGACTTCAAGCAAATCTTGGTTATTGTGGATGCAATACCCAACACTTTGGGTCTAGTAACCAATTCCCAAACTCTACATCTCTCAAATTGATTGAGCTCCTCTTGCATTGCAATGATCCAGTGGGGATCTTGCTCAGCATCTTTAATTTATTGGGGATCATGTTTAGAGAGAAAACAAGCAAGCATTAAGTATGGGTTGAGTTTATGGCTTGTTTGCACACCAACTGATTTTTCTCCAATCAATTGAGATATGGGATGATCTCTAAGTGTGATAAAATCAGTGGGAGGAGTTGAGTAATAGCTTATGGGATTAATTACTCTTGCGGAATTGGTTTAGGTGTTTGGAAAGTGTCAGCAATATCCAAGCTATCTACTTCTATGTCATCTTCAACAGCTTATGGAGAGGGATTAGATAACACCTCTTGGGTGAGGTTTATATCATCCAATCTCTCACACAAGTGAGGTACCTGCAAAGAGTTATTGGTAGAAATTTCTTTCTCCATATAAGACATGTTAGCTTAATCAAAAGTTACATGAACAGATTCCTCAATTTTCAAAGTGGATTTATTAAACACCCGCTAAGCTTTGTTGACTTGGGAATATCCTTGAAAAATTCCCTCTGTCGCCTTAGCTTCGAACTTTTAAATATATTTCCTTTCATTGTTCTGAATATAACATATACAACCAAATATTTTAAAATTGGTGATTTTAGGTTTCTTCCCTTTGAGCAATTCACAGGGATTCTTATTCTTATGTTTATGTATTAAAATCCTGTTCAGTACATAATTTGTTGTGCTCATAGCCTCTGCCCAAAAGGATAGGGTATATAAGCATCTGCAAGTAATGTCCCAACAACTTCAATTAGGTTTCTATTTTTCCTTTCAGCTACCCCATTTTGTTGATGAGATCTAGGAGCTGAGAAGAAATACCTGATACCTTCCTTCTCACAGAACTCTTGCATAAGAAGAGACTCAAACACAGTACCATAATCACTTCTTATCAATGCAACTTGAGTAGAGTACTCAATCTGTATGGTCTTGATAAAATCTATAAGAATCTTGAATGTATCTGACATAGATCTCAGAAAGAATACCAAAGTGAAGCTTGAGAAGTCATCTACAACTACTAGAGTATAAGATTTCCCTCCTAGGCTTTGTACATCAATAGGGCCAAAAAGGTCCAGATGTAGAAAGTACAAGATCTTAGGTGAATGACTCTTATTAACTGATTTAAAGCTAGATTTAGTTTGCTTGCCTAATTGACAAGCCCTGCAGAGGCCTTCCTTCTTGTAGGGACCAGAAGATAATCCTCTAACAAGGTTGTCTTTAAATAACCAGCAATGTTTTTCAGATTAACATGACCTAATATTTTATGCCATAATTCATTCTGATTACTAACAAGATTAAATAAACAAATATCTGATGTTGCTGATTGAAAATTGACTACATATATGTTGCCTTGTCTATTTCCAATTAAAACTGTTTGGTTTTCTTTAGTAGAAATAATACAGGAGCTTGAGTTAAAAGATACCTGATAACCTTCATTACGTAGTTGACTTATGGACATGATGTTATGTTTCAATCCACTTACATATGCAAACTTTTTGAAAGTAACTTCTCCTATCTTAACTTCTCCAAAGCCTTCAGTCTGGCCACAATTTGAGTCACCAAAGATCACCTTTGGTCCCAGCTTGGACTTGTAATTATTTAGGTTGTCCTTGCTTCCAGTCATAGGCTTTGAGCATCCACTGTCCAGATACCATTGTTGATAAAAGTTGGACTGCTCTTTACCTGCAAAGGTAAAAATTAGTTGTTCCTTACCCAGATTACCTTGGGCCCTTTAGTTTCCGGATAGGAAAATCTTTATATAACAGAAAATTCAGGTTGAGATTTATATCCTAAGGGATGGTATCTCGTAGGTGAAATTTCCCAATTAGCAAATGGATTAATAGGTTTTCTTATTTGATTAAAATTTCTGTTAAAGTTATGATTTTTGTAAAGTCTGACTGGGTTCGACGAAGTGTTGTAAGTTTGTCGATCGGAGTCCGACGAGATGGGATGAGATCATCGATCACTGCTCAAAGAATGAATACATTCATTTTTTTGTGCACCAAGTTTGTCGATGTCTGCTCGAAGAACCATACAAGATTCGTCGATTGTAGTAAGACGAATTATTATAGATATTGTTGGCGTTCATAGATCGTCGATCAGATTTCGACGAACTAGCCACATTTCATCGATTTGAGTTCGACGAAATCTTTTGAACATTATTTATATTTAGATTTTTATTGTTTCTATTCTTTTGATTTTTAGATTTAGGTAAGCCTTCTGTTGGTTGCTTATTGTATATTACCTCTTTACCTTTTTTAGATATAAATTTTATAGGAGTTGAAAGAATATTTTTCTTGAGAATAAGGGGCAAGCTTGATGAAGCACCTAAGCCCAACTTTCCATTTAGCCTATCATTGATTGTGCTTGTGATGTCCATCAGCTTAAGGTTTCTCCCATTGAGAGATTCCTCAAGTTGCATGGCCTCACTTAGTTCTGTTTTAAGAGAAATAATTTGTTCATTTGCTAAAACTAAATCATCATTAAGCTTAATATTTTCAGCAAGTAGATTATCAAGTTCAGTTTGCCTATGTCTAAGTATCTTAATTTCTTTTTCAGATTTTATTAGGTCATTGCATAAGGCCTTGAATTCATTTTTAAAATCAACAGAATTAAAATTAAAGGAAGATATTACCTGGACTTCTTTTGATTCTAATTCCTCATCAGATTCTTCATTTTCTGACTTGCTGCAAAAAGCATTGATTACCATAAGGCAGACTTCCCTTGCCTGGGCTTCTTTCTCATCTTCACTGGACCTGGAATATGAAGTCTTCTCTTCTATTTCACTCAAGGTTTTAATAATGAAACTTTTCTCCTTTCTTTTATGCTTGTTGGAGGAATGTCTATTGGAGTGTTTGTTGGAATGTTTCTTGTTCTCTTTTTCATTCTTCAGCCTCTTTTCTGTGCCTCTGGGCATTCAGGGAGAATGTGCCCAGGTTTTTTACATCCAAAGAAGACAATCTCCTTACTAGTAGTTCTGTCATACTTATGTTTATCATCACTTCTTGATGATTTCCTTCTGAAGTACTTCTTGGCCAACTTGTAAAATATCTTGGCCATAAAACTCATCATCTCTTCATTGGCAGGAAGGGTTTCTGATTTTTCTGTTGCTTTGAAAGCAATATTGTGCTCCTTCCTTGAAGAGGTTGAGGCCTTCAGTTCAGCAGCCTCTCTAGTATTGATTAACTGCTCATAGGATTTTAGCTTTCCAAGGAGAGATTCAGTGGATATCTCATTCAAACTTTTGGCATCCTTGATTGGCCAGATCCTAGAATTCCATGTATTGGGGAAGCATATTTGGATCTTGTCATTAATCTCAGTTAAGGAAATATCTTTATCCAAGGTATTTAGTTCATTGATGATAACATTAAGCCTGTTATACATCTCAGCCACTATTTCAGATTCCTCCTTTTTGAAGTTCTCATGTTGAGATATTAGGAGGGATCTTCTATACTTTCTCTCATCTATTGAGCCTATCACCATCTGGTTTAGAGAATCCCAGATTTGTTTTGCTGAATTGCATTCAGCCACCTTTTGAAATATGTCATCTGACATAGTTTGAGCCAGTATATTCATAGCTTTTGCATCAGCTATTTTGGCTTTCTTTTGTGCATCAGACCATTCAGATGGTGGAACAACATGTGTACTGGAGATAGAAGTAGTTATTATCACTAGAACTTGTGGTCCTGTCAAAATGGAATTGAAAATATCCTCATCAATAGAATTCATGTAAAGCTTGATTCTTGTCTTCCAGAGTGCAAATTTGTTCAAGTTACAGACTGGAGGTCTGGCTGCTAGCATAATCTTTATTTTTTGCCATTGCTGTAACAACACCCTAGAAAGAGATAGGTCTAACAAGGATCTTGGTTCAGAAGTGAATCTTTGAAACCAAAGAAATAGCCCTCTGATACCAATTGAAGGATTGTATGATAGATACCACCCTAGGGGTTAGATCTATTTAACCCTAGAGGGGGGGGGGGTGAATAGAGTATTTTAAAATCCTACTAGATTTTTATTATGGAATTAAAATAGTAATACTTATATGTGTAATCAGTGAGTGCAGAAATAAAACTAAACTATTCAGCAAGCAGCACACAATAAAAATAATAGAGCATCACAGACGACACCAGAAATTTATAGTGGTTCCCTTAAACTTGGGTACATACACTCTTCTACCACCCTGGTAAGAATCCACTCAGGTTTTTGATCAGGTGCCCTACCACCGATCAGGTTTTTGCTCAAGTGACCTGTCACCACAATATCTATTTGTAGGGAGATATTGCAACCCTTTATGCTTTTGATCAGGTGCCCCAAAACCAAATCAAGTCTTTTGATCAGGAGACTTGCAACCAAGTGTTTAACTTTTGAAGGGAGTTAGAACCCTGTGTAGAGTGGGGTGAAGGAAATAAAAACTATATGTTGTCTTCTCTTTTCACAAAACAACTGAGAAGACTTGTGGATCCTTGATGGTGTCAAGGCTCACCCTGAGATGAAGTTCTGTCCAGGAAGATTAAGATCTTTGCAGGGTTAGTAGGTCTTCTTGATAAAGTTCTCTAGAAAACTGTAGACAGATGAAGGTTATTGTCTCTTGAAAGCTTGCTGAAAGAAGAACACTAGATGAATACTGTCCTAGAATTTTTTCTTGAATAATCTCTTGTATGTCCTGAGTTTTGAAAAACTTGATTATATCATCTGCAATAAACTAGTCTTTTAATTCGATTGCAATGATTGACTCCTGAATTCTTGGAACTTGGAAAATGGCTAGAAAAACATTAAAGAAATTCTTTAACTGTCCCGAGAATTACATATATATTAACTCTGTGAAAACCAGTAATTAATTCTGCCATATGAATGGCTATATTCTGAGAATCGAAGCATTAATTACTCCGAGTAATATATACAATAAAATAAGCCCAATAAATTCCAAAAATAACTGCAGAGAATAGAAAAGTTGAACTGGCAATTATCGTCGATCTGAGATCCTGGATCATCGAACTCAACCTCTCTATCATCGAGCTGAGCCCTGAGAGCTTTGAACTGAAATATAGCTTTCCATACTAGGCTCCAAGATCGTCGAATAGAGATAGAAGATCGTCAAACTCATTCCTGATAAAAGATTAGAGATCGTCGAGCTCAGTTCAGCTTTCATCGATCTCAGTTTAGAGAAGAGATTCTGAGATCGTCGAACTGAGAACGAAGATCATTGAGCTCACATCAGAGTTTGTCGAATAACTTTTTCAATAATGAAATTTCTGCCTTGTTCTTGTTTCTGCAATCTTCTAAGTCTTCTGAGGGCTTGGTCTGATCAATATGACTTGTTGACCTACCCTAAGATCTAATGAAGACTTTTGACCCTAGACTATACAAGGAGGGTCATACTTAACCTAATTTAGTGAACCTTGCCCAAATCCAACTAGGGATCCAACAGGACATTAGTCAAAAAAGGCCAGAATCTCCTCCAATTCCCTTTGTGGATTGGTGATCGCTTTTCTGCCTGAGAAAAATAGAGCCGAACTAGCAATCCAACTAGGAAAGTATACCAATCGAACTGTAGTACGAGGACACAAGTGCTGTATTAAAATCCATGAACTGTCGAGTAAACCTAGTCACACGAAAACTATTATCTTATCGAAGGATTGATTTAGGGTTAAGAGAAACTAATTGCGAAAAAGGAAAGAAAATAATACACTAAATAGAGAACTAATTACAAATAATTAAAGAGCTATTAGAAGTGATTACGACGAAGGGTTGAAACTATGAAATGGAAAAGCACTCGATCAAGAATCACCTCGGCAAGAGTTCACTAAAAATACTATAAAATAAACCTAAAATTAATAGGGTAAAGGTCCTTGACCGTGGAGGTTCCGAAAGCTTGAACATGATTCTCTCGAAGTCGTGCCCAACTGAGTTTAGGAAGGTCCGACCGACTCTCGTCTAAATAGGAGGTTTAAAACTCGCTTTACATGGTGAACCCCACTATTGGATTTTACACCAATCTGGGAGATTTGGACATCTGCCTCTCTCGAGGGGTGCGTACAACTCTCATTACTCATGAGTGTTCACTTAAAACTACAAGCCTCTTGGCTAGCTAAGAGTGAAAACGGAAATGGAAATTATATATCGATGATATAATTCCAAGCATGAATAATCAAGAGTAAATCGAAGGCCTAAACACTAAAAAGAAAAAGTAAATTAAAAGAATCATAACATAATCACTCGAACCTCGGATCATCAAGATCGAGTACAAGGAGGATTAATTAATCATAGCGAAGTGGAGGAGGAGGAATGAGTGTGAGAAGATTAAGAACACAAAGGCAAAAAGAGTACTTTTATATTTATAATGAAAGAGAGCTATACTTGAAATGAAAGATTACACTCATAATGGAATTGAAAACCTATTCTATCCCTACAACTAGCAACTAAAGCAAGTGCAAAAGCTATTACAAAACATAAACTAAACTACGGTTAAGAAAAACTAAAATGAGAAAGACAGAGAGAGAGAGAGGGAGAAAAAACATAAAAAGGACTAGTAAAGAAAAGGGCAGCACTTCCCTTATCAACCCAACTCTGTTTTGGACACCAGGGGGACCTTTGAATTTATACAATTTTCCACGGGTTGGTCACACCCTCTTTCACGCCCGGGGAGGGCGTGTTAGGGGGGCGTGATATGCACGAAGTTGACCTCAGGATCTGGATTCTGGCGGGAATGATGATTACTCCTGTATGTCGGTGGACATACCCTGTGTCATGCCCGTATAGGGGGACGTGACACGTACATCGTGTCAAAATCATTGGTCGAAAATCCGTCAGTCTTCGGAAAAGGTTGAACACTCCCTTGTAGGGGGGCGTGTCAGTACTATTGACCTTGAGTGACGGGAGAGCTTTAAATGCGGTAGCATACTTCCGGATGAGGGTGATATGCCCAGAGAAACGCCTAGTGAGTGCGTGTCAGGTGGCCGTGCCATCGGTTTTTATCGTTATGTTGATTTTGGAAGCAGTCTTCCTCGGGATCAGGCTACATGCCCTGTGACACGCCCGAGAAGGGAGTGTAAGGGAGCGTGTCAGGCATTTTTGGCCAAAATTCTGGAAACTTACAAAAAATACAAGAAAAGATTGGCGGCAATAATATATACATAAGTAAGTCAAAATATAAGTATACAAGACATGATTTGCACATTGTAAACTAGAAAATACGATAATAGTTAGGCTACAAAACGAACTATCAAATTCCCCCAAGCTTAAACTTTGCTTGTCCCCAAGCAAAGATATAAAAACTAGATAACATAAAAAATGACTAATCAAAAAGTTCTAATTATGCCTACACAAATACTATGCGAAATTCTAAGTAGGGAGAAGGTGAAACGTAAATCCAAAACATTTACTTAAACATGGTTTACATTTTATAAACTTTACTAACAAAAAAAAAATCATCAAAAAATTTAGCAAAATTCTTTAAATAAATTTAAGCGAGGCAACGAAATGATAAAATGCATTGAGTTGTTACTAGATCCAAGAGTATATTATAACTATATCAATCAAATATCAAAAATCTAAATTAAAGTCAAAAACATAACTATTTTACTTTTCTTCTTCACATAGCTAATAAATAAAATTTAAAATCATGAATCAAAATGACTTTATTAGTACCGAAACGTTTGGTTTAGGATTATGATTAGGAGTGGAATTCAAAGATAAATAAGGAGGCTTACAAATCACACTAAACAAAAACAACAAGTTTGAAAAATTTTCAACATAAACAAAATATTTTTTCTTTCTTTTTTTTCATTTTTTTTCATTTTCAAAATAGAGGCCATAATTAAATTTTTTTTCATTTTGAAATTGGGCAAACAAAAGTGAACACTTCTTTTTTAGCATACTTTTTTCAAAAACATCTCCAAAAATATCACAAAATAACCTATCATAATCATGAAGATTTTTAAATGAAACTCAAAAGGTTTAGTGTGATTAGATAGGTTGAAAAATTTGGCATTTGTGAAGATGAAATGATATGTGGAGCTATCAAATTAAATTGGAAAAGGCTCAAAAGCGGCTAACTAGGAATAGAAATATTAAGGTTGGCCAGAAGGCTTAAACGAAAACAAAAATGGCCTAAATCATTTTCATGCTTTTAAATTTACCTAGATCATAGTTTTGAAAAATTTCAAAAAGTTAATTCTAGATAATAAAAGAAGATTAATGAAATTATCTTGAAAATAGAAATAATAGACACCTTGGATCGTTAATATCTACTACTCTAATCAAAAGTTAACCTTATAAAAATTATCCAAAAATGAAAAGGAAAATAGTGGATGAGAAATTTTTAAGAAAGTAAAGAAGATAAAGAATGAAAACCATAATAAAAATGCATGTTTTAGAAAAACGTTTCACATTGACGTGTTACCGTGAATTAGAAACACAGCATAACCAATACTTTACTTGTGAAACATAATTAAAAAGAACGATTAAAAAAATTATTGTTTGGTAAATCGTTATAAGAAATTTTGAGAAAAAAAAGGGTACTATTGAAATACCAAAATTAGCATTTTTAATTTTTATTTTTTTGAAATATTCCCTTTTTTTAATTTTTAAGATATTATTATTTTTTTAAGAAGAAAAAGGAGAAAACAAAATAATTATTTTGATTTTTTTGATTGATTTTTACAGGGGAACAAAAAGAGAAGGAGGAAATCCTCCCCCAAGCATAAAATGTACATTGTCCTCAATGGAAAAAGAAGGGGACTGAGAGAGAGATATTAAAATAGAAGTTAATGTACAAAATTGTAAAATAAAGAAAACAAAAAAAGATAGCTTGGGTTGCCTCCCAAGAGCACCCTTTATTTAAAAATCGTTTGAGCTCGATGCAACAAAATAAAATTGTCCAAAATTATTTTGTCCAAAGTAATAATTATAGTTTTTAACAAAAACAAAATAGTTCTAAGTTACAGTTCGTCCAACAGGAATTTAACATTGTTCGGACTGACATCACCATCACCAAAAAAATATAGTTTGTGATGCTGACCATTCACTTTAAAATCACACTTATCAGGGTGTGAAATTAAAATAACACAATAAGAAAAAACTTCTAAAACAGAAAACGGCCCAGACCATCGTGACTTTAATTTTCAAGGAAATAAACGTAAACGAGAATTATAAAGAAGAACTTGGTCGCCCGGCTTGAAGGTTTTTGGGTGCCTTAAGCGCTTATCGTGAAAGTGTTTCGTCCGCTCTTTATAAAATTTGTTGTTCTCGTAAGCGTAAGAGCGCCACTCGTCGAGTTCATTAAGTTGAAATTTTCTAAGGTCGCCGACATAGTGGGGATTGAAATTTAAAAATCGCAAGGCCCAAAAATCGCGGTGTTCTAGTTCTACGGGTAAATGGCACGATTTTCCATAAACTAACTGATATGGCGTACATCCGAGGGCGATTTTGTACGGTGTTCGGTATGCCCATAGAGCATCGTCTAATTTGGCTGACCAGTCTATTCTAGAGGTTGAAACCATCTTTTCTAAAATTCTTTTTATTTCTCTTTACACTACTTCGACTTGTCCGTTAGTTAGGGGGTGGTAGACAGTTAAAAGCTTATGTGTAATGCCATATTTAATAAGGATTTTTGAAAACTGTGTGTTACAAAAGTGTGAACCCCTATAGCTAACGATGGCTCGCGGTGTATCGAATCGAGAAAATAAATTTTTTTGAGAAAATAACTTACAAATCGAGCGTCATTAGTAGGAGAACTTGGGCTTCGGTCCAAGGTGAAAAATAATCGACGGCAATTAAAATATACTTATTTTCGAAGCTAGAAGGAAGGGGGCCAACAAAATTAATACCCCAGAGGTCGAAAACTTTGCACTCGACGAAATAATTTTGCGGCTTTTCATTTTTATTGGAAATATTGCCCAACCTTTGGCAACCTTCACACCCACTCACAAAGGCTTGCGCGTCTTTAAACAGGCTAGGCCAGTAAAAACCCGCACAAAGCACTTTGTGAGCGGTGTGAGTAGCTTGATAGTGACCACCGGTCGGTCCTTCATGTAAGTGTTTTAAATTATCTTAACCTTCTTCTAAAGAAACACATCTCCTTATCACTTGGTCCGCGGACTCTGAAAAGATGTGGGTCCTCCCAAAAGTAGTTCTTCAACTCAGAAAAGAATTTCTACTTTTTTTGAGAGGAGAAATTTTTTGGGAGCACACGAGCCACTAAATAATTGACTATGTGTGCAAACCTAGGAGAAGGAGAAGTGTTAATTGAAAGTAGCTTCTCATCAGGAAAATAATCATTAAAAGATTTTTCATCTAAATTTTCAATATCAGGGTAATCTAGTCGGGAGAGATGGTCGGCAGCCAAATTCTCGGCTCCTCACTTTTTACTTTTTTCTAAATCAAACTCCTGGAGGAGTAAGACCCAAAGAATCAATCGCGACTTGACATCCATCTTAGTAAGAAGATATTTGAGGGCCGAGTGGTCCGTAAAAATAATAATTTTTGAATATGTAATATAAGGGCAGAATTTATCAAAAGTGAATACTACAGCAAGGAGCTCCTTCTCCGTGGTGGTGTAGTTTTCCTGTTGCAAATGTGAGTGTTTTACTTGCATAATAAATGGGGTGGAAGTTTTTAGATATGCTTTGACCTAATGCGTATCCCACCGCATTACTACTCACATCGCACATTATTTTATAGGGAAGGTCCCACATAGGAGCTATCATAATGGGTGCGTTAATTATTTTTATATTTAATCGATTCGAAGGCAGAAAGAACAAAGGTAATCAAAAATAAATGGCGTGTCTTTTTCTAATAGTTGAGTAAGAGGTTTGGTGATCTTGGAGAAGTCCTTTATGAAATGACGGTAAAAGCCAGCATCCCGTAGAAAACTTCTAATAGATTTGACGTTCGTAGGCGGCGGCATCTTCTCGATAACTTCTATCTTGGCTACATCTACTTAATTTCCTCTCGCATAAATTTTATGACCCAAAACTAACCCTTCCCTCACCATAAAATGACATTTTTCCCAATTTAGGGCAAGGTTAGTTTCTTCGCATCTTTCTAAGACTTTTTTTAGATTTTCTAAACAACTATCAAATGCGTCACTGAACACGGAGAAATCATCGATGAATACCTCCATAATGCTTTCTACATAATTGTCAAAGATAGCGAGCATACATCGTCGGAATGTAGCTGGTGCATTGCACAACCCAAACGACATTCTTCGGTAGGTGAAAGTGACGAAGGGAAAAGTAAACGTAGTTTTCTCCTGGTCCTCCAGGAGAAATTGGGGATTTGAAAATACCCCGAGAGGCCATCGAGAAAATAATAAAAGCTATGGCCGGATAATCGTTCTAAAATTTGATCGATGAACGGCAAGGGGAAGTGGTCCTTGCGGGTGGCGTCATTTAACTTACGATAATCGATACATACGCGCCACCCCGTTGTAACACCCCCATCCGTCGTATGGCATATAACAGAAGGTCCAGCTAGAACCCGACGCCATATACGACGGACAATCGGAAGGGTTACAAAATAATACCAAAAACTCAACTACTCGTTCCTAACACAGAGCATTCTAGCGTAAGCTTTTAAACAGTGTAAGAGAACCCAGAATTGCACAACCACGACATGAATGTCTACTATACCACAGGAATGAAATACATCAAATACACAAAAGAGTACATGGCCTTAAGGCCTTACAAATGTTCACATGACAATATAATGTTTTACATACATCGGCTCATATGCCAGCCACACATGACAAAAGTAAATAACGGTTCGCTTGGCCTTCGAGGGCCAGCTCAGAAACATGGGCTTAACCGATACTTGATGCTTGGTTCCGTAGCACTTGCAAGCAACATTCCATCGCACGGTTGCAAACAAAGCAACGGTCAGCTAAAGCTGACCAAATTATAATGACCCCGCCCCTTACTCGGGACGGCGGCACTCCTTTCCTGCATATCATTAGCCCAGCTAAATAGTAAAGCGCAAATATATATTTCGCCATAGGTGTAGGCTCGCTCGGCCAAACACCCCGTGCTCTCAGGGCACATTCTCGGTGAATCCGTTCAATTCCGTGGCTTCACCACCTCCCTCAGGATGGCAAACATTGTGAGAATTTTTGAGTCTTTCCGACCGCAGTCCAAGACTCCCGACAATGTCAACGACCAGTTCCACTTAAGGGCCTCTAGCACCGAACCACAAAGCGCAGGTCTATTTCCACCCGCCCATTGCTCATGTCGCCTAGTCACCGTAATCATCCGTGTCGGGATTAAATAATTATTTTCATTAATAATTACAGTTATCACTCCCTTCTTTTGCACTACAAAAATAGAGCTAAACCTAATTACTCTCCGATATAAGGTAGATAATTCCCGTGTCTAAGAGTTTCATAACCTCGCCCTTTACTACTTCTTTCATGTTTGGGTTTATACGGTGCTGAGGTTGTATGGAGTTATGTGAATTATCTTCCATTAAGATTTTGTGAGTGCAGAAGGATGGGCTTATGCCATTGTTCTCGGAAATATGCCAAGCAATAGCTCGATAATGTTTACGTAAAACTAAACGAAGTTTATCATTTTGCGCATCTGTGAGGTAGGCCAAAACTATTACCCGTAGCTTGTAATTTTTTTTAAGAATGGCATACTTGAGATGTTCAGGAAGTTCTTTTAATTCTAGGGTAGGGTGTGAAAGTTAGGGTTAGATCTGATATACTCTAGAGGGGGAGGTTAATATAGTATGTAGGTATAATTTAAATCTTTGTTCTGAACTATAATAAGTACTCCTAACCTTAGATACTATATCACGGAAACTAAAGAGAAATAAGTGTAAACACAGAAATACCTAAATATCACAGCCACAACAAGAAAAATAAGAAAAAGGGGAAACCAGATAACACAAGAATTTATAGTGGTTCCCCAACCTAGGTACGTCCACTCTTCTACCATCTTGGTAGGAATCCACTCAGAGTTTTAATCAGGTGCCGGACACCAATGAGCTTTTGATCAGGTGCTCAACAACTAAACCTCAAGTCTGTTGATCAAGAGACTTGCAACCAGGAATCACTTTTGAAGGGAGATAATAACCCTTTTTACAGTGGGGGGTGAGAGAATTATTGTGTCTTCTCTTTCTCAATTCAATCAACTGAGAAGACTTATGGATTTGATGGTAGCAAAAGCTCCCCCTAAGATATTGCTTGTTCTGGATGATGGAAGCTTTGCTGCTGTGTGATAGGCCTTGAAGGTTTCAATTTTGACAAGAAGAACTTCAGGAACTATTTTGACAGATGCAGTATTGTTGTCCTTCAGAGAGTTCCTGAGAAGAAGACACTTAATTTGGATGGTTATTCTTCTTCTTCTTCAGAATTTTTCTTCTTCTTATCTTGCCGCTGTTGATTCTTGACTGATCGATTTTCAATCTCAAGAATTCTATTTGTCTCACAGAATGCTGTTGTCGGTATCTCTTGTATTTTTTGGAAGGGAAAATCTATATGTTTTATATATTTCCTGTGAGGAAGTCCATTTGAATTTTGAAATTCCTTCTACAATTAATGCTGACGGCCTTGAAATATTTTTTGGCATTGATTTGTTTCCCTAACTGTCCCTTATAAAAATGGCAGGCAATAATTATAATGAAGACCATAATTAATGCTCTTGTCTAACCTTAATATTCAGAGAATATTAGAGCACTAATTACTCAGGATTTATTGCCACGTAATAAGGACAAAAGAGCGAAATTTCCAAGACTGGATTCGTCGACCTGAGTCCCCAGTTCGTCGACCTGAGATCCAAGATCTTTGACCTCTGAATACTGCTTGATAACTTTTCTTTCTGTGCATCAAGTTCGTCGAGCTGAATCTAAGATTGTCGAGCTGAGCCCTGAGAATAGAGTTAGTCCTAGATGGGGTCCAAGATCACCGAGCTGAGTCTACAGTCTGGACTTAGACTATTTTATTATGTTGAGTGTTGAAGTATGATTTTTGCGTTATGTGTGATGTCATCATGCTTTGAGTGTTAACTCACCATTCTGGCGTTGAGTGTACTGTCATCTAGTGTTGAGTGTTGAATCACCACATCAAGAATTAGTCGACCAGAGAATAGAGTTTTTCTTGCTTATGTTCTTAGTTCGTCGACTGAGGTTTGACTTAGAGTTATTACCTTGTCCAGAGTTCGTCATGCTGAGCTCAGAGAATTGTCCCTGAGTTCGTCTAGTTGAGCTCGACTTTCGTTGATCAGAGATCGACGAACGTAGAAATCCTTTTTTTAGTTTTGAATTCTCTAAGTCTTGAGTTTCTGGCAATGTTGGAGGCTGGTCCTTTGTACTGTTGACTCAAAGGACTTGACCTAAACTCTAGGACGAAACCATGACCCTGGTCTATACATGTTGGGTCATATCCTAACTTAGTGAACCTAGCCCAAATCCAACTAGGGATCCAATAATCTCCCAAAATTTTGGTGAGGTCACTAATAACAGACTCAATACAAGAAAATGTACAAAGCAAGAACACAATATATATCTGGCAGAAAATTTAACAATAAATACAGCAGATATATTTATATAGTCAGCTTTGTAACAAGAAAACATGGTTTATCAAAAATATACCATAATAACATCAGTTCAGGTTTTTAATTCTTCTGCTTCTTTTCCCTTGGCTTTTCTTCTTTGCTTTTATCCCCAGGCTGAGTGAAAATGATTTTTCTTTTGGGATTGGCAGCTTCTTTCTTTGATATGTATAGATCTGCTTCTCCAATCACAGTTTAGGAAGAAGCTCTGGGTACAGTAGCCTCTGGATGTAATGCCATGTATTCTGCTGGATTAAACACTTTCTTGCTAACTTGAAGCTTATCCAGTTCTTTTTCTCTATATGATGACATAGTTGTATACTTTGATGGATCTTCACCTACCTCTATAACCTTATTTATCTGAGATTGACCAATCAATTCTTGAAGCCTAGCAATCCTGAAATTAGGATCATCATCCTGACTGACAGATGATTGATCATCTTGAGAGGGTAGTAGAGATGCATGCCTGAATTGAGTTGACTGTGCTTGAAAGTTTGTTGCCTTCTAGCTTTCATTACATTGAGTGTATAGTGACTTTGGAGGTACAACTTCACTATATTTTCTTTTAGGTTTGTGTGATTCTGAAGGCCTTTTTTGTTCAGCTTGTTGTTGGGGAGGAGAGAACTCTGGCTTCTTCTGGAATACTTCCTTTATCTACTCTGCATAACCAGTACTTCTTTGCTGACTACTTTCATGTGATTGATGTCTAGATGGCCTTCCTTTCCTTTGATAAGTTTTTGTGAAAGATGTAGACTTGGAGGGAGACTCTGAACTTTGAGGAGTTGTTCCTGAAGCACCAGCAACTGGAGGAGGAGGAGGGGGGTCCTTGTTGGGTATTGTATCCACAATTACCTTGATTTGAGGAAGCCTCCTGTCTAGCTAAGATGAATCCATAATGTATTTGATGATATGTTTCAAGTTGTGCTTGCAGTTATTCCACGCTAAGTACACACCAATGTCAGGGTGCAGTGGGTCAATATACACGGGTCTACGCAACGTAATCCCTCATTGAGCAGATCAGTGTGTTGGCCTACGTGTACTCTCTCTATTGGAGTGTACTTACTTTCAAGTACAGGGCTGAGAAAGATCAAGAGCAGACAAGGAGCAAGGATGGGCCAAAGAGCAGCTCACGGGTGGAAAGACGAAAAATCGTCTAAGTAGAAATCGTCGAGAATCACTAAGTGATTCTCGCCGATTCGACGAGAATCACTCGCCGAATCGTCGAGAATCACTCGCTGATTCTTGCTGATTACAGCCGGCTGTCTCAACGCCGTCTTGATTTCTGCTTAAGGCAGAATCGTCAAGAATCACTAGTTGATTCTCGCCGAATCGACGAGAATGACTTTGCATTCTCGCCGATCCGTCGAGAATGAATATTGATTCTGGCCGATTCTCTCCGGTTGGCTATATCTTCAGCCAAGAATTCTGCCAAGTAGAATTCGGCGAGAATCATAAGTGATTCTCGCCGATCTGTCGAGAATCACCTTTGATTCTCGCCGAATTTGCCTTGGGCGAAATTCTTGTGCTCGCTGGACAGGACCAAGTTCCAGGCGCTGTTTTGAAACCGGAGCTAGGGTTTCTTTTGGTGGGGCCCACAACGGTCATATTGTATGACCTACTGTATAAATACTTCGGCATCTTGAACAGTAAAAAAGCGAATACACAAGAACAAAAACAGAGCCGCCGACGGGACCTAGATCAGCGGATTTCACTTCCGCCGCCGCCATCGTCGCTCGAGAAGTTAGTCGCCGCCGTTGATCGTGGATACCTCCTGATCTTCCGGCGACAGAATCTTTGCCAAGCAACGCGTCTCACGTGTCCTTCTTGAGATTTTTTGTCTCTTGGTTTGTAGATCGGGAATACCTTCCCTTTCCGAATCGATCGAGACGATTGATCCAAGGAAGACCATTGGTAGACCTTGCCAGCATAGCTACGAAGGTTGGATATCCAAAGCCAAGCCGCCGCTCTTCTTGCCGCCGCCGGTTTCGTGGAGATTCACTCTAAGTGAGAGCTAAGGTCGTGGACTCTTCGTCTTCGTAAAGAACGCGTCATCTAACGAAGAGGGACACCTAGCACTCCATAAGTAGTTTTTATATTTTATACATTCCATTTTATTTTTTGTTATAAAGGAACGTAGGTTCCTCGTTGTAAGGGTTGGGTGCAACCCATGGTGGAGGAGTGGTGACTCCTTCATTTGGAAGGGTTCCTTCCGTTAGTGTGAGGATTGGATTTCAATCTGGTTGGTGAAGTGACCGAGTCATCCCTTGTTGGGAGATAGGTCGAAGGGGAAAGTGGACGTACCCAAATCGGGGAACCACTATAAATGCTCGTGTATGTTTGTGCTGTGTTGTTTTGTTTACTTGTGCAGGTAGAATTTTAATTCCGCTAAAATCGCTGCAAGACACCTATTCCCCCCCATAAGTGAAGATAGTTGGCACTAGGTGGACTTTCAAGTGGATTCAGAGGGAGGTTTCTCATCAAAGGCGTTAACACCTCGAGTAAGTTCTTGCCTCTAGTGTCAACAAGAAGATCAAGACTCAAGTATGGAGTGGGACTATGATGTCCTATCCTCTAAGACTCCCCTCATGTACAAAGGAGTACTACCCCATCTAGAAGATGAGAGTTATATTTCATCTGGAGGCCATTGACCCTCGGGCGTCACTCATCTCGGAAGAGGGTCCCTTCATTCCCACGAAGGCTTCCGGTTAAGGAAAGGATATCCAAATCCCCAAGTGTCCCGAAGAGATGTCTGAGACCGAGCTCTCACTGTTCAACTTGGACAAGTTAATACGTCAGATCATCACTAACGTCTGGTCTAGGGTACCTAGTTCAAAAGTGGACAAGTGTAGGACGGCCAAGTCCATGTGGCAAACCATCTCAGATCTCATGATGGAATTAGAGAAAGCAGGGACCAGTTGTCAGCAAGAAGATAAAGCCTATGTGGGGGGTCCTCATTTCTGAAGATGAAGGGCATGATCAATTTGTCAGTATCAGGGCTCTTGTGTCCTTGTCAGAGACTGAAGAAGAAGGTGAGGAAAGCAGTTCTTATGAAGCTGACTCAACAGTCTCTGCCGATCTTGACGGTAACCCTGAACAGCAAAGCCAGAAGAAGGTAACTTCTTCTTAATGCCCCTCTCCTCTTGCTATTCCTTAAGACAGGAATAGTTCAGAGGATTGTCCCTCTAGTGATGCAAGGGATATGGATAGCTCCAATCAGATGATTTAAAATCTTGAATCCCTTCAGTGTGTTCTTCTAAAGAGCAACTCACTTGTTGAGGAGCAAGCTAAGGAGATTGCTCAGCTGAAGACCTTGATGAATATCCAAGTAGAATCCATCAAGGTCAAGGACTCAAAGATCTCGGATCTAGAAAGTCGTCTAGAGACCGAGAAGATAATAGTTTCTAACTTTTCAACGATAGATGCTATCAAGAGAAAAGAAGAAAATGGGTGGATCTCCCGAATTATTAATTCGTGGAGAAATGGGGAAACTGTGTTCATACCCCCCACCCCGAGTAGGAAGGGCACTCATCATGCCTTCAGGTATGACCATAAAAACAACGTTGGTCACTTCAAGAATGATCAGCCCTCGGGTGGAAATACCCACAATGTCAGAGCTGTCATGGCTACCCATGAGAGAATACCCAAGGCTCATTCTGAACCCTTTGTATTCTCAGCCTCAGCCCCAACTCATCATGAATATGCAGGAACCAGCTCTCACTGCAGTACTTTCCACCCTAGGACACAGGAAAGGTGGGTCAGGAAACATGTGGTAAGTACCCATGGGGCCTCTAGAAGTGTGCTGACTGAAAGGAAGGCACCACCTCCCAGGCCTCATGACACTCATCACATGCATTCTGACCACCCTCCCACGTGTCATGGTGGAAAAGGCAATTTTGTGAGAAGAACCGGCTCTATCCCGTTTAGACCTGAGATCATGACTACCTCAGTCAGTAGGTCAGGTCTGAAACGGCGATACAACATTCACGAGTGTTGGTGCTGTGGCAAGGTGCATCACTTTGCCATAAATTGTAGGCACAACCCCTCTGTGTCAAGGGAAAGGGCATATCCACCTCCTCTGGGCAGAGTTAGCCTTCCTAACAGGATTCCTGTGGGAAGGCATTCGAGTTTTTATGCTGACAAGAACCTAGGACCCAATACATATTGGGTTCCTAAGGTAGGGTAATTCCTTTTTGCAGGGTAGTCTAGGTTCCTGTAAACATGAAGGGAACTAGACAGGAGACGTTCCAAGAATGACTTGGAACAAATATCTGGAATAAGAGCAGTGTTATCTACAATGGCATACTCAAATTGAACACCTGGTGTGCATTAAACAAAAGATCTAAATGATAAATCTTATGATCCCAGGTACCTGCGTTCAGATTCAATATTTGAGCCAAATTATATTGATATTCATATATATATATATATATACTTATATATCCACACAAATTTGTGAATCCCTTCTCTAAGGTAAGTGGTTATGTGTATATATACACATATATGCTTTTACACCTAAGGACAGATTAAAAGTGTAAAATGATCTTTAGATACAATTTCACAGAATTCTTAGTAGTTACACATTGATACATTTGAAAATGAACCTCAACAGGCATAAGTCAGCCCGCTTAAAATTAAGAAGGTACGTCAATGGGTGTTACAAAAGATTACAACTGATATCAGAATTTTGTGTACATCTCGAATGAGAAATAACTTAATAAAATTATGTGCCACACAATTAATATGCCTCCAAACAAAATTACTTGTCTAGGGTGTAACAAAGTTCTTATGCCTCGTAATGCTGTGTGGAAAATTCCGTCTAAACCCTTGGTAGAAAACATTTAGAAAAATCTGTCGGAATCTCGTCGAACCCGCCCGATTCGCTACAGTATATATATAGAGGATATCCCGCCGACTCTTCATTTCCCGTCTATTCTCTTCCCCCCCCTTTCTCAGTGCTTCGTCGACTGGTAGCTCGCGGCCTCAATCGATCCCAACGGTCTAGGCTTCAATCCCCGGGCATCCCGTCGATCCCCAAATCGCGAGCTTCCCAAGCCCGTCCAGGCATTCCCTTCGATCCCTCTATTTCCGTCTCCGTAATCCCGGCACTCCTCGGCTTAGGGTAATTGCTTCTTCCTCCTTGCAGTGGCTTGTTGTTACTATAGCTTCCTACTAGAGTTACTGACAAGGCTTAAGACTTGTGAATTTCCTCCTTAGGTTTAAAATGGCTCCAAGAACAACCGATGGACTTGTCACTGGCTGTGAGCTAGTTCGAATAGGCTTTTCTCATGCCTCAGATGAGTTCAGAAACATCATTCTCATGCTTGAAGAGGCTGGACTCACATTCATCCTGGAGCACCCCTGCAAGATACTGGATAATGAAGTGATGGAATTCTTTGCGACTGCCAAACTTCGGCGTGAAGATACTATCATCAAGTGTAAGATTGTCGGGGCAAGGATCAAAATGTCTGCAAGGAAACTGACTCAACACCTACAACTCTCCAGCTCTGATCAAGAGGATTATCTGGAAGAACAGGATCGAGCCAGGACTCTTCTGTTCTGTGGTCTACCCAGAGGAATCAAATCCATCAAGAGGAAGGAGATGAACGACGAAGGGAAGCTTCTATCTCACATCGTCGGGAAAGTCCTGATCTGTAAGCCAGGCTCTCACGATCATATCTCAAGTGAGATGTTCAAGATCTTAGTGGTGATTGTATGTCGGAAGAGATTCAACTGGGGGGCCATGCTGTTTGAAAGAATAAAGGATACTCTGCGAACCCCCAGCTTTGGACGGATTATCAGTCTCTATCTTAAAAGACTGGATGGAGACACGTTTGATATGAGCAAAGGAGTTCCCATCCACTATCTGAAGAAGATGGACTCCAGTGTCTTTGATAAATGGGAGAGACGGATAGGGCAAGCTGTCGTGGAAGAAGAACGAGATGAATCCCCAGCTGTGTCCTATGGGGCTGAGGACAATAGAACCCCAGCAGATTCCGTGGCTATCCCTGGTGAAGTTCCTAATCTGCTGACTGCAGGAACTTAGGGGGAGTCTCTATCCGCTCCTGCTGATTTCAAATCTGACATCTCTCAGATAGCTAGTGATGCAGTTGAGAACCTGCAAGAAGAAAGTGAGGATGTGGTGGAAGATAAGGTGGCCCTGAACAATAATGATCTGGGAGACGGAGGTGATGTCGAGGAGAATGACGAGGAAAATTTAGACAATGCCTCAGTTGAGATGGAGACAATAGATGATGAGGAGGAGGAAGAAGGAATTGAGGGGATGGAAGTGTTGATCCTCGGGATGATGCTGAAGTTCCATCTGAGGAACAAGCTCCTGAGGAGTCTGGTGAACGAATGGAGGGGGAGCCCTCCAAGTAACCTTTGTTAAGCATTCCTGAACAACCTACCGTGACTGCCAGCATTCCCCCCGTGGAACCTGTACTAGTGTCCAGTTCAACAAGTGCCTCTGCTGAAGGGCCATACCAAGGCTTGCCTGAGGATCATCCACTGCAAGCCAATCTGGCAAATCATACTGTCAATATAGTTCAAGGAATTCTGGATGAGCTAAAGGCCTCGTTTGAGAAAACACAAGCCAACGTGCTCAAAAGGGTTAAAGAATCTGAGGATATAATGCTAAAGAACATTGTGGAAGTCAATCACAAGTTGGACGTCATGGAAAAGAAATTCGATGAAAAGTATACTGCAGCCGGCACAGCTATCTCTCTGCTGATGAAAGGTCTTAGAAAGAACACAGATGATCTGGCTGTCGTAAATCAGAATGCACATGTTATGGCTAATAGCATCCAAATATTTGATGCCAACATGGTGATTCTGAACGCGGATTCAAAAGACCCTGCTGAATGAGTTTTCAAAGACAGTGAAGCACATTGATGTGTCCCTGCACGCTTTCACAAACTCAATTGCTGTGAAAGCCAAAAAGGGGGAGGAAGAGTACAAAGCTAAGATGGCAGGGCTTCAACAAATAATACTATATGTACAACTTCGATCAATCTAATAGGTATGTCTTTAAATCTAACAGATAATAATTGACATCTAAACTTCGATCAATCTAACAGATAATAATTAACACCTTCGATCAATCAAATAGGTATGTTTTTGACACATCCCACTGGTTAGTACAACAGGCGTCGGGCATTCACGTTCCGGTTGCCCCTCCGGAAGAGACTGCTGCTGCTGATGCGGAAGAACAAAGGGTTGAAGGAGTTCCACTGAGTGAGGCTGAATCTAAGAAGGCTGCTAGGGCTGCTGCAAGAGCTGAGCGCAGTGCCTGGTTTGACCAAGAAGCCCTAACAAGAGCTAAAGGCAAGAGAAAAACTCAAGAAGGAACATCCAAGGAAACGCAAACTGAAAAGAAAATCAGATTGAAGGAGGATGAAGTGAGAAACGAAAGGTGGATTTCGGTATCAAGGAGTATCATTTTGGACACATTTACCCTACAACAGAGGGGGAGATAAATCAGAACGATGTTTATAGTCAGTACGAGTGGGAGCTGCACAAGACCTTTGAAGCTAAACGGAACATCTTCTTCAGATCCAACACTGTGGCAGATAAAGCTCCTCCTCCCATATACTACCTGAAGCCAAAGGAATACTTCGAAAGACAAAGCAGGAGATAGTTGGCGCAGCAACTAAAAGACGAAATATCTAAGGAGAAAGAGACCTAGGATTTTAGCTAATATACTCCTTATTGTTTATCATTATTATCATGTTAACATATGAACAATTATTGTGGATATCTATAAATATATGTGATGTCATGATTGACTCTAGTATTGCTCTGCTTGCATTTATTGTTCTTCTCTTTTCTTCTCTTGATTTGCTGTATGTATTATCTGGATTCGTGAAATTCATCTTAGCTAGTAGGATTTTGGCTTCCTCAAATAGGGGGAGATTGTTGGGTATTGTATCTACAATTACCTGGATTTAAGGAAGCCTACTGTCTAGCTAAGATGAATCCACGATGTATTTGATGATATGTTTCAAGTTGTGCTTGCAGTTATTCCACGCTAAGTACACACCAATGTCAGGGTGCAGTGGGTCAATATACACGGGTCTGCGCAACGTAATCCCTCGTTGAGCAGATCAGTGTGTTGGCCTATGTGTACTCTCTCTATTGGAGTTTACTTACTTTCAAGTACAGGTCTTAGAAAGATCAAGAGAAGACAAGGAGCAAGGATGGGCCAAAGAGCAGCTCACGGGTGGAAAGACGAAAAATCGTCTAAGTAGAAATCGTCGAGAATCACTAGTGATTCTCGCCGAATCGTCGAGAATCACTCGCTGATTCTTGCCGATTGCAGCCGGCTGTGTCAACGCCATCTTGATTTTTGCTTAAGGCAGAATCGTCGAGAATCACTAGTTGATTCTCGCCGAATCGACGAGAATGACTTTGCATTCTCGCCGATCCGTCGAGAATGAATATTGATTCTTGCCGATTCTCTCCAGTTGGCTATATCTTCAGCCAGAATTCTGCCAAAGTCGAATTTGGCGAGAATCATAAGTGATTCTCGCCGATCCGTCGAGAATCACCTTTGATTCTCGCAGAATTTGCCTTGGGCGAAATTCTTGTGCTCGCTGGACCGGACCAAGTTCCAGGCACTGTTTTGAAACCGAAGCTAGGGTTTCTTTTGGTGGGGCCCACAACGGTCATATTGTATGACCTACTGTATAAATACTTTGGCATCTTGAACAGTAAAAAAAATGAATACACAAGAACAAAAACAGAGCCGCCGACGTGACTTAGATCGCAGATTTCACTTCCGCCGCCGCCATCGTCGCTCGAGAAGTTAGTTGCCTCCGTTGATCGTGGATACCTCCTGATCTTCCGGAGACAGAAGCTTTGCCAAGCAATGCGTCTCACGTGTCCTTCTTGAGATCCTTTGTCTCTTGGTTTGTAGATCGGGAATACCTTCCCTTTCCGAATCGATCGAGACGATTGATCCAAGGAGGACCGTTGGTAGACCTTGCCAGCATAGCTATGAAGCTTGGATATCCAAAGCCAAGCCGCCGCTCTTCTTGCCGCCGCCGGTTTCGTGGAGATTCACTCTAAGTGAGAGCTAAGGTCGTGGACTCTTCTTCTTCGTCAAGAACGTGTCATCTAATGAAGAGGGACACCTAGCACAGTTTGTATATTTTATACATTCAATTTTATTTTTTGTTAAAAAGGAACATAGGTTCCTCGTTGTAAGGGTTGGGTGCAACCCGTGGTGGAGGAGTGGTGACTCTTTCATTTGGAAGGGTTCCTTACGTTTGTGTGAGGTGACCGAGTCGTCCCTTGTTGGGAGATAGGTCGAAGGGGGAAAGTGGACGTACCTAAATCAGGGAACCACTATAACTGCTCGTGTATGTTTGTGCTGTGTTGTTTTGTTTACTTGTGCAGGTAGAATTTTAATTCTGCTAAAATCGCTGCAAGACACCTATTCCCCCCCCCCCCCATAGGTGAAGATAGTTGGCACAAGGTGGACTTTCAAGTGGTATAAGAGGGAGGTTTCTCATCAAAGGGGTTAACACCTCGAGTAATTTCCTGCCTCTAGTGTCAACAAGAAGATCAAACTCAAGCATGGAGTGGGATTATGATGTCCCTCCTCTAAGACTCCCCTCATGTACAAAGGAGTACTACCCCATCTGGAAGATGAGAGTTATATTTCATCTGGAGGCCATTGACCCTCGGGCGTCACTCATCTTGGAAGAGGGTCCCTTCATTCCCATGAAGGCTTCCGGTTCAGGAAAGGATATCCAAATCCCCAAGTGTCCCGAAGAGATGTCTGAGACCGAGCTCTCACTGTTCAACTTGGACAAGTTAATACGTCAGATCATCACTGACGTCTGGTCTTGTGTATCTAGTTCAAGAGTGGACAAGTGTAGGATGGCCAAGTCCATGTGGCAAACCATCTAAGATCTCATGATGGAATCAGAGAAAGCAGGGACCAGTTGTCAGCAAGAAGATGAAGCCTATATGGGGGTCCTCATTTCTGAATATGAAGGGCATGATCAATTTGTCAGTATCAGGGCTCCTGTGTCCTTGTCAGAGACTGAAGAAGAAGTTGAGGAAGGCAGTTTTGATGAAGCTGACTCAACAGTCTCTGCCGATCTTGACGGTAACCCTGAACAACAAAGCCAGAAGCAGGTAACTTCTTCTTCATGCCCCTCTCCTCTTGCTGTTCCTGAAGACAGGAATAGTTCATAGGATTGTCCCTCTAGTGATGCAAGGGATATGGATAGCTCCAATCAGATGATTGAAAATCTTGAATCCCTTCAGTGTGCTCTTCTGAAGAGCAACTCACTTATTGAGGAGCAAGCTAAGGAGATTGCTCAGCTGAAGACCTTGATGAATATCCAAGTGGAATCCATCAAGGTCAAGGACTCAAAGATCTCAGATCTAGAAAGCCGTCTAGAGACCGAGAAGAGAATAGTTTCTAACTTTTCCACGATAGATGCTATCAAGAGAAAAGAAGAAAATGGGTGGATCTCCTGAATTATTAATTCGTGGAGAAATGGGGTAACTGTGTTCAGACCCCCCACCCCGAGTAGGAAGGGCACTCATCATGCCTTCAGGTATGACAACAGAAACAACGTTGGTCACTGCAAGAATGATCAGCCCTCAGGTGGAAATACCCACAGTGCCAGAGCTGTCATGACTACCTATGAGAGAATACCCAAGGCTCATTCTGAACCCTTTGTATTCTCAGCCTCAGCCCCAACTCATCATGAATATACAGGAACCAGCTCTTTCTGCAGTACTTTCCACCCTAGGACATAGGAAAGGGGGGTCAGGAAACATGTGGTAAGTACCCATGGGGCATCTAGAAGTGTGCTGACTGAAAGGAAGGCACCACCTCCCAAGCCTCATGACACTTATCACATGCATTCTGACCACCCTCCCACGTGTCATGGTGGAAAAGGCAATTTTGTGAAAAGAAACGGCTCTATCCCGTTTAGACATGAGATCATGACTACCTCAGTAAGTAGGTCAGGTCTGAAATGACGATACAACATTCACGAGTGTTGGTGCTGTGGCAAGGTGGGTCACTTTGCCATAGATTGTTGGCACAACCCCTCTGTGTCAAGGGAAAGGGCATATCCACCTCCTCTGGGCAGAGTTAGCCTTCCTAACAGGATTCCTGTGGGAAGGCATTCGAGTTTTTATGCTGACAAGAACCTAGGACCCAATACATATTGGGTTCCTAAGGTAGAATAATTCCTTTTTGCAGGGTAGTCTAGGTTCCTGTAAACATGATGGGAACTAGACAGGAGACGTTCCAAGAATGACTTGGAACAAATATCTGGAATAAGAGCAGTGCTATCTACAATGGCATACTCAAATTGAACACCTGGTGTGCATTAAACAGAAGATCTAAATGATAAATCTTATGATCCCAGGTACCTGCGTTCAGATTCAATATTTGAGCCAAATTATATTGATATTCACATATATATATATACTTATATATCCACACAAATTTGTGAATCCCTTCTCTAAGGTAAGTGGTTATGTGTATATATACACATATATGCTTTTACACCTAAGGACAGATTAAAAGTGTAAAATGATCTTTAGATACAATTTCACGGAATTCTTGGTAGTTACACATTGATACATTTGAAAATGAACCTCAACAGGCATAAGTCAGCCCGCTTAAAATTAAGAAGGTACGTCAATGGGTGTTACAAAAGATTACAACTGATATCAGAATATTGTGTACATCTTGAACGAGAAATAACTTAATAAAATTATGTGCCACACAATTAATATGCCTCCTAACAAAATTACTTGTCTAGGGTATAACAAAGTTCTTATGCCTCGTAACGCTGTGTGGAAAATTCCGTCTAAACCCTTGGTAGAAAACATTTAGAAAAATCTGTCGGAATCTCGTCGAACCTACCCGATTCGCTACAGTATATATATAGAGGATATCCCGCCGACTCTTCATTTCCCGTCTATTCGCTTCCCCCCTTTCTCAGTGCTCTGTCGACTGGTAGCTCGCGGCCTCAATCGATCCCGACGGTCTAGGCTTCAATCCCCGGGCATCCCGTCGATCCCCAAATCGCGAACTTCCTGAGCCCGTCCAGGCATTCCCTTCGATCCCGCTATTTCTGTCTCCGTAATCCCGACACTCCTCGGCTTAGGGTAACAACTTCTTCCTCCTTGCAGTGGCTTGTTGTTAGTATAGCTTTCCTACTAGAGTTACTGACAAGGCTTAGACTTGGGAATTTCCTCCTTAGGTTTAAAATGGCTCCAAGAACAACCGCTGGACTTGTCACTGGCTGTGAGCTAGTTCGAACAGGCTTTTCTCATGCCTCAGATGAGTTCAGAAACATCATTCTCATGCTTGAAGAGGCTGGACTCACATTCATCCTGGAGCACCCCTGCAAGATACTGGATAAGGAAGTGATGGAATTCTTTGCGACTGCCAAACTTCGACGTGAAGATACTGTCATCAAGTGTAAGATTGCCGGTGCAAGGATCAAAATGTCTGCAAGGAAACTGACTCAACACCTGAAGCTCTCCAGCTCTGATCAAGAGGATTATATGGAAGAACAGGATCGAGCCAGGACTCTTCTGTTCTGTGGTCTACCCAGAGGAATCAAATCCATCAAGAGGGAGGAGATGAACGAGGAAGGGAAGCTTCTGTCTGACATCGTCGGGAAAGTCCTGATCTGTAAGCTAGGCTCTCACGATCATATCTCAAGGTGAGATGTTCAAGATCTTAGTGGTTATTGTATGTCGAAAGAGATTAAACTGGGGGGCATGCTGTTTGAAAGAATAAAGGATACTCTGTGAACCCCCAGCTTTGGACGAATTATCAGTCTCTATCTTAACCAACTGGATGGAGACACGTTTGATATGAGCAAAGGAGTTCCCATCCACTATCTGAAGAAGATGGACTCCAGTGTCTTTGATAGATGGGAGAGATGGATAGGGCAAGCTGTCGTGGAAGAAGAACGAGATTAATCCCCAACTGTGTCCTATGGGGCTGAGGACAATAGAACCCCAGCAGATTCCGTGGCTGTCCCCGGTGAAGTTCCTGATCTGCTGACTGCAGGAACTGAGGGGGAGTCTCTATCCGCTCCTGCTGATGTCAAATCTGACATCTCTCAGATAGCTAGGGATGTAGTTGAGAACCTGCAAGAAGAAAGTGAGGATGTGGTGGAAGATGAGGCGGCCCTGAACGATAATGATCTGGGAGACGGAGGTGATGTCGAGGAGAATGACGAGGAAAATTTAGACAATGCCTCAGTTGAGATGGAGACCATGGATGATGAGGAGGAGGAAGAAGGAATTGAGGGGATGGAAGTGTTGGATCATCGGGATGATGCTGAAGTTCCATCTGAGGAACAAGCTCCTGAGGAGTCTGGTGCACGAATGGAGGGGGAGCCCTCCCAGCAACCTTTGGTAAGCATTCCTGAACAACCTACCGTGGCTGCCAGCATTCCCCCCGTGGAACCTGTACTAGTGTCCAGTTCACCAAGTTCCCCTGCTGAAGGGCCAGACCAAGGCTTGCCTAAGGATCATCCACTGCAAGCCAATCTAGCAAATCATACTATCAATATAGTTCAAGGAATTCTGGATGAGCTAAAGGCCTCGTTTGAGAAAACACAAGCCAACGTGCTCAAAAGGGTTAAAGAATCTGAGGATCTAATGCTAAAGAACATTGTGGAAGTCAATCACAAGTTGTACGTCATGGAAAAGAAATTCGACGAAAAGTATACTGCAGCTGGCACAGCTGTCTCTCTGCTGATGCAAGGTCTTAAAAAGAACACAGATGATCTGGCTGTCGTAAATCAGAATGCACATGTTGTGGCTAATAGCATCCAAAAATTTGATGCCAACATGGTGATTCTGAACGGCGGATCAAAAGACCCTGCCGAATGAGTTTTCAAAGACAGTAAAGCACATTGATGTGTCCCTGCACGCTTTCGCAAACTCAATTGTTGTGGAAGACAAAAAGGGGGAGGAAGAGTATAAAGCTAAGATGGCAGGGCTTCAACAAATAATACTAGACAACTTCAATCAATCTAATAGGTACGTCTTTAAATCTAACAGATAATAATTGACAACTAAACTTCGATCAATCTAACAGATAATAATTAACACCTTCGATCAATCGAATAGGTATGTTTTTGACACGGCCCACTGGTTAGTACAACAGGCGTCGGGCATACACGTTCCGGTTGCCCCTCCGGAAGAGACTGCTGCTGCTGATGCGGAAGAACAAAGGGTTGAAGGAGTTCCACAGAGTGAGGCTGAATTTAAGAGGCTGCTAGGGCTGCTGCAAGAGCTGAGCGCAGTGCCTGGTTTGACCAAGAAGCCCTAACAAGAGCTAAAGGCAAGAGAAAAACTCAAGAAGGAACATCCAAGGAAACACAAACTGAAAAGAAAATCAGATTGAAGGAGGATGAAGTGAGAAACGAAAGGTGGAGTCCGGTATCAAGGAGTATCATTTTGGACACATTTACCCTAGAACAGAGGGGGGAGATAAATCAGAACGATGTTTTTAGTCAGTACAAGTGGGAGCTGCACAAGACCTTTGAAGCTAAATGGAACATCTTCTTCAGATCCAACACTGTGACAGATAAAGCTCCTCCTCCCAGATACTACCCGAAGCCAAAGGAATACTTCAAAAGACAAAGCAGGAGACACTTGGCGCAGCAACTAAAAGACAAAATAGCTAAGGAGAAAGAGACCTAAGATTTTAGCTAATGTACTCCTTATTGTTTATCATTATTATCATGTTAACATATGAACAATTATTGTGGATATCTATAAATATATGTGATGTCATGATTGACTCTAGTATTGCTCTGCTTGCATTTATTGTTCTTCTCTTTTCTTCTCTTGATTTGTTGTATGTATTATTTGGATTGGTGAAATTCATCTTAGCTAGTAGAATTTTAGCTTCCTCAAATAGGGGGAGATTGTTGGGTATTGTATCCACAATTACCTGGATTTGATGAAGCCTCCTGTCTTGCTAAGATGAATCCACAAAGTATTTGATGATATGTTTCAAGTTGTGCTTGCAGTTATTCCACGCTAAGTACACACCAATGTCAGGGTGCAGTGGGTCAATATACACGGGTCTGCGCAACGTAATCCCTCGTTGAGCAGATTAGTGTGTTGGCCTACGTGTACTCTCTCTATTGGAGTTTACTTACTTTCAAGTACAGGGCTGAGAAAGATCAAGAGTAGACAAGGAGCAAGGTTGGGCCAAAGAGCAGCTCACGGGTGGAAAGACGAAAAATCATCTAAGTAGAAATCGTCGAGAATCACTAAGTGATTCTCGCCGATTCGATGAGAATCACTAGTGGTTCTCGCCGAATCGTCGAGAATCACTAGCTGATTCTTGCCGATTGCATCCAGCTGTCTCAACGCCGTCTTGATTTCTGCTTAAGGCAGAATCGTTAGAGAATCACTAGTTGATTCTCGTCGAATCGACGAGAATGACTTTGCATTCTCGCCGATCCGTCGAGAATGAATATTGATTCTGGCCGATTCTCTCCGGTTGGCTATATCTTCAGCCAGAATTCTGCCAAGTTGAATTCGGCGAGAATCATAAGTGATTCTCGTCGATCCGTCGAGAATCACCTTTGATTCTCGACGAATTTTCCTTGGGCGAAATTCTTGTGCTCGCTGGACCGGACCAAGTTCCAAGCGCTGTTTTGAAACCGGAGCAAGGGTTTCTTTTGGTGGGGCCCACAACGATCATATTGTATGACCTACTGTATAAATACTTCGGCATCTTGAATAGTAAAAAAAACGAATACACAAGAACAAAAACAGAGCCGCCGACGTGACCTAGATCGCGGATTTCACATCCGCCGCCGCCATCGTCGCTCGAGAAGTTAGTCGCCGCCGTTGATCGTGGATACATCCTGATCTTCCGGAGACAGAAGCTTTGACAAGCAACGCGTCTCACGTGTCCTTTTTGAGATCCTTTGTCTCTTGGTTTGTAGATCGGGAATACCTTCTCTTTCTGAATCGATCGAGACGATTGATCCAAGGAAGACTGTTGGTAGACCTTACCAGCATAGCTACGAAGGTTGGATATCCAAAGCTAAGCCGCCGCTCTTCTTGCCGCCGCCGGTTTCGTGGAGATTCACTCTAAGTGAGAGCTAAGGTCGTGGACTCTTCGTCTTCGTCAAGAACGCGTCATCTAACGAAGAGGGACACCTAGCACTCCATAAGTAGTTTGTATATTTTATACATTCAATTTTATTTTTTGTTATAAAGGAACGTAGGTTCCTCGTTGTAAGGGTTGGGTGCAACCCGTGGTGGAGGAGTGGTGACTCCTTCATTTGGAAGGGTTCCTTCCGTTAGTGTGAGGATTGGATTTCAATCCGGTTGGTGAAGTGACCGAGTCGTCCCTTGTTGGGAGATAGGTCGAAGGGGGAAAGTGGACGTACCCAAATCAGGGAACCACTATAACTGCTCGTGAATGTTTGTGCTGTGTTGTTTTGTTTACTTGTGCAGGTAGAATTTTAATTACGCTAAAATCGCTGCAAGATACCTATTCCCCCCCATAGGTGAAGATTGTTGGCACTAGGTGGACTTTCAGTCCTTTCTGTATTTATGGGCTGGGGGAGGAGAATATCTTCTGCTTTTCTTTCTAGCCTTTTGTTCATTCTTTGAAAGCCATATCCAGGTTGACATCACTTTGTATGGGGTTATGTTTTGTAAAATATTGTAGGGAGTGTCATTTGTATTTCCAGGTTTGGGAGCTGGAGGAGGAGGAGCTTTCCTTTTCTTAGAGATTTTCTTCCTCTTTTGATCCTTATCAGAATCATCATCATCATCATCATAATCATCATCAGACTGAGGATTGTCATACATAGCATCAATTTGGCTTATTGTATCCTTGGAGTTTTCTTTATTGACTGGAGTGGGGACAACTTCAGTATGAGCTACTTCAGTTTCCATGGCAATGTCTTGAGCTATCATGTCATCCTGATTGGGGAGAGGGCTATCATCCATAATATAAGATATCCTAGGAGGGCTAGATCTCTGATCATCAGACATATTTTCTGGAGGAGCTGCCAAACTTTTCTTTATAGTGTCTAACACCTCTGAGCTAGCAGGAGAGGTATAGCACACCATTATTTTAGATGATGGAATGGGGGGGAGCAGAAATAAATGTATGACCCAAATACTCTTAGTAAAGCTACTAGATTTACTTTGGATTTAATGAAGGAAACCCTTCCTGGCAGAATCTCTGGAAGAGTGATCTCTTGAGTATTTGACATTGTAATATCTGTTCCTGCTTCTAACACTTCTGTTGTTGCTGCTGTTGCTACTGCTGCTTCTGCTGGCAGAATGATCTCTTGAGTATCTGACATTGTAATATCTGTTGCTGTTTTTGCTTCAACTACTGCTTCTTCTTCATCATCAAGTATCTCCCCCTCCCTAGTTTCAGTAGATACTGAAGCCAGGCCCCCAAATGAAGAGGGAGCAGTGGTGAGAGTAGAGATCTGGGTAGCAAGAGAGGATATGGAGGCAGCTAGAGGAGAAATGGCCTCTGCTATAAGAGATTTTAGTAGGGGTGTGAGGAGAGTAATGAGTGGGGTGACAAGAGATGGATCCAGGTTTGGAGAAGTTGATTGTGGGGCAGTAGTTGGTTGAGTTGAGATTTCAGTTGTTGAGGGGGTGATAGGTGGAGGTGAAATGGGAGTGTCTAGGGGGGAGTCATGTTGAGGAGAGGGAGTGTGAAGTGGAGATGAGAAGAGGTTGAAGGATGGAAATGAGGAGAGGTTGATGTGGGGGATATCAACAAGATGAGATGGAAGAGGGGATTGAGGTGGTGTTGGCATTGGTGTACCTTGTTGGGGGGAAGGTGTAGAGGAGTAAATATGTGTTGGAGATTGAGGAATTGGGGATGATGAAGGTAAGGGAGTAGAGACTGTAACATGAGTTAAAGCTGGGGTGTGTTGAGTTGCTGACAGAGATGAAGGTTGGAGAGCTGGAGATTGAGGAGTGACAGGAGTAATGTTGGATGGAATAATGTTGGATGGGATCTCTTTAGAAGGGTGGGAAGTTGCTGGAACAGCCCTTGCACTATTAGAAGCTTGGGTGGCAGAGGATGAAGCCTTAGAGGTCTTTGTGGTTGTCCTCTCCCACCTGCCAAACAAGGCACATGTGAGCCTTTTGCTGGCTTTGATGAATGTGGTCTGGGAAACCAGTGATTCAGCAGCCTTTTTTGTCAAGAAGATCCCTAGGATCCTTCCAAAGTTTTCTTCCTTTTTACTGTTCCTTTTCTTGATAAGATCAATGATGATCTGTGCCCAGTTCACCTGCCTCTTGTTTACCACTGTGCATATAACCATAAATTGATGCCTGGTTATATAATCGTGTGCAATGTGCTTGCCTAGAAGGACTTTCCCAACAATATTTGCGAGAAACTTGAACTCGGCAGATAGATGTTTCTTCAGTAGTTTATTTGGGTTATCTCTAGAGTAACCCATCAGACTCAACATCATACCATATTCCTCATTAACAATTTATAATTCTTCTTCTCTATTATCTAATCAAAAGATTTTAGTTAGTACAGCGGGAGTGAGAGAGATGGCAGTACCCGCTATTGATTCGGTCATTGTGTTATCCTCGGTTATAGACGCAGTATAGACCCATTCTCTAATTTCCGTGCTGGGTAATTTGATTCTGATGGTCAGCAGATTTTTCAATTGCTGGTCTTCCAGCAATTGTAGAATGTGGATAAACATTAGATCGGAGTGTTGGAAGGAGTCGAATTCCATGTCGAATCCGGTATCAAACCTCATTGCCACAAGAGCGCCTGTTGGAATCGCCATGAGTGCACCTGCAAGAGAGAAAACGAAGATCAAGTGCAAAGGGAACTGAAAGCGCGGGACGGAGGTCGAAGAAAACCTAGATATAAGGTTTTTCGGAATATGAAACGACAGACTCCGGTCCATGAGAAATAAAAAATATCTTCGTTCTGAGGTCGACAAAAAAATTTAGAGTTAAACAGTTCGTCAATCTTAGTCTGAAGGGTTGAAGAAATTTCATCGATCTCTGGTCGACGAAAGTTTTTTGAAGTAAGTTCCTCGATCGCAGGTCGACGAAGATCACTTACCACATATAGTTCGTCGATCTCAGGTCGACGAAAATCTCAAGAACCTTTTGTAGTTCGTCGACCACCGATCGACGAAATTTGAAGAGTTCTTCGAGTGCAGATAGAAACTAAACTAGGTCTTCTCCATATATCATTCCAAGCTGATTTACAAAAAATAAGTGATTTCTTTCATCCCGGGGTTTGGTGAAAATATCAGCTCTTTGTAAATCAGTGTAGATATAGATAAGTGTTATTTTGTTTTTGTCTACACACTCTCTAATGAAATAATGCCTAATGTCTATATGCTTAGTTCTACTGTGATGGATTGGATTTTGTGCTATGGATATAGCACATGTGTAATCACATAGTAGAGTTGAATTATTTAAGTTGAACCCATATTCTTGGAGTTGGTTCTGAATCCACAACATTTGGGAACAACAGCTGCCAGCTGCAATGTATTTTGCTTCAGCAGTTAATGTGGACACAAATGATTATTTCTTACAAAACCAGGACACTAATCTCATACCAAGCAACTGGAAAGTTCCTGAGGTAATCTTTCTGTCCACTCAGCATCCAACAAAGTCAGCATCTGAGTATCAAGTTAACTCAAACTCTGACTCAGTGGGATACCAAAGAACTAGACTAGGACAACCCTTTATATATCTCAAAATTCTTTTTAGAAAAACTATAAGAGATTCTTTAGGGTTCACCTGGAACCTAGCACAAAGGCATGTGGCAGACATGATATCAGGTCTGCTTGCTGTAAGGTATAGTAGGGACCCAACAATGCCCCTATATAGTTTCTGATCCACAGGTTTCTCTTATGCATTAGAGTCTATAACAACATGTGAAGCCATGGGTGTTCTCTTTGTTGAGGCATCAGCCATCCCAAACTTTTTGATAAGCTCTTTAACATATTTAGCCTGAGAAATGAAGATGCCATCAGGAAGCTGCTTCACTTGGAGACCAATGAAGTAGGAGAGCTCACCCATGCTACTCATCTCAAATTTAGAATGCATTAGATCAGATAATCTTTTGCACAATTTGGGATCAGTAGACCCAAATTTTATGTCATCTACATTAATTTGTACTAACAAATTTATCATGATGCATTTTAGTGAATAAAGTCCTGTCTACTATACCTCTTGAAAAACAATGCTCTAAGAGAAAGCTGGCTAAGGTATCATACCAAGCTCTTGGAGCTTGCTTTAAACCATAAAGAGCTTTATGCAATTTAAATACATGAGAGGGGTGACTTGGAGAAACAAAACCTGGAGATTGTTCAACATAAACTCCTTCTTTAAGTTCCCCATTTAAGAAAGCACTCTTCATATCCATTTGATAAACTTTGAACTTTTTGAATGCAGCATAAGCCAAAAATATCCTTATAGCTTCTAGCCTGGCAACTGAAGCAAATGTTTGATCATAATCAATCCCTTCCTCTTGCCTATATCCTTGAGCAACAAGCCTAGCCTTGTTCCTCACAATCACACCTTGGGCATCAAGCTTATTTCTGAATACCCATTTGGTTCCAATGACTGGGTAGTCATTTTGTCTTGGAAACAAAACCCAAACTTTGCATCTCTCAAACTTATTGAGCTCTTATTATATTGCATTGATCCAGTGGGGATCTTGCTCTGCATCAGTTATGGATTGAGGCTCAATTTGAGAGAGGAAATAAGCATGCATCAAGTCTTGGTTGAGTTGATGCCTTGTCTGTACACCTGCTGTTATGTCTCCCATCACTTGGGATCTGGGGTGATCCCTTAGTGTGACAAGATCAGTAGGTGGAGTTGGTTCACCCACAACATTTTCAAGGAATTCCTCTGTTGTTGTAGGAAGTTCATCTATTTCCACAGTTTCTTCATCACTTTCTTAATTAACTTGTTGAGAAGGATGAGATACAACTTTGGGGGTAAACTGCAAGCCATCCAATTCCTTACACAAGTTGTTTACCTACAAGGAGTCTTTGGTAGAAATCTCTTTCTCCTTATAAAACATGTTAGCCTCATCAAATGTAACATTCATAGATTCCTCTATTTTCAATGTGGATTTATTAAATACCCTATAGGCTTTGCTGACTTGATAATATCCTAAAAAAATTCCCACTACAGCCTTTGCTTCAAACTTTCTAATGTGATTTTTGTCATTATTATGAATATAACACACACAACCAAAAACTTTAAAATAGTTGATTATTGGTTTCTTCCCTTTGAGTAATTTATAGGGAGTCTTATGCTTTAGTTTGTGTATTAAACTTTTGTTCAGGACATAGTTTACTATGCTTACTGCCTTTGCCCAATAGGATAGGGGCATGTAAGCATCTGCAAGTAATGTTCCTGCAGCTTCAATGAGTGTTCTATTTTTTCCTTTCAGCTACACCATTTTGTTGAGGAGTTCTAGGAGCTGATAAACAGTGCCTGATGCCTTCCTTCTCACAGAACTCATGCATAAGAAGAGACTCAAACTCTGTACCATGATCACTTTTGATCAATGCAACATGAGTAGAGTACTCAATCTGTATGGTCCTAAGAAAATCTGTAAGAACCTTGAAGGTATCTGACTTAGATCTCAAAAAGAATACCCAAGTGAACCTGGAAAAGTCATCAACAACCACTAAGGTATAAGATTTCCCTCCTAGGCTTTGTACATCCATAGGGCCAAAAAGGTCCATATATAGTAAGTACAATATCCTAGGTGAATAACTCTTATTAATGGATTTGAAGCTATATTTAGTTTGCTTGCCTAGTTGACAAGCCCTGCAGAGGCCCTCCTTCTTGTAGGGCCAGAAGGTAAACCTCTAACAAGGTTGTCCTTAGATAACCTAGCAATGTTTTTAAGATTTACATGTCCTAATGTTTTATGCCATAAGTAATTTTGACTACTAACTATATTGAGCAGGCATATGTCTGAAGTAATAGAATGAAAATTTACTATGTATATGTTTCCTTGTCTATTTCCAATTAAAACAGGTTGGTTTTCTTTTGAAGTAATAATACAGGAATAAGAGTTGAATGATACCAGATAACCTTCATCATATAGTTGGCTTATAGAGATGAGGTTATGCTTCAGTCCACTTACATATGCAACTCTTTTGAAAGTTACTTCTCCAATTCTGACCTTGCCATAGTCGCCTGTTTGGCCATAATTGGAGTCACCAAAGATGACCTTTGGTCCTAGCTTTAACTCGTAATCACTCAGATTGTCCTTGTTGCCTGTCATATGCTTGGAGCAACCACTATCTAGATACCAATGTTGATTGTATGCTGGACAGGTCTTCATCTTCAAACAAGACAGTTAGTTTTTCTTGACCCAGGAAACCTTGGGTCCTTGTTGATTTACATAACTATAACTGAAGATGCAAGAGCATTCAAGTTGATCTTTATATACTTTAGGATGGTATCTCCTAGGTGGAATTATACATTGAGTGAAGAGGTTAAAGTTGTTATTAGAATTTAAGTTTCTATTATTAAGATCTAGATTCGATGATCTATTGTTGGATCGTTGACCTGAGCTCGATGATGTTGGATGAGATCGTCGATCTCTGCTCGAAGAATGAAAATATATATTCTTTGGGCACCAAAATCGTCGATCTCTGGTCGACGAACCATACTGGTATCGTCGATCATAGATCGAAGAATGATTGTTACTAATGTTTGCGTTCAAAGATCGTCGTTCTGAGTTCGACGATTTGTTCATATATCGTCGATCTGAGTTCGACAATAACTGCTGAACATTGTTTTTTTTATTCTTCTGGATATTGAGTTTATTCTTGGTTTCAATTAGTTCAAGAATCTTATTAACTTTAATTACCTGTTAAGTATTCTTCTTTCCCTTATTAGATATAGAGTTTACTGGTCTGGAAAGATTATTTTTCTTAATCAAGGGTAGATCACTAGAGGAGGCACCTAGTGTAAGACCCCCTTTTTTTCTTTTTCAAACACCGGGGTCTTAACCCAGAATTGCCGCTTTGCGGTGGCACCGACTCATGGGAAGGTCGCCACTACAAAACGCCAATTTTGCCGGCCCTTTTCGATCACAAAGAAAGAGAAGTAAATATTACACTGAATGTAAATATGTCCACAGAAACACATGAATAAAATGAAATCACATCCAGTCCATCAGTATATATCAAATAAAAAGTACTACATAAGATCAGCTAAGATGAAAATCTAAAAAAACGGGATCGAGCCCGGTACATCAGAGTCCTCACTACAAATCACTCATCGCGGAAGCTATAAAATACTATTCACTCACAGAGCTGGTCGCAGGTGCACCGGTGCTAGACTGACCCACCTCCATGTGCACCGTACTCCGCTGGTGCTGGTCCCTTGATCCTATCCGGAGCTCCTGTAATGTTGTGGTTCGAAAACAATTAGTCATAAAGACTAATCCCTATCATCCCCTACCCCTCCCACACGGCTCCTAAGCACCGAGCGGAGAGGAGGAAAGGGAAGTTATAAAGGTGGATTATAATCAAGAAGATGACAAAGGAGCTAACCTAACAACTATCATGGTGTATAAACAACTATCTAGAATAAAGTACATCTAGCAATTCTACGGTAGTAAGTAATAAAGTAGACAAGTAGTAAGTAGAAAATATATAAAAAGACAAATAGAACAAGTAAGTAAGTAAGTAAGTAAGTAAATAAATGAGTAACCTTAACTTATATGAATGCTCATACAAACTTATATGTTAAGGGGTCTTCTGCAAGGCTCCAATCGTATAAAAAGTCTCATACCGATGTATACGTTGGGGTGTTGGTTGTATGCAAATATGAGTGTGTGGTATGTTATGCCATGATTCATGCAAGTGCAACTCACGCACACGTCTCTATGCGCACAGACCTTTAGTTCCCCCTGTCAGGGAAGCTAGCTTCACTCATAGGAACCTACGTAGTGGAAAACGGAGATAGTGGGTCGGGCCCCCCACTCCTAGGCGGGTATCCACACTACCGGGCCTAGCCCTTCCGTACGCCCCTAGAAGAACACAACCTAGAGTGTCCGCGTACTAGTGCTGGCTATATCCACTAGGCTTTCTTTGGCTAAGTGTCCCACACCGCCGAGTCAACGTACCGATGTTGGTGTGAACGGCAATCAAATACCGAAGACCCACCACCTTATTCTGTATTCAAACCCTCGAACCCTCGGCTCCCAAGACTGTCCCGTCCGTGCATCTACCTTTAGAGCTACCGTCTGAATGGCAACCGAACCAACAAATTCTACCTCCATATCTACTGGGGTGTGTGAAAGTGCAACCCTAATTATTCTTGTTGCTCTTTTAATTTATTATTCCTACGGTTTACGTTAGCCCAGGACTGCCCCCGGTATTCCGCAAGAAGGGCTCTCAAAGGGCACTAGGAACTATGATGGTAGCTGAAGCCCACCGTTCCCTTTCGCAAGGCACTTATTGTTATTGGTTGATACCCGTTACCCGATCCCTTTTTGATTACTTTAGACCTAGCTCTAGAGAATTAAGCCTCTTCCTCTCCTACCCGGGGTGGACGGTCTTTCGTCGTTCCCGAACACCACTTAACTCTAGCCAATCTCACACTCTACTCATCCTGACTTCCCAATAATGAACTTAATTTAACTCACCCTATAAAACCAGCAAACTACCAAAACTCCATCTCCCCAAGTTTATTACTCACTCTAGTTCCGTTTCTGCAGTTTTACTATATGCAGACCATCCTAAGCTATATAAGGTATACAAGGGGAGATACTCCAAATTGTCTTCTGAATCTCCTATAAAATTTACTGGAGGTCTATCATTACATAATTAACCTAAATCCAGGAATTTATAATTTTCCTATTTAATCTGATATTTATTTAATTTTCCCAAAAGATTGGCCATGGGTAATTTTCAACATGAACTACATGATCTTCATAAATAATGGCCACCCAAAAATTATGATCACTAAATAACAGCAAGGTATCATCAAATACTAATTATCATGATTTTACAGAAAGTATTTAACCTCTAATTGATTTATCCATTATAATCCCGTTAATCCTAAGTAAAGAAGGAAGTACTGAAATTACTCATCATAAAATTATAGAAAAATTACTAAATATTAGTAAGGTATAAAAAAGGTCATTGCGCAAAGATCATAATTTTACATGCCTTCTTAGACATCAAAATAGATTTAATCAAGTTTTTATGGGAAACAACACTTAATGAAGCAAGCCTTAGAATTAAACTTCTAAAAATTCCATAAAAATTCACAGAGCTTTAACATCATAATACAATTCTCTGCCTAAAGATCATCAATTTACAGAGGGTATTTTATCCATAATAAATTTCTAAGCAAATAAGACAATTCTACTAAATTGTTAATGAAGTATTCAAAATAATGATCCTAAATTCATGATAAAATCTCTAGAGCTTTTATTAACTCTAAAAACCACTATACCCAAATCTCATCACTGTTCAGTGAGTATTAGTGACATTTTCTATTTCTACAAGTTTTGTGCCCTAAACTAGGGTTAGGGTTTTGAGTGGCCTAACTTTCTCCAAATCCCCTAAGATTTTGTCCATAGAACTATAATGGCCCTATGGTCCTCTCCACCAAATTTCAAGTCAGTCCAAGGTCATTTGACCTCATGACCTTCACAACCCACCAAGAGCAATCCTTAGGGTTTGGCCTTGGATCCTAAGGTAAATCTACCCCAATCCACCTCAAACTCCATGACGGGGTGCTAGAGAGCATTCTAAGTCAGTGGTTAAAATCTCATCCTCTTTTTAGGTGATCTGATCATTCAAGTCTCAAAGTGCACTTTTAACCTAAAAACCCCTTAATATGGCATAGCTTAGGTTTGTCCATTTCCAATCTAAAACATCTCAAAATGAGATGAAAAATTATAAAGAACCTTATGATAAACCCAGGGACCACTCACCAAGATTTGGGAGGGTTTGGAAGTCATTAAGCCAACTAATTAATTTTCCTCAAGATTATTAAATTTTTCTAAAAACTTTAGAAAAACATTCCTCAAAAATTCCCATTTTTGGAAAGGCCCTAGGTATAGCTAGGGTAGGGTCCCTGCCAAAATTTCAAATCATTTGGTCAAAGGATGAAGGGTGGGCACACCTTTTAGTTTCTGCCTAGCTCTAGGTATAGATCCCACCAAAAGAGGTGCCCTGGTCAAACCAGTTGACCAAATTGACCCAAATTAATTTTAAAATATAGTAGACCCATAGGAATAAAAATTTCATGTTGTTCATTTCTTCATAAAAAGCCCCTAAGTATTTTTCCTAATTTATCTAAGGTGGTTGTTATTTTAATACAGAAAAATGCTTATAAAATAAAAGCTAATTAAATAGCACAGATCTTGAGAAAGATCTAAGGGCCCTGGCTTTGTATTCTTCCTCCAGCCAAAGGCCACGATAAGCCCGACCTGGAGCTACTTCCAAGCACAGCCGCCGGCGAGCCAGCCTCCTCCCTGCCCGGCCACCGCCACCACCACCTCCGTTGAGGTGGCGGCTATCGCCGGGCGGCGGAGTAGCCTGCCGCAGAGGCTTTTTCTAGCGAGCCCGAGAACGCGAATTTCATGGAAAATCCATGAAAATGAAAGCTCCAATCGGGCTCAGTTGAACGCGATTCTCAATCCTATTGAATCCTAAGATCTATCCGCAGAAGAAGAGGGAGGGGAGGACCTTGATCGCGGGCTGGAGGCGTACAGACCGTCGGGATTCCATTGGTGCGGTGGTGGCATCTTTGAAATTCTCAATCGCATAGTGGGAGGCTCGAAAACTTCAGGTAAAGGCTGGGAAAACTTCCTCTTGGGCCGCTGAGGGTGTTTAAAAGCTCGGTTGAGGAGGGGGAACGACCAAAAGCTGGTGGCCATTAATGGCCCATTATAGCTTGGCTCGACCATGGTGGTGGTGGGGGGGGCTAAAACGGCTCTGTGACAGCAAGCTAATGGCTGTAAACTCCTCCTCTTCCCTAGAGGAGTTGGATACAGCCGTAAAAGGGAAGGGGGAAGGCCATGGCATCAAATGCAATTGATGGCCATGAAGGCCGGGGCTCGGCCATGGCCATATTTGCTCTTTTTGCAAAACCGACGGTCCACGTGTCAAGCTTGACCGATCAACTTATTTTAAATAAGAATTATTAGGTCTTAATAGGAGAAAACGGACCACTCCTAGACCGGACCGGTTCAGTTGAACCAGCACATAGCCAGAAGTAAAATGCAGAGGAAAATTCTAAGTGCAATGGCGTTGAGTGAGCTCTGCTCACTCAACGCCATCTTTGCTACGGCGTTGAGTGAGCTTTGCTCACTCAATGCCATCCCAGATACGGCGTTGAGTGAGCTCTGCTCACTCAACGCCATCCATACTATGGCGTTGAGTGAGCTCAGCTCACTCAATCCGGATTATGGCGCCAGCTCACTCAACGCCATCCGGATTATGGCATTGAGTGAGAGCTCACTCAACACTCAGCTCACTCAACGCCATCCAGACAACACCAAATGGCGTTGAGTGCGGTCAGTGCACTCAACTTCATTCAACTTATGGCGTTGAGTGCACTAAACGCACTCAACGCCATCCCGCCTAACAGATTACGGCGTTGATTGAGCTAAGCTCACTCAACGCCATCCAGTCTACGGCGTTGAGTGAGCTCAGCTACTTCAACGCCAACCAGACGACACCATATGGTATTGAGTACAGTCTGTGCACTCAACGCCTGTCTAGCTTATGGCTTTGAGTGAGCTAAGCTCACTCAATGCCATCTAGACTACGGCGTTGAGTGAGCTTAGCTCACTCAACGCCATTCCACGGTCACGGGCGTGACGGATCGGTCATGGGCGTGTCAGGCCCATGTTGAAATTTCTGAGCTCGCTGATCGTCTTTCTGAGGTCGACGATCGTCGAAGGGGTCACGCCCTAGGTCACGGGCATGACGGGTCGGTCACGGGCGTGACCACCCCTTGACTCGAAATATTGGTCGATAAACTTAAATTCCTGGATTTCCTAGGGTTTTGTTATGACAAAACCACTTCCAGGGGTCTAGTCGGAAATGGGATGTTACAAATCCCAATAAACAAAACAAATATTTCGTCCCCGAAATCAAGGTTAAGCCTACGGGGGCTCCAATCGGGAAAAAGAAGCTTGTAACATCCCATGAAAGTCGAAAGATTTACATCTCTACGTTACTTTTTGCTATGTGTGGTTTGAAGGTGATGGTCAAATCAAAGACCAATTTGTCTAGTTGACTAGGTATATACCCCAATAAACAAAAGATTAGCCCCTATTCTTGAAAATTCAGTCCTATTGATTTAAAACAGGAAAGAAAATTGATTGTCCAGAGGGGTTGTGAGGTATACCTGACCGAAAAGTTCCGGGTATTTTTACCGCATCATGTCCTGTGGCTCCTATGTATACTCCTCCTGCCCATGATTGTTCCACAGAACCATGACTAACAGAACCATCTTCCGTTGCAAGACCCGCACTACTGTGTCATCGATCCTGATAGGGTCCAAGTTGACTGACCGATCCGAGGCCACCAAGCCATCTGCCGAGGAAATCAGCTGCTCAGGGCGTAGCAGAGCCCTCCGAAGTGAGGAGATGTGGAATACGTCATGCAATCCCTCTAACTCCGCGGTAGCTCCAGTCTATAAGCCAAGGGGACGATCCGCTCCAGGATCCTGTAAGGCCCCATATATCTCAGACTGAGCTTCTTCTGCCCGCGAACCCGCGAGACTCCGTGCATCGGTCGTATCTTCAAGAAAACCTGGTCTCCCACCTGGAACTCCACTTGACGTTGCCTCGCATCGTAATATTTGGCCTGCCTGCTCTGGGCTTCCAACATCCTATCCCGAATCAATCTAATCTGAGCATCCGTATCCCGCACAAACTCCGAGCCTAGTGTCTGCGGATCCTCATCCTGAACCCATGATAGTGGGGTCCTGTACCTCCTTCCATACAATGCCTCGTATGGAGCCATGCCTATGCTGGACTGATGGGCGTTGTTGTACAAAAACTCGACCAGTGGCAGCAATCTCTCCCAAGGCTAACTGCGGTCTAAAATACACAGGCGCAAAAGATCTTCTAGTGTACGGTTGGTGCGCTATGTCTGCCCGTCGGTCTGAGGGTGAAAAGCTGTGCTGAATTTCAACCGAGAACCCAGATGGGCTTGGACTGACCTCCATTCCCTTGATGTAAACCGCCCATCCCGATCTGGAACGATAGTCTTGGGCACCACATGATAACGCACAAACTGCTCAATGAACCTCCGGACTAATACACTAACCGGAGAATCCTTCGCCACTGGGATGAATGTGGCCACCTTTGTTAGCCTGTCCACTATCTGCCAGATCGAGTCATTCCCCGTACGGGATCGAGGTAACCCATGTATGAAGTCCATGGCTATATCCTCAAATTTCCACTCGGGCACCGGAAGTGGCTGCAGTAAGCCTGCCGGGTTCCTACACTCTGCCTTCACGAGTTGGAAGGCCTCGCAATGCGTCACAAAGTACGTAATATCTTTCTTCATAACCGGCCAGTACAACGTCCTCTTCAAATCCTTTACCATCTTGGTGATCCCCGGGTGTATCGAATATCGGTTGCAGTGAGCTTCCATCATGATGTCCTCCCAGATCTGGCCTCCTGCCGGTATGTAGACTCTGCCTCGGAAACACAGGAGACCATCCCTCAAAGAGTAATCTCCTGTTGTGCCTTCCTCCAAGGCTCGGAATATCGGCTCAGCTCTCTCATACAGCTTCTGCCCATCTCTGATGCGGTCCCGAATATCATCAGTAGTAACCATCGACCCCAGGTACTCCATGTATAACTCCTGGTCATCCTCAGAACACTAGAGATATCTGCATCTCCTCGAATGCTTTAACCAACTCCAAGGCCATCAGCTATGGGCCTACTCCTGACGAACTCGCTCTCAGGCTCAGAGCATTTGCGACCACGTTCGCCTTCCCTGGATGGTAGTGCATGGTATACTAGTAGTTCCGACAGAAACTATACCCAGCGTCTCTGCCTGATATTTAACTCCTTCTGGGTGTCGACGTACTTCAGATTCTTGTGGTCAGAGAAGATATTGCAATGTACTCCGTAGAGATAGTGTCGCCAGATCTTAAGAGCATAAACGACTGCCCCCATCTCCAAATCATGCACGGGGTAGTTCTGTTCATGTTGCTTCAACTGACGGGAGGCATAGGCTATTACGTGCCCGTTCTGCATCAGAACGACACCCATACCCTGATAGGAAGCATCTGTGTACACCTAGAATCCTACCTTCGCTGACGGAAGGGCAAGGATGGGAGCCGAGGTAAGACAATCCTTCAGCTCCTGGAAAGCAGATTCGCATCGTGGTGTCCAAATAAAAGGGGACTCCTTCTTCGTCAGAGACGTAAGAGGGAGAGCAATCTGAGAGAACCCCTTTACGAACTTCCAGGAATAACCAGCAAGTCCCAAGAAACTTCGAACATCCGAGGCCGACTTTAGTGGTGGCAAATCCCGTACTGCCTGGACCTTCTCCGGATCTACTGCCAGACCTGCTCCACTGATGACATGGCCCAGAAAGGCCACCTCCTTTAGCCAGAACTGGCACTTACTGTACTTGGCATACATCTCATGCTCCCGCAGCTTCTCCAAGGTCAAGGCCAGATGTCTCGCATTCTCCTCCTCCGTCCTTGAATAGATAAGGATGTCGTCGATGAATACGATAACAAAGATATCCAGATACTGTTCGAACACCCGGTTCATCAAGGTCATAAATGCGGAGGGTGCATTCGTGAGCCTAAAAGGCATCACGGTAAACTCGTACAAACCATATCTGCTGCTGAAGGCCGTCTTCAGGATGTCCTCCTCCTGAATGTGAAGCTGGTAGTACCCTGACCTCAGATCCAGCTTTGAGAACCAATGGGCTCCCTCCAACTGGTCAAATAACTCGTCTATCCTTGGTAAGGGATAAGTATTCCGGACAGTCAAACTGTTCAGGGCCCCGTAATATATACACAGTCGAAGAGTCCTCGTCCTTCTTCTTAATGAATAACACCGGAGCTCCCCATGGTGAAGAGCTAGGCCGAACAAACCCGGCCTCCACTAACTCCTGAAGCTGGCTTCGAAATTCCACCAACTCCTTTGGGGCCATTTGATAGGGAGCTATGGATACCGGCTTAGCCCCCGGTACGAGATGAATCTGAAAGTCCTTCTCTCGGTGCGGGGGTAGCCCTGGTAGCTTCTCCGGAAATATGTCGGCGAAGTCCCGCACTACTAGAATACCTGAAATGGAGTCCTTGGCCACGACCTCCTCAAAAAGGACTTGATAAACCTCTCCCCCTGCAGGTGGGCCTTAATGGCCTGCACAGACGATAATAAGGTATGGGGTACTGGTATATTAACTTCGATGACAATGAAGGAGTCGCCGTGCCTCATGGTGATCCTCTTCGCCTATGCAGTCGATCTGGGTATGGTTCCAGCACAGCCAAGTCATGGCCAGGATCAGATCGTAATCTGGCATCTTCAGAATCGTCGCTGGTGCCTCAAATGCCTTCCCGCCGATCTTTGCTTCCATATTGCAATGAGAAGAGGTCATTATCTCTGATCCATCGGGTAGGCACACCCTCATCATCTTCCCGGTGAATGGCTCCACACCTGCCAGTCCTTTCACGAAATCCTCCGACACGAACGAGTGTGAAGCACCAGTGTCGAAGAGTGTGATCGGGCTTGCCGCTAACGAAGACTATGCATGGGGTAATTAAGTGTCTTAGTATTCTGGTTGCAATTGTCTTCTCTTAATTTCTAACTAGGTTATGTCTAGAAAACTAGTTCATATGAAAAAACTTAAAAGTACTGCCATACCTACGATAACCTGCTCTGGGTTCCGGGGCTGTGTCAGGTCTAGAGCATACACCTGCTCCCTCTCTGGCCTGCGGCAGCGATCCTGAAATCCTCGTCCTCGATTATGTCTTCGTCCGCCAAACTGATGGGGAGGTGGGCGCCCTGATGTGCTGGTGGGGGTGCTCGCCTCATAGGGCAGTTCCTCTTGATATGCCCCGGCTGATTGCACTGAAAGCATACCGGTGCCTCCTCGACTGTCCTTGGCATCTCCAAGCATTTGTAAAGGCTGGGGAGACAATACCCCCTGACTCCTCTACTCCTGCCAAAACTCCTGACGAGGCTTATCCCCGTTCCTTCTCTCCCCAATAACCTGGCCTCGAGGACGGTCTCTACGACCTCCAATCACTGTATCATCAGCCGGTCTCTTCCGGCTCTTAACTGTAAGCTGATCCGCTTCTATCTTCTTTGCCATCTCCAGAATCCTGGCCAAACTCCCTCTCTGAGACAAAGAGGAGGGTCTGCCTCATGTCATCTTGCAGCCCCTTGTAAAACCTCCCGGCATAGCCAGCGTCGTCCAACTGATAAGCATCCGCATAGCGGGCCAGGTGAGTTAACTCCTGATAATACTCCACTACAGTCCTGTTCCCCTGCCTCAACCGCAGGAACCTATCCTCCTGGTCGTCCCTCGCCGACTGAGGTACAAAATGACACAAGAGCGTTGCTCTGAACTCTCCCAAGTAATATCTGCGCAATCCATCCCCGCAAAGGTGGTGTCCAGCTAGGATTTCCACCACCTCTTTACGTGTGACTCCAGGCAGGAGACTGCCAAAGCAACTGCCTCCTCAGTGGGGCATCGAATCCCCGCAAGCGTCTCGTAAATGGTATCCAACCATTCCTCCGTACGTACTGTAGACTCCGTCCCCAGGTAGGATGGAGGGGAAAGTCCCCGGAAGACAGTCATCCAATTGGCCCCATGGTTTGGCTGTGGAACCAGGCCTTGCTGAGCTCTGAAGGCCTCTAGAATGGTTGTCAGTGTTTTGCCCAATCTCCATCTGCTGGAACGGAGCTGGAGTCGGCGGAGGCGGGACCACATTCGGAGCCTGAGGTGTCCCATGCTGTGATGTAGGGTTCGTCGCAGGCTACAAGGAAAAATTCCACTTTTAGAGGATGTATGAATGGAATATAAGAAAGGGTAGGATGGAACTTTCACATGTGATTTCCCTTATGGGCACACCACTGCTTCCGCTGCTAGTTTGTCTCAAACTAAGCTCGCACGGGGGTGGCCCAAGGTTTTGTGGACTACTTCTCTTTCGATCGAGGTCTCCTCTGATACCACTTGTAAGACCCCCTTTTTTCTTTTTCAAACACCGGGGTCTTATCCCAGAATTGCCGCTTCTGCGATGGCACCGACTCACGGGAAGGTCGCCTACTACAAAACGCCAATTCTGCCGGCCCTTTTCGTTCACAAAGAAAGAGAAGTAAATAGTACACTTAATGTAAATATGTCCACAGAAACACATGAATAAAATGAAATCACATCCAGTCCATCAGTATATATCAAATATAAAGTACTACATAAGATAAGCTCAAATGAAAATCTAAAAAAGAGGGCTCGAGCCCGATACATCAGAGTCCTCACTACAAATCACTCATCGCGGAAGCTATAAAAATACTAATCACTCACGGAGATGGTCGCAGGTGCACCGGTGCTAGACTGACCCACCTCCATGTGCACCGTACTCCGCTGGTGCTGGTCCCTGGATCCAATCCGGAGCTACTGTAATGTTGTGGTTCGAAAACCATTAGTCATAAAGACTAAGCCCTATCATCCCCTACCCCTCCCCCACGGCTCCTAAGCACCGAGCGGAGAGGAGGAAAGGGAAGCTACAAAGGTGGAGAATAATCAAGCAGATGACAAAGGAGCTAACCTAACAACTATCATGGTGTATAAACAACTATCTAGAATAAAGTACATATAGCAATTCTATGGTAGTAAGTAGCAAATATATGAGAAGACAAATAGAACAAGTAATGCAAGTAAGTAAGTAACTAAATAAATGAGTAACCTTAACTTATATGAATGCCCATACAAACTTATAAGTTAAGGGGTCTTCTGCAAGGCTCCCAACGTATAAAAAGTCTCATACTGATTTATACGTTGGGATGTCGGTTGTATGCAAATATGAATGTTGTGGTATGCTATGCCATTATTCATGCAAGTGCAACTCACGCATACACGACTCTATGCGCACAGACCTTTAGTTCCCCCTGTTCGGGCAGCTAGCTTCACTCCCAGGAACCTCCGTAGTGGCAAACGGAGACAGTGGGTCGGGCCCCCCCACTCCTAGGTGGGTATCCACACTACTGGACCTAGCCCTTCTGTACGCCCCTAGAAGAACACAACCTAGAGTATCCGCGTACTAGTGCTGGCTATATCCACCAGGCTTTCTTTGGCTAAGTGTCCCACACAGCCGAGTCAACGTATTGATGTCAGTGTGAATGACAATAAAATACCGAAGACCCACCACCTTATTCTGTACTCAAACCCTCGAGCCTCTTCGGCTCCCCGGACTGTCCCGTCCGTGCATCTACCTTCAGAGCTACCGTCTGAATGGCAATCGAACAAACAAATTCTACCTCCATATCTACCGGGTGTGTGAAAGTGCAACCCTAATTATTCTAGTTGCTCTTTTAATTTATTATTCCTACGGTTTACGTTAGCCCAGGACTGCCCCCGGTATTCCCCATGAAGGGCTCTCAAAGGGCACTAGGAACTATGATGGTAGCTGAAGTCCACCGTTCCCTTTCGCAAGACACTTATTGTTATTGGTTGATACCCACTACCCGATCCCTTTTTGATTACTTTAGACCTAGCTCTAGATAATTAAGCCTCTTCCTCTCCTACCCGGGGTGGATGGTCTTTCGTCGTTCCCGAACACCACTTAACTCTAGCCAATCTCACACTCAACTCATCCTGACTTCCCAATAATGAACTTAATTTAACTCACCCTATTCAACCAGCAAACTACCAAAATTCCATCTCCTCAAGTTTGTTACTCACTTTAGTTCCGTTTCTGCGGTTTTACTATATGCAAACCATCCTAAGCTATATGAGGTATACAAGGGGAGGTACTCCAAATTGTCTTCCGAATCTCCTATAAAATTTACTGGAGGTCTATCATGACATAATTAACCTAAATCCAAGTATTTATAATTTTCCTATTTAATCTGATATTTATTTTATTTTCCCAAAAGATTGGCCATGGGTAATTTTAAAAATGAACTACATGATCTTCATAAATAATGGCAGCCCAAAAATTATGATCACTAAATAATAGCAAGGTATCATCAAATACTAATTCTCATGATTTTACAGAATGTATTTAACCTTCTAATTGATTTATCCATTATAATCCTCGTTAATCCTAAGTAAAGAAGGAAGAACTGAAATTACTCAACATAAAATTATATAAAAATTACTGAATATTATCAAGGTACAGAAAAGGTCATTGTGCAAAGATCATAATTTTACTAGAACATCAAAATAGTTTTAATAACCTTTTCATGGGAAACAACACTTAATGAAGCAAGCCATAGAATTAAACTTATAAAAATTCCATAAAAATTCACAGAGCTTTAACATCATAATACAAGTTCTCTGCCTAAAGATCATTTCAATTTTCAAACGGTATTTTCTCCATAAAAAATTTCTAAGCAAATAAGACAATCTACTAAATTGTTAATGAAGTATCCAAAATAATTATCCTAAATTCATGATAAAATCTCCAGAGCTTGTACTAACTCTAAAAACCACTCTACCTAAATCTCATCACTGTTCAGTTGAGTTTTAGTGAAAATTTCTTTCTCTACAAGTTTTGTGCCCTAAACTAGGGTTAGGGTTTTGAGTGGGCTAACTGTCTCCAAATCCCCTAAGATTTTGTCCAGAGAACTATAATGGCCCTATGGTCCTCTCCACTAAATTTCAAGTCAGTCCAAGGTCATTTGACCCCATGACCTTCACAATCCACCAAGAGCCATCCTTAGGGTTTGGCCTTGGATCCTAGGGCAAATCTACCCCAATCCACCTCAAACTCTATGAGGGGGCGCTAGAGAGAATTCTAAGTTAGTGGTAAAAATCTCATCCTCTGTTGAGGTGATCTAACAATTCAAGTCTAAAAGTGCACTTTTAACCTAAAACCCCTTAATAGGGCATTGCTTAGGTTTGTCCATTTCCTAATCTAAAACATCTCAAAATGAGATGAAAAATTATACAGAACCTTATGATAAATCCAGAAACCACTCACCAAGATTTAGGAGGGTTTGGAAGTCATTAAGCTGACTAATTAATTTTCCCTAAGATTATTAAATTTTTCTAAAATCTTTAAAAAAATATTCCCAAAAAATTCCCATTTTTTTAAAGGTTTTAGGTATAGCTAGGGTAGGCTCCCTGCCAAAATTTCAGATCATTTGGTCAAAGGATGAAGGGTGGGCACACCTTTTAGTTTTTGCCTAGCTCTATGTCTAGATCCCACCAAAAGAGGTGCGCTGGTCAAACCAATTGACCAAATTGACCGAAATAAATTTTACAATATAGTAGACCAATAGGGCTACAAATTTCATGTTGTTCCATTTCTTCATAAAAAGCCCCTAAGTATTTTTTCTAATTTATCTAAAGTGGCTGTTATTTTAATACAGAAAAATGCTTATAAAATAAAAGTTAATTAAATAGCACAGATCTTGAAGAAGATCTAAGGGCCCTGGCTTTGTTTTCTTCCTCCAGCCAAAGGCCACGATCAGCCCGACCTGGAGCTACTTCCAAGCGCAGCTGCCAGCCATCCAACCTCCTCCCTGGCCGGCCACCGCCACCACCACCTCCGTTGAGGTGGCGGCTATCACCGGGAGGCGGCACAGCCGTCGGAGAGGCTTTTTCCGGCGAGCCCGAGAACGCGAATTTCATAAAAAATACATGAAAATGAAATTTCCAATTAGGCTCAAGTTGAACCCGATTCTCAATCCTATTGAATCATAAGATCTATCCGCAGAAGAAGAGGGAGGGGAGGACTTTGTTCGCGGGCTTGAGGCGTGCAGACCGTCGGGATGCCAATGGTGCGGTGGTGGCATCGCCGGAATTCTCAATCACACAGTGGGAGGCTCGAAAACTTCAGGTAAAGGCTGGGAAAACTTCCTCTTGCGCCTTTGAGGGTGTTTAAGAGCTCGGTTCAGGAGGGGGAACGGCCAAATGCTGGTGGACATTAATGGCCTATTATAGCTTGGCTCGGCCATGGTGGTGGGGGGATAAAATGGGTCTGTGATAGCAAGCTAACGGCTGGAAACTCCTCCTCTTCCCAAGAGGAGTTGGATCCAGCCGTAAAAAGGAAGGGGAAGGCCACGACATCAAATGCCATTGATGGCCATGAAGGCCGGGGCTCGTCCATGGCCATAACTGCTCTTTTTGTGAAACTGACGGTCCACGTGTAAAGCTTGACCGATCAACTTATTTTAAATAAGACTTATTATGTCTTTAATTAGAGAAAATGGCCCACTCCTAGACCGGCTCGGTTCAGCTGAACCAGCACACAGCCAGAAGTAAAATGCCAGAAAAATTCTAAGTACAATGACGTTGAGTGAGCTCTGCTCACTCAACGCCATCCTTGCTACGGCGTTGAGTGAGCTCTGCTCACTCAACGACATCCCAGATACGGCGTTGAGTGAGCTCTACTCACTCAATGCCATCCAGACTATGGCATTTAGTGAGCTCATCTCATTCAACGCCATCCGGATTTTGGCGTTGAGTGAGCTCTGCTCACTCAATGCCATCCAGAATATGTACTTTTTAAATGATGGCATTGAGTGAGCTTAGCTCACTCAATGCCGTCCTAGATTATGGCGTTGAGTGAGTTCTGCTCACTCAACGCCATCCAGACAACACCAAATGGCATTGAGTGCGGTCAGTGCACTCAACGCCATTCAACTTCTGGCGTGGAATTCACTCAACGCACTTCAATGTCATCCCGCCTGACAGATTATGGCGTTGAGTGAGCTAAGCTCACTCAACGCCATCCAGTCTTTGGCATTGATTGAGCTCAGCTCACTCAACGCTAACCAGACGACACCAGATGGCGTTGAGTGTAGTCTGTGCACTCAATATCGTCTAGCTTATGGCTTTGAGTGAGCTAAGCTCACTCAACGCCATCCAGACTACGGCGTTGAGTGAGCTTAGCTCACTCAACGCCATTCCAAGGTCACGGGGCGTGACAGATCGGTCACGGGCGTGTCAGGCCCATGTTGAAATTTTTGAGCTCGCCGATCGTCTTTCTTAGGTCGACGATCGTCGAAGGGGTACCGCCCTTGGTCATGGGCGTGACGGGTCGGTAATAGGCGTGACCACCCCTTGACTCAAAATCTTGGCCGATAAACTTAAATTCCTGGATTGTCCTAGGGTTCTGTTATGACAAAACCACTTCCATGGGTCTAGGCGGAAATGGGATGTTACACCTAGTCCTTGTTTGCAATTGTTGGTTCTAGCATTTACAGTGCTAGTGATATCTAATAATTGTATACTTCTTCTATTTAGTGATTCTTCTAATAGTTTTGCCTTACTTAGTTCAGTTTTCAGAAAAGATATTTGTTTATTAGCAGACATTAGTTCATTTGTTAATTTTGCATTTTCTGCAAGTCATGTTGTCTAGGGTGTTTAACTTTTCTCTAAGAAATTTGATTTCATTCTCAAAGCTTATCAAGTCTAAGCATAAATTTTTGAATTCAAATTTAAATTCATCCGACTAAAAATCATAAGAAGCTATTACTTGATCTTCAAGCTGATAGAGATTCTTCATCTTCTTATTCATCTGTATCAGATCTGCTACTGCCTGCCTCAATAGCAATGATGAAGACTTCCTTTGCTTTCTGCTCTTCTTCATCCTCACTAGAGCTGGAGGATGTAGATTCTTCTTCAGTATCACTCCATGTCTCAGCAACAAAGCCATTTTCTTTCCTCTTTTGCTTGCTTGAGGAAGGCTTGGTTTAGTGACTCTTCCTTGAGTCCTTCTCCTTTCTTATGTCCTTCTTCTGAGCTTCTAGACACTCAGAAATGAAGTGCACAGGTTTCCTGCAGCCAAAACATACTACTTCTTTAAAGGGTATTTTGTCATACCTTGGCTTATCTTTATATTTAGAAGGTTTCCTTCTGAAGTCCATTCTAGCCATCTTGAAGTATTTATTGGCAAAGAGACTCATCAACTCTTCATTTACTGGAATGACTTCAGATTCTTCTGTAGCTTTTGAAAGCTATGCTGTGCTCCTTCCTTAGTTGGTGTAGGAGTCTTCAATTCAGCTGCTGCTTCCCTAGCTTTGATTTGCTTTTCATAGGACTTTAATTTTCCTAGAAGAGATTATGTTTAAATCTCTGTCATGCTTCTGGCTTCTCTGATGGGCAATATTCTTGAGTCCCATATGCTAGGAAAGCACATTAGGATCTTGTCATTCACTTCAGTTAAAGTGAGTTCTTTGTATAGAGTCCTTAGCTCACTGATGATGGAGTTAAGTCTGTTATAATTACTTCTACTGTCTCTGCTTCATTCCTTCTTGAAGTTCTCATACTGAGTGATGAGATTTGACCTTCTGTCTTTCCTTTCATCTGATGATCCAGCCACAATTTGGTTCAGGGAATCTAAAATCTCCTTGGCTGATTAACACTCAGCAACCTTTTGAAATATTTCATTAGACAAAATTTGAAGCCAGTATATTCATGGCTTTGACATCAACTATCTTAGCTTTCTTTTGTGCATCTGTCCATCCAAGGGGTGGAATTGCACTCAGGTTAGTTAATGTAGTTGAGGTTGATGCCACTGGAGCTGGTTGTCCTGTTAAGATAGAATTAAATATATATTCATCAATAGATTTCATGTAAAGCCTAATTCTTTCCTTCCAGATTGTGAACTTGGACAAGTTACACACTAGAGGTCTGGTACTTGCATATTCTTTGTTCTGTGTCATGCTGTATGTATAAATCTAGTAATAATAAAAAAGAACAGATCTAACTTAGGATCTTTTGTTCAAGGGTTAGCTTGTACAACCAAAAGAACCGCCTCTGATACCAATTGAAAGTTAGGGTTAGATCTGATATACTATAGAGGGGGAGGGTGAATAGAGTATGTAGGTATAATTTAAATCTTTGTTCTGAACTATAATAAGTACTCCTAACCATAGATAATATATCACAAAAAAAAAGAGAAATAAGTGTAAACACAGAAAGACCTAAATATCACAGCCACAACAAGAGCAAAAAGAAAAAGGGGCAACCAGATGACATAAGAATTTATAGTGGTTCCCCAACCTGGGAACGTCCACTCTTCTACCACCTTGGTAGGAATCCACTCAGAGTTTTGATCAGGTGCCTGACACCAATGATCTTTTGATGAGGTGCTCCAACAACAAAAACTCATGTCTTTTGATCAAGAGACTTGCAACCAGGAATCACTTTTGAAGGGAGATGACAACCCTTTTTATAATAGGGGGTAAGAGAATTATTGTGTCTTCTCTTTCTCAATTCAAACAACTGAGAAGACTTATGGATTTCATGGTAGCAAAAGCTCCCCCTGAGATATAGCCTTTTCAGGATGATGGAAGCTTTGTTGTAGGGTGATAGGCCTTGAAGCTTTTAATTTTGACAAGAAGAACTTTAGGAACTATTTTGACAGATGCAGTATTATTATCCTTCAGAGAGTTCCTGAGAAGAAGATACTTGATTTGGATGGTTGTTCTTCTTCTTCAGAATTGTTCTTCTTCTTCAGAATTGTTCTTCTTCTTATTTAGCCGCTGTTGATTCTTGACTGATCGATTTTCAATCTCAAGAATTCTGTTTGTCTCACAAAATGTTATTGTCTGTATCTCTTGTATTTTTTGGAAGGGAAAATCTATATGTTTTATATATTTCTCGTGAGGAAGTCCATTTGAATTTTGAAATTCCTTCTGCAATTAATGCTGATGGCCTTGGAATATTTTTTGGCATTGATTAGTTTCCCCAACTGTCCCTTATAAAACGGCAGGCAACAATTCTGATGAAGACCATAATTAATGCTCTTGCCTAACGGTAATATTCAGAGAATATTAGAGCACTAATTACTCAGGAATTATTGCCACATCATAAGGACAAAAGAGGGAAATTTCCAAGACTGGATTCGTCGACCTGAGTCCCTAGTTCGTCGACCTGAGATCCAAGATCGCTGACCTCTTAATGCTGCTTGATAACTTTCTTTCTGTGCATTATATTCGTCGAGCTGAATCTAAGATTGTCGAGCTGAGCCCTGAGAATAGAGTTAGTCCTAGCTGGGGTCCAAGATCGTCGAGCTGAGTCTGTAGTCTTGACTTAGACTATTTTCTGATGTTGAGTGTTGAAGTATCATTTTGGCATTGAGTTTGATGTCATCTGGCTTTGAGTGTTAACTCACCATTCTGGTGTTGAGTGTAGTGTCATCTGGTGTTGAGTGTTGACTCACCTCATCCAGAATTAGTCGACCAGAGAACAAAGTTCTTATAGCTGATGATCTTAGTACGTCGACTGAGGTTTGACTTAGAGTTATTACCTTGTCCAGAGTTTGTCGTGCTGAGCTCAGAGAATTGTCCCTGAGTTCGTCAAGCTGAGCTCGACTTTCGTCGACTGGAGATCGATGAACGTAGAACTCCTTTTTTTAGTCTTGAATTCTCTAAGTCTTGAGTCTCTGACAATGTTGGAGGCTGGTCCTTTGTATTGTTGACTCAAAGGACTTGACCTAGACTCTAGGACACAACCATGACCCTAGTCTATACATGTTGGGTCATATCCTAACTTAGTGAACCTAGCCCAAATCCAACTAGGGATCCAACAGGGGGTTCTTCATAAGAGGATTTAGAAATTCTTTCTTTTTCAAATACTACGTCTTCGTAGAATTTTTTAAACGGAAAATTAAAAGGGGTGGGGCTTGTGGCCATGTCGGCTTTTTGCAGCGATTCAATTGGAAGAGTAGAGGAGGAACAAAAATCAGAAAAAAAAATTTTCAAATTCAAAGGGGCAATAGGAGGATTCTTCACATAGGTGCAGCGATTCAGTTGGAAGAATATAGGAGGAACCAAAAATCAAAAAATTCTTTTTCAAATTTAGAGAGGCAATAGGAGGATTTTTCACTTAGGGCATCTACGAAAAAATAGGAGTCGTCATTTGCTAGGGTATTCTTTATCGAGGGGGTGATAGAGAAAGTCACTTCGTTGTCGCCTACTCAAAGGAAGTGCTTACCATTGCTTATGTCAATGATGGCTCGTGAGGTGGCAAGGAAGGGTCAGCCAAGGATCAAGGGAACCTCAACGCCTTCTTCGATTTCCAATATGACAAAATCCAACGGGAAGATGAATTTGTCGACTTTCACTAAGACATCTTCCATAATTCCTAACGGGTACTTGACTGATCTATCGGCGAGTTGGATACTCATGCATGTGGGGTTGAGTCTTCACATTCCTAACTTCTTAAACAACGAGAGGGGCATTAGGTTGATACTCTCACCTAAGTCGGCTAATGCGTGCTTGACAAAAAGATCACCGAAGACACACAGAATAAAAAACTACCCGGATATATGATCTTCTTCGACAAACTATTTGTCAAGACCGTAGAGCACTCGACATTTAACGTGATATGTGAAAGGTTTTCTAACTTCCTTTTATGAGTCAGGAGGTCCTTAAGGTACTTAGTGTACTTTGGCATCTGGGAAATCGCTTTGTGGAAGGCAGATTTATGTTGATTTGCTTAAATATTTCTAGGAAGCGAGAGTTTTGATCATCCTAACATTGTTTGTTAAGTTCGGAAGGGTATGGTTGGAGTTGGATCATTTATAAAGATGGGTGGTGGAGTGAAAACTTTTTCTAAAGCAGAGAGTGGAGTGATAACTTCTTTTTCAGTGGGTGGTGGAATTTTCAAAACAGGAGCAGAGCTTTGATTTTTTAAAATAGGGGCGGAGCTTGCCTCGGGCTCTTCGCTAACCATACCAGAAACTTTCTTCCCACTCCGAATAGTTATAGCTTTCGCTTACTCTCCATGGTTGGGCTTAGTATTGGAAGAAGAGACCTTGTGGGTCGCTCAGAAATAATTTTTGCGAGTTTTCCTACTTTGTTTTCTAAACTTTTAATGGTCCCGGCAAGGGTTCTTACAGTAGCGTCATTAACAGTCATATATTTTGAAAACATTTCCCCCACACTTGGAGGTTTTGGAAAATTTTAAGGAGGTGGTGGTGGTACAGAAAAATCATTTTGTGGTGGTGGATGAATCGCGTTCGAAGGGTTACTCCATGAAAAATTCTGGTGGTTACGTAAAGCGGAATTATAACTATTCAGAAAATTAAAACCAGGAGCATGAAAATTTAGAGTAGAAAAAAATTAAAAGCATTTCTAGGCATATTATTAACATAATCTACTTGTTCGGGAGCAGGAGTTGCAGATTCTCATACCTGAGGGGCGGAGGCAGCAGTCATCTCCGTAATTTTTTTACTTAAAATTTCTACTTGTAGAGCTAGCTGGGAGACGTCATCCACTTCAAAGATACATGAAGTTTTGTTCGGGCGGGACCTAGGCACATTCCACTAATATGTGTTCATGGTCATGTCCTCGAAAAGCTCAAGAGTTAGATCTGGGTTTTTGTGGTTCAAGGTACCACCAGAAGCTGCGTCTATCATTTGCTTTGTATTTTTATTTAGCCCGTAATAAAATGACTGCACTTGTAAACATACAGGCAGCTCGTGATTGGGACATCATCTTAAGAGTTCTTTAAATCTTTCTCAGGTTTCATATATAGTTTCAGAATCGATTTGAAAAAAGGCAGAAATATCGTTCCTAAGTTTTGCGGTTTTATCTGGCGAAAATAGTTCGCCATAAATTTTTCAGTTAGTTGATCCCAGGTGGTGATGCTTCCTTTTGGAAGAGTCATCAACCTCTGTTTAGATTTGGTTCTTAGAGAGAAAGGAAATAATCTTAGCCTAATAGCATCATTTGTAACACCATTTATCTTGAAGGTTTCACAAATCTCAAGAAAGCTTGTTATATGTGCGTTCGGATCTTCATCTTGAAGTCCATCATATTGCAACATACTGCTACACCATTTGAATTATGCAAGGCTTAAGTTCGAAATTATTATTAGTTATAGCAGGGCGCACGATGCTTGATTATGTTCCCTCTAGATTCGGTCGTGCATAATAAGACATAGGCCTTTTCAGGACTTCCTCCACGTGCGGTTATTACATTCTTAAAGTAGAAAATGACTTTGAATTCTAAACCGGTATTTGGAGAGTAGGGCCTTGAAATCGCGATCTTCTCCGAAGAGTAGGCTCAATTTCGTGGTCCAAGTCCAAAATATCTAACGGATTCCCGCGAGTCATGCACTAAAAGAAGAGAAGTTAAAGAAGAGAAATAAATAAACTAGAAAAAGAGAAGGTAAATTTTTTTTTGGAAAAAAAGATTTTTTTATGTTTTAACTCCCGAACTTCCCAAGTGTTACCCAATGAAGGGTTCGTAAGGTAATAGTTAAGATAGTGACACTTAAAGCCCTTTGCCCTTTTCGAGAGAATTAGGTGGCGTAGAAAAATTGTGAAGTGGGTTTCTATTAAGAACGGTAATAATATTTTTTGATTTTTAATTTTTTAGAAAGAGGGTGAGAAAGAGAAATGATAAAAGTAATAGGTTCGTGTTTTCAAATTATCAATAGAAGTTTCTCCGCGTCAACGACGCAAAAAACTTGGTGATCGCTTTTCTGCTTGAGAAAAAGAGAGCCGAACTAGCAATCCAACTAGGCAAGTATACCTATCGAACTGTAGCAAGGGGACACAAGTGTCGTATTGAAATCCGGGAACTGTCGAGTAAACCTACTCACACGAAAACTATTATCTTATTGAAGGATTGATTTAGGGTTAAGAGAAACTAATTGTGAAAAAGGAAAAAAAATAATACACTAAACAAAGAACTAATTGCAGATAATTAAAGAGCTATTAGAATGAGATTACGATGAAGGTTGAAACAATGAAATGGAAAAGCACTCGATCAAGAATCACCAAGGCAAGAGTTGACTAAAAATGCGATAAAATAAACCTAGACTTAATAGTGTAAAGTTCCTTGACCGTGGAGGTTCCTAAAGCTTGAACACGCTTCTCTCAAAGTTATGCCCAACTGAGTTTAGGAAGGTCCGACTGACTCTCGTCTAAATCAGGGGCCTAAAGCTCGCTTTACGCAGTGAACCCCACTATTGGATTTTACTCCAATCTGGGAGATTTGGACATCTGCCTCTCTCGAAGGGTGCGCACAACTCTCTTTACTCTTGAGTGTTCAATTCAAACTACGAGCCTCTCAGCTAGTTAAGAGTGAAAATAGAAATGGAAATTATATATCGATGATATAATTCCAAGCATTGAACAATCAAGAGTAAATCGAAGGCATAAACCCTAAAAAGAAAAAGTAAATTCAAACCATCATAACTTAATCACTCGAACCTCGGATCATCAAGATCGAGTACAAGGAGGATTAGTTAATCATAGCAAAGTGAAGGAGGAGGGATGAGTGTGAGAACATTAAGAACACAAAGACAAAAAGAGCACTTTTATATTAATAATGAAAGAGAGCTACACTTGAAATTTGAAAGATTACAGTTGCAATTGAATTGAAAACCTATTCTTGCCCTATAATTAGCAACTAAAGCAAGTGCAAAAGCTATTACAAAAGATTAAACTAAACTAGGGTTAAGAAAAACTAAAATGAGAAAGAGAGAGAGAGGGAGAAAAAGCATAAAAAGGACTAGTAAACAAAAGGGCCGCACCTCCCCTCTCAACCCAACTCTCTTCTGGAATCCAGGGGGGACATCTGAATTTATTGAATTTTCCACGGGTTGGTCATGCCCTCTATCACGCCCAGGGAGGGCATGTCAGGCGGGCGTGACATGCACGGAGTTGACCTCGGGATCTAGATTCTGGAGAGAATGAAGATTGCTCCTGTATGTCGGTGGACACACCCTGAGTCACGCCCGTATAGGTGGGGGGGGCGTGGAACGCATGTCACGTCAAAATCATTGGTCGGAAATCCGTCAGTCTTCAAAAAAGGTTGAACACGCCCAACGACACGCCCGTGTAGGGGTGGGGAACGTGTCAGTACTATTGACCTGCAGTGACGCGAGAGCTTTAAATACGGCATTAGACTTCGGGATGAGGGTGACACGCCCAAGGACACGCCCAGGGAGGGCGTGTCGGGGGGGGGCGTGATAGCGGTTTCTCTCATTATTTTGATTCTAGCAGCAGGCTTTCTCGGGATTAGGCTACACGCCCTATGACACGCCTGGAAAGGGCGTGTTAGTGGGGCGTGTCAGGGAATTTTTGGCCAAAATTCTGGAAACCTGCAAAAAGACAAGAAAAGATTAGCGGTAATAATATATACAAAAGGAAGTCAAAATATAAGTATACAAGACATGATTTGCACATTATAAACTAGAAAATACAATAATAGTTTAGGCTACAAAACGAACTATCATGGATCAAGAACAAGCGACCACTGTAAAAATGGCCATATTTAAAGTGTTAGTTGGACTATCATTTATTTAAAAAGCAAAAAACAGAAGGCAATGATCCATCTCAGTACTCCATTATGTCCTCCTATAGAAGAGAAGAGCTAAAAAGGTATGACAAAGCAACAAAATTTTCAATATAGTTGATTACATGAGTCTCCATCCAGAAGCTATTGTACCAAGAGCTACTTCTTGCAATATTATTGGAGCTACTGACATGACAATGTCTAAGAAAGAAGCTGTTAATCCTAACAGAGAAATCATATTCATGCAGCCTTCTAAGAATGCTGAGAAAGAAAAGTCCAAGAAAAACAAATAACTTTTTGATAAGTTTATATATATTTTTAACTATTTGTGTTAATCATAAAGCACCTGTTATATATATATCTGCTAGATTTTTACTCTCTGCCAGATATCTATTATTATGCTTTATGATTGTATTTTATCTTTTTGTTTAGTGACCTCACCCAAAAAGGGGAGATTATAGGATCCCTAGTTTGGATTTTGGCAGGTTCACTACTTAGGATGTTTGACCCGCCTTATATAGACAGGGTCAAGTCTGTTAGTCCTTGAGTTTAGGTTAGTCATTAGAATCAATCTATATGGACTAGCCTGCAGTGGACTTCAAGAGACCCAAGACTTAAAAGAAATCAGAGTTCAGATTATTAGTTCGAAGTTCTTCGAACTCAGCTCGACGAAAGTCGATCTCAGATCGACAAACTTACAGTTCTTTCTCTGAGTTGAGCTCGACGATATTCGAGCTCAGGTCGATGATTTTTCACTCAAGACAGATTCTCTTGTCGACGAACTTGGAGCACAGAATTAACAAGATATTTCCATATTGATGTTCGCTGAGCTCAGGTCTACGAACAGGATTTCTTAGCTCGATGAACTTGGAACTCTGGTCGACGAAATCAGCCCAAACGTCGACGAACTCAATCCCAAGTAAGAATGATAAGTTTTTCCATATCTGTCCCTCTATTCATTCCATTGGCAATAACTCTCTGAGTAATTAATGCTCATATTCTCAAGAATATAGCCGTTCATGGCAGCATTAATTATGGATTTCATCAGAGTTAATTACTTATTTATTTTAATGGGACAGTTGGGGAAATTCATTAAAGATTATATTCCAGCCATTTCATTCTCCAGAATCCAATCTGTAATTAATGCTTGCAATTAAAAATTCAAAAGAGAATTAGACAGTAGGATATAAAAGAGAATTCTTCAGACAGCTCGGCATACAATATATAGTAAACATAGGAAATAATACAATATTACACACAAGAATTATTACAGAGAAGAGAAATAGAAACATATAGAAGAATATCTGCATCTTCTCTGTGTAGAAAACAATCAGTTTTCCCTTGATCTTATAGAAGACTAAAGAAGAACAACAATCATATATCAAGAGTCTTCTTCAACTTCTACACCAGGAGTCTTCAAGGACAACAACTCTTAGATCAGTCTACTAGTTCTTGGATCTCATCAAGATAAGGCTGAAGACCTACACCCTGAGCAAAGCTCTTGTCTTCCTGAACCATTCAACATTTTAGGGGGAGCTTTGAAAAAATCATTCTACTAAGTCTTCTCTGTTATTTAGAGAAAATACAAGACAACACCACCTTCCTTCCTCACTATAAAAAGGGTTTATTAACTCATTCAAAAGTTCTTGTGTTTGTTTTAGGGTACCTGGTCAAAAGCCTAAAGGGTTGTGAGATCTCCCTGCAAATAAATCTTGTGAAGACAGGGCACCTAAGCAAAATCCTGTGGTGGCAATAACCTGATCAAAAACATGATAGTGGATTCCTACCAGGATGGTAGAAGAGTGGATGTACCCAGATTTGGGGAACCACTATAAATTCTTGTGTTGTATATGTGATCTTTCTTTCTTTGTTTTGCTATGCTGTGATAGTGTAGCTTTGCCTAGTTTATATTTCTATACTACTACTATTATCACTAATTTCTCTGATATAATTTAAAAATAACCAAAAGATTTTAAATCACTCTATTCACCCCCCTCTAGAGTAAATCATGTCTATCCCCTATCTTTCAGTGTCATAAATCTCAAGAAAGCTAGCGATGTGCGCATTCGGGTCTTTATCTTGAAGTCTGTCATATTGCACATACTGTTGCACTATTTGAATTATGCTAGGCTTCAGTTCGAACTTATTATTAGCTATAGTAGGGTTTGCTCTACGTGGTATTCTTCCATTCTTAGGGCAGGGGGTTCTTCCATTCTCAGTGTAGAAAATGACTCGAAATCCTAATGCACTCACGGAAAGTGTACCGATGGTTGTCAAGTAATAAAGTTTAGTAGTTGAATCCCCGGATATCGGTCTCTCAGAGAGTGCAAGTAGGGAGTGTAATTCCTCTATTTGGAAAAGTGGTTGCAAGCGTAAATGCAACAAAGGGTTGCTTTTATTTGGGGTTTCCTAAGATTAACACTAATGATTCTAATGCTGGTCGCCATCACCGCGTCTCTTTGGGTGATTACTCAAGAGAGTGAAACAGAAGATGGATGAGCTAATGAGGATCGCAATCACCTCTTCCCAACGCATGCTTCTAGCAATTACTAGAATGACACAATCACAACTTGAACAAGAGAAAATCTGAAGTTCAACAACACTATCAAGAACTAAAATAAATCAACACTTAGACATGCTGAAATATTCAAGCTATCATTGTTCTTACACATCATTCCAACGCCCTAATTTTTAGAAAAGGAAATACTACAAGTAAAAGGTAAGAGAAACAACCAAATGCATGAAGACTCTCCGAGATTCACAGCTGGATTCAAGGGTTGTCGGGGCTTGCCCGGGCACGGTCTACGGATGATGTCCGGGGTCCAGAAGGGTTGTCACTTCCTTCGAATATCCCATCTTCTTCGTGAATGATTGCGGGGCTGGATCTATCTGGAAAACTCCACAGATGCAACAACCTATAAGCTTGAAATGGAGCTTGGAGCTTGGAGATGACAATGGAAGACGGAGATCAAGCTTTTGTAAGCTCATGGAGGAGAAATGGTGTCCAAATCAACTCTCCAAGGAGGAGAGAGAAAAAGGGTGTTGGAGGGAAGTTTTCTCGCTCAAAGGAGTAGGAATGGCGGGATGGAGGTGGCCTGGTTCGGACTTGATTTCAGGGAAGATGAAATCTACACTTTGAATAGATTTAAGTCAGAAAATAGGTACGCACGGTTTAGCGCAAGACCGTGCGTTAATCGTGCGATATTTAACTTATAGGATAAGCATGTGAAAGGAGAAGTGTTGACCCGTGCATTTTACTCGCGCATGGGCGCTTCCACCCGCGCGTGAAGGCAATCACACGGGTAACGTTAGAGCTAGAAAATAGGTACAAACAGGAAAACCGTGCATTTTACTCACGCACGAGCACTCCCGCCAGTGCGTGAACAAATCACACGATTAACCATAGGATGGAATAAATAAGGAAGATACAAGAAAACCATGCATTTCCTTCTCGCACGGTTTGGCCAAAACCGTGCGCTAACCGTGCATTAAAATTTATCGATTTCATCTCGACGAAATTCGTTGATCTCAACCCGACAAAGTAAAATGCATGATCTGGAAGAAACTGTGCGCTAAGCAAACGCACGACCGTGCATTTTCAACAAATTAGTATTCCTGCCTTGGGGAAAACACACCACCTACACAGCAAAAACCAAGCTGGAGCACAAGCTCCCAGCATTAATATACAGCATATAATAAACAAAAAGAACCATGGGGAGCACCCTATGCTTACCCCCGATAACAGAATGCACAATTGCATACCCATGGGCCAAAATAGTGCACAATGTGGTCAAGTGAAGATCTAAACAAAAATATAACTTTTCCAATTAAAAAGTAGTGCACAAGCAAAATAATAAGCCCAGATGAGTCCGAAAACCCCTATAAATTTCAGACTCATCACACCACCAGAGTTAAACATTTTCTCGTCCCGAGCAAATAATCTCTCCATGAACTAGAAAATAGCTAACTGGCTTAATAATTTCTGGAAACAGTAAAGGGAGAAATCGAAACTATATTGGCATAAATATATAATAGATAAAATTTTTAATTATGCTACGAATTTTATAAATTTCGACAAGTGTAAATAAGTATTATAACTACTAAAAAATAAAATTCTGGAGAATCGATCAGTCATGCGTTGGAAGAAAGTAGGCAGGCCATACAGTTGAGCATTGCCAAAGACCGGTGCTAAGGATCACCTCCAAAGAAATCCATTAATGTCGGGGACCATACACTTGTCCGTTCACACTCTCTCCACAACCCTAGTTTGACTCAAGCGTGAATCTGTAGTACTTTAGGAAAATAATGGGGCTTCGATATATATGTAGGTAAGGATGTAAAAGGGATAAGAATGACGGCTACACACACCCCCAAATGAGCTCATACAAAAGAAATCACTCTCACTAACCAAATATGCATGTGCACCACACCACAAGACTTGAACTTGACAACACAGGTGTACGTACCGCCTAACACCACAACAATACTATAAACAAACTCTGTATTTTAACTTTCTTCTTTTATATCATCAACACACACACACACACACACACACACACACACACATATATATATATATATATATATATATATATATATTTTAGATTTTTATTTTTATTTTCAACGCACCTTCAGACAAATTTTCAAAATAACTTCACCGCACAACCACATAATAACATCATAACCACAACAGCAATGGAAGAAGTATCATACTTTTATATCGAAATTGGGGTGTGCAACTGGGTAAAGCTTTTAGGCTTTTGTGATCGCGTAGTGGGGATAAATTAATAGGATGGGTAGGCACAAAATGAGCTAGCAAGGATTATCGTTAGGACGGGTACAAGGCTCAATCGGGCCAAAATGACGGCCTACATCACGCTCACACTAGACTAACCAGGCACCAATGCTTTTAGAGTAGCTTGGGGCAAGTTCTTAGTCACCGAGAAAGGTGATCCTTCCTCCTGACTCGAGCAATACGAGGCTAGTGGCGGCTAAACACATTTCTACACTACCGTTCAATTACTCCAGATTCAAGAATTTTGAGTAATACAAACAATTTTTACAAATGCAGAAAAGGTCTAAATCTACGAGCATAAAGAAAAATTAGATCTATACTATTTCTACAAAACATGAGTCCTCGATTAGGAGCACTGCACGAGTTTCACACTACTTTATCCTAAAATCTTAAGCCAGCAGCACTATTTTAAAGTTGACAAAAAAAAATAAATTTGACTTGAGCCGAGCGCGTGCTTAAGATCACGCTCATGTCGGTGTTGATGCACAATGCAGACATGATAATTATAAAAACAGAAAATGAAAATGTACTTTTGGTATGAAATTGCTAAAAAGTGCATGTGCGTAGGTAACCCGCAAAACTCTCCCCCACTAGACTTAAACTAAACCAACTATCCAATATTTGCAATAAAAATAGGGGAATGTTAGTTGAGGGAAGAGGTTACCCCATGCTCAGCAAATAAGCATAATAGAAAATTGGCGTTAATTTAAGCATAAAGTCCACGGCCCACGAACTCAACCTGCACAAAAAAATATCTCCAACCATGTAAATGCAAAACATATGATCACAGTAGCATATTGGAAAAAATTAAATGCGGCAAAATTGGATTACCAAGTTCGGACCCTAGGGGGGAGGAACACTGACCGAGCTATTACGGCTAGCGATCGAGGAAGGAGAGGTGATGGAGGTGGATTGGCAACCCTCGTGGGTGGATCTATTTGTGACCTTTCTGACCACTGGCGAGCTTCCAGAGGGGACCAAGGATATGAAGAGCTTCAGGCACAAAGCGGATCATTACCAAATGCTTGAAGGGGGGTTACACCGGAAGATGTTGTAGGGGCTCCTGGCAAGGTGCGTGACAGAAGAAGAGATCCTGAGGATCCTGGAGGAAGTGCACTCAGGAGAGTGTGGTAGTCATTCGGGGGGAAGGACGTTGGAAGCAAGGGTGATCAGGCAAGGGTATTTCTAGTAGACCATGAGAAAGGATGCAGTTGTGTTTGCGAGGAGATGTCGAAAATGTCAACTGTGCGCCCCTCTCCAGCACTTGCCCGCTCAAAGACTCTGAAGCATCACGACGCCATGGCATTTTACTATATGGGGGATGTATCTAATTTAGCCTTTCCCTCCAGCTAGTGGACATATAAGGTTTATTCTAGTCATAATTGACTACTTTTCAAAGTCCTGGAGGTCAGGGCACTAGCCAAGGTCACCTCCCAAGTCATCAGGAATTTTGTTTGGGGAGAGATCATATGCAGACATGGGCTGCCCTAGGCGATAGTGACGGACAATGGCCCCCAGTTTGTCAGCGAAGAGTTCATTAGCTTCTGCACCCAACTGGGGATAGACCTTAGGTTTGTCCCCGTACATCACCCCAGGAGCAACGGTCAGGTGGAGGCGGCGAACAAGATCATCACGAACTTACTCAAGAAGAAGGTAGAGAACATGAGGGGGAGTAGGGTGGAACAGCCCCCTCGGCATTGTGGGCCTTGCGGACAACCCCAAACACGTCCATCGGCGACACCCCTTTCAAGCTTTCTCATGGGTGTGTGGCGGTCCTGCCCGTGGAGTTTGAGGTTTGGTCCCCACGGGTGGCGGACGCAGGTGAAGGAGATGAATTTTTGAGGATAGAGAATGAAGGGGAGTTACGCCTCTCATTGGATATGGTGGAAGAGTTGCGCAATGTCGTAACTATCAGGCAGGAGGAGATCAAACAACGGATGGCGAAATACTTTTACAAGAATATCAGAATCAAACACTTCGCAAAAAATGATAAGCGGAGCTATCAAAAGGAAATCGGAAGAAGGCTCAAAAGTGGCTAACAAGGGAAAAAGTTTTTTGGTTGGCCAGAAGGCTCAAACAAAAACAAAAAAAGGCCTACTTCATTTTCATGCTCCTAAAGTTTGCCTAAAGCATTAGTTTTAAAAATTTTCAAAAAGTAGGTCTTAAAAATTAAATAGAGACTAATTGACTTATTTTAAAAATAAGGATAATATGAATCTAGAATCGTTCACATCTACTACGCTAATCAAAAGCTTACTTTACAAAAATTTTCCAAAAACAAAAAGAAAAATAGTGGATGAAAGATTTTTATGAAAGTAATGAAAATAAAAAAATGAAAACCATAATAAAAATGCGAGTTTTTTGAAAAATATTTCACCTTAACATGCTACCGTAAATTAGAAACACAACAAGACCAATATTTTACTTGTGAAACAAAATTAAAAAGGGCGATTAGAAATATTATAATTAATTAAGATGTTTATATCAGATTTTGAAAAAATAAAACAAAAATAAGGGGTACTATTGAAATACCAAAATGTCTAAACTATTAAAGTAAAAACAAAAAGCATATTTTTTTAGTTCTTGAAATATTTTCTATTTTTTTTGGATTTGTAAAAAATATTCACAAAATTCACAAAAAGCAAAAAGGAGGAAGTCCTCCCCCAAGCTTAAAATGGACATTGTCCTCAATGGAGAAGGAGGTTAGAGAGTGAGAGAAAATTAATGTACAGAATTGAAAGTACAGAATTAAAAAACAGGTACTTCCCTGGATTTATTCGCTGCGAAAGTTGAGTGATGTTGCTCCCCATACATTTTGGATCTTCATGAAATGCCTTCTTTTGACTTCGTGAAGGATTCGGCAACGTTAGAGCAGGCGATCGCAGGAGCTTCAGCTTGTCGGAGCCGTCCGGGGCAAAAATTATAAAATAGAGAAAATAGAAAAAGATAACTTGGGTTGCCTCCCAAGAACGCCCTTTGTTTAAAACGTCGTTGAGCTCGACGCAACAAAATAGTATTGTCCAAAAATATTGTTTAAAACAAAGTTCAAAGAAATTGTTCAAAGTTTCTAATAATAATAAAACTATGTTCAAAACTAATCAAAAGTTAGATCATGGAGGATAGAGTTAACACAGTTAGGATTGACATCACCATAGAAATATAGTTTAAGACGCTGACCATTTGCTTTGAAATTACCCTTTTCAGTTTGTGAAATTAAAACAGTACCATAAGGAAAACTTCTAAAACAGAAAACGACCCAGACTATCGTGGTTTTAGTTTGCCCGGAAATAAATGTAAACGAGAGTTATACAAAAGAACTTGGTCGCCAAACTTAAAGGTTTTTTGGTGCTTTAAGTGTTTATCGTGAAAACGTTTCGTCCGCTCTTTATAAAATTGGTTGTTCTCATACGCGCAAGAGCGCCACTCGTCGAGTTCGTTGAGTTGAAATTTTCAAAAAATCGCCGACAGAGTATGGATCAAAATTTAAAAACCTTTAGTCCCAAAAAGCATGGTGCTCGAGTTCTACGGGTAAATGACACAATTTTCCATAAACCAACTGATATGGAATACATTTGAGGGCGGTTTTGTACGCTGTTCGGTAGGCCCATAGAGCAACGTCTAATTTGGTTGCCAGTCTTTTCTAGATGTTGAAACAGTCTTTTCTAAAATTCTTTTAATTTTTTTGTTCACTACTTCAACTTGTCCGGTTAGTTTGGGGTGGTAGGCGATTGAAAGTTTATGCGTAACATCATATTTAGTAAGGATTTTAGAAAACTATGAGTTACAGAAATTGGAACCCCTGTCACTAATGATGGCTCGCAGTGTACCGAATCAAGAAAATATATTTTTAAAAAATGTAACTACGACTCGAGCTTCGTTCGTAGGAAGAGCTTGGGCTTCTGCCCATCGCAAAACATAATCGACAGTGACGAAAATATACTTATTCCTGAAGCTTGAAGGAAGAGGGCCAACAAAATCAATTCCCGAGAGGTTGAAAACTTCGCACTCAAGGAAATAATTTTGCGGCATTTCATTTTTATTGGAAATATTATCCGACCGTTGGCAACAATCACACCTACTCACAAAGGTATGAGCATATTTAAACATTCAAGGCCAGTAAAACCCGCGCTTAACACTTTGTGAGCGGTGCGAGTAGCTTGATAGTGCCCACCTATCGGTCCATCATGCAGATGTTTAATAATATCTAATCCTTCATCATAAGAAACACATCTTCTTATCACCTTTCCGCACAGACTCAGAAAAGATGTGGGTCCTCCCAAAAGTAGTTCTTCAACTCAGAAAAGAATTTCTTCTTTTTTTGAGAGGAGAACTCTTTCGGGATCTCCCGGGCCACTAAATAGTTGGCTATTTGTACAAACCAAGGAGAAGGCGATGTGTTAATTTAAAATAGATTCTCGTCAGGGAAGAAATCGTTAAAAGATTTTTCATCTAATTTTTCTATAAAAGGATTATCTAGTCGGGAGAGATGGTCGGCGGCCAAGTTCTCGGCACCTCGCTTATCACGGATCTCTAAGTCAAACTCTTGGAGGAGTAAGACCCAGCGAATCAAGCGTAGCTTGGCATCTGATTTAGAAAGAAGATATTTGAGGGGCGAGTGATCCGTAAAAATGATCATTTTTGAAAGCGTAATATATGAACGAAATTTATCAAAAGCAAAAACACAGCAAGAAGCTCTTTCTCGGTTATGGTATAGTTTTCTTGTGTAGATGTGAGCATTTTACTAGTATAATAAATGGGGTGGAAGTTTTTAGATATACGTTGACCTAATACGCCTCCCGCCGCATAACTACTCGCATCGCACATGATTCCAAATGGAAGGTCCCACACCGGAGCTATCATAATTGGGGCAATAATTATTTTTTCTTTTATTAATTCGAATGTAGAAAGATAAGGGTCATCAAAAATAAATGCGGCGTCTTTTTCTAAGAGATGGTTAAGTGGCTTGGTGATCTTGGAAAAGTCCTTTATGAAGCGGTGGTAGAAACCAACGTGACCTAGGAAACTTCTTATAGCTTTTACGTTCATAGGCGGCGGTAGCTTCTCGATAACTTCCATCTTGGCTATACCTACTTCAATTCCTCTCGTCGGGATCTTATTGTAATGACTCCACCCGTTAAATGATACATAATAGAAGGTCCGGCCAGGTCCCCACAATATATGCCATAAATAGACGGTGAGGTCATAGGTTAATACCAAAATTCCATCGCACCCTAACCCAGAGCATTCTAGCGGAAGCTTATTAATTGCAAGAACTTAACCAATGAATGTCCACTACTATATAAATATCACATGTATATAAAACACTAGGAATGTATACAAGCACACACCGCTCACGGCCTTAAGGCCTTACAAGTTACTCTTTACAAAAAGTGGTTTCATACATCGTCTTGCAGGCTAGCCACACATGAAATTCAATTTTTCGCACGACCTTCGAGGACCTACAAATAGTAGCAGCAGTGAGGGATTCAGACCGCCCAATCCAATCAGCCCGCAACACCATCATATGGACGTCCACCATAAGGGTGATAAACAAAGCAACGATCAGCATTAAGCTGACAAACTATAATGACCCTACCCCTTACCCGGGGCAGTGGTTCCTTCCTTGCATGTCGTGCAATCACAATATATATATCAACACACAATATCATCACAAACATCGGCCTTAGTGCAAGACGCTCCGTGCACTCAGGGAAAGATTATTATGTACCAAAATCCTCTAGGTACCACCACCGATTTGAGGTTCTTAGCTTGTTGGTTGGGCATCAGCCTCAAAACACATGTCGGAGGCCTCACGCACCCAACTCAATCAGAGGCATTCAACTCACGGCAACTCGTGAGCACTAAGGGTCGACCTACCCTCGTAGTGTGGCAAGCCTGGGAAACCGCACCTCTACATTTCCACCAATCGACCGCTCACAACGCAGGTACACTGTACCTCTAGATCCTTAGAGTAGCAAGCCCGTAAAACCGCACATCTACATTGCTACCAAGAAACCTCGCATAACACAGGATCTGGATTAGCAAGCCCGTGAAACTGCACATCTGCGTTGCTACCCATCGATCCTCTCCTAAATCACAGGCACACAGTGCTGCCTTCCAATCCATCACTCAACTCGTGAAGAGCATACAACCAAAGGAGCTATGCAAAGCTTCCTCACCACAATTCACCAGCGTCCACACAATCTCCGCAAACTAATCGGTTTATACATGGAGTCTTCTTCGGATCGTAGCATCACCAATCTAGACTACCCATCCAGATGGGCTTCACACAGCATGTCTATTTGGTACTACATTATTCCGAATCTAGATGCAGACTCAACCGCTGGAATCTCTTACATTTTCCACCTCTTGGTGGAGGATCCCATGCACATGCATAAAGTATGATTTACTTGTCCAAGAAGGAGATCATTACCCTAGATGATCGCTTCAGAGCCATGGAAAACTGGGCGGTTGGAAATCACCGTGACGGCCTTGCCTCCACAATGCTGGCCTCGGATCTCGAGTCAGACCACTATCGCTCCACCGCGGCCAGAAAGATTCTCCTTCTTCCTTCCTTGATCTCCTCTCTCTCTCTCTTCTCTTTATAAAGAGAATGGCCAAAAAGAATGAGAGTTTATCTCTCAATCCACCGTCTTATAATAATAGTAAGAAGCTTGGACAACAGGATCCAAGATGAAGGAAATGGACGGCCACGATCTGCCCTGGAATTACTTTTCCTTGGCTGACACGGCTTGTGACTCGCCCGTGTCACATGCCATGTTCCTTAAGCGGCAATGAATCAACTCAATACAAACCAGGACACGTGCTTAGACACACCCGTTTCACGACCTAACATGCTCGTATTATAAGGTACATGCCCGTGTTGAGGGGTGTGTCCTTCAATCAATACAGGACCAACTCCCCCACAAGAACATGGCTAAGGCACACGCCCGTGTCCTTGGACGTGTACTAAACATGACCCTATGACACACCCGTGTCACAGGCCATGTGCCACACTCAACACCGGCCAGTTCCCGACCCGAGCGGGACACTGCCTAGGAAACTCCCGTGTCCCTGGCCGTGTCGCCTCTCGACGATCATTGAGTGTATGGCGTCGAGTGTAGGACACACACACAGTATAGTAAATTCCCTAGGACATGCCCATGTCTCAGGCCGTGTGCCTCACTCGAGACACACTCGAGCCCCACTCGAGTCCTACTCGAGACCCACTCGAGTACCCAGCTTGACACGCCCTGGGACACGCCCGTGTCCTAGGCCATGTCACCTGGCATGAACTCCCAAATGTGTATTGGGGTGTTATTATGACCAAAAACTAACCCTTCCCTCACCATAAAATGACATTTTTCCCAATTTAGGGCAAGGTTAGTTTCTTTGCATCATTCTAAGGCTCCATTTGGTTCGGCGGTGGCGGGTCGATCCGGCGGGTTGAAACAGAGTGTTCGAATCGGAGGGGGAGGTCACTGCTCCAAACGTAGCTTTTTGGGGCGTTTCTCAAGGCGGGTGGAAACGGAGCAAACGCCGCCGGAGGTTCATTTGTTTACCCTCCTTCCGACGGCATTTGCCCAAAACGGAGCAGCGAAACGCCCAACCAAATAGAGCCTAAGAATTTTTCTAAATTTTCTAAACAACTATCGAAAGCATCGCCGAACACGGAGAAATCATCCATGATTACCTCCATAATGCTTTCTACGTACTTGTCAAATATAGCGAGAATACATTGTGGGAATGTAGCTGGCGCATTGCACAATCCAAACGACATTCTTTGGTAGGTGAAGGTGCCGAAGGGACAAATAAATGTAGTTTTCTCCTTGTCCTCGGGGGAGATGGGGATTTGAAAATACCCCGAGAGGCCATCGAGAAAACAATAAAACCTTTTGCCGGATAATCGTTCTAAAATTTGATAGATGAACAACAAGGGAAAGTGGTCCTTGCTGGTGGCATCATTTAACTTACGATAATTTATACACATTTGCCACCCAGTCATCGTCCGTGTCGGGATAAATTCATTATTCTCATTACTAACTACTATTATCCCTCCCTTCTTCGGCACTACCTGGACAGGGCTAACCCACTTACTATCAGATATAGGATAGATACTTCCTGCGTCTAACAATTTCAAAACCTCTCCCTTAAATACTTATTTCATGTAGGGATTTATGCAGCGCTGAGGTTGGATTGAATTATGCGAATTATCTTCCATTAAGATTTTTTGAGTGCATAAAGATGGGCTTATGCCCTTGATATCAAAAATTTGCCAGGCAATAGCTCGGCGATGTTTACGTATAACTAAAAGAAGTTTATAATTTTGCGCATCCATGAGGTAGGCCGAAACAATTACGGGTAACTTAGAATCTTTTTCTAAGAAGGCATACCTAAGATGTTTGGGTAGTTCCTTCAATTCTAGGGTAGGTGGTCTTCATACGGGGTTTTAGAAATCCGTTCTTTTTCAAAAACTATGTCCTCGTAGACTTTTTTAAATGAAAATTAAAAGAGGCGGGGCTAGCGGCCATGACGTCTTATTGCAGTGATTTAGTTGGAAGAGTAGAGGAGGAACAAAAATCAGAAAATTATTTTTCAAATTCAGAGAGGCGATAGGAGGATTCTTCACCTAGGTGTAGCGATTTAGTTGGAAGAGTGGAGGAGGGACAAAAATCAGAAAATTCTTTTTAAAAATCAGAGAGGTGATAGGAGGATTCTTCACTTAGGGCATCTATGAAAAAACAGGAGTCGTCATTTGCTAGGGAATTCTTCATCGAGGGGGTGATAGAGAAAGTCAATACATTGTCGCCTACTCGAAGGAAGAGCTTACCATTGCTTATGTCAATGATAGCTCGGGAAGTGGTAAGGAAGGGTCAGCCAAGGATCAAGGGAACCTCGACGTCTTCTTCGATGTCCAATATTACGAAGTCCACCGCGAAGATGAACTTGTCGACTTTAACAAAGACATCCTCCACGATTCATAACGGGTATTTGACTGATCTGTCAGCGAGCTGGATACTCATGCGTGTGGGGTTGAGGCTATTAATTCCTAACTTCTTATACAACAAGAGGGGCATTAGATTTATGCTCGCACCTAAGTCAGCTAATGCATGCATGACAAAAAGATTACCAAAGATACAAGGAATAGAAAAACTACCCGGGTCACTGATTTTCTTTGGTAAACCGTTTGTCAAGACCGCAGAGCACTCGACATTTAATGTGACATGCGAAAGGTTTTCTAACTTCTTTTTGTTAGTCAGGAGGTCCTTAAGGTACTAAGCGTATTTTGGCATCTGGGAAATCTCTTTATGGAAGGGCAGAATTATGTGGATTTGTTTAAGCATTTCTAAGAAGCGGGAGTATTGATCATCCTGATGTTGCTTATTAATTTCGGAAGGGTAGGGTGGAGTTGGAGTATTTTTTAAAATGGGTGGTGGAGTGAGATCTTTTTCTAAAATGGGGGTGATAACTTCTTCAATAGAGGGTGGAATTTTTAAAATGGGGGCGGAGCTTTGATTTTTTAAAACAGGGACGGAGCTTTGATTTTTTAAAATGGGAGCGGAGCTTGCCTCGGGCTCGTCACTTACCATACCTGGAACTTGCTTCCCACTCCGAAGAGTTATAGCTTTTGCTTGATCTCTCGGGTTGGGCTTGGTATTGGAAGGAAGAGACCCTGCGAGTCGCTCAGAAATTATTTTTGCGAGCTGTCCTACTTGATTTTCTAGACTTTTAACACTTCTGGTTAAGGTTCTTATAGTGGCACCATTTGTGGTGATATATTTTGAAAGTAACTCCTCCAAGCTTGGAAAGTTTGGATAATTTTGAAGAGGTGGTGGTGGTGGTGCAGAAAAATCATTTTGTGGTGGAGAGCGCATTGTGTTCGAAGGATTACTACATGAAAAATTCGGGTGATTTCTTAAAGCAGGATTATATGTATTCGGAAAATTAAAACCGGGTGCAAGAAAATTCGTAGCAGGAAAATTATTAAAAGTATTTCTAGGCATATAATTGACATAATCCAAATGTTTGGGAGCAGGAGTTGCAGATTCCCATACCTGATGGGCGGAGGCAACAGTCATCTCCGTAATTTTTTTGCTTAATATTTCAACTTGCAAAGCGAGTTGGGATACATTGTCCACTTTAAAGATACCTGCAGGTTCTTTCGGGTGGGACCTAGGTACATTTCATTGATAAGTGTTCATGGTCATGTCCTCGAAAAGCTCAAGAGCTGCTTCCGGGGTCTTATGGTTTAAAGTATTTCCAGAAGCTGCGTCTATCATTTGCTTTGAATTTTGATTTAGCCCGTTATAAAACGTCTGCACTTGTAACCATACAGGCAGCATGTGATGTGGGCATCGTCTTAATAATTCTTTAAATCTTTCCCAGGTTTCATATAAGGTTTCAAAGTTTATCTGTCAAAAAGAAGAAATGTTGTTCCTAAGTTTTGCAGTTTTAGCTGGCGGAAAATACTTTGCCAAAAATTTTTCAGTTAATTGATCCCAGGTTGTGATGCTTTTTTTAGGTAGAGTGTTTAGCCACTACTTAGCCTTAGTTCTTAGAGAGAAAGGAAAAAATCTTAGCCTAATAGAACCATTTGTGACAAAATTTATCTTGAAGCTGTCGCAAATTTCAAGAATGCTTGTTATATGTGCGTTCAGATCTTCATCTTGAAGTTCGTCATATTGCACATATTGCTGCACCATTTAAATTATGCTAGGCTTAAGTTCAAAATTATTATTAGCTATAGTAGGGCGCACTATGCTTGATTCTTTTCCCTCTAGATTCGGTCATGCATTATAAGATATAGGTCTTTGCACGGCTTCCTCCACTTAGGGTTCGGCAAATCTTAAAGTAGAAGATGACTCGGAATCCTCAGCTGGTATTCGTGGTCCAAGTCAAAAATAGCCGACGGATTCCCTCGGGTCATGCACTAATAGAAGGGAAGATGAAGAAAGAGAAAGAAGAGCAAGCTAGAAAAAGAAAAGTACTAAAAAAAAATTTGAAATAGATTTTTTTATGTTTTAACTCTCGAAATTCCCAGGGGCTACCCGGTGAAGGGTTCGAAAGGTACTAGACAAGATAGTGGCATTTAGAGACACTTTGCTCTTTTCGAGAGAGTTAGGTGGTGTAGATAAATTGTGAAGTGGGTTTCTATTAAGAGCGTTAATATTAATATTTTTTATTTTTAAGAAAGAGGGTGAGAAAGAGAAAAGATAAAAGTAATAGGTTCGTGTTTTCAATATATCAACAAAAGTTGTCCCCAGCGATAAAAGTAATAGGTTCGTGTTTTCAATATATCAACAAAAGTTGTCCCCAGCAACGACGCCAAAAACTTGGTGGTCGCTAAGCTTCGAAGAAAATAAAGTAACCGAACTAACAATCAGAATAGACAAGTATACCTATCGAACTGTAGCTAGGGGACACAAGTGTCGTATTTAAATCCGGGAACCGTTCAGTAAACCTACTCACATGAAGACTATTATTTTATCGACGAAAAATCTAGGGTTGATTACTAACTAAAAGAAGAAATACCATTAGCATTAAATGAAAACACTACTTGCATAAAGGAAAAACACTACTTGCATAAAGGAAAAACACTACTTGCACTAAACTAGAAAGACCACAACTAGCAATTAAAACGAGACGGTTGAAACGATGAAATCGAAATGCACTCGATCAAGAATCACCTCGGCAAAAGTAGATTGAAAACATGATAAATAACCTAAACTAAATAAGGTAAAGGACCATGACCGTGGAGGATCCTAAAGAATGAAAATGCTTCTCTAGAATACGTGACAACCTGAGTTTTGGAAGGTCCGACCGACTCTCATCTAAATCGGAAGCCTAAAGCTCGTTTTACATTGTGAACCCCTCTATTGGATTTCACTCCAATCCGAGAGATTTGTATGTCTGGCTCTCTCGAGGGGTGCGTACAACTCTCTTTACTCTTGAATGCTCAGTTCAAACTATCAGCCTCTCAGCTAGCCCAGAATGAAAGAAAAGGTGGAGACTATATATCGATGATGTACCTCCAACCCATGAAAAATCAAGAGTAAGTCGAAGGCCTAAAACCTAAAAAAGGTAAATTAAAGCATCATAACTTAATCAACTCGAACCTCGGATCATTAAGATCGAGTAAAAGGAGGATTAGTTACACATGGTGAAGTGGAGGAAGGGGAATTAGGAGTAAAGCATAATGAAAACAAAGGCAACAAAGGAGAGAAAATAACACTTTTCTATTTCATCAAAAAGGAGAGCTTATAACTTGGAAATGAAAGATTACAATTGCATGAAAATTGAAATCCTATTCTAGCCGTATGATTATCAACTATAGCAAATACAAGATATAATAAAAGATTACACTAGGATATGGTTAAGAAAAATACAAAATAAGAAGGAGAGAGCAAGATAAGAACACTACAAAGAACAAGAAACAAAGGGGCAGCACCTCCCCCTCATAACCCAAACTTTTTCTGAAATGCAGGGGGGCATCTTAATTTATAGAATTTTCCACGAGTTGGTCACGCCCTAGGTCATGCCCCAGGAGGGCGTGTCAGGGGGCGTGACACGTACGTGGTTGACCTCAGGAGATGAATTCTGACGGGAAGGATGATTGCTTCTGTACGATGGTTGACATGCCCTGGGTCACGCCTCTGTAGGTGCGAAATGGCACATACGTCGTGTCGAAATCATTGGTCGGAAATTCGTCAGTTTTGGAAAAAGGAGGGTCACGCCATGGGCCACGCTGGTGATGGGGGGCATGACAGGAACGTTTGTTATGCTAAGGTGAAAAAGCATTTAATACGGGGGCAGACTTCGGGCATAGGGCGACACACCTCGTGTCACTCCCGGTGACACGCCCTGGTAGGGCGTGTCAGGGGGGCATGATAACGTTTTTTCCTGATTTTTTGTCTCTGTCAGCAATCTTCCACGGTATCGGGTGACACGCCCTGTGACACTCCCAGGGAGGGCATGACAGGGGGGCATGTCAGGTCATTTTTGGCCAAATTCAAAGAAACCTGCAGAAAGAAAAGAAAATGTTTGTGGCAATAATATTTACATAAGAAAGATAAAAATAAGCTTATAAGACAAGATAAATTCCTTTAAAATACGAAAATACACCATAATAATTTAGACTACAAAACGTATTATCAATGTCGTAGGAAGATCAGCCTCCATGGGTAAGCACAACTCGAACTGGGAAGGGTCGTATATTGTTGAAATGGTCCCGAGAACTTGAGGTTACAACCTCCAAGACGTGGAAGGGAGGTCCTTAAGCCACACCTTGAATGGCGACGACTTAAAATGCTTTACCCATAAGGGGAGGGGGAGGTGAAATTGTGTATTCAAATTTAAGTTTATTATAATACATTCACTAATCTGTTTTTCTCTTACATGTTGTGAAGATCTGATGAAATGGAAACCTTTGCACTACCCCGAGACTATCTCGGCCCTAGGTAGACCCGCTGCGCAGGCTACACTAGCTCGCAGGTCCAAAGGCTCGCCTGTGGGGGTAAGGATTTGGTTTTGGAGATGATCATGGAGATACTTCATCTTGGAAACCTTTGCACTACCCCGAGCTTGAATCGTCCTAAGGTGGACAGGCTGTGCAGGCTCTCACTAGCTGGAAGGTCCGAAGGCTCGCCTGTGGGGGTAAGGATTTGGTTTTGGAGGTGATCATGGAGATACTTCAGCTTGGAAATTTTTGCTCTACCTTGAGCCTGGATCGGCCCCAGGTAGACCCGCTGCGTAGGCTCTCACTAGCTGGCAGGTCTGAAGGCTCGCCTAGGGGTTATGGATTTGGTTTTGGAGGTGATCATGGAGATACTTCGGCTTGGAAACTTTTGCACTACCCCGAGCTTGCCCCAAGTAGACCGCTGCACAGGCTCACACTAGCTGGCAGGTCCGAAGGCTCTCCTGTGGGGGTAAGGATTTGGTTTTTGAGGTGATCATGGTGATACTTCAGTTTGGAAACTTTTACACAACCCCATGCCTGGCTCGCCCCACGGTAGACCCGCTACGCAGGCTCTCACTAGCTGGAAGTTCCGAAGGATCGCCTGTGGGGGTAAGGGATGCCTCGAGTGCTGCTTGGCCCCAGGTAGACTCGCTACTCGGGCTCTCATCAGTTGGGCAGGGCTGTAGGCACACCTGGGGGAAAAGGACTTGATCTTGGAAATGTTATTGGAGATACTTCGGTTTGGAAACTTCTGCATCACCTCGAACGTGGCTCGACCCCTATTAGACTCATTGTCTGATATCTCACTAGCGAGGAATGATAGGATACACACCTGGGGGGGATATGGAATGAGTTTGGAAAGAGCTTGGGAAAAGTTTGGAAGTCTTGCAGAGCCTGGGATAAAGGTAAGCGTCCCCAACCAATTTACGTGTGAGATTCCAGGCAAGAAGGGGTTCTCCACAAAGGGAATTCTTGACAAGGGACCCCTGGCTGGAAGCTCTTGGCCAGAAGTCAAAGAGTTCTCGGCAAAACTTTGTTTGTTCGTGTAACACCCCTATCCGTCACATAGCATATAGCAGTAGGTCCGGCCGGGGCCCAACGCCATATACCACGGACAGACCGGTTGGTTACGCGTTGAAACCACACAACCAATCAGAGCGTCCTACACAACACCTAGCGGAAGTAATTTAATTAAGTTGCAAAAAGATAAGAACCCTGCCACAGAGCATGAATGTCCACTATAACCCAGGAATCAGTACATACACAAAAGAGTTCACGGCCTTAAGGCCTTACAAAAGTGTTCGCTTAACAAGATAGCGTCTTTCATATATCGGCGCGCAGGCCGGCCATACATGAATATGAAAATGCTAATAACTAAGCCTTCGAGGGCTGGCGCTGCAACTTGGGCTTTAGCCCGCTATTTGCCGCTTGGCTCCGCAACAGCACCTGTAGAAACAACCCACCCAAGAGGTGGCAATACAAAAGGGCAACGGTCAGCAAGAGCTGACCAAATTATAACGACCCCGTCCCGTTTCTCGGGACGGCGGTGCTCCTTCCCTGCATATAAAACTATCATAGCAATTCTATAGAGTATTCTATTCGCCACAAGTGTCGGCTCGCACGGCCGCACACTCCGTGCTCTTAGGGCACTAATCGGTGAACCCGGTCCGGACCCAGTCCGACACCGCGATTCCACCACCATCCCTCGGATGGCAACACTCGTGAGCATTTAGCCCTTTCAGCCGAAGCCTAGGCCCGTTTCCAGCCCCCGGGAAGTCCCATGTACTTTAGGTCGCTTCTACCGAGACCACTTGGAATGGGTAGAGTTCCACCCGCCCGTTGCTCACTTCACCACGGCCATTTAGCCATCGGTGCTGGCCAAGTTTCTCCTCATTCCCACAATCGATCAAAACACGCACATAACCCCGTTATGTATCGATTTGCCCTCCAAGGCAACATCGTGGCGGCAATGCGATTCCGTTCAAGCTTTCCGGGTGTGCCTCGAGGTTAACCCCCAAGGATCCCTGTATGCAATCTACCGCGTAGAATTTTTGGAAAACTAAATTCACCGGCGCGGAGTCTTCTCCGGCCATGCAATGCAAACATCACCGATCCGGGTTAAACCCGAATAGGCTTCACACACAATGCCTATGCCCGTACTCCGATTCCGGGCTCTAACAACGGGGACTTTACATATCTACCCGAAGGGATTCCGCGCCTCAACGCTCACTCGCGAGAAGGGGGATTTCCCTATGCATGGAAAGAAGGGCGACTACACATGCCCTATGAAGAGGATCGTTACCCTCGCATTTTTCCGCGGCGCCATGAAGATGTAGTCGGATGGAAAGCTTCGCCTCGCCCTTGCCTTCGAGGATCCGGACTCGGATCGCGAATCGGTGCTTCAAGACTCCTCCGGCGGCCGGATCTTGGGCTCCTCCTTCTTCTTGCTCTCCCTTCTCTCTAAACACTTAGAGAGAGAGTGGACCAAAGAAAAATGAGGATTCAAAGTCCTAATCCCGGCTAATAACCCCCCAGGAGCAGCCCCCACCGTTGGATCCAGATCCAAGGGAACGAACGACCGAGATTAGATCCAAAATCCCAAAAACTGGTCCGAACACGGCTTGACACACGGCCGTGTGTCGGGCCGTGTAGCTCATTCGCCGATCGACACGGCTCCTGACACGGCCGTGTGCCACGGGCCGTGTTACCTGGAGCTTCAAGATGATCGTCGGGCTTCCAGAACACGGCTTCGAACACGGCTGTGTTCGAGGCCGTGTGCCCCACACACGGCTTGAGACACGGCCGTGTGTCTAAGGCCGTGTACCTCTCTGACTCGAGACAGCACAAAAACCCAATAAATCCCTGAACACGGGTAGGCACACGGCCGTGTGCCTGGCCGTGTGCCCCTGTTCAGACCTCCAAAAGCGCCGTTTGATCGCCCCGCGATCATCTCCGAGGTTGGGGTCTTACAACTCCCTCCCCCTTAAGAGAATTTCGTCCCGAAATTAAGAACAGAGACTACACAAAACAAAAACATAACGAGTACCTGAGGGGAACAACTCGGGGTACTCCTCGCGCATTGTCTGCTCTCGCTCCCAAGAGAGCTCCTCGCGCCCGCAGTTATCCCAACGGACCTTCACCATTCTGATTTCCTTGTTCCGAAGCCGCTTGACTTCGAAATCCTCAATAGATATGGGCTTGACTTTCGTTGTCAACCCTTCCTCAACCGGTACTTGACCAGCCGCGATCACCTGCGAAGGCTCGTGCACCGCCTTCCGCAACACAGAAATGTGGAACACATCATGTAATCCACTAAACTCCACCGATAGCTTCAAACGGTATGCCGCTTCGCCGACTCGCTCCAGGACCTCAAACGGCCCAAGGTATCTCGGACTCAACTTTTTCAAGCATCGAATCTGTGAGACACCCTTGAACGGCTTGATCTTCAAGTACACCCAATCGCCTACCGCGAACTCCACGTTCCGGTGCTTGGCATTGTAGTACTTCGCCTGCCGGTCCTGAGCGATCAACAAGCGCTCCCGAATGATCCGCACTAATGAGGTAGAACTCTCCACCTCCTGCTTCTTGTACAACCTTGCCTCACCCGCTTCAAGCCACGATAACGGCGTGCGACACTTCCTACCATACAGGGCCTCGAAGGGCGCCATTTGTATACTCGCTTGGTAGCTGTTGTTGTACGCGAACTCCACCAAATAAAGATGGTCTTCCCAATGCTTACCGAAGTCCAGGACACACATGCGTAGCATGTCCTCCATCGTTCTATTGACCCTCTCGGTCTGCCCATCAGTCTGCGGATGGAAAGCTGTACTGAACTTTAACTTTGTTCCCAACATCTGCTGCACCAACCTCCAATCATTTGACGTGAACCGCCCATCGCGATCACTCACAATGCTACGAGGCACACCATGCAGCCTAACAATATTGTCAACGTACAACTTTGCCAATTTCTCGACTGGGTCATCCTTCCTATGCGGAATGAAATGCGACACCTTAGTTAGCCGATCTACGATCACCCAGATGGCGTCGTTCCCCTTCTGCGACCTTGGCAACCCGTGCACAAAGTCCATAGATATATCGTCAAATTTCCACTCCGGTATAGGCAAGGACTTCAGAAATCCTCCCGGCTTTTGGCACTCCGCCTTCACCAAGGCGCACGTTTGGCATTTAGCCACGTACAACGCCACATCTTTCTTGAGCCCCGGCCACCAAAACAACTTCTTGAGATCACGATACATCTTCGTGCTCCCTGGGTGGATTGAGTACTTGGTATGATGAGCCTCGTACATCAACTCCGCCCGGAGGTTGCCCCCACTTGGGACGCACAAATGATGATCCTTCCTTAACAAACCATCTTCCACCGAGAACTGGGAATTTGACCCATCCGTAGCAGCCTCCAAAAGCTCCTTCATGGAGTCATCTAACTCCAATGCCTGTCGAACCCGGTCAGCCAGGTCATATTGCACCTCTGTCCAGTTTAACATTGCCTTGGCGCTCGTCTGCTTGTCAACGCAACAGATCTCAAGCTCCTCCAACTCCCGCACTAGACGCTCATCATGCACCGACAACCAGTTGGCTCGGGCGGCAGCCCTGCGGCTCAGCGCATCCGCAACTGCGTTGCCCTTCCCGGGTACATATTGTATTTTGAAGGTGTAGTCCCCCAGGAACTCCATCCACCTCCTCTGCCTCATATTGAGATCCTTTTGATCCAACAAGTATTTTCGGCTCTTGTGATCGGTGTATATGTCGACCCTTACGCCGTAAAGGTAGTGCCTCCACAACTTGAGTGCAAATATCACGGCCGCCAACTCCAAGTCGTGCACCGGATAATTTCTTTCATGCACCTTTAGCTGACGCGATCCATACGCTATCACGCTACCATGCTGCAACAACACGCAGCCCAAACCGCTACCCGAAGCGTCGCTATACACCTCAAAGCCCTCGGTCCCACTCGGCGAACTAAGCACTGGCGCCGTGGTCAACCGCCCCTTCAGCTCCTCGAAAGCCTGCACGCACTCTTGCGTCCATAAGAATCTCTGATCCTTCCTGGTCAACTTTGTGAGAGGTAACGCTATCCGCGAGAAGTTCTCCACGAAGCGCCTGTAATAGCCGGCAAGCCCAAGGAAACTACGGACTTCCGCTACCGAAGACAACACAGGCCACTCCCGTATCGCAACTATCTTCGCCGGATCCACCGCTATACCTTCCCCACTCACTATATGACCCACGAACGCTACCGAAGGTAGCTAAAACTCGCACTTGGAGAACTTTGCGTAAAGCTCATTCCTCCTCAAAGTCTCCAACACCAAATGCAAATGCTTGAAGTGGTCTTCTTCGCACTGCGAGTACACCAAAATATCGTCAATAAAGACGATCACAAAGCGATCCAGGAAATCTCTGAACGTCCTGTTCATCAGATCCATAAACACCGATGGCGCATTCGTCAGTCCAAACGGCATGACCGTGAACTCGAAATGCCCATACCTCGTACTGAACGCCGTCTTTGGGATATCACATTCCCTGATCCTCAGCTGATAGTACCCCGACTTCAAGTCCAACTTGGAGTATACAGATGATCCGACTAACTGATCAAAGAGATCATCGATCCTCGGGATCGGGTACTTGTTCTTTTCCGTCAACTTGTTCAGTTCTCTGTAGTCGATGCACAGCCGCATACTACCGTCCTTCTTTTTAACGAAGAGGACCGGTGCGCTCCAAGGCGATGAACTTGGACGCACATAACCTTGCTCCATCAGTTCCTCCAACTGAACCTTCAACTCCGCCATCTCCTTTGGCGCCAACCTATAAGGAGCACGTGACACGGGTTTGGCACCCGGCACGAGCTCGATCGTAAAATCAATCTCTCGCTGCGGTGGGGCTCCAGGAAGGCTATCCGGGAACACATCGGGGTATTCGCAAACCACGGGGATGCTATCCAACGGGGACTTTGGCTCCACCGCCCCCACTATCGCAAAGAACAGCTCTGCACCAGCACGAACCGCCTTCACCACCTGAAGAGCAGACATTAATGTCTTGCTCGACCCCTTAAGCCCCTCGAAAGTAGTCTCCCGCCCTACACCCAGCTTGACCTCCTTACGGTCGCAATCGATCCAAGCCTTCTGCTCTGACAGCCAATCCATACCAAAGATAACATCGAACTCTACTAGCGGCAGCAATGACGCTAGCAAGTCGAACTCTTGGCTCCCAATGTGAACCTTCACGGCGCACACTCTGTCCGCACGCATCGAGCACCCGTTCGGTAGCAACACATCTAACTTGTCCTTCGCCATCGAAGAAGGGACTCCGATGCGCGATATAAACTGTTCGGACAAGAAAGAATGCGAAGCACCAGTGTCGAACAGTGCCCGTGCCGGACTGTCGCTAATCAACACAAAGCCTAAGCAAAAGACATTAGCTTAACAAGCAATAGGTAATAGTATTCTCAAGTCAACTTGCATAAATTAACTCATACCTGTCACCACATCCGCTTGCTTGATGGCCTCCTGCTGGCCCAAGTTGTAGACTCTAGGCTGAGTCGGAGCATAATGGGATGCGGTCGACTCCACCGCTTTGCCCTTTTCCTCGTAGGTGGCTCCTTGCTTCCTTTCGGACTTTGCGCGTCCACTCCAGCAGTCACGGGCAAAGTGCCCCGGCTTTCCACACGTGAAGCAAGCGCCCGGGGTCCGATGGGTAGTTGCCCCCGAGGTACCTGCAGAAGAAGCTGGACCCGATGTCTTAGCCTTCTTGAAGAATCTACGGTAGCCCGACTTCGATGTAGTCGGCGCCTTGAACTCTGATTTCTTGCCACCGGATTCCCTTTCTTTCTTTGCTTGCACGTTTCTCATATCCTTCTCCAAGGACCGGGCCGAACTGACCAGGGTCATGAAACCCTGCGTCTTGGGCCCCGACAGCAGCAACCTCAAATCATCCCTTAGCCCTTCATAAAAGCGGCTCGTCTTGCGCTCCTCGTCTGCGAAGGTAGCGCCGGCATATCTCCCCAGCCGAGTAAACTCGTGGACGTATTAATCAACGGTGCTACCACCCTGCACCAACTTCTGGAATTCGCTCTCTAGCGCAATCCTCTGCGCCGAGGGGAGGTATCGAGCCATAAATAGTCTCGCAAACTCCTCCATCGGGACTTCGGCCAATGGCCTTCCCCTCAACTGATGCAGCTCTAAGCCCTCCCACCACAGTCTTGCGTCCCCATCCAAAAGGAACGTCGCTATAGTGGTCTTCTGCCACTCTTCAGTTTGCGTCGCAGTCATCACCCTGTTGACCCTTGAGAGCCAATCCTCTGCTTGGGTCGGGGTTTTTGCCCCCGTGAACACTGGTGGGTGAAAGCCCATCACGTGCTTCAGTTGTCTTTCAGTTGCTCTCCGCGGCAACTCTGGTTCCACCACAACTTGCTCAACCCTCCTTCGCTCTGCCGCCTGAAGCGGTACCTGTTCCACAGCAGGAGCAGGCTGCTGCACCTGCCTTGCAGGCTGCGCATTGATCATTGCCATGACCGCTTCTGCCACCAACCTAATGGTCTCAGCAGACAAAGGTGTTGCAGGCGCATCGCTTGGCGCACTGCTCGCCTCAGAACCTGGCCGTTCAGACGGCCCAGCACTACTTCTGGTCACCTAAAATCGTGCAAAACACCGATAAGCGACCCAAAAATTACTGCAAACAGCAATTATAGGAACACGCAGGTTCCTCAAACATGTGTATTTTCATTCCTAAGTGGACATTCATGGGTTCTTTTCATATTATAACGATGACGCACACAATGTGCTCACCACCCCTTAAAGTGAATTCGTCCACAAATTCATTTAAGCTTGACCGAAACCAGAAGTCTGATACCAATTTGTAACACCCCTATCCGTCACATAGCATATAGCAGTAGGTCCGGCCGGGGCCCGACGCCATATACCACGGACAGACCGGTTGGTTACGCGTTGAAACCACACAACCAATCAGAGCGTCCTACACAACACCTAGCGGAAGCAATTTAATTAAGTTGCAAAAAGATAAGAACCCTGCCACAGAGCATGAATGTCCACTATAACCCAGGAATGAGTACATACACAAAAGAGTTCACGGCCTTAAGGCATTACAAAAGTGTTCGCTTAACAAGATAGCGTCTTTCATACATCGGCGCGCAGGCCGGCCATACATGAATATGAAAAAGCTAATAACTAAGCCTTCGAGGGCTGGCGCTGCAACTTGGGATTTAGCTCGCTATTTGCCGCTTGGCTCCGCAACAGCACCTGTAGAAACAACCCACCCAAGAGGTGGCAATACAAAAGGTCAACGGTCAGCAAGAGCTGACCAAATTATAACGACCCCGTCCCGTTTCTCGGGATGGCGGTGCTCCTTCCCTGCATATAAAACTATCATAGCAATTCTATAGAGTATTCTATTCGCCACAAGTGTCGGCTCGTACGGCCGCACACTCCGTGCTCTCAGGGCACTAATCGGTGAACCCGGTCCGGACCCAGTCCGACACCGCGATTCCACCACCATCCCTCGGATGGCAACACTCGTGAGCATTTAGCCCTTTCAGCCGAAGCCTAGCCCCGTTTCCAGCCCCCCGGAAAGTCCCATGTACTTTAGGTCGCTTCTACCGAGACCACTTGGAATGGGTAGAGTTCCACCCGCCCGTTGCTCACTTCACCACGGCCATTTAGCCATCGGTGCGGGCCAAGTTTCTCCTCATTCCCACAATCGATCAAAACACGCACATAACCCAGTTATGTACCGATTTGCCCTCCAAGGCAACATCGTGGCGGCAATGCGATTCCGCCCAAGCTTTCCGGGTGCGCCTCGAGGTTAACCCCCAAGGATCCCTGTATGCAATCTACCGCGTAGAATTTTCGGAAAACTAAATTCACCGGCGCGGAGTCTTCTCCGGCCATGCAATACAAACATCACCGATCCGGGTTAAACCCGAATAGGCTTCACACACAATGCCTACGCCCGTACTCTGATTCCGGGCTCTAACAACGGGGACTTTACATATCTACCCGAAGGGATTCCGCGCCTCAACGCTCACTCGCGAGAAGGGGGATTTCCCTATGCATGGAAAGAAGGGCGACTACACATGCCCTATGAAGAGGATCGTTACCCTCGTATTTTTCCGCGGCGCCATGAAGATGTAGTCGGATGGAAAGCTTCGCCTCGCCCTTGCCTTCGAGGATCCGGACTCGGATCGCGAATCGGTGCTTCAAGACTCCTCCGGCGGCCGGATCTTGGGCTCCTCCTTCCTCTTGCTCTCCCTTCTCTCTAAACACTTAGAGAGAGAGTGGACCAAAGAAAAATGAGGATTCAAAGCCCTAATCCCGGCTAATAACCCCCCAGGAGCAGCCCCCACCGTTGGATCCAGATCCAAGGGAACGAACGGCCGAGTTAGATCCAAAATCCCAAAAACTAGTCTGAACACGGCTTGACACACGGCCGTGTGTCGGGCCGTGTAGCTCATTCGCCGATCGACACGGCTCCTAACACGACCGTGTGCCACGGGCCGTGTTACCTGGAGCTTCAAGATGATCGTCGGGCTTCCAGAACACGGCTTCGAACATGGCTGTGTTCGAGGCCGTGTGCCCCAAACACGGCTTGAGACACGGCCGTGTGTCTCAGGCCGTGTACCTCTCTGACTCGAGACAGCACAAAAACCCAATAAATCCCTGAACACGGGTAGGCACACGGCCGTGTGCCTGGCCGTGTGCCCCTGTTCAGACCTCCAAAAGAGCTGTTTGATCGCCCCGCGATCATCTCCGAGGTTGGGGTCTTACAGTTCGCATATCGTAGGAGGGAGGCCCTCTTAAAAACCTATGGTCGGCGAACTCTGTAAAAGGCTCTCGGCATAAGGCTCTCGACGGGAAGCACTTGGCAAAAATACACTTGACCTTGCTTGTCTGACAGGGTTCCACCTGTTGGTTTATCACTGAGGGTGGCGACTCTCCTAAGGGTATAGGGTTTCGGCGAGAGTGCACTTGAGCAACAATAGATGAAGAAAAAATTGCCTTTATGATATGGTAAGAGAAGGAAACTAATCATATATATATGAATGTTTACAAAAAGGGTTACATGCGAGAATATCTCGCGCATTCAAAAAGAACCAAAAATTGAATTAGCAACAGCGAGGGAAGCAAGGATCTTCAGGGGGTTCCTTCGGATTCCCCGCTCGAGCTCTCGCCAGAGCTCCCGCTTGGGCTCTCACTAGAGCTCTCGCCGGATGTCCCGCCGGCTACAACGGGAGACTTCGGGACATCCAAGGGTGAGGAATCGGATGCTCCCGCAGGCTTGGCGACAGGCTCGAAAAGGCAAGGAAAGAGCTTGCGGGAAGTGATGATCTCGCCAACCTCATTCAAGAATCCCACATTTCGCAGTGTCTCAATCGTCAGCCCGGCCGCGGCCTGGTCATTCATCTGCAGAAGCTTATATATATCATACTCGAAATAAAAATAGCTCTTGAGCATCTCATCCAGCGACGACGGTGCTGAGACCTTGGTCACTTCCACGCGCGAAAGTTGGGCCTTCAGGAGAGTGTTTTCGCACTCAAGACCAGCTAGTATCATGTGAAGCAATGAGCTCTGGGCAGAGTCCTGTACACAGAGTTCGTCAGCTCATGAAGGAAAACGAATTGTATTAAAAGGTGGTGAGGGGCCTTGGAGAATCTCGCTTACCTCATTACCTTAGCAGAGAGATAAAAGGCGCTGGGCATTCGCCAGCTTGGCCTTCAGGGTAGCCGAGTTAGCCACCGCCTCCTCTTTTTCCTTGAACATGTGGGTGAAGTTGCGATCGATTGTGAAGCTTCGGTGCGTCAACATGTGCACGAGCTCAATCCTGTGCATAAGGGCCCGGATGGAGTTGTAGGCAAGCAGCTAGGTGGGCGACCGGTCAAACACGTCAGCGTCTTCTCGGCTATAGAGACCATAGCCCAGTGCGAAAGCCTCACCGGTGACTTCATCCCTCTCCATCCAGCTGGGAAGGAGGGTGGAGATGGAGGGCCGGTTGTCTTCGAGATCCCACTGAAGCAATGGTTTCCCTTCTATGTAGAGGAACTTCTCGCCGAAGCCGAAGTTCTTATGCCCTTTCGGCATCTGCTTGGGCTGGGCTTGGATGAAAGCCTTGGCATCTGCCGTCTCATCACCAGCTCCACCTCTATCTGGCAAGTTCTCGACAGGAACTCTGGCGGTAGCCTCGGTAGAAGTAGACACCTCACCAGCTATCAATAGGCTCTCAGTGAGAGATCGAGAGGGAGATGCCTCCACGGACTTACCCTTATCCGCAGCGGTTGACATGGGTCTTTTAAGGGGGGTGGATGAGAAGCCGCTGGGCTTTCTCATCCAGGCACTAGGCTTGGAGGAGGGGGCCGGTTCATCTCGGCAAACGAGCGAGGCAGATTTCGCGAGGGCCATTGTGTCGGCCAGAGCCATGGACTCGTCAAATGGTTGGTGGAGGGGGATTTCACACTCACCTACAAGATCAACAACGTTTAGCTCTACGTACTAAGGTATAAGATGGCATGCCTTAGACGAGATCATACCTTTGCTGGGAGGTGCAGGCTGTAGGGAGTCGATGTCCTGCCTAAGAAACTGGACGTAGAAGTCCTTAGTCCCAAAGAACTCGAGGATGGCACTCTCGCGCAACCCAAGAGAGGGTGGTTTGTATGCCACATCGTCATACTGGAGGGGCGCGAGAGGAATGTTGCCTATGTCGCAATAGATGTAGACGAACTTCTCACCCCAGTGATCGTTCTTGTTGGCGAGACCGCAAGTTTTGAGTAGCTTCCCAGAGAAGAAGACTACCCCGCTCTTGGCCCGGAAGATGAAAAGCTTCCGAAAAATAGGCAGGATGAACTCTATCCGCTCGGCCCGCATGTAGCAGATGAATGCTATTAGGATGGCAGCCGAGTTGGGTTTGAGTTGGGAGGGAACCACCCCGTAATATCTGAGAGCTTGGCGCATCTCCGGCTAAAGGTGGAGGCGAAACCCCACCTCAAAGTGCTCCAGGGGATGGTATACCAGATATTTTGTGCATCCTGGGATAACAAACATGTATGTTGACTTGAAGAAAACTTTTTGGTGGTCATACATGAAGAAAGATGCTGGGGTTCCTCGCGGTGAACCCGGCGGGGATGTAGTTGGTGGTTATCAGGTGATATTGGCCTAGGGTCAGGCGGCAAGGAGTGAATTTGTGTTTTAGGAAGGCTTGCACACAGTTGGAATGACATTCGATCTTATCCGGCATCGTGACTAAGGATTCCAAGGCGAGAACTGCTCGGAAGAGGGCGAGAACAGGGGAAAGAGATGAAATCAATTGAAGTCGCGGAGAAGTGCGAGAGTGGCAAAGAAAATTGGCAGAGGTTTCGGATCAGTGAAATAAATGTCGTTGGTGGACCACCCTATTTTTAGAAAAATGTGGTAATAGAAAAATTTTGTAATGATGTTTTTTCCAAAAAGACTGCGGGGGTATGATTGTCAAGTCTCGAGGATTTGGCGCCTCGTGTTCCGCTCTAACATACCACGGCTACCTAAGCAAGCAAGGGGCGGGAATCCCTAGGGGAGACCCCGCCCCAGACATAAGACGGTTATTACCAAGCAGGAAGCTAGTATTCGCGCGAGCACCACAAAATAAAGCATGAAACAGAGAAGCAGAAGGCGAAGCAGAAATAAAAAAGGGGCTCTCGCGGACGAGAGCCACATAATAAAAAATAGTCCAGCATTCCAGTTGTTATCCAACAAGCAGTTCAAGAAAGGGTACATAGCTAGAAGGATAGGTTGAGAGATGGGGAGTCAGGGAAGCGAGACAAACAATTAAGTATTTCTCCCAGTGCCATCGTCCTCGGTCCCATCTTCCCGTCCTTGGGGCAACCTGCTAGTTGAAATAGGTCATAATGGCAGTGCACCCGAGGTTTATCAGGCGCGCTTGGTCCCAAATTCAGGCAACATACCGCACCTGGGATGTCTCGGTGGTAAGTGTATCTTGCCGCTCCGTCTCGCCAATAAGGTGGGTGTAGTCCCGCTCAATGACCTCCATTCACCGCTCCACCATCCTGTGAAGTCTCTTTATTGCAGAGGAGTTGGCCCGCTCCCGCCGCAAGAGCTTTGACAAGTGTGCTGCCACCCTCTTTCATTGGTTCCTATCATTCCCGCCTGTGTCCAGAAACTTTTCCATCTCATCACAAGAGGGAAAGGGGGAGCTCTTGGCATCTTTCTTTTCCTCTTCTATAGATTGCTCTTCATCTTCATCTCCCTCCTCTTCAGCTCCCGCCCCGGGCTACTTAACCCCTAGCAAAGGGAAGATGGTTTCAGTCATCCCAAGGGGGGGGGGGGAAGAAGAGGAAGTGGTGAAATCTCGCATACCAGCAGCATGGAGAGAGCCATCAACCAATGATGGGTGAGATGGTCCGGGCTCCCCCTCAGGTTTGTTTCCAAAGAGAAGGTGGAACGGCTTGCCTTGCCCCGGTAAAAATGTCTTACGCATAGCAGCTCTGATCTGGCCAGGGGAAGGGGCGGAGTAATCCACTCCTCCCGTCGGGAGGGCGAGATCAGCATCCTGGGTGGCAGGGTGATCAAGTATGATCCTTTCTCCCTGGATGGGGAGATTCGGGCTTACAGGAGCGAGCGCTGCGGGAAGTTGATTTAACAGTAAAAGAGCAAATCAATCAGAATAAGAAACTGGACAATGGGAGCAAAAGATTACTTGGGGTTCTCGGAGGGTCAGCCGGAGGTGTGGCCTCCGGGATCTGTGGTGGATCCCTAGGGAGGAGTCATGCCGACTCTGAGGCCGCTAGTAGGGACCCGGCGCCGGCGTCTTGAATCGCCTCCTACGAGAAGTACGATATATCAGTCATCAATCTTTCCTTTTCTTAAAATATGTCATTGTTCTCGCTAGCAAGCGAATCGAGGGAACATACCTTCGTCGGGAGAGAAGGATTATCCGCGCGGCATAGGGTCGGGGTAGGAGAGCCCCGGTTCTCGCTCGAAAGGTCTCGCCATGCCGACTTTGTAATTTTCTTATTCTTCTTCTTCTTCTTGAGCTAGTGGGGCTCAGTGGCGGCGCCTTTCTCGCCATCCATGGGGCTACTAACGAGCTGTTGGCGCGGGCTCACTCCTGAGCCGCGTCAATGCGGTCTTGAATGTCTCGCGGGAGCGGCTTTTCGGCACGTTCAGGACGCATTTTAAGACCGAACGAGAACTCAAACAGGGGACGACGGCAACAGGGATGGATTTGTGATCGTCAGCATATATATATATATATATATATATATATATATATATAGCTGTGGGGTGGCCCACCAAAAGATTCCTTTTCAAGACAGCACGTGCTCAACGAATATAAAGGGTTCGACGTGTCTTTTCAAGCGCAGGGCTAGCTCGAAAAGAGAGGGGATTGTGTACAACCCCATATTCGCTGAGAGGGAACCAAAAAAACCAATAGCCATGTTTGGGCTAGCCTTAGGCGAGACTCGAAGAAATCCATAGGCGAGAACCTTCTTGCACGGTTAGGGGTGGGCGAGTGTCCTCGCGTTCTAGGTAAGCGGTTCATTGAACAGAACTCCATAGGCGAGAAGCATTCTCGCCCAGTCGGGACTAAGCTCGATGTTCGCTTAGAAGGTCTTGAGCAAGAAAGACTATCACTTGGGAGAAGGCCAAAAGGAGGAGCTAGGGCAGTCCCTCGGCGAGAATATTATGGGATAGAACTCACATGCCCGGTAAGGGCCGAACTCAGTTCGGGACAAGAGAACTCTCGCATGGGGTCAGGCGAAAAGGATCGCGCCTAGTGAGGGCAGGGGAGTTCTCGGCAGGTAATAAACGTGAGAGCCTTCAGTTCTCGATAGGAAGGCTCCCATCGGGTAGGGCCCAGGGTGAAATTACCTAGATTCCCTTATGTAAAATTACCTATATACCCCCAGGGTCAACACTTAGGTTCTCATAATAGTGAAATTTGGCTATTGGCAGACAAGTCGGGGGTAATTTAGTAATTTCAGCTCAACAAAGGCTATAAATAGACCAACAGGGGCTCCTTAAGAAGGCAGGGTTTTTCATTTATCTCAAAAGCCTTCTTGTACTTTCCGAGGAGCTCCAAGCCCAGCTTTTGGCTTTGGATGGGAAGCGCTCAGAGATCTTTCGGGTGAGAGGTGGGACCTCTCACTGAGGCATAGGGTTTGTCCCTAGTCCTTTACTACCAGTCAAAGCTTAGAGCATGAGAGAAGTAGGTGTTGGCTACACCCCTGATTTCGAGCTTTCGTTGAGGTCAGAATTTTGCTTCAACACTAAATGTATGAAAATAAAAGTTAAAGGAAGAGAAAACTTCCCTGAAAAGTCTAATTTTGCACCAAGTTTTACCAGAAAGAAAATACTAAAGCAAACCACAATTTTTTTGATTATTTTGATTAAAATAAAAGGTATAACAAATTGCTGATAATAATAAAAAGAGCAGATAAAGATACAATAGTCCCACTACAGACCTGATATAAAAGGAAAACCTAATCCTCATCGTTATTGCGCCCTTGCTGCTGATAGTACGTTCACAGTTCCGCAAACTCACACAAAATATGCGCCATGGAAGAAGCGTGACTCTACTCTAGCGTGGTAAATCGAACATCATGCGTAAAATGCTCGAAAAATTGGGTCTGCATCTAGTCCAACCGTTTGTGAATTGAACCAAATTGACGATCCAAATAGGTCGAAGGATCGGACGCAGTAGAGCGAGGATGGATGTGAGGCATTTTGGAAAGGAAAAGAGGATTTTTGGGTTAGAGAAGGAAAGCAGGAGGAGTGGGTTGTGTGGGGAGGAGAGAAAGGAGATAAAAGTCTTCAATAGGAAAATTTATGAGGTCACGCCCCCTGTCATGCATGTGATTGGGGGCGTGTAACCAACATGGGTGTGTGGAATGGCGACCTCTCGAGAATCGGTAAAAATTGGTTTTTGGCAGGTCATGCCCTAGATTCACGCCCGCGACTCAGGGGTGTGTAACATAAATAAACTTAAAATAAGGGCATCGGAGTCATTGACTGGGTCAATGCCTCAAATTTGCTCGATATGGCCCAGGGTCACGCCCGTGACCCTTGGCGTGTAAATAGAAAAGATGCAATATTTTTGTTTTTGTTTTTAAAATTTTCTCTGTGGGAAGTCACGGGCGTGACTCACTTATATCATGGGCAAGACATAAGTTGTAACGGGCGTGACTTCTAAGCCAGCCTTTTTTTGTCTCACTCGGGTCGGAGAAATTCCGTCAAAGTCATGCCCATGACACTTGAAGGTCAAGCCCGTGAATTTAAAGGAAGACGTTCAGAAAATCTTTTCCTCGAAACTAATGCTGGGTAATATATTTTGGGAAGTACACGCCTGCCGGTCACGCCTGTGATCGGGGCATGTAAAAAAATTTCAGAAATTTTTTTTCTATTTTTTTCGGTTTATATATATATATATATTAAAAAGTATAAAATAAATAAAACACAAATTACCTACTTTGAAGAGTCTTGACATTCGATCCTGGCTGACCGTTATTCATCAACAAAATTCCAAACCCATAAAAACATTCAATTTCAAAAAAAATAGGATAACCATAGGGTGCCTCCCAAGAGCACTTTGTTTACGGTCGTTGAGCTCAACCAAAATGGTGCACTAGTTTATGGGTTAGGTAGGATAATTTCATCCCGTTGCTCATTAATTTTATTGCCGGAAAAAAATAATTTACATCGGTGCCCGTTCACTTTGAACTTGCCTTTTCCTGATGCGAGTTAAGAACTGTCACGTAGGACCATACCTCTTTTATGATAAAGGGGTCAGACCAGCGGGACTTATGTTTTCCCTGAAAAAGACGTAAACGGGTATTATAGAGGAGGACTTGGTCTCTCGGTTTGAACTCCATCGGGTGCTTAATTTTTTTATCATGATAAATTTTGTCCGCTCCTTATATAGTTTATTACTTTCTTGGGCGAAGGAGCGCCACTCATCGGGATCATTAATTTGGAATTTGTGGAGCTCGGATGATAAATTTTCATCAAGATTTAAAAATGTAAGCGCCCAAAAGGCGCGGTGCTCAAGCATAACTGATAAGGGGCATGCTTTCCCATAGACTAATCGATACAGCGTACAACCGATAGCGGTCTTGTACACAGTCTAATAAGCCCATAGTGCGTCGTCAAGCTTAACAGAACAATCCTTTTTTTTAGTAGAAACTGTTTTTATAATATTCATTTTAATTCATGATTTAATACTTCTACTTAGCCACTTGTTTGAGGGTGATAGGGGGTGGCCAACCCTTGTGCAACGTCATATTTAGATAATACTTTAGCAAATTGTGTGTTACAAAAGTAAGTACCCCTATCACTACTATCACCCGCGGTTCTCCAAATCGTGAAAAGAATTTTTTGAGAAATTGGGTCACGACTCGAGCATCATTGGTGGGAGGGGCTTGCGTTTCCACCAACCTTGATACGTAGTCGACCGCTACCAAAATATACCGATTTCCAAAGAAATTAGGTAGCGGTTCGACAAAGTCGATCGTCTATAAATCAAAAACCTCTATTTTTAAAAATGAATTTGAAGGCATTTCATCAAGACGAGAAATATTACAGGAGCGTTGTAATTGTTCATAACGACTTACATGAGCGTGAGCAACTTTGAAGATGTTCGGCCAATAAAAGCCCGCTTCAAGTACTTTCCGCGTCGTCTAATTGGCTTTGTAGTATCCATCGGCGAGCCCCTTGTGGCAATGTTTAAAGATTTGAGCGCCCTCCTTGTAAGAAACACACCTCCGCACCACATGCTCTGCAGAAACTCGAAAAAGAATTGGATCCTCCAAAAAATAATTTTTCAAATCCAAATAGAATTTCTTCTTTTCTTGATAAGAAAAATCTTTTGAGAGAAATCTCACAACAAGGTAGTTTGCGAAAATGGCGAACCAAGGAGTGGGGAGAGTTATTACCTTATATAAAGCAAGGAGGCGCTCTTTTAGAAAAGTATCATCAATATCCTCCTCAATAAGTTCTTCCGAATTGGGATTCTCAAACCGAGAAAGGTGATCCGCCGCTCGATTTTTCGCTCCCCTTTTGTCATGGATCTCCAGGTCAAATTCTTGGAGAAGCAAAATCCACCTAATCAATCTAGGCTTTGCATCAATTTTTGTTAGTAAGTAACGCAAATCCGAATGATCGGTAAAAATAATAATTTTAGACAAAGTGAGAAAAGAAAGAAATTAATCAAAAGAAAAAATAACAGTGAGAAGTTCTTTCTCAGTTGTGGTATATTTTTTTTGTGCGGCTGTTAGTGTTTTCCTCGCATAATATATAGCATGAATTTTTTTTATGCATTATCCTAAGACCACACCAACGACAAAACTACTAGCATCGCACATTATTTCAAAAAGAAGATCCCAATTGGGAGCTATTATGATAGGTGCGTTTTTTAATTTTTTTCTTTAATAATAGAAAAAGCATCCAAACAATCTTTATCAAAAATAAATGGTGCATCTTTTTCTAGAAGGTGAGCAAGGGGCTTGGTTAATTTTTAAAAATTGTTAATAAACCGGCGATAAAATTCGGCATGCCCAAGAAACCTACGAACGTCCTTAACATTCGAAGGGGGAGGTAGTTTTTCTTTAGTTACTATTTTTGCGTTGTCTACCTCTATACCCTAACTTAAAATTTTGTGGCCTAACACTAAACACTCTCGTACCATAAAATGACACTTCTCCTAATTTAAAACTACGTTTGTGTCCTCACATATTTGGAGAACACCGGAGAGGTTAGTTAAGTATGAATCAAACTAATCTCCAAAAACGGAGAAATCGTCGATGAAAACTTCCATAATATCCTCCACATATTCGTCAAAAATAACTAGCATACACATTTTTAAGGTTGTTAGCGCGTTACATAAACCAAATGGCATCCACCGATAGGTGAAGGTGCCAAACAGACAAGTGAAGTTTGTTTTCTCTTGGTCCTCGAGCACAATTGGGATTTAGAAATATCCCGAGAGACTGTCAATAAAATAAAAAAAAGTGTGCCCAAATAGTCGTTAAAGGATTAAGTCGATGAACAACAAAGAAAAATTATCCTTTCGGATCACGTCATTTACTTTGTGGTAGTCGATGCAAACCCTATAAGGCCCCCCTCCCAGAACACAAGACACGACACGAGAGGGGTCTTATGCCTAGAACAGCCGCCTTGGGGTAGCACTAACACTCGGGCTAGCCTGTGCCACAAGACGCCTATTCTGCCGGCTATAACCAATATCAATATATGTATGCCTCCCCGACCAATATAATATAAGAAATCAAATCAACACAAGCTATAAGTCCAAAATCACAGTAATAAAGAAGCCAAACATGCTTTTACAAAATCAGAGTACACCTATAAAATTTCCCCGAAGGGCTACAATAAACCCTCATATACTCACATCTGCAATAGACGGTAGTGACGACACCGTCCCTTCAAGCCCGGTCGTCCTGGCCTGGCTGATCGGCTCAATGACCTGCTGTACCATCTGCGGGATTTCCTCTTAAAAAGAAAGACGTAGCAACAGTTAGTCTTAAAGACTAAGTGGCTTCACATACGCTCCCCTGGCGACTCCTCATCACCGGGCGGAGAAATAGACAGGGTACGATATATGTATATAAGCAGGAGTATAACAAGCAAGTGGTATAACATGTAGTTAGATATTCTAACATTTCTACCATATATCACAACATGAAGTAAGATATTCTAACATTTCTACCATCTATCACAGTATATGAATATAGAGTTAATTATAACAAAAATTAACTCAACTTATATGGATGCCCTTACAAGCATATAAGTTGAGGATCGTTCAGCAGTAAGTAACTCATCGTATAGGAGTTCCCATACAAACTTATATGATGAGGGTCTTGTGTATGTAATGAGGTGCAATGTTATGTATGCGATGCATTGACACACCCATGATCACGCACTTGCAGTTGCTATGTCGACACAGACTACTAGTTCCCACTTTTAGAGCAGGTAGCTAACCTCTCAGGCGCCAACCGTCGTGGCCAGACGGTGATAGTAGAATGGGCACTTCAACTACTAAGTGGGTATCAACACTACTTCACTTAGGCCTCCGTACGCCTCAATGCTAAGAACACAACAGAGGAGCCCATGCGTACTACGGCCCAGCGGGTTCACTTGGGTAGATGTGCACAAATATCCAAGCCCTGAACTGGCCTATGCGTTAAACTGAAGGAACCTTAGAAATAAGCACGAGGGTCAAGCCCAACCGTTCACTTGGTACGGATGGGGCTTCGGGACATGAACACCGAGGTACAAGCACAACCGCCAAAGACTATCTGTCAACTCCCATTAGTGTGACGATTGGCGAGCCAGTAGACCTGTCGCACTATCCTTAACCCAGAATTATGACACCGCGTGTCGACTCACACCGTATGCAATTCGACAACACTGTGGCATGGAAGGAGCCTCGGAGAAAGCACTAGGACCAAGCCCAACCATCCACTTAGCACGGAAGGAGCCCCGGTACATGAACACTGAGGGACAAGCCCAACCGTCCAACTTTACTAATCTCAACACTATTCCGACTAGTGACGGCCAATGCCGCACTTACTAACTTCCAAAATGCTACCCGTATGGAGACGACTCTCTAAGCATTGGACTACAAAATTTCATTCTATCGATCCAACATACATATGGCCATAGTTTATTCATCTAAATGTAATACCGAATGATTTCAACATCATAAAACAAAATGTGCATAAATGATAATCTACCAATTTATTTCAAGCCATTTCATTCGATTCAAGCTTGCTTCAAAACTCGTTATACGAATTCAAATTAACAAACTTCAACCTTCATAACACTACAGTGGTTATCATAAAATAGTTCTCCCGAACCTCGAATTAGATTGCAACATTAATTCCACTGAATCTTAATCCATGTTATAAACTACCAGGAAATTTAGGTGCAACAATAATCTTGACAGCAACTTCAACCGAAAATTTCCGTGGCTACAGGAATTCGGTGAGTGCGTGTAACACCTCGATGGAAAGGTCTTTCCATTGGCAACAACTTTCATGTTCAGTCTGCAACCAAGATCAGAATATAACCTACATGAAATTGTCTCCAAAGCATACAACATACATAATATAATTTCTGTGCGCTTAGCTTACAACCCTTATTTCGATCAGACATTCCCGTGGCTACAGACTTCACCCGAAGGCATGTAACCACTCCTTGGAAAGGTAATTTCAAGGGCTTCAACTTTCGTGTTTAGTCAAAATCCCATATCAGACCATTTCGTGCCCTAAAATAGCAAGAAGGTCGATGCGTGCAGAACACAGATTCTGCACCCATCTTGAAGCGGAATGAACGGCATCAGTTCATCTTCCTTCCCAAACCGGTCATCCAAAATCGCAACCAGAAGTTCCTCCACATTTATTCTCCCTCTCAATGCCATTCCTATTCACAAATCCACCCCCATCATCACTTTGAAGAAGGGGAGATTGAAGATGACTAAATGTTAGAACAAAAGTTCTAGATAGGCCTTCCTAAGAAACCTTCTCCTCACACATCAAGACTCATTTGAGCTGATGTCTCACCTAAGAATATCTAAGGATCTAGCACCAAGGGAGAGGGGAGGAAGCTCACCTCATTTCCATCGGTACCACCATTTCCGGCCATAGATCTTGTCATCCTCCTCGGCGACATCACTTTTTCCTTTACGGCGGTGGCGTTTCTCCTCCTCCAAAGTTTGCTCCAGCAGTTCTCCTCCTCCAGAAATCTCCTACCAGAAAATAGGATTTGCGAAGAGAATGAGATTGCAAGGTTTTCACTTTTCCATTTTATACAGAAGTAACACGGGTAGGGACACGACCGTGTCCTTACCCGTGTCCTGCTCTGGCAAAACGGCTCGACTGCCGTTTCGTGCCCCTACACGGGTACTGACACGTCCGTGTCGGTACCCATGTCCAGGTGACATGTCTATGGTTGTGGCTGTGTCAATACCCATGTTCTGGTCAGGATACCTCTCGTCGACATGGTCTTGAAGCACACGGGTAAAGACACACCCGTGTCGCTACCCGTGTCAATCGCACACGGGTAGAGACACGACCATGTATCTACCCGTGTCCATCTCTAGCAAGACTCAAAGCCATGGCACTCAAAGCCGTGGCACTAAATGCCATGGAACACGGGTAGGGACACTCCCATGTCCCTACCCGTGTCCTTCTCGGGACACACCACTCAACGCCATTTTATTACCACTCAACCCCATGGACACTCAGCGCCACTATATACGGGTAGGGACATGCCCGTGTCCCTACCCATGTCATACTCAACACCGTTTTCAACTTATTTCTTTGTTCTCTGCGAGTGCGCACCTGATCGCCTGCACCCCCTTGAGCCTACACCAGCTCTCCCAACACCAAAAATACGTACAAGGGGCTTAGCGCGAATTGGGATGTTACAAATCCAAAAAACAAAATAGAAGATTTTTTCCCCGAAATCAGGCTAAGGCTATAGGGAGTGAAGCATACAGAAAACAAAATATGCTTTTAAATAATATTACCTGGAGCAAACAACTCCGGGTAGCGTCCTTGAATCAAATCCATTAGCTCCCATGTGAATTCCTCCTTCCCATGATAAGACCATATCACTTTCACTAGAGGAACACTTTTGCGGCGTAAGGTTCTTATCTCATTGTCTACAATCCACACTAACTCCAGTCGCAACGACCTATCAAATGCCATAGGACCATCAGTTATGGGGATGTATTGATCGGGCCACAATAGCACCTTCCGAAGCGATGACACATGGAACACGTCGTGGAGATTCTCTAGCTCAGGCAGTATCTCCAACCGATAGGCTAACGGGCCAACCCTTTCCAGTATAGTATAAGGACCCACATACCTTGGGCTGAGCTTCTTCACACCACACACCCGCGACACTCCATGCATCGACCGGATTTTCAGAAATACTTTATCACCCACTTGAAACACCACCAGATTGAGCTTTGCATTATAATACTTCGCGTGCCGACTTTGAGCCTCTAACATGCGATCCCGTATCAGTACTCAACTCCGAAAGTCTTTGGGTCTTCATCTTGCACCCAAGACAAGGGGGTTCTACACCTCCTTCCATAAAGAGCTTCATGGGGCACCATGTCGATGATCGCCTGATGGCTGTTGTTGTAGGAGAACTCCACCAGGGGTAAGAGCCTTTCCCACGACTCTTCCCTATCCAACACACATAATCTCAACAGATCTTCCAATGTCTGGATGGTCCGCTCAGACTGCCCGTCCGTCTGAGGAAGGAACGCAGTGCTGAAGATAAGGCTTGAGCCCAAATACGCCTGTGCCGCCTTCCACTCCTTGGAAGTAAAGCAACACTTAAGGTCATAAACTATCGTCTTAGGCACGCCATGATACCGTACAAAATGCTCCATAAAGAGGCGTACCAAGACATCCACGTGGGCCTTCTTCTTCATAGGGATAAACCGAGCTACTTTCGTCAGTCGATCAACGATCACCCTTACCGAATTATTCCCTGAGCATGAGCGAGGTAGCCTATGTACGAAGTCCGTGGAAATATCCTCGAACTTCCACTCGGGGATAGGCAATGACTGTAACAAGCCGACGAGACTTGTTGGGTACATTGGAAAATGTGTACCTGATTTGAAAAAGCCTAACTTAGCATAATGATATACATCAAGGTGTATTTGATGTTGTTTAAGTTGAATGTGTGCAGGTTAAAAGTATGGAAAAATTTCTAAGTCCATGTGTCGACACCAGAAGAAGATGTGTCGACACTTCAGGAAGATTGTGTCGATACTTGAAGAAGGCTGTGTCGACACAGAGATAATGAGTCGACAATATTTGTGTCGACACCAGCAGACTGAGTCGACACACAGAGGCAGAGTTGACAATATTTGCGTCGACACCAGAAGACTGAGTCGGCACACAGAGGCAGAGTCGACAATATTTGTGTCGACACCAGAAGACTGAGTTGACACACAGAGGCAGAGTTGACAAAAGCTGTGTCGACACCTGAAGGCAGTGTTGACACATACTATGTTCTGAATCTACATCAACTGTGTCGATACACAGGACTTGTGTCGACACATTGCCAAGTCTAGACCAAGTCATTTGCTGAAGAATGATGAAGTGTTTGAGTCAACACAAATACTCAGTGTCGATTCTCAAGTTGTAGTATCATTCTAAAGGCAACTTGTCGTCACCAGAGGCAGTGTCGACACCGAAGTACTTGTGTGCATATAGAATGGTCTCGACACTTTCTGACAGAGTCGACTTTGCTTCCAAGACAAAGCACAAGCTTTTTGAAGACTTGAACTGTGGGTTACAATGTTAACTGAAGCTGTTAGACTTGTCAAAAGACAGTTAGAAACCTGATCAGCCGGTCACCAAAAAGAAGGTCTATAAATAGACAGATTCAGAAGTAGAATAAGTAGTTATTCATTGAAAAGTAACACACATAAAAACTGATTAAGGAATCAAATCAAGAAAGGGCAAGGCACTAAAGAAGATCTTCATCAGAAGATCTAAGAAGACATTCTGAAGGGTTCAACCTCTCAGGATCAGTCTAAGGAGAATTCGTCCTAGAATTCTGAAGAATTTTCAAAGGGATTGGATAGAGAGGGATCCAGCCGTTTGAAGGTCAAGAAGGAAGCTGTTACAGGTTTCTCAAGAAGCTGTTTGGAAATCAACTTAGCTAGTTTAGATTCAAGAAGCTTTGAAGAAAGCTAAGATTCAGTTGATTTCATCCTTCAGCTGATCAGGTACTGTCTTGTCCTTTCTCTCTCAATAAGGGCAAGATTCTATAAAACTGTTTTCTAAATTCTGTAGGATCTATTAATAAAGATCTGAGTTGTAAGCCTATGTTATAAAGGCTGAGTGTAGGAGAGATAATCTCTGAGTGGTAGGTCTTGGATAAAGACTGAGGTAGGGCTGAATTGCCTGAGCTATAAGAGTGTGGTATCACTCTGAGTTGTAGGAATCCATTTTGGATTCTGAGCTGTAGGATCTGAGGATCTGAGTTAAGGAAGGGAGTTTGGATGAATCTAGCACACTGCTAGATAGGCGAAGGGGGAAAGTGGATGTACCCAGATCTTGGGGAACCACTATAAATACTTGTTGCAATCTGTGATGTGTAGTTCTAGATTGTGTGATTGTGATTGCTAAAGTAGCTGCAGAACTCATAGACAATAGTCTTTAATTTTTTAATCATTCTGCCTTAAGTTTGAAAAGAAAATAAGAACCTATTCACCCCCCCTCTAGGTGTCTAGGTAATCTTGAAAGTAAAACTATCAAGTGGTATCAGAGGGAGGTTACTCAAAGTAAGACTTAACAGTCTGAGTTAGATCTAAAGGCAGAATCAAGAATCAAGAAAATGGGTTTAGGTGAGAATCACAAGGAGTTGGGTTCTATGAAGCTTCCCATCTGCAGAAAAGAAATCTTTGGAATTTGGAAGGAAAGGGTTAGGCTGTTTATGGAGGCCTCAGACCCAAGAATTTATATCACAGTGAAAGAAGGTCCATATATTACAATGAAGACTTCTGTGTTAGATGCAAATGAGGATACTCCTAAGGATTTTTCAGAAATGACAAAGGAGGAAATCATCTTATCCACTATGGACAAGAGAGCTCAAAACATCATAGTAAGTGCAATAGATGATTCCACCTTCCAAAATCTGATACATTGCAAGACTTCCAAAGAGATGTGGGACACCTTGATTGTCTATATGGAAGGATCTGAAGAAGTAAGACAAGACAGAAAATCAATGCTCAACCAAGAATATGAGAGCTTCAGACAAGGAAAGTCTGATAGCATAACTGAGTGTTATAAGAAATTCTATAGGATTGTGAATGAACTGATGTCCTATGGAAGAGTCTTCAGTACATATGAGCTGAATGACAAGTTTCTCAGATCTTTAACAAAGGATTGGGATACCAAAATATGTGCTATTAGAGAAGTGGCCAAGTTAGCTGATATTTCTCCTCCAACCTTGTTTGGAAAATTGCTTTCATATGAAATGCAATTGATGGCTAGGAAGGAGGAAGAAAGAAGTACAAAAGGTGAGCATAGATCTGTGGCTTTCAAAGTTGAAGCCACTAGAAAGAAAGGGGGGATGTCTTCATCTCCTCTCAAGGAAGCTACAGAAGAGATAACAGAAAATTCAGATTGTCAGAAATCAGGGAGCAGTGAATCAGATACTGACTTTGCTGCCTTTACAAGACAGTTTCAAAAGTTCTTGAAAAAGAAGCAGTGGAAGTTCAGGCCCTCCACATCACAGCCAGTAGATGAGTACTATCAGAAGAGAAAATTCTCAAGAAATGAGAGAAACAGAACTAAGCCCATCAAAGCCATAACTTCTAAGATTTTTGTTATTGCTGCAATAAGACTGGACATATGGTAGCTGAATGTCCAGAAAAGAGAAAGGAGTTAGTAGACAGAAAAAGGACTCAACACAAGGGCAAGAAGGAGAAATCTTTTGTTGTAAAGAAGGATAAGAGTCTTTCAGATCAGTCCTCATCAGAGTCAGAATCTTAAGCAGAAGCATACATAGGATTGTATGCAGCCAATGAAGAAGAGGAATTTCTACAACTGATGGATTCCATTAAGGATCAAGAAAACAAGGAATGCATGGGTCTGATGGCTGAGTTAGAAGATAACCAATGCCAGGATCAGCCTGGTCCTAGTAAGGTACAAAAGGTTTCTAGTTCTTCTGATTTTAGTACTGGTTCAGAGTCAGATTCATCTACATCAAGTGATGTGAATGGATCTAAATCTGAAGGTGATATTCATCAGTTGATGGATGAATATAGGGTCTTGTTATAGGCTCTTAATAAAAGCAAGAATCTAGTCAAAGTTCAGGCTCAGGAAATTGCTAATCTTAAGGTGGCTGCAACTGAGTTTGAAAAAGTAATGGATCAAAAGTTAAATGAGATTGCCAAACTGAAAAATATAACCTATATTCAGATGGGCACAATCAAATATAACAATGATCAAATTAAGAGTCTGGAGGCAAGACTAAGAATACATAAAGATTTAGTGACTTGTTCCTCTAAGCCAAAATCTGTCTTACCTTTAATAGATGAGTTTGTGGCTCAAAAGGGTAAGGTAGGATTAGGCTTCAAAGGTAACCCCAGGGCTGCACAATTCAAAAGAAAAGGCAAAGCTCCTGTCCAGCCTCTAAACCTTTCAGTCCCAGTTAAGTTTAGAAAGGTGCAAGTGCCTTCTAACAAATATGATCTTGAGAATATTCATGGTCATATTAAGACTAATGTTCAGATATACAAGTATGTAAATGCCAATAGGTCTACCCATGTTCATAAACCCCATGGTTATAAGAAATCTATGGGTGAAGCTACAGCAGCACCAGCACTGGACAGAAATTCTTCTGTCAAGGGTGTATCAAGACCTAGATACAACATGTTTGAATGTTGGCGTTGTGGCAAGAGAGGCCATTTTGCCTTAGACTACTGGTATAACACAAATGTAAGGAAGAACAATAGTCTACCAGTTAAAAGAGCTGTTGGCAGTCTTAATATGAATGGTGCTAACCTGAACCAAGGACCCAAGACTTACTTAGGTTCTAAGGGAAAGTAATTCTGTATTGCAGGAAAGTCCAAGTTGTCATGTCCCTATATGGTACTTGGACAGTGGATGTTCCAGGCATATGACTAGAATAAAGGGGCTACTGAAGGAGTACACATCTGTCAAAGATGGACCTAAAGTAATCTTTGGTGGATCTGAAAGAGGAATCATCAAAGGGTTTGGTAACATTTCTTCAAACCAAATTACCATCACCCATGTGGCTTATGTAAAAGGTTTGAAACATAATCTGATTAGCATAAGTCAGCTGAGTGATCTTGGATATGACATTTCATTTGTTAAGGATGGATGTCATATCAAAAGGTCAAGTGATCAAAAGATCATATTGACTAGGTATAGAAAGAGAAATGTTTATTGTCTTAATTTTGTATGTGAGAACAAGGCTTCTCCCATCTGTCTTGTAGCTGATGATAATGCATCTCATTGTGTCAAGTGGTACAAGAGGTTGGCTCATCTTAACTACAAGACAATTGGCCAACTCTTCAGCAAAGAGTTAGTGAGGAATGGTCCTCAAGTTAAGTGTATAAAGGAAGAGATATGTTCAGCTTGTCAAAAGGGCAAGCAGACAAAATCCTCCTTTCATAGTCTTGAAAACAAGGATTCTGTGAGGTGCTTATACCTCTTACATATGGATCTTTTTAGTCCTATGCCAGTTCATAGTCTAGGTAGGAAGGTCTACACTTTTGTGGTTATAGATGACTATTCTAGATATACATGGGTGTTCTTTCTGAGAAAAAAATCAGAAACCCCAAGTGTCTTACTTAGTTTTGTGAAACAAATTCAGAATGAACTAAATAGTACAGTGGTCAAAATCAGAAGTGACCATGGCACTGAATTTCAATCTGAAAGTATGACAAAATTATGTGAAGACTTTGGGATTTTCCAAGAGTTCTCCTCACCTAGAACACCTCAGCAAAATGGTATTGTTGAAAGAAAGAATAGGACATTGATTGAAGCAGGTAGAACTCTATTGAGTGACACCTCTCTTCTAGAATATTTCTGGGCTGAGGCAGTAAACACTGCATGTCATGTGATCAATAGGGCTTCTATTACCAAGTGCCATAAAAAGACTCCCTATGAAATTATGAAAGGTAGAAAACCAAATCTATCCTACTTTAGGATCTTTGGTTGCAAGTGATATATACTTAACAATGGCAAGTCATATCTAACTAAGTTTTTTGCCAAATCCCAAGCAGGGATATTTGTTGGGTACAACATAAATAGTAAGGCCTATAGAGTCTTTAACTTGACTACTCAAGTTGTAGAAAAATCAGTACATGTTGTGTTTGATGAATCAAGATTAATCAACTGTGAGTTGCCTTGTAGTTCATACAGTCCAACAGGTATAAGCAAAAGGATGGACAAGCTTTCCATTGCAGAAGGTACAACAACAAATGAACAAACGGAAAATGATTACTACAGTCCAGGGGGAGTACATGATTCTATAGAAGCTGATGACTCCCAGGAAGTGCAGCATAATGAAAGGACTGGAAATAATCAACTAGAAGGAAATCTACCTCCTGCTATCAGACATCTTAAAGACCATCCAGCAAATCAAATAATAAGTGATCCAAGTCAAGGAGTGCTGACTAGAAGCAGAAATCTGAGCACGGTCCTGCACTCAAGTTTCCTATCTCAATTGGAGCCTATGAAATTTGAAGAAGCCATCCAAGACCAACATTGGATTAATGATATGCAAGAGGAGCTTAATCAATTCAGAAGGTGCAAAGTCTGGGAGCTTGTTCCTAAACCAAAAGACCACAACATCATTGGAACAAAGTGGATATTTAGGAACAAGTTGGATGAGAGTGGAGTAATAGTAAAGAACAAAGAAAGACTGGTTGCTAAAAGATATAGGCAGGAAGAGGCAATAGATTTTGATCAGACATTTGCCCTAGTAGCAAGACTGGAGGCAATCAGGATGTTTCTTGCCTATGCTGCATACCAAGGATTCAAGGTATACCAAATGGATGTGAAATCAGCATTTCTGAATGGAGATCTAAAAGAAGAAGTCTATGTGGAACAGCCATCAGGTTTTGTAGACTCTCTTAAACCTGACTATGTTTTTAGACTTAGGAAAGCTTTATATGGGTTAAAGCAAGCCCCAAGGGCTTGGTATGACACCCTGTCTATATTCCTTATTGAAGAACAAATTCTCAAGAGGCAAAATAGACAAGACTTTATTCCTTAGGGATTCTAAAGTCAAGATAATCTTAGTCCAAATCTATGTGGATGACATAATTTTTGGTTCTACAGAGAACAACCTTTGCAAGAAGTTTGCCAAACTTATGCAAGGGAAGTTTGAAATGAGTAGTATGGGGGAACTTAAGTTCTTCTTGGAACTCCAAGTAAGACAGACTGATGATGGCTTGTCCATATCCCAGTCTAAGTTCACCAAAGAGTTGATAAAGAAATATGGTATGGAATCTTCCTCTACCATGAAAACTCCTATGGGAACAAATATTCCTATATGTAAAGATGATACAGGTAAGCCTGTAGATGAGTCTTTGTATAGAGGAATAGTTGGTTCTCTATTATACCTCACAGCTAGTAGACCAGATATTATGTATTCTACATGTGTCTGTGCTAGGTACCAGGCATGCCCTAAAGAATCTCATTACACTGCTGTTAAAAGAATTTTGAGATATTTAAATGGCACACCAAATCTAGGCCTTTGGTACCCTAGGAATAGAGATTTTCAACTAATAGGTTATTCAGATGCAGATTTTGTAGGCTGTAGAGAGGATAGAAAGAGTACTACAGGTACTTGCCAATTTTTGGGAGGAAGACTGATATCATGGAGCAGTAAGAAGCAGACCAGTGTGGCAATATCCACAGCTGAGTCTGAATATGTTGCTGCTGGAAGTTGCTGTGCATAGCTATTGTGGATTCAGCATCAGTTAAAGGACTATGGTATTTAAGTAAGTAGAACACCTTTATTGTGTGATTCTAAGAGTGCCATTTCTATTGCTAACAATCCTGTTTCTCATAGTAGAACTAAGCATATAGAAATAAAATACCATTTTCTTAGAGAGCATGTAGAAAGAGAAGATATCTCTTTGGAATTTGTTAAAACAGATTATCAAATTGCAGATGTATTTACTAAGCCACTAGATGAAACAAAATTCAATAAATTTAAAATTGAATTAGGAATGCTGACCATTGATTAGTATATCAACAAACAGAAATTGGCTAAGTAAAATGGTGTCGACACTTTCAATGATAAAGTGTCGACTCAATATAGTTATGTCGACTTGTCAGAGAATTTGTGTCGACATAGAGAATTTGTGTCGACACTTAAGGGTCAAATAGTCGACTAATCCAGAAATGTAGTGTCGACTTCACCAGAATAATGGTGTCGACACTTACAGATTTTGTGTCGACACTTGTACTAAGAGTCGACACAGAATTTCTGATGCTCTACTATGTCTCTCTTGTGTCGACATATCCTCAATTAGTGTCCACGCACAGTAGTCAACATTGATGTCGAGACAATAGAAGTTTGTGTCGACACATTTCATCTATGTCGACACATTTAGTCTATTTTTACCCGACTTTTGACCTTCTTTAATTAGAGGGTATAAATAGGTCAAGAACATATTCTGTCGACACGCTCACAAGGTTTTCGAGACTAAAACCCTGTGTCGACATTCTCTCTCTTCTCTTCTCTCCAGTTTTCTCATCTTTCCAATGGCACCAAAGGTTGAGGATAACGTCAATGAGGGATATGAGCTGGTTAGGGCTGCGTTCGACAATGCCACGCCTGAAATAAAACAGGTGATATCCTATCTTGCTGATAATGGATTGGAATATCTGGTTTCTGAACCCACCAAAATCTGGAAGAAGGAGGTACTTTAATTTTACACTTCAGCATCAGTGGATTCTTCTGGACTCAAGATAAAATACACAATTCATGGAACCAAGGTGAAACTTACTCTACAGAGTTTAAGAAAGATTCTTCAATTACCAAGCATTGAGAATGTAGAAGAGGTCCCAGCCTCTAGGACAAGGGAGGCTCTATAATGGTGTGGATTGGATCCAACCGTCAAAATTGGAGCAACTATCAACAAAAAAAGAATGAATCCACATGGCAAATTTCTATCTGAAGTGGTTGGGAAGGTGATCTTGTGTAAACCTGGTGGCCATAATAGGATTTCGGCCTTAATGTTTAACCTCATGACAAGATAATCTTCAGGGTTAACACAGATTGGTCAGCAGTTGTATTTGATAAAATCAAGGAAGGACTTAAGAAGCCAAATCTGGCTAGGATTTTGAGTCTATATTTGGCTGGACTCATCCTAGAGGTCATGCAACAAATTCTTGGGACTAAGGTCAATCACATGTGAAAAATGGACATGAGATTATTCTCAGGATGGGATAGAGTTCTGTCCAAAGAGGTGCCTGATGTGTACAGGCAGGACACACCAGAGAAATCCCCAGGTCTTGATCAAAGTGCTGAACAACTTCCAGGAGATCAGGTGAGAGAGCAGGCTGAAGACCAGCCTGAGTCTACTCAAATCCAGGATGAATCTTTACCTGCACAGGTGCAGGGGGAGCAAGGTTATTCTCCTACCCAGGACATTCCTAACACTGAACAGGTGCAGGGGGAGCAGATTTCTGAACAAGTGCAAGAGGAAGAACAAATAGATTTATCAAAAGATTTTCACACTGCTGGCCTAGATGACTCATCTTCTGCTCAGGCACAAAAGGAATTCACTCTAGAGGAGTTGTTTCCTGATGTTGAAATTGCTACTGATAGAATTGAGGAGGAGCAAGAAATTGAGAAGGAGCTCGAAATTGAGGGGGAGCAAGTGATTGTTGACAAAGATCAGCATGTCACTGAGACAGATATTCCTCCTTCACCTCCTGAAAGAGTTCAGATTGAAAGCTCTTCAGAATCTGAGTCTACAGAAGCCAGAGTGGCAAAGAAAAGGAAGCTCATGGTCTTCAAAAGAAGAAGGCATAGCTACAAGCAGGCTCTACAGACTTCAACTCACCAATCTCCATCTGATTTTAATTACAACAAGTTCATGGTAGATTTGCAGGTGAAGCTAGATAATCAGAGATTAGCCTTGGAGAAATATGTTGATGAAAGTCATAAAAATCTTCAGTTTGATCTGGCTCAAGATATAAAGTCTATAAGATTTGAAGTCAATCAACACAAAAGAGAAATGACTGATTGTTTTACAAAAGGGGCACATGCTGTTGTATATCTGGCCCAACAACAAGGGGAAATGAAGAAAGAAATAAATGCTCAATCTATTAATCAAGGATACATTCTTGAAAATCAGACACGGCTAAATGACAATCTAACAACTGCCAACATAGATATTCTTGCTCAATTTCAAACAACCATGTCTAAATTGACTGAAGCTAGGGCAGCTGAAATGCTAGCATATGACACTAAGTTCCAAACTGCTTTAGACTCAGTTCAGTCAGCCATAACTACTTCCCAGAAGGAAATTACTGCAAAACTTAACAAGTTGAAACCCTTCTTCAAAGATGGCATTAATTATCTAGATGGTCAGATCAGGTTTCAGAAGGAAGATCTCAGAGATCATATAGCAAGAGAAGTCCTAAAGGGGGAGAGGGTACTTATTTCTGCTGGCTCAGAACATGCCAAGTGGGTCACTAACAGTGTCAGAGCCACATTGGGATATCCACCCCTCCACCCCTTTGTGATGATGATAATATGGCAGAGTCAGGAGTACAGCCAAAAGGTCTACTTGAAGGCAACCAACCAGAGGTTGCTCAAGTCATATACCCCCCTGCAGATTTTGACTTGATTCATCAGATGGTGCAAACTATGTATAGTCCTCCTGAGGAGGTTTCAAATATTATACTTGGAAAAGTAGACATGCCTGAAGCTGCAATCAAGGCACAGCAAGAGGCTCAACTGTTAAAGAAGAGGTTTAGGGAGCAAGCTGAACTAAAACCTGCTTTTGAACAGTGGAGCCCTACCTCTAGAAACATCATACTAACTGCCTGGAAAGTTGAAAAAGATCAAGTCCATGAAAGGGGCAAGTGGTACAATGAATAAGAATGGCATAAGCATGAAGCCAGACAGGAGGCTATTGTTCAGTATAGAAGGAAAGCTAAGATGGGAAAGCTACCTCCTGATGCTGTGGAGCCTAGCAAATACTTTCCCAAGCCGTATCACTACTTTGAGAGACAAAGACTGAAGACTGAGGTTTAGGAGAAGGCTGATCTTAAAGGTAAAAAGCCCATGGAAGAAACTGAACCTTCTGTGCAGGCACAAGTACAACCTGGAAGAGGGATTGTTATAAAGGAGCCTGATCTGTATTTGTCTAGAGATGTCTTAGTCTTAGTTTAAAAATGTGTAATGTGAAACATTCAGTGTTAAACATTTTGTAAACAATCATTTTGACATAATACACAAAAGCTTGCTCTTTAATTAATTTTTGTGTATATGCTTTTATCTCTGTGATGAATCTGTGCAAGTGTTTTGATTGTTAATATTTCCAGCAATATTAAGCTTATATACATCATCATCATTTTGTTTATTATTATCATAAGTGGTGTATATCATTAGCTAATATGGGTTATGACTTCTCCAAATAGGGGGAGATTGTTGGGTACATTGGAAAATGTGTACCTGATTTGAAGAAGCCTAACTTAGCATAATGATATACATCAAGGTGTATTTGATGTTGTTTAAGTTGAATGTGTGCAGGTTAAAAGTATGGAAAAATTTCTTAAGTCCATGTGTCGACACCAGAAGAAGATGTGTCGACACTTCAGGAAGATTGTGTCGACACTTGAAGAAGGCTGTGTCGACACAGAGATAATGAGTCGACAATATTTGTGTCGACTCCAGAAGACTGAGTCGACACACAGAGGCAGAGTCGACAATATTTGTGTTGACACCAGAAGACTGAGTCGACACACAGAGGCAGAGTCGATAATATTTGTGTCGACACCAGAAGACTGAGTTGACACACAGAGGTAGAGATGACAAAAGCTGTGTCGACACCTGAAGGCAGTGTTGACACATACTATGTTCTGAATCTGCATCAACTGTGTCGACACATTGCCAAGTCTAGACCAAGTCATTTTCTGAAGAATGATGAAGTGTTTGAGTCAACACAAATACTCAGTGTCGACTCATTCTCAAGTTGTAGTATGCAGAAGCTGAGTCGACTTAAAGGCAAACTTGTCGACTTCACCAGAGGCAGTGTCGACACCGAAGTTACTTGTGTCGACACATATAGATAGATGGTCTCGACACTTTCTGACAGACAGTCTCGACACTTTGCTGTCCAAAACAAAGGCACAAGATCTGTTTGAAGACTTGACAGCTGTGGGTTACAACAGGTTAACTGAAGCTGTTAGACTTGTCAAAAGACAGTTAGAAACCTGATCAGCCGGTCACCAAAAAGAAGGTCTATAAATAGACAAGATTCAGAAGTAGAATAAGTAGTTATTCATTGAAAAGCAACACACATAAAAACTGATTAAGGAATCAAATCAAGAAAGGGCAAGGCACTGAAGAAGATCTTCATCAGAAGATCTAAGAAGACATTCTGAAGGGTTCAACCTCTCAGGATCAGTCTAAGGAGAATTCATCCTAAAATTCTGAAGAATTTTCAAAGGGATTGGATAAAGAGGGATCCAGCCGTTTGAAGATCAAGAAGGAAGCTGTTACAGGTTTCTCAAGAAGCTGTTTGTAAATCAACTTAGCTAGTTCAGATTCAAGAAGCTTTGAAGAAAGCTAAGATTCAGTTGATTTCATCCTTCAGCTGATCAGGTGTTGTCTTGTAATTTCTCTCTCAATAAGGGCAAGATTCTATAAAACTCTTTTCTAAATTCTGTAGGATCTATTAATATAGATCTGAGTTGTAAGCCTATGCTATAAAGGCTGACTGTAGGAGAGATAATCTCTGAGTGGTAGGTCTTGGATAAAGACTGAGGTAGGGCTGAATTGCCTGAGCTGTAGGAGTGTGGTATGACTCTGAGTTGTAGGAATCCATTTTGGATTCTGAGCTGTAGGATCTGAGGATCTGAGTTAAGGAAGGGAGTTTTGCTGAATCTAGCACACTGCTAGATAGGCGAAGGGGGAAGTGGATGTACCCAGATCCTGGGGAACCACTATAAATACTTATTGCAATCTGTGATGTGTAGTTCTAGATTATGTGATTGTGATTGCTAAAGTAGCTGCAGAACTCATAGACAATAGTCTTTAATTTTTTAATCATTCTGCCTTAAGTTTGAAAAGAAAATAAGAACCTATTCACCCCCCTCTAGGTGTCTAGGTAATCTTGAAAGTAAAACTATCAGGACTTATGCACTCCGCCTTTACCCTTTGACAGGCTTCGCAATGTGTAACAAAATATCGAACATCCTTCTTCATTCCCGGCCAACACATGGTCTTCCGTAAGCCGACATACATCTTTGTAATTCCTGGGAGCACTGAATACTGAGAGCAATGCGCCTCTCTCAGGATATCCTCCCGGATTTTACCGCTTTTTGGAATGTAGAGCAGGTCGAAAAAATAAACGAGGTCGTCTTTTAGTGTGTATTTGTCGGTAGTCCCGTCTTCGATTGACTTGATTGCCGGGGCTAGAGCAGCATCGACTCCTTGCTCCTACCCGGATCCGGTCCCGTATATCACAAACTATGCTCATGCTGGCCAAGTACTCCATATATTCTGCCGAAGGAGCCTTAAATATCAATGTAATTTCCATCTCCTCAATCATCTGAGCTAACTCCATACTCATCAACCGGGACTCTGGGCTCGAGTTTGGTATTTTTCTACTCAACTCATTGTCTACCGAGTTTTCTTTTCCGGGGTGGTAGTTTAAGGTGAAATAATTATCGCATAGAAATTCTAACCACCGCCGTTGTCTTAAGTTCAACTCCTTCTGAGTATGGACGTACTTCAAGTTTTTGTGGTCTGAAAAGATCTCGTAGTGGACGCCATATAAATAATACCTACAAACCTTCAAGGTGAACGCCACTGCTCCCAGCTCCAAATCATAAACCGGGTAATTGATTTCGTGTTTTTTCAATTGTCCTTAAGCATAACAAATCACGTGCCCGTGCTGCATCAATACCGCTCCCATACCTTGATATGACGTGTCCGTGTAAACTTGAAATCCTTTCTTCCCAGACGGAGGAAAAGGATGGGGACGGAGTTTATTCTATCGTTCAATTCATGGAACGCAGCTTCACATTGGGTTGTCCACTCATACGTCACACCTTTCTTTGTTAGGGAAGTAAGAGGAAGAGCCACCTTTAAGAATCCCTTTACGAACTTGCGATAGTACTCGGCAAGTCCAAGGAAACTCCGCACATCGGCCGCCGACTTCAAGCGTGACCACTCCCTTATGGAACACACTTTGGCCGGATCCACAGCTAGCCCAGCCCCACTGATCACATGACCCAAGAAGGCAACCTCCTTAAGACAGAATTCACGTTTGCTAAATTTGGCGTACAAGGCGTGCTCCTTCAATTTATTAAACACCAAGGTTAGGTGCTCGCCATGCTCCTCCTCTTTCCTTGAGTAGACTAGGATATCGTCGATGAAAACAATGACGAAGATGTCCAAATAGGGCTCAAATACTTTGTTCATCAGACTCATAAAAGCCGAAGGGGCATTTGTGATCCCAAATTGCATTACGGTGAACTCGTAAGACCCATATCTTGAACTGAAGGCTGTTTTCTGGATGTCCCCTTCTTGTTTTCTAAACTTGTAATACCCCGAGCGCAAGTCTAGCTTAGAAAACTAGTGTTCTCCCACTAGTTGATCGAAGTACTCGTCGATCCGAGGTAGCGGGTAAGAGTTCCGCACCGTCAACCGATTGAGTTCCCGATAATATTTGCACAGATGCAGGGTTCCGTCCTTCTTTTTTACGAACAATACAGGGGCTCCCTAGGGTGACGAACTGGGGCAAACGAACCCTGACTCCACCAGTTCTTGTAGTTGAACTCTAAACTCCGCGAGTTCTTTCGGGGCCATCTTCCATGACGCCCTCTACAGGTCTCTTACCACTACCCAAGTGGTCCGCCTCCAATCTTTTTGCCATATTGATGACCTCCGCCAAGCTAGCATCCGCTATAAACAAAAGGGCCTGCCTTAGGGGGTCTCACAGCCCTTTGTAGAAACTCTTGGCATAACCTCTATCATCCAACTCGTATGAGTCCGCGAACCTTGCGAAATGTTGGAACTCCCGTTGGTATTCCGTAACCGTCTTCGATCCCTGCTTCCATAGAAGGAACCTCTCCTCAAGTTCATCTCAAGCGGATGAAGGAATGAAATACTCCAAGAAAACATCCGAGAACTCGCTCCAACTTATCTCTTTATTGACTTGACCTTGGAAGGTGGAGCCCATGAGTGACTTCCACCACCTCTTAGCATGTAGCTCCAAGGTAGACACCGCGAGTTACACAACCATGTTGGCTGGACAACGGATACTAGCCAACAACTCCTATAATGTGTCAAGCCATTCCTCCGTGCGCACGGCTGAATCCGTCCCAAGATAAGTGGGAGGGGAGAGAGCCCGGAAGGCGCTAAGCCAGTTAGAGCCTGGGGCCTGTTGTAGCACCGGAGGCTGCTGTGCCCTAAAAGCAACCAAGATGGCGGTGAGCGTCTGCCCCAACTCGGACTGTTGGAACTGAGTGGGTATGGAAGGGGCAGGAATGCCCCCCAACAGCTCAACACGCACTGGAATCTATATGAAGAATGCAAACTTACGGTCATGTGGGCTAATCCTAAGGTCAGAATTGGACAAACTTTGTGTGAATTACATATGGGCACACCACTGCTTCCACTAAGTCAGTTTGTCCCCAAACTGACTAGTCAAATAGGAGTGGTCCATTGTTGAATGACTCCTTTAGTTGAGGATCGTGGCAAACTGATATCATTTGTAAAAACCCCCTCCCAGAACACAAGAGACGGCACGAGAGTGGTCTTATGCCCAGAAAATGTAAGACCCCCCTCCCGGAACACAACACACGGCACGAGGGAGTCTTATGCCCGAAATAGCCGCCTTGCGGTAGCACTAACACACGGGTTAGCCTTTACCATAAGACGCCTATTCCGGCGGCTACAATCCATATTACATAAACTATGCCAACCCAACCATAACAGAAAAGTAAAGCAGTTCAATTCACAACTAAGTTTAAGTCCAAAAGAGCGGAAGATAACAAGCACAACAGGCTTGTACAAAAGAACAAGAGTCTAGAAATGTTTTGCCAAACGGCTACATGAAAACACTTACGACTGTCACTGACGGTGCCGATGGCACCACCACTTCAGGTCCTATCGTCCGGGCCTGGCTGTCCTGCTGCATAGTCCGTTGCTGCTCTACCTGCGGGGTTTCCTCCTAAAAAGGAAGACGTAGCAACCGTTAGTCATAAGACTAAGTGGCTTCACATCCGCTCCCCCGGCGACTCCTCGGCACCGGGCGGAGAAAGGAACAAAGGTACAATATGTATATATATAAGCAAGTAAACAAGCAGGTGACTGTAAATACGGTGGAGTATAAACTACGCTACACCACTAGCAGTTCTACAAATATCTATAATATATGACAGCAGGTATAAGTAATCAGAATAGTAACTTAACTTATAAGAGTGCCCATACAAACTTATAAGTTAAGGATCGGCTTAACAGTAAAGTAACTCATCGTATAAGAGTGCCCATACAAACTTATACGATGAGGATCTTGTGTATGCAATGAATGACATGATATGAATGTTATGCTATGACCGAATCATGCGCACGCACATGCAAGTTGCTATGTCGACACAGACTTGAAGTTCCCACTTTTCGAGCAGGTAGCTAACCTCTCAGGCGTCGTCCGTCGTGGCCAGACGGCGACAGTGGAGCGGGCGTCTCCACTACTAGGTGGTATCACACTACCTATCCTAGGCCCCCGTATGCCTCAACGCTAAGAACACAATAGCGGAGCTCACATGCGTACTACGGCTCAGAAGGGGTCTTGGGTAGATGTGCACCAAGAACACAGCCCAACCTGGCCTTTGATTTCGAACCGGATGGAACCTCGGAAACGCACGAGGTGTAAGCCCAACCGTTCTCATGGCGCGGAGGAGATCTCGGGTTATGGACACCAAGTATCTAACCCTACCGCCCAAGGTCTACCCATTGGCTCCCATCGGTGTGACGACTGGCGAACCCGTAGACCTGCCACAGTCATTATCTCAATATCGCGACACGATGAATCGTCGCACATCACATGCCCCAAAACAACTCACTCGATGCTACCCGTAGGGAGGCTACAACTCTATGCATCGGTTGTTAATAAACCCCTTGGGCTCGGATTACCGTTACAAAATACTCTTCACATAGTGTTCATCATATTCACGCCCATCTATTCAATGAATTCACCTCAACACTTCGCATAATAGATATGTTCAACACCAAACTATATAAATATATTCTATACCAATCTCAACCCTTAATTTCTAGCCTTCTCATCCAATCCATTTCTCTACCAATACATGGTTATTCCTTATTATACAACCAAATGAGTAACCATGCTATATTACAGTAACTACAGCATTATAAATATATGGGAGCAAGATAACAAATGAGCAAATCACAACCATTGCAAGAGTGCTAGCATTATAAATTAACAAGTGCATTAACATAGGATAGCCCGATACTAAAACTGAGATTTCCGGAGCTACAGGAATCCGATCACAATGCTCAACCCCTCGTTGGAAAGGTAATCGCGAGGGCTACGACTTTCGTGTTGAGTCGATCGCCCAGATCTGGTCGCAACATACCAGAAATTCAACTCGAATACGTACAAGAAAAAGGTTTCCTGTACAGGATTTTCCCGAACGCAGCGGACTCGAACCAGCTTTCCTGTGGCTACAGGTATCGCATGGAAACGTGCAACCTCTCGTTGGAAAGGTAATTTCAAGGGCTACGACTTTTGTGTTGAGTTGATCACCCAGATCTGGCCAGAACATCTCTGAAATTGGCCACGAAGGTCGCCGTGTGCAGAAATCAGATTTCTGTACGCATCTTAAGGCGAGATGAATGGCATCCGTTCATCTTCTTCCTTGCAACGACCTCGCATAAACTTCTCCAAAAATCACACCCAACCTTATTTCTCCTTTCAAAGCCAAACCCTCAATGAAAACCCCTCTCATCTCCACTTTGAATGATGAGAAGGTTGAGGGAGACTAAGCCTAGAAAACCTAGGCATGGCTTATCCTAAGAACTCTCCTCCTCACCATCAAGACTCTATGGAGTCGATGTCTCTCCTAAAATAACTACAGATCTAGCACCAAGGGAGAGGGGAGAAAGCTCACCTCAAGTCCAGCGGTACCACCATGGCCGGCCATGAGCCTCGCACTCCTTCGTAGCGGCATTTCGTTTCCGCCAAGGATGGCCCGGCAATCTTCTTCCAAGGATGGCTCCGGCAAGCCTCTTCCTCCTCCAGCCAAGAGAACTCTCTTAGAAATTTCGGGGCAGAAAAAAGGGGATGAAAATGCTAGGGTTTCACATCTTTTTCGTTTTTATACGCCGCAGACACGGGTAGGCACACGGCCGTGTTCCTACCCGTGTTCAGGTGACACGGCTGTGTCGCCTGCCGTGTTTAGGGCCGTGTTCATCCCAGAATATTTTTCTGCCGTGTTGGGGTTATGGTACACGGGTAGAGACACGGCCTTGTCTCGACCCGTGTCCTCAGCACACGGGTAGGGACACGCCCGTGTCCCAATACCCGTGTACCTCTCTGACTGATAAGGCTAATCTTGGCATGAGGCACACGGGTATGGACACGGCCGTGTCCATACCCGTGTCGGCCAAAATTACCATTTTGCCTTATTTTCCTCATTTCCCACACGTTCGCACCTGTTCACCCACACCCCCATTGGGCTCACCACAGCCCCCTTGACTCAAATACGCAATCAAGGGGCCTAGCGCGAATTAGGACGTTACAGAACAGCCGCCTTAGGGTAGCACTAATACTCGGGCTAGCCTGTACCACAAGATGCCTTTTCTACCGGCTACAACCAATATCAATATATGTATGCCACCCCGACCAATATAATATAAGAAATAAAATCTACACAAGCTATAATTCCAAAAGCACATTAATAGAGAAGGCAAACATGCTTCTACAAAATAAGAGTATAACTATAAAATTTCCCCGAAGGGCTACAATAAACCCTTATATACTCACATCTGTAATAGACGGTAGTAACGACACCATCCCTTCAGGCCCGGTCATCCTGGCCTGGCTGATCGGCTCCATGACTTGCTGTACCATCTGTGGGATTTCCTCCTAAAAAGGAAGATGTAGCAATCGTTAGTCATAAATACTAAGTGGCTTCACATCCGCTCCCCCGACGACTACTCGGCACCGGGTGGAGAAATAGACATGGTACAATATATATATAAGCAGGAGTATAACAAGCAAGTGGTATAACATGTATTAAGATATTCTAACATTTCTTCCATCTATCGTAGCACGTAGTAAGATATTCTAATATTTCTACCATCTATCACAACATATGAATATAGAGTTATAACAGAAGGTAACTCAACTTATATGGATGTCTATACAAGCAAATAAGGTTAGGATCGTTCAGCAGTAAGTAACTCATCGTATAGGAGTGCCCATATAAACTTATACGATGAGGGTCTTGTGTATGTAATGAGGTCCAATGTTATGTATGCGATGCAATGACACACCCATGATCAAGCACATGCAGTTGCTATGTTGACACAGACCAGTAGTTCCCACTTTTCGAGCAGGGAGCTAACCTCTCAGGCGCCAACCATCGTGGCTAGACAATGACAGTAGAACAGGCACTTATATTACTAAGTGGGTATCCACACTACTTCACTTAGGACTCCATACGCCTCAACGCTAAGAACACAACAGTGGAGCCCATGCGTACTACGACCCAGCGGGTTCACTTGGGTAGATGTGCACAAAGATCCTAGCCCCGAACTAGCCTATGTGTGACACAGAAGGAACCTCGGAAATAATCACGAGGGTCAAGCCAAACCATTCACTTGGTACGGATGGAGCCCCGGGACATGAATATCGAGGTACAAGCCCAACCGTCCAATGACTTTTTGTCAACTCCCATCGGTTTGACGATTGGCGATCCCATAGACCTGCCACAATATCCTTAACCCAGGATTACGACACCGCATGTCGACTCACAACGCATGCAATTCCACAACACCGTGGCATGGAAGGAGCCTCGTAGAAAGCACGAGGACCAAGCCCAACCATCCACTTGGCACGGAAGGAGCCCCGAGACATGAACACCGAGGGACAAGCCCAACCGTCCAACTTTACTCATCTCAACACCATTCCGACTAGTGACGACCAATGCTGTACTTACTAACTTCCACAATGCTACCGTAGGGAGACGACTCTCTAAGCATTGGACTACCAAATTTCATTCTATCAATCCAACATACATATGGCCATAGTTTATTCATCTAAATGTCATACCGAATGATTTCAATATCATAAAACAAAATGCACATAAATGATAATCTACCAATTTATTTCAAGCCATTTCATTCGATTCAAGCTTGCTTCACAACTCGTTATACAAATTCAAATTAAAAAACTTCAACCTTCATAACACTACGGTGGTTATCATAAAAGTGTTCACCCGAACCTCGAATTAGATTGCAACATTAATTCAACCGAATCTAAATCCATGTATTACACTACCTAGAAATTTAGGTGGAGCAATAATGTGGACAACAACTTCAACTGAAGATTCCTGTGGCTACTGGAATCTGGTGAGTGAGTGTAACCCATTGATGGAAAGCTCTTTCCATTGTCTACAACTTTCATGTTAAGCCTGCAACCTAAGATCAAAATATAACCCACATAAAATTGGCTCCAAAGCCTGCAGCGTACAGAATATAATTTCTGTGCGCTTAGCTTACAGCCCTTTCTTCGATAAGACATTCCTGTGGCTACATACTTCACCTGAAGGTTTGTAACTACTCGTTGGAAAGGAAATTTCAAGGGCTTCAACTTTCATGTTTAGTCGAAAGCACAGATCGGACCATTTCTTGCCTGAAAATAGCCAAGAAGGTCGCTGCGTGCAGAACTCAGATTCTACACGCATCTTGAAGCAGAATGAACGGAATATGTTCATCTTCCTCCTCAAGCTGGTCATCCCAAAACACAACCAGAAGTTCCTCCACATTTAATATCCCTCTCAAGGCCATTCCTCTTCACGAATCCACCCCCATCATCACTTTGAAGAAGGGGAGGTTGAAGATGACTAAACGTTAGAACAAAAGTTCAAGATAGGCCTTCCTAAGAAACCTTCTCCTCACACATCAAGACTCATTTGAGCTAATATCTTGCCTAAGAATATCTAAGGATCTAGCACCAAGGAAGAGGGGAGGAAGCTCACCTCATTTCTAGCGGTACCACCATTTCAGGCCATGGATCTTGTCTTCCTCCTCGGCGGCATAACTTTTTCCTTGACGGCGGTGGCGTTTCTCCTCCTCCAAAAATCTCCCACCAGAAAATAGGGTTTGGGAAGAAAATGAGATTGCTATGGTTTCACTTTTCCTTTTTATACATAAGTGACACGGGTAGGGACATTACCGTGTCCTGCTCTGGTGAAATGACTCGACTACCGTTTCGTGCCCCTACACGGGTACTGACATGCCCATATCGGTACACGTGTCCAGGTGACAAGGCCGTGGTTATGGTCATGTCAATACCCTTGTCCTGTTCGGGACACCTCTCGTCGACCTGGGCTTGAAGCACACGGGTAGGGACACACCCGTGTCACTACCCGTATCAATCGCACATGGGTAGAGACACGGTCGTGTCTCTACCCGTGTCCTTCTTTGGCCATACTATAAGCCATATCACTCAAAGACATGGCACTCAACTCCATAGAACATGGGTAGGGACACGCCCGTGTACCTACCCGTGTCCTTCTCGGGACACACCACTCAACGCAATTTTGTTATCACTCAACCCCATGGACACTCAGCGCCACTGAACACGGGTAGGGACACGCCCGTGTCCCTACCCATATCATACTCAACATAGTTTTCAACTTATTTCCTTATTCTCCGCGAGTGCGCACATGATCGCCTGCACCCCCTTGAGCCTACACCAGCTCTCCCAATACCAAAAATACGTACAAGGGGCCTAGCGCGAATCGGTACGTTACAAACCCTCCATGCGGTAATGGTTCTAGTAGGGATTATCTCATTTTTATCATTTGGCATCACCGTTAATCTTCCTTTCTTTAGCACTACTTGGACCGGACTTACCCAAGTGTTATCAAAAATCAGATTGATGATGCCTGTGTCTAATAATTTTATCACCTCCTCCTTAACCACCTCCTTCATATTAAGATTTTGGCATCATTAAGGTTGAATAGTTTTATGGTCATTTTATTCTAATACAATTTTGTGAGTACAAAAGGAGGGATTAATCCCTTTCAAATCCGTTATTTTCCATGCAATTGTGCGGCGATGAAGTTTTAAAACATTTACTAATTTCAATTTTTCCTCATCGGTTAGATAAGCCGACACAATAACGGGAAGGTTTGAACCCTCCACTAGAAATAAGTATTCTAAATGTCTTGCAATTTTTTCAATTCAAATGTTGGTGGTTCTTCATAATAAGTTTTTAATCGATCACAATCTAATTCTAAAATTTCAAAAATAGATGTGTGTGTGACCGAATTGTTATCACTATTTTCATGAGAAATTAAATCTAAATTTTAAAAAATTTCTTCATGAAAATAGATGATGAAAATTTTTAAGAAAATAAAATGGAGTCTTCATCAGGAGAAGCGTCAAAAAAGAAACACGAGTCGTCATTAGAAAGTGTATTTTTCATAGATGATTTAATAGTAAAGGTAACTTATTTTTCTCCAACTATAAGGATAATTTTACTATTACTAACATTTATTATGGTGGGCGAGGTGCAAGAAATGAGCGACCGAGAATGAGCGTAGGCTTGGTGTCCTCTTCTATGTTAAGGATGATGAAATCTACTAGAAAGATATATTTGTCAACTTTGACAAGCACATCCTCAACAATTCCCATATGGTATTTAATAGACGGATCCGCCAAATTGTTTAAAGAACATAGCATTTGCAGCCAATGATTTTGAAGTAGGACACAGTCGGTCGTTTGCCTTTCAGTAGCTCATAGGGAGTCTTACGATGGTTTTTGTTGATTAATGCTCTGTTGTGCACGTGACAAGCTGTATTGACAGTCTTGTCCCAGAAGTACTCTGGTAGAGAGGAGTCAGTCAACATTGTGGTACATGCTTCAATGAGTGTTCTATTCCTTATCTCAGCAACTCCAGTTTGTTGCGGAGTACGCGGGGAGGAAAACTCATGAAAGATACCCAGACTTCCATAGAATTCTGTCATGGCACCAGATTCGAATTCTATTCCATGGTCACTTCTGATTCTGACAATTGAGCAGTTTAATTCGATCTGGATTTGCTTGACAAAATTCGTGAACACATCAAAAGTATCTGACTTTCGTTTTAGAAAGAACACCCAAGTAAAATGTGTGTGATCATCAACAATTACTAGCATATATGACTTACTTCCTAAGCTATGAACTCGCATTGGACTGAATAAGTCCATATGCATTAAATACAAGCATCTTGAGGAATCATTATCAGTAATGCCCTTAAAGGTAGCCCTTATCTGCTTGCCCATTTGACATGCGTGACATGGACTCCCTTTAATGCATTTAATAGTGAGTGTGTCACGTACTAGGTCTTGAGAAAATAGCATATTGATGGTTTTGAAGTTTTTATGTGCAATTCTCTTGTGCCATTGATCACAAAGAGATGCAATATCTTTTGCAACAAAAAACACTGGGGTAGAAGTGTCTAAAAATAGAAAATTAAGGAAAAATATATTTCTACTCCTAGTGCTTGTTAACACTGTCTCCATAGTCGAGGCTGATTTTAGCAGGAACTGATCCTTTAAAAAGGTATCAATGAAGCCTTTATCACATAATTGACTTATGCTAATTAGATTATGTTCTAATCCTTTCACATAAGCCACATTAGTGAATGAGACTATGCCATTAGAAATTGTATCGTAGCCTTTTGTGATTCCCCGGTCAGAGCCACCAAAGATAACCTTTGGACCGTCTTTGACTGGAGAATAGTTCTGAAGTAGACTTCTAGTCCCGGTCATATGCCGAGAGCATCCACTGTCCAAATACCAGATAGGCGTTTTGTATGCCTTTGGTCATACCTACAAACATAGTTCAGTTTACCTTAGGAACCCAAATGTATTTGGGTCCTTGGTTCCTTGTCAGCATACTCACCCCAGGAGTGTTAACACTACGAGTTGTCTGCCTGGTATGATTAACTTGAGGAGTTTCATAATTTCTGTGATTAAACCATCAATCCACAACAAAGTGACCAACTTTGTCGCAACACCAACAGTCAAATCTATTGTATCTTTTCCAAGTCTCCTACTTGACCTTTTGAACATGAGGTCTAGCAGGAGCGACGGATCTTGAGGTAGAGGCCTCATGATGATTGCACTCACAAGGATTTTTCACCTCCTTTTCCTTAGGTAAAATTGGCTTGGCCTTAGGTTCCTTCTTAATATTATGGCCATGAATGTATGGACCATAGTATTGCATTTGTATTTCCTCATAAGGTACCTTAAAGACAGTCTCATCGAAGTTCCGGGGATGGGTCCATCCATGGTAGCGCGATATAGGCTCTACATGAGTAGGCCTGGTAAAGTGACCATATGATGACGCAAAATTAAACTTGTTCGTTGGGAAGATTACCTTCTTAAATGTAGTTTGATTCAGAGGGGCCTTACTTTTCTCTTCGGCTGAGGCTTTCTTAGCAGCCTTATTTTTCCTTGTGGCTTTATTCCTCCTAGAAGATTTACTAGGAGCAGTCTCATGTCCCAAACCGGCTCCTTTGGCCTATGCAAAGAATTTAGTGATAAGTGGAAGAATTAACTTGGGGTTGCAGAAATTTTCAACAAGTTTCTTTTCAGCGTCAAGCTGTTCTTCCAACTTCTCGATGATTTTCTATTTTAGGTTAAGGTGCTCGAGAGATTTGTTATATTCTTCGAACAGGGTGGGGTGATCCTTTCTGAGTGAGTCCATGCTTGTGACTTCCTCCCTCATAATGATCTCCTCACCCTTAAGGAATTTTATTTCCTTGGTCTGAGTTCTAACAACCTTTATGCATCTTTCATAAGCCCTGAGCAGCTCTTTATACTGACCCATGAGTTCTGATTCATCATCAAAGGAACAGTCCTCATTATCATCGTCAGGAACATCAGATTTAGAAAGAATAGTGTGAGCATATACCTCCCCATGAATTTGGGGGACATCTCCTTCTTCGTTAGAGTGAGCCATGAGCCCGAAGTAGACTTCTTCATCCTCAATTGACTCAGACAAGTCATAGTCACTAAGAGTCTTCTACTTCTTTGCTATGAAGGTCTTCTCCTTTGTTTTGCTCTTGCAGGACTTGTGCTATTCTCTGCTTCCACCCTCCTTCTTCCTGTGAGGGTAGTCAGCGATCACATGACATGTCTTGTTACAACTATAACACACAATGTCAGTTGAATAATGTTTGTTCAGTTTAGATTTATACCTATCAGTGTGACTTCTCTTTTGATAATCACCACCGTGTCGTGATCTTCTGAATGAGGAGTCTTTTCCTCTAATTTGTTTCTTCTTACTTAGAAACTTCTTGAACTGTCTGGAGAGAAGAGAGAACTCTCCATCAGATAGTTCTGAGCCTGAGGTGCTTGGTCTTGATTCTTCTTCTTCACTTTCTTTGAGAGAGAGGGAGCAGGGGATGCTTCCTTAGCTTTCCTTGAGCTGTCTGACTTCATTACAACAAACTTCTCTTTTGATGAAGATCTACCCTCTTCTACAACTTTTCTGGCGTTGATTTGAAGCTCATAGGACATAAGCTTCCAGAAGAGGTTCTGGGGGTCAGTGTCAGCCAGTCTCCCAAACTCCCTGATAGCAAAGATCTTATTGTATCATTCCTTAGTTAAGGATCTTAGGAATTTATCATTTTGTTCTACATTAGTGAAAACCCGGCCGTAGCTCTTCAGGCCATTGAAGATCTTGAAGAAGTTTTCAAATGTATCAACAATTGTGTCCTTGGGGCCTTGCTTAAAAACCTCATACTTCTGGTTTAGATGGGATCTTCTATCATCTCTTACTTTTCGGTACCTTCCATTAGAAAAATCAATGTCTGCAACATTTCCTTAGCAGATTGGCAGTGAATAAGGTTCTACAACATGGAGTAATCGACTGCACTTGCAATGATATTTTTTGCTTTCTTATCAAGAGAGACAAGTGCAATCTCATCTTTGTCGAGATCCATCAATTTCTTTGGTACCTTTTTGGTTGGATCAATAGTGGAGGCTATCATGGGAACATCCATTACTTCTTCCACTATAATGAAGATGCAGGGATCAACATCTTCCATGAAAACTCTTATTCTCTCTTTCCACATGGGAAAGTTTGCCTTTATGCACACCGGAAGCTTTGCAGAGTTCTTGAATCTGTCTATCATTGGTTCTCTCTATGACAACTAGAAGTAGATCTGTTCAAGGTGTGAACCTTTTGAGAACAACCTTGCTTTGATACCAATTGAAAGTGTCTAGTTGTCTACCTAAATCACCTAGAGCGGGTTAATATGTGAGTTCTGCTTCTTTTGCGGAATAAAATTTTAAGAGAGAATAACACAGAAAACAATCAAACACAATCCAGATGATACAAGGAATTATATTGGTTCCCCAATCTTGTGTACGTCCACTCTCCACCTCACCAATCTAGCACCACGAATTGACTTTGCTAATTTACTATCTCTCAGATTAAACAATCCTACAACTCGGAGCAACGATCCTACAACTCGGAGTAAACACTCCTACAACCCGATCCCCCAAAATAAGATCTACACTCGAAAAAAAAACTTCCTACAAACACGGAGACAAAGCTCCTACAAAAATTGAAATAAGTTTTTACTACAATAATGAAAAATAGCTTCACTTCAAATATGAAATCTTCAGGTTTCTTCCTTCTTGAAAAACTGAAAGTTTGGTGAAGAAGATAAGAAAGAATTCTTGAGATAAACACGATCTGAAATTTCTGTAATCCGACACGATAAAATGAGATATTGAGAATCTAAAAATAGGGATCTTATCAAATCTTTCTTCTGCTAACGAATCGTTGGATCGAGGAAGAAGCTTCAGTGAAGAACGAAGATGTCGGCTGCGGTTGTTTCCCGATCTGAAAATGTGTGGCGATTCTTATTTGGAATAAGATTAGTAGAGAAAAAAATTAGGGTTTGGCGAAATCCTTGACGTGACTTTATATAGGACATCGCCCAACAGTCAAACATCATTAAGAGATAATCCACAGAGAATAAACTTTCTAAACTTAGATCTGAATTTGAAATTCTGTCTAATTGTTTTAAACATCAAAATCTGCAACAACATTTCTCGAGAAGAAGAAGACTTCCCGAGAAAAGAACTTGTCTTCTCGAGAAAAGAACTCGGCTTCATGAGAAAAGAACTTGAAGAAAATTTTGTGAGAGGGAATACTGATTTCTTGAGAAGAACCTTATTTCTCGAGAAAGAGACTTGGTGGAATTCTAGAGCAGGAGCAAGATTTCTCAAGAAGAGAATCGTTTATCGAGAAAACATCCAAAACTTTCGAGAAATTTACTTAACAAAACTTCTAAAACTTGAGAAATGATTTCTCGAGAAGGAGTGGATTTCTCGAGAAAGAAGTTTCAGCTTCTCGAGAAATAAATTCGACTTCTCGAGAACTCCATTGCATTATCCGAGAACTGACTTGGCTTTCGAGAAATCTACATGACATTTCTCGAGAAAAAGACTTAGAATCATTTCAGGCAATTTCCCGAGAAATCTTATAGTATCTCGAGAACATTAAGGCTTTCTCGAGAACTAAACATAGGCTTCTCAAGAAAAACATCTTAGATTTCTCGAAAAATTTACTTTGGGAAATTTTCTGAATAGTTTATTTTTCTTCTTTGTTGAAAACATCAATTCTTGAATTCATCCATTTACTTATTACTTAAAGATGAAGTGCATCCCAATAGAGAGGTTACATATGAATCAACACTATGGATCACATAATGAGGGATTACATTGCATGGTCATGCGTTGAGTGACTCACTGTAAACTGACATTGGTCTATACTTAGCAATAACGACTTGCAAGCAATTAACCACAGAATAACTTCAAATTCAAACTCAATTCATATTAGTTCAAGTGTCACATCACAAAAATCGAGGTTATTGTGGATATAATACCCAATAAGCTTGCCTTCTGAGGTACCCCCTTGGGTCTATTTATAGTTTTATGAAAAGGGTCTGGCAACATCCAACCTTCACTATTCTAAAAAGCTATATACAGTCCAGATTAGCCTGCCAACAACGTAACTCCGCTGTTCTAAAAGGCTAAGGGCAGTCCAATGATAGTAAAATGGTAATACTACACCATACAACACTGGGGGAGTGGCTCCCTAAAAACCTCCACTTGTATGGGGTGGCGTGTGCTCGATGGTGCTTAGAACTCGCCACTTCATGATGGCTCTGGGCGAGTATGAGCCAGAAATGCCCCACTCGCGAGCTGCCTTCCGAGATCCCTGGGAAAGTGCGAGCCTGTTGCTCCACTCGCCAACTGTTCCACTCCATACCACCTTGGTGAGCCGATGGATGCCAAGATTCAAATCAATGCCATGGAAGAGGGGTTGAGTGTTTGGTCTTCACTCAATGCCAAGGAAGAAGCATGGAGTGAGCTCGCCTCACTCGATGCTGGGGCAAAAGCATTGAGTGAGCTCACCTCACTCGACGCCGGGGCAGAAGTGTTGAGTGAGCTCGCCTCACTCGACACCGGGTGCGAGTGGACTCGACACCTGGGGAATGGCTCGCCTGGGTCTTGGACAAGACTTGTCCATCCTGTCTCCTACCGATATCCACTCGCCAGATATGGGGTTGTACACTACAGATATGTCAGACCTTGATCTTCTAATTTCCCTTCGAAATGGATTTCAGACATGCACTCAACATCCAATTCATAATGTTGTTTCATATGCTCGGATGTCTCTTTCCTATAAGAGTTTTGCTCTCGCTCTCTCGGCTAATGTCGTCCCGGCTACCTATCAAGAAGCTCTTATTATTTCTCAATTGAAAGCCACTTTTGATGAAGAGATGAAAACTTTGTCTGAACAGGATACTTGGACTCTTGTACCTACCCCTCCAGGAGCTGATGTTGTTGGCTTCGATGAGTCTTAGTGATCAAGTTTCTTCCTAATGGTATCACTGATTGTTATAAAGTTAGGCTACTTGCTAAAGGTTTTACTCAGACCTATGGTGTGCACTTCTTTTACACCTTCTCTTTAGTTGCTCGAATTAGAATGATCCGTGTTCTCTTTTTGTGGCAATTAAAAGACTGGGATATGTCTCAGTTAGATGTCTAAAATGTCTTCTTTTATGGAGATCTATAAGAGATAGTCTACATGGAGAAACCTTCTAGGTATTTTGCTCAAGGGGAGTCTCAAGTGTGTAGGTTGCGGAAGGCAATCTATGGACTTAAGAAAAGCATACATGCCTAGTTTGAGAAGTTCTGCAAAGTTATCTCTGTTATTGGATTTGCTCGAAGTGTTACAGATCACTCTCTTTTCATAGGCAATGCTTATATAAGGCTAGTTATTCTTGTTGTTTAACTGAATGACATTCTTCTTATATGGGATGATAAGAAGATAATTGACCTAACAAAGAAGCATTTTTTAAAAAAATTTTGTTACAAAAGATATGGGGTCTCCCAAATACTTCCTAAGGATTGAGATCTCCCAGAATCCCAATTTAGTAGTGCTCTCACAGTGGAAGTATGCCTTGGATCTTTCAAAAAAGACATGTCTTTTGGGGCTAAACCTGATCGGTGTCCAATGACTGTTGGTGATGAAAAGTGTTGGAATGAGGATTCACCTCTTCTTTCAGATATCACTAGGTACAGATAGCTTGTTGTAAAATTCATTTATCCGATAGTCATGAGACAGCATATTTGCTATAAGGTAAGAAGGGTGCCTTAGTTTATGCAAGCTCTCATAGAGTGTCATCTTCAATCATCTCTAAAGATATTGGAATTTGTGAAAGGATCTCCGGGAAAGGCACTTCTATTTTAGAAAAAATAATCATTTGAAGATTGAAGATTATTCTGATGTTATCTATGCTGATGACAAGAAAGATAACAAGTCTACGTCTGATTTTTGCACCTTCGTAGGAGGAAATTTAGTAAGCTATAAGGGCAATAAATAGTTTGTTATCTTCTGGTCAAGTGCTAAAGATGAATACAAATGCATGAATTTGACTACCTATGAGCTGACGTGGTTACATGCATATATGCTTGATTTAAGAGAAGTCTATGATCATCCCTTGTCGATGTTCTATGACAATAAGACAACTATATATATTTTGAGGAATCCAGTGTTTCATGAATGGATGAAGCATCACTACTAGAAAAATGGCTTTTAGCCACGATTTTTTTCCCACGGGGGAAAACCGTGTCTAATACTAAAGTATTAGCCACGGTTCCTATTCGGTGGATAATAAGCTAGTATTAGCCACGGATGACTAATCCGTGGAAAAAAAACCTGACTTTTTGCCACGGTTTGCCTGTTTCTTGGCTAATAATCTTGTATTAGCCACGAAAGCCTAATCCGTTGCAAAAGGTCATTTTTTTAGTCCCACTCCGCCAACAAAATGCTCAATTTTGGGTTTATATAGCCAATTCAAAATTATATTTTGAAATAAAATCGGCGCGAGGGCGGCGTCCGGCCGGGCGGCGGCGGCGGATGGCCAGGCGGCGACGGCAGCGGCCGGGCGGGCGGCGGCGGCGACCGAATATTTTTTATGTTAGATTTATTACAGACCTTTTAGCCACGACAATTGAACCGTGACAAATGAGGAACTTTTAGCCACGACAATTGAACCGTGGCTAATAACTTATTAGCCACGGATTCAGTGTGGCTAATACTATTAGCCACGCTCGCATTGCCCATGCACATTTGTCGTGGGTAGGCCGTGGCTAATAGTTATTAGCCATGATTTTGGCCTTTTAGCCACAAAAATCTGTCGTGGCTAAAATTCTGTTTTCTAGTAGTGCATATTAAAGTAGAGTGCTACTTTAACAGAGAAGAGGTATTAAAGAATCAAATATGCACTCTATTTGTCACCTCTGACAAAGAGCTAGCTGATGTTTTTACCAAACCAGTGTCCTTCTCATATGTTTATGACAAGCTGGGTATGGTTGACATATATACTCCAGCTTGACTGGTAGTGTTAGAACATGTGTAGTTCTGGTGATTGGTGATTAAGAATTGAGATTAAGTTTTGTGATTGGCAGTTTAATCATGGCAATCTGCCTCTCAAGAAGATCTGGTTGTGTTACCGTATGGGTAATGGAGTTAAAACACATGGTGCCCAAGCAGTATGACGCCATGTATAGGCAGATAGATCTGGCAGACTGGCGACTAAGCCATGACGGTCTAGCATTCTTGCAGATCTGGTTATGTTACCACACAAGTGGTGGACTGGTGGTGATCGCTTTCCGATAGAGAAAATAGAGCCGAACTTACAATCTAACTAGGCATGTATACCTATCGAACTGTAGCTAGGGGACACAAGTATCGTATTGAAATCCGGGAACCGTTGAGTAATCATACCCACACGAAGACTATTATCTTATCGAAAGATGGTTTTGTTTTAGGGTTGCTAAGAGAAAAGTAAATTCACGGAAGAAAGTAAATATTGCGCTAAAAAGAGAACTAATTGCAGTTAAGTAAAGTGCTATTAAAAACGATTAAAACGAAAGGTTGGAACGATGAAATGGAAAAGCACTCGATCGAGAATCACCTCGGCAAAAGTCAATTAAAAATGTGATAATAAACCTAAGCTTAGTAAGGTAAAGGTCCTTGTCCATGGAGGTTCCCAAAGCTTGAACACGCTTCTCTCGAAGTCGTGCCCAACTTAGTTTAGGAAGGTCCGACCAAACTCTAGTCCAAATCGGTGACCTAAAGCTCGCTTTATGCGATGAACCCCTCTATTGGATTTCACTCTAATCCAAGAGATTTTGATGTCTGCCTCTCTCGAGGGGTGTGTAAACTCTCTTTACTCTTGAGTGTTCACTTCAAACTACGTTCCTCTCGGCTAGCTAAGAGTGAAAACATAAATGGAAATTATATATCAATGATATAACTCCAAACATGAATAATCAAGAGTAAATCGAAGGACTAAACCCTAAAAAGAAAAGATAAATTCAAAGCATCATAACTTAATCAACTCGAACCTTGGATCATCAAGATCGAGTATAAGGAGGATTAGTTAATCATGGAGAAGTGGAGGAGGAGGGATGAGTAGAAGAGCATTAAGAACAAAAATTAAAAGGGCACTTTATATTGATAATGAAGGAGAGATACACTTGAAATAAAAAGGCTACACTTGCAATGACATAAAACTAAGCTAGCATTACATAAAAATACCAAAAAAAAGTACAAAAGCTATAATAAAAGCTTACACTAAGCTAGGGATAAGAAAAACATGAAGTGAGAGAGAGAGAGAGAGAGAGAGAGAGAGAGAGAGAGAGCATAAAAAACACTAAGAAACAAAAGGGCAGCACCTCCCCTCTCAACCCAAAAATATTCTGGAATGCAAGGGATGACCTTGTATTTATAGGCAAAATTCTCGGGTTGGTCACGCCCTTTGACACGTCTAGGGAAGGCGTGTCAGGGGGCATGGTTGGTACGGGTTTTACCTCGGGCTTTGGATTCTGGCAGGAATGATGATTACTTGTGTACAACGGTAGACACGCCCTAGTCACGCCCTTGTAGGGGGGCATGAAAGTACTGTTGGCGTGCATCAACGAAAAATACATTAAATGCGGCAGCAAACTCGGGATGAGGGTGACACGCCTAGGGAGGGCATGTCAGGTGGCGTGTCAAGGTGGTTTTCTCTCTGGAATAGGCTTCAGCATTAGACTCCTCTTGATCAGGGTGACATGCCCTGTGACATGCCCTAGGATGGCGTATCATGGGGCGTGTCAGGTGGTTTTTCTCTGGAAATGGCTTCATCTGACTCCTCATGATCAGGATGACATGCCCTGTGATATGCCTTGGGAGGGCGTGTTAGGGGGCGTATCAGGTGGTTTTTCTCTGGAAATGGCTTCAGCATCAGACTCCTCTGGATCAGGGTGATATGCCCTGTAACATGCCATGGGAGGGCGTGTCAGGGGGGCATGTGCCAAAACTCTGGAAACCTGCAAAACAAGAGGGAAACATTAGTGACAATAATATATACAAAAAGAGGTTAACATATAAGCTTACAAGACATGATTCGCGCATTAAAAATCAAAAAATACCCAAATAGTTTTGACTACAAAACGTACTATCAAATTCCCCCAAGCTTAAGCTTTGCTTATCCCCAAGCAAAGATATACAAACTAGCTAAAATAACAGGTGACTTATCAGGAGAATTCTAATTATGCTAACACAAGTAGTACACGAAATTCTAATTAGAGAGAAGGTAAAACGTAAACCTAAATCAATTATTTAAACGTGGTTTACAATTTATAAACTTTACTAACGAAAATAAATCATCCAAATTTCAACAAAATTTTTTTAAATAAACTTAAGCAAAAGCAACAAAATGAAAAAATGCATTGAGTTGTTACTCGATCCAAGGGACACATTATAACCATATCAATCAAATAACAAATATCTAAATTTGAATCCAAAACTTTACTAATCTACTTTTCCTCTATACTTAGCTAATAAAAAAATCAAAAGCATGAATCAAAAGGACTTAATAGGACCGAAACGTTTGGTTTAGGATTATGATTAGGAGTGGAATTCAAAGATAAACAGGGAGTCGTTAAAATCACACTAAACCAAAACAAAGAGTTTCAAAAAATTTATTAGAAATAAAATATTTTTTCTTTCTTTTTCTTTTCAATTATTTTTTCTTTTTCAAAATAAAGGCCATAATATTTTTATTTTCATTTTGAAATTGGTCAAACAAAAGCAAACACTTCTTTTGAGCATACTTTTTCAAAAACTTCTCCAAAAAAATATCACAAAAACCCTTATCATAATCAAAAAAATTTAAATTAAACTCAAAAAGGTTAGTGCGATTAGATAGGTTGGAAAATTTGACTTTGATGAAGATGAAATGATAAGTGGAGCTATCAATTGAAATTGGAAAAAGGCTCAAAAGTGGCTAACTGGGGGCAAAAATTCTAGGTTTACAAGAAGGCTCAAACGAAAACAAAAATGGCCTAAATCATTTTCATGCTATTAAATTTATCTAAAGAAAAGTTTTGAAAAATTTCAAAAAGCAAGGCCTAGATATTAAAAGAAGACTAATGAAATTATCTTGAAAATAGAAATAATAGGCGACTTGGATCGTTCACATATACTACGCTAATCAAAAGTTGACATTAAAAAAATTATCAAAAACGAAAAGGAAAATAGTGGATGAAATATGTTTAAGAAAGTAAAGAAAATAAAGAACGAAAACCAATAATAAAAATGCGAGTTTTAGAAAAAATGTTTCACGTTAACATGCTACAGTGAATTAGAAACACAGCATGACCAATATTTTACTTGTGAAACATAATTAAAAAGACCGATTGGAAAAATTATAGTTAACTAAGTTGTTTATATGGGATTTTGGGAAAAATAAAACATAACGCAAGGGGTACTATTGAAATACCAAAATCTATTAAAACTATTAAAGTAAAAAAATAAATATATTATATATATTTTTTGACTTTGAAATATTCTTTTTTTTTTGGATTTTAAAGATATTCACTTTTTTGGATTTTTAAAATATACACAAATAGCAAGAAGAGGGAGAAAATCCCCCCCCCCCCCCCCCCAAGTTTAAAATGAACATTGTCCTCAATGGAGAAAGGAGGTTAGAGAGAGAGAAAATTAAACAGAAATGAAAGCACAGAATTGAAAAATAGGTACTTCCCTGGATTTATGCGTCACGAGTGCTGAGTGATGCTGCTCGCCCATGCTTGCGATTTGGATCTTCATGAAATGTCTTCTTTGGACTTCGTGATGGATTGAGTAACGTTGGAGCAGGCGATCGTAGAAGCTTAAACTTGTTGGAGACATCGGGGGCAAATATTGTAAAATAAAGAAAATAGAAAAAGAAAACTTTGGTTGCCTCCCAAGAGTGCCACTTTTTTTAAAACGTCTTTTGAGATCGATGCAATAAAATAATATTTTCTAAAAATAATTTGTCCAAAATAATATTTAATGTTTTTATCAAAAAATAAAAGTTCTAAATAAGTTAAAGTTTGTGCAGAAGAAAATTAACATTATTTGGACTGACATCATCATCACCAGAAAAATAGAGTTTAAGACACTGCCCATTCACTTTGAAATCACACTTATTAGGGTGTGAAATTTAACAGTAACATACGAATAAACTTCTTTAACTGAAAACAGACAAGACCAACGTGACTTTAACTTGCCAGGAAATAAACGTAAATAAGAATTATACAAAAGAACTTGGTCGCCCAGTATAAAGGTTTTTGGGTGCTTTAAGTGTTTATCGTGATAATCATTTCGTCCGCTCTTTATAAAATTTGTTATTTTCATATACGTAAGAGCGCCACTCGTCGAGTTTTTTAATTGGAAATTTTTGAAAATCGCCGATAGAGTGGGGATCAAAATTTCAAAATCGCAAGGCCCAAAAAGCACGGTGTTCTAATTCTACGGGTAAATGGCACGATTTTTCATAAACCAACTGGTATGGGGTACATCTGAGGGTGGTTTTGTACGATGTTCGGTAGGCCCATAGAGCATCGTCTAATTTGGCTGAACAGTCTTTTTTAGAGGTGGAAACAGTCTTTTCTAAAATTCTTTTTATCTCTCTATTCACTACTTCAACTTATCTGTTAGTTTGGGGGTGGTAGGCAGGTGAAAGTTTATGTGTAACGCCTCATTTAATAAGAGTTTTAGAAAACTGTGCATTACAAAAGTTTGAACCCCTATCGCTAACGATGGCTCACAGCATACCGAATCGAGAAGATAATTTTTTCAAATATGTAACTAAAACTGAGCCATCGTTTATAGGAAGAGCTTGGGCTTCAGCCCATCGAGAAACATAATCTACCTCAACTAAAATATATTTATTCCCGTAGCTAGAAGGAAGGGGGCCAACAAAATCAATTCCCCAAAGGTCGAAAACTTTGCACTCGAGGAAATAATTTTGCGGCATTTCATTTTTATTGGAAATATTTCCCAAACTATTGGCAACTATAACACTTACTCAAAAAGGCTTGCGCATCTTTAAACAGGCTAAGCTTGTAAAAAACCGCGCAAAGCATCTTGTGGGCGGTGCGAGCAGCTTGATAGTGACCACTAGTCGGTCCATCATGCAAATGTTTTAAAATATCTAATCTTTCATCATAATAAACACATCTCCTTATCACTTAGTCCGCACAGATTCAGAAAAGATGTGGGTCCTCCCAAAAGTAGTTTCTCAAATCAGAAAAGAACTTCTTCTTTTGCTGGGAGGAGAACTCTTTTGGAAGGACACAAGCCACTAATAGTTGGCTATGTGTGCAAACAAGGGAGAAGGAGGTGTGGTAACTAAAAGCAGCTTCTCATCTTGGGAAGAAATCTTTAAAAGATTTTTCACCTAATTTTTCAATAAAGGGATTATCTAATCGGGAGAGATGGTCGGCGGCCAGATTCTCGAGCTCCTCGCTTATCATGAATTTTTAAGTCAAACTTCTGGAGAAGTAAGACCCAGCAAATCAAGTGCGGCATAGCATCCATCTTAGCAAGAAGATACTTGAGGGCCGAGTGGTCCGTAAAAACAATAATTTTGCAAAGCGTAATATAAGGGAGGAATTTATCAAAAGCGAACACCACAGCTAGGAGCTCCTTCTCGGTCGTGGTATAATTTTCCTGTGCAGATGTGAGTGTTTTACTTGCATAATAGATGGGGTGGAAGTTTTTAGATATTCGTTCACCTAATACGGCTCCTACCGCGAAACTACTCACATTGCACATGATTTCAAAGGGAAGGTCCCACACCAGAGCAATCATAATAGGGGCGTTAAATAGTTTATGTTTTATTAAATCAAAAGTAGATAGACAAATGTCATCAAAAATAAATGGGCGTCTTTTCCTAAGATATGGGTAAGGGGTTTGGTGATTTTGAAGAAGTTTTTTATGAAGCAGCTATAGAAACCAGCATGTCCTAGGAAACTTCTTATAGCTTTGAAGTTCATAGGCGGTCGAAGCTTCTTGATAATGTCTATCTTATCTATGTCTACTTCAATTCCTCTCGCCGAAATCTTATGACCCAAAACTAACCCTTCCCTCACCATAAAATGCCATTTCTCCCAATTTAGGGCAAGGTTAGTTTCTTCGCTTCTTTCAAAGAATTTTTCTATGTTTTCTAAACAACTATCAAAGGCATCACCGAACACGGAGAAATTATCAATGAACACCTCCATAATGCTTTCTACGTACTTGTCGAAGATAGCGAGCATACATCGCTAGAATGTAGCTGGCGCATTGCACAATCCAAATGACATTATTTCGGTAGGCGAAGGTGCTGAAGGGACAAGTAAACGTAGTTTTCTCCTGGTCTTCGAGAGAGATGGGGATTTGAAAATACCCCGAGATTCCATCGAGAAAATAGTAAAAGCTATGGCGGGATAATCGCCCAAAAAATTGATCGATGAACGACAAGAGAAAGTGGTCCTTGCGGGTGGCGTCATTTAACTTCCTATAGTCTATACACATTTCACCACCCCGTCACCGTCCGTGTAGGGATTAAATCATTATTTTCATTACTAATTACAGTTATCCCTCCATTTTTCAGCACTACCTAGGACAGGACTAACCAACTTACTATCAGATATAAGATAGATAATTCCTGCGTCTAAGAGTTTCATCACCTCACCCTTTACGACTTCTTTCATGTTCAGATTTATACGGCGCTGAGGTTGGTTTGAATTACGCGAATTATCTTCCATTATGACTTTGTGGATGCAAAAAGATGGGCTTATGCCCTTGATATCAGATATCTGTCAGTCAATAGCTCGACAATGTTTACGTAAAACTAGAAGGAGTTTATCATTTTGTACTTTAGTCAGGTGGCACGAAATTATTATTGGAAGTTTTGAATCTTTTTCTAAGAAGGAATATTTAAGATGTTCGGGTAGTTCCTTCAACTCTAGGATATACCTTATTTACTCTTGGGGGGGGGGTGAATAGAGTAATTAAAACTTTTGGCTATTTTTTAATTTATCAAAGAAAATAAGTGATACCAATAATAGTATAAAAATGAAATAGAAATAGGCTAAGCTACTCTATCACATCACAACAAAAACAAAGAGAAAATGAACAACCAGACAACACCAGAATTTTATAGTGGTTCCCCAAACTGGGTACATCAACTCTTCTACAACCCTGGTAGGAATCCACTATCTAATTTTTGATCTGGTGACCGCCACCACAAGATCTATTTAGAGGGAGATCTCACAACCCTTTAGGCTTTTGATCAGTTGCCCAAAAACCAACAATAAATTATTAAATGGAGTTAATAAACCCTTTTTACAGGAGGTTGAGAGAGTTGATTATTTCTTCTCTTTTCTCTATACAACAGAGAAGACTTGTGGATTGTTATTGTCAAAGCCGCTTCTTAAATGTTGAATGGTTCAGAAATCCAGAGCCTTGATCAGGGTGTAGGTATTCAGCCTTATCTTTATGAGATTTCAGGAACTATAGACAGATCTTAGAGTTGTTGTCCTTGAAGAATTCCATGAATTGAAGTTGAAGAAGACTCTAGATATATGATTGTTATTCTTCTTCAGCTTTCTGAAAGATCAAGGAGAAAATAGAATGTTTTCTGCCCAGAGAAGAAGCTCTGTATGTTGTTCTGTGCAACTATATTCTTTTCTATGTATTCTTGTATTTCTGTATGTCTGAGTACCGGTTCTCTTTTTCCGTCTGAAAAGAGAAAATCTCTTTTATATTCTGCTGCCAAAATTCTCCTTTGATATTTGAATTCCAAGCATTAATTGCTGATTTATTTTTGAGAATGAAACGGTTAGAATATAGACTTCAATGAGTTTCCCCAACTATCCCTTTAAAATAAGAAAGTAATTATCTCTGATGAAATCCATAATTCATGCTGCCAAGAACAGGTATATTCTTGAGAATATAATCATAAATTACTCGGAGAATTACTGTTAAAGAATATAATAAATAAGGACAGAAATAGGGACAACTTATCATTCTAGCTCGGGACAGAATTCGTAGATCTCTGGACAGAATTCGTCGACTGGAGTTCCAAGTTCGTTCGAGCTGAGAATTCCTGTTCGTCAACCTGAGCTCAGCGAACTTCATTCTTGAAATAACTTGCCAATTCTGTGCTCTAAGTTCGTCGAGTAGAGAATCTGTTTGGAGGAGGAGATCATCGACCTGAGCTCGAATAACGTCGAGCTCAACTCACAGAAAGATTTTTGAGTTCGTCGATATGCGATCGACGATTGTCGAGCTAAGTTCAAAGAATTTCGAACTAATAGAGTGAACTCTGAATTTTTCTATGTCTGAGTCTACTGAAGTCCTATGCAGGCTGGTCCAAAAGATTGACTCTAATGACTAGTCTAAACTCTAGGACTAATAGACTTGACCCTAGCTATATAATGTGTGTCAAACATATCCTAATTAGTGAACCTAGCCCAAATCTAAACTAGGGATCCAACAATCTCCCCCTATTTAGGTGAGGTCACTAATACAAACAAAAGAAAACAATCATAAAGCATGAAAATAGATATCTGGCAGAAAAATAAACATCTAGCAGATATGTATAATAGGTGCTTCATGATAAACACAGAGTGTTCAGAAAAATAAACTAAACACAACAGTTACTTAGATTTCTGTCTTCTCTTTCTCAGCTTTGGCAGATGGCTGCCTTAATATAATTTCTCTGTTTGGGTTTGTAGCTTCTCTCTTAGACATAGTCATGTCTGATGCTCCAATTATATTGCATGAAGTAGCCCTTTGTACAATAGCTTTAGGATATAGGCTCATGTAATCATCTACATTGAAAAATTTATTGTCTTTGACATACATTTTATGCTCTTCTTTTCTATATGATGAGATAGTTGAGTACTGTGATTGATCTTTTCCTTGTGCTATTTCTTTATTGATAAATGAAAGTCCAATAAGCTCTTGAAATCTAGCCATTTTTGCAGTTGTCTCTTGTTCTGGATCTACAAATTGAATAGGAGGTGATTCTGGCCTTTTGGGTCTGGAGTCCTTCTTTGAATCATCAAGAGATGCTGAAGTACTTTTATTTTCTGTAGTAGGAGGAGGCTTGCTCTGAGTAGATTGCTGCTGGTGAATTCTACCATGAGAACTAGGCTTGGAGTGTCTTTGATAAGTCCTAGTGATTGGAGTTTATTTAGGAGTGACACATCTAGAGGCCCCAGCTAATGGAGGAGGAGGAAGTGGGTTTTTCCTGAAGTGTTTGGGAGGAGACCTGTACCTTCTTCTCTTCCTTCCTTTCTTTCTGCTCATTCTTAGATAACCACATCCAGTTGGGAATTCCTTTATATGGAGTTATGTTGTTCATAATATAGTATGGAGTGTCATGAGTAGGATTGGGCTTGGGAACAGCCTTGGGAACAACTTTCCTTTTCTTAACAATCTTCTTCTTAGCCTTGGGATCATCAGAATCATAAGAATCCCCATCATCATTGTCTTCATCAAAAGATTCAGGACGATTGTCATACATGTCATCAATCTCCTTCAAGGCTTCCTTTGAGATTTTATTTTTAGCTTGAGGTAGCACTTGAGGTTCTGATACTTCTGGTTGAGCAACAATTTCAGTAACCATCTGATTATCATCTTCATCTATATCAGCAAAAAGAAAATCATCCATGTTTGGTAGAGGGGACTCAGCCTAAGAGAAGGTAAGAGGAAAGAACCTTTTGCTCCGGAGTAGAAGCTTGTATAGATACTTTCTCAGCAACATGTACATCTGAAGTCTGAGAGACTGTAAAACTTGCCTTTAGTTGTTTAATAACTTCAGGGCTTATTGGGGAGGTATAAAATACTATAGCCATGGATTGATCTTGACAAACTTCTGGAAGATAATTTAAATAAGAAGAATCAAATGAATTAAACAAACTGAAAAAATCTACTATGGGATTGACAAAGCAATCACCAACAGTCACAATTTCTGGAAGATCAACTTGTTCATCTGTACACATCATATCAAAATCAACTTCCTCAACTTTTGTATTCATATTTACATCTACATATGCTGTTGTATCAATCTGTACATCTGCTGTTGTTTCTGCTACTACTGGAGGAGAACTGACTGGAGCTTCTTCATTAGATATCTCCCCCTGACTGGTTTTCAGAGGGTCTTGAACGCCAGGCCCCCAGAAGAAGAAGGGACAGTTGGGGCAATAGCAATGAGAGCAGATAGCGACGAAATAGAATCAGCAAGAGGTTTAATGGCCTCTATAATGAGATTTTTGAGTTGGAGTGATGAGCTCTAAGAGAGATTAATAGATCCCTAGTTGGATTTGTGCTAGGTTCACTAAATTAGGTTGAGTATGACACACATTGTATAGCCATGGTCAAGTCTGGTAGTCCTAGAGTTTAGACTAGTCTTTGGGTTCAACCTTCATGGACCAGCCAAGCAAAGGATCTCAATATATTCAAGACTTAGAAGATTCAGAGATCAAAATGATCAGTTTCGAAGTTCTTTGAACTCAGCTTCGACGATCGTTGTTCTCAGATCGACGAACTCAGAGTTACTTCTCTGAGCTGAACTCGACGAACTTCGAGCTTCGGTCGACAATTGACTCTTTCAGATAGATTCTCAGCTCGACGAACTCAGAGCACAGAATTGGCAAGTTATTTTCTGAATGCAGTTCACAGAGCTCAGGTCGACGAACAGGAATTCTCAGGTCGACGAACATGGAACTTAAATAAGTTTGCTATCTGGAAGGCAAGAATCAAGCCATATATGAACTCTATTGATGAGGATATCTTTAACTCTATTTTGACAGGACCACCAGTTTTAGTGGCAACAACTACTGCTAGTTCCAGCACACATGTTGTTCCACCACCTGAGTGGACAGATGCTCAGAAAAAGGCCAAAATAGCTGATGCAAAGGCCATGAATATTCTGGCTCAGACAATGCTTGATGATATTTTCCAGAAGGTGGCTGAGTGCACATCAGCCAAGGCTATCTGGGATTCCCTTAACTAGATGGTTGCTGCCTCAGCAGATGAGGGAAAGGATAGGAGATCCAATCTCATCTCATAATATGAGAACTTCAAAAAGGATGAATTAGAGTCTGTTAGTGATATGTACAACAGACTGAGCTCAATTATCAATGAGCTAAAGACTTTGGACAAAGACATCACCCTGACAGAAGTTAATGACAAAATCCTCATGTGCTTCCCCAGCTCATGGGATTCAAGAATCTGGCCTATTAAGGAAGCCAAGAAGTCTAAATGAGATCTCCACAGAATCTCTACTTGGAAAGCTCAAGTCTTATGAGCAATTGATAAAGTCCAGAGATGGTGCAAAGCAGAAGACTCCTTCATCAGGCAGAAAAGAGCAAAGTATTGCATTCAAAGCAAATGAAGAATCAGAAGCCCCAATAGTCAATGAAGAATTCCTGAATCTCTTAGCAAAGAGATTTTACAATATGGGCAAGAAAGACTTCAGGAGGAAGTCATCAAGGCAAGATGATAAGCCTAGGTATGACAAGACTCCGACTAAAGAAGTTATTTATTTTAGATGCAGGAAGCCTGGACACTTCATCTCAGAGTGTCCATGAAACAACACTACAACAAGCCCTCCTCCAGCAAGCACAAAAGGAAGGAGACAGGCTTTGTGGCTGAGACATGGAGTGAGACTAAAGATGAATCTTCATCTTCCAGCTCCAATGAAGATGAAGAGGAAGCAAAGGCAAAAGAGATTTGTCTGATGGCCATCAATGCATCAGGCAGTTGTTTAGAAGCAGAAACTGAACAATCAGACAATGAAGACTCTGAATCTGAAGAAGATCTGGCATTGTCTTCTTTTGATTTTTATTCAGATTAATTTAGAACTTAATTCAAGTCCTTATGCTTGGATTTAATTAATTCAGAAAAAGAGATTAAGCAACTTAGAGAAAGACTAAATGAACAAGAAAACCTGGTTTCTGAAAATAACAAATTAAAAGATGAAATAACATTAGCTAATGCACAGATTATATCATTAAAATCTGAACTAGCAAAGCCTAGGCAACTTGAAGAATCCCAAAATGGGAGAAGTATTAAGCTGATGAACATCACAAGCACAGTGAATTGTCATCTCAATGGCAAGCTGGGTTTAGGTGCTTCATCAAGCCAACCTCCACAGATTAAGAAGAATATCTTAACAACTCCTATAAAAATTTGTTTCAGAAAAAGTAAAAGAGAAAATAGAAGATAACAATAATGTTAAACAAATAGAATTAAAACAAAAGAATAAGAAAATAAAAAGAGTAAGAAAAATCTTAACCAGAACTATGTTCAGCAGATTTTGTCGAACTTAGATCAACAAAATGTGTACAATTCGTCGAACTGAATTCGATGAACTCAGAACGCAAACTTCTATTATAACTATTCCCTGAACTGCGATCGATGAAACCAGTATGGTTCGTCGACCAGAGATCGACGAAATTGTGGCCCAAAATATGAATACTTTCATTCTCTGAGTGGAGTTCGACGAACTAATCCCCATTCGACGAACGTACCAGAATTTGTCGACCCTAGTTTGTAATAATAAAAACATTAATTCTAATAGGACTTTTAATCAACACAGACAAAACATTAATCCCTTTAACCAAAAGAAAATTCCACCCATAAGATATCATCCCTCAGGTTACAAGAATCAACCAGAATGTTAATATATTTCTAGCTTTGGTTATGTTAATAAACAAGTACCCAAGGTAACCTGGGTCAAGAATAGCTAATCTTTTTTTATTGCAGGTGAAAGATTATTCCACCACAGAGCAACAGTTGTATCTGGATAGTGGCTGTTCAAAACATATGACTGGAAACAAGGACAACCTAATCAACTATAAGTCAAAGTTAGGACCCAAAGTAATATTTTGTGATTCCAATTGTGGCCAGACTGAAGAATATGGAAAGGTCAAGAATAGAGCAGTCATCTTCAGGAAGGTTGCATATGTAAGTGGACTAAAGCACAACCTTATATCCATAAGTCAGTTATGTGATGATAGGTTTCAGGTATCATTTAACAAAACATCCTGTATTATTACTTCAGTTGATAACCAAGTAGTCTTAACTGGTAATAGAATAGGAAATATCTATATAGTTAATTTTAAGTATGCTAAAACAAAAATATGCCTATTTAACCAAACCAGTAATAATAATGATCTTTGACATATGAGATTAGGTCATGTGTACCTGAAAAATATTACTAAACATTCTAGGGACAACCTTGTTAGAGGATTGCCTTCTTACCCCTACAAGAAGGAAAGCTTTTGCAGGGCTTGTCAGTTAGGCAAACAAACTAATAATAGTTTTAAGTCACTTAAAAAGAGTAATTCACCTAGGATATTGTACTTGGTCCATATGGATCTTTTTGGACCCATTGCTGTACAGAGCCTAGGAGGGACGTCTTATACCTTAGTAATTGTTGATGACTTCTCAAGGTTCACGTGGGTATTCTTCTTGAGAAATATGTCAGATAACTTCAAGGTTCTTATAGATTTTCTTAAGAGCATAAGGATTGAGTACTCTACTCCAATTGCATTGATCAGAAGTGATCATGGTACCGAGTTATGAGTCTCTTCCCATGAAGGAATTCTGTGAGAAGGAAGGTATCAATCATTGATTCTCTACTCCTAGAACTCCTCAACAAAATGGGGTAGCTGAAAGGAAAAAACAGAATACTCATTGAAGTTACAGGCAAAATTAATTGCAGATACTCACTTGCCCCTATCCTTTTGGGAGAGGCTGTGAGCCAAAAAAATTATGTCCTAAACAGAAGTTTGATACACAAGCTCAAGGGCAAGACCCCTTATGAACTACTCAAAGGGAAGAAACCTAAAGTAGACTACTTTAGAGTCTTTGGTTGCATTTGTTACATTCAGCACAACAATAAGAAATACATTAGAAAGTTTGAAGCCAAGGCTGAAATTGGAATTTTTCTTGGATATTCCCAAGTAAGCAAGGCTTATATGGTATATAATAAATCAACTATGAACATGTAAGAGTCTATTCATATTTCATTTGATGAGACTAATATGTTTTACAAGGAGAAGATAGCTTCTACTAGTGAAACTTTGCAGGAACCTAAATTGTGTGAGAAGTTGGATGAGTTGACCCTCACTAACAAGGCTATTACATATCCTTCTCCAAATGTTGCTGAAGAAAGTGAAGATGAAGAAAGTGAGTTCATTGAATAGCTAACAATAACTAACTTCATTCCATAAGAGGAATTAGCTCCCCAAGCTGTTGATCAACCAACTCCTCCTACTGAGATAGTCATACTTTGAGATCACCCTATATCTCAAGTGATTGGAGACTTATTAGTGGGTGTGCAGACAAGGCATCAAATCGAACCAGGACATAATGCATGCCTGCTTCATATCTCAAACTAAGCCCAAATCCATCAAAAATGTTGAGCAAGATCCACACTTGATCATTGCAATGCAAGAGGAACTCAACCAGTTTGAGAGATATAGTGTTTAAGATTTAGTTCCAAGACCCAAAGACTACCCAGTCATTGGATCTAAATAGGTATTTAGAAACAAACTAGAAGCTCAAGGTACTATCATAAGGAACAAACCCAGACTAGTTGCTCAAGGACACTGACAAGAGGAAGGCATAGACTATGACCAAACATTTCCACCTATTGCAAGGCTTGAAGCAATCAGGATATTCTTTGCCTATGCTGCCTACAAAAGGTTCACAGTTTATCAAATGGATGTAAAGAGTGCATTTATAAATGGTGAAATCAAAGAAGAGGCCTATGTGGAAAAACCACAAGTTTTTATCTCTTCAACTTATCCATCTTATGTTTTCAAATTGCATAAGTCTCTCTAGGGTCTAAAGCAATCTCCAAGAGCTTGGTATAAAACCTTAGCTAGCTTTCTTTTAGAGCATAACTTTTCTAGAGGTATATAAGATATGACTTTATTTACTAAGCATCATCATAATAAAATCTTGATAGTAAAAATATATGTAGATGACATTATCTTTGGTTCTACTGATTCGAAACTATACAAAAGGTTCTCTGACCTTATGCATTCCAAGTTTGAAATGTGTGGCATGGGTGAGCTCTCCTACTTTCTTGGTCTCCAATGAAGCAGTCTCCTGATGGCATCTTCTTATACCAATCCAAGTATGCTAAAGAACTGATAAAAAAGGTTTGGGATGGCTGATGCTTTAGCTAAGAAAACACCCATGGCCACAAATGTTATGGTTGATTTTTATGAAGATGGGAAACTTTGTTGATAAAAAATTGTATAGGGTCATTGTTGGGTCTCTGTTATATCTCATAGCAAGTAGGCCAGATATTATGTTTGCTACCTATCTTTGTGCTAGGTTCCAGGTGAACCCTAAAGAATCTCACCTTATTTTCTTGAAAAGGATTTTAAGATATATAAAGAGTTGCCCTAATTTAGGACTCTGGTATCCAACTGAGTCAGAATTTGAGTTTACTGGATACTCATATTCTGACTTTGCTAGATGTAGAGTGGACAGGAAGAGCACATGAAGAATATGCCAGTTCCTTGGTGCTAGACTTGTCTCCTGGTTTTGCAAAAAGCAAACATCTGTGTCTACATAACCAGCAGAACCTGAGTACATAGAAGTTGGCAGTTGCTGTTCATAGATGCTGTGGATTCAAAACTAACTCCTAGACTATGGTTTCAACTTAAATAATTAAACTCTACTTTGTGACAATACTAGTGCAATTTCTATTGCCCTGAATCTAGTGCATCATAATAGAACTAAGCATATAGAGATAAAGCATCATTTCATTAGAGAGTGTGTGGACAAATAGAAAATTAATCTTGTCTACATCTACACTAATTTACAAAGAGCAGATATCTTCACCAAACCCTTGGATAAGAGGAACTATCTGTTCTTTTTGAATCAGCTTTGTATGATCAATGGAGAAGTTTTAATTTAACTTTCAGTCTGTGGTCGAAGAATTTGTCACAGTTCGTCGACAGGAGATCGACGAACTGAGAAAAGTTCTTGAGAGAATTCGTCGACCTGAGATCGATGAAACTCTGTGTGTGAAGTTCTTTTCGTCGAACTGAGGTCGACGATATTACTTCAGTATATTTTCGTCGACCTGAGAACGAAAAAAGTTTTCCCTTCTTCAGACTGAGATCGACGAACTCTTTTGTTAATAAAACATTTCTTCGACCTCAGATCGAAGAATTATTCTTTATTTTCGCAGAACGGAGTTTGTCGGTTCATATTATGAAAAACCTTATATCTACGTTTTCTTCGAGCTCCATCCCGCGCTTTCTTTTTCCCTTGCACTTGATCTCTCTATTTTCCTTTTGTAGGATGATCATGGCGATTCCGTCGAGCGCTCTTGCGGCAATGAAGTTCAATATGGGATTTGATATAGACTTCGAGTCATTCCAACACTCTTATCAGATCTTCCTAGATATTCTGAAATTGTTTGAAGATCAACAGTTGAATAATCTTATAAACACAAGGATAAAGATTGCTGCAAAAAAATTAAAGAATGGGTATTCACCTCCTCCACACCAGATGCTGAAACAATAACGGGAACAATATCGTGTAATCAAGTCTTTCTCACCCCCCACCGTTTTATCTAAGATATTTAGTTTAGTGAATGGAGAAGAAGTGTTAGAAATAGACAGTGCTGAATATGATAAAATGTTGATTAAGTTGGGTTATACTATAGAAAACCCCAATAAACTCCTGAAGAGACATTTGTTTGCTGATTATAAATTTCTAGCAGATGTTGTGGGTAACATACTATTGGGCAAGCATACTACACATGACTATATCACCAGGCAGAAGTTCCTAGTGATGTGTGTAGTGGTGAACAAAAAGCCAGTGAACTAGGCTAGAATAATGTTTGATTTGATTAAGAAAACGAATACAAAGAAAGAGGTGTATTTTGGAAGGATTCTTGGAATCTTCCTTCAAGCAAAGGTTGTTGAATCCCTGGTCTCCCAGGCCATATTCATCAATGCCTCAAAAAGGCTCACTTATGCTTTATTTGGTAGGTGGGAAAGGACAATCCCCAAGCCATCCAAGGCTTCTTCAACCTCCAGGGCTTCTGAGGATACCAGAGCTATAACAGCTACTCCTCCACCCCCAGAAGATGTACCCTCCATCAGGATTCCTGATGTAGCATCCGTCCCAAAGGATACTACACGGAATGCGTGACCACGACTCTCGCAACGCTTAACGCTCTTCTACTCGCACGCTAACGAAACACAGCAATATTCAACAATGCTATTTATCTTTCGCGCTAATATACGGGTAGCGGATCCGCGCTAGGAATGGAGAATGGCTATAGGCCAAAATCCTTTCCGGCTAAAAGGGATAATATTAATCCCGGACGAGCGTTTGGAGTTGTATCAAAATAGATCCACCGAAGAAAGTTCACGATTCGAGAAAATGGTTGGATCTATCCCAACTAAAACAAAATAGCGAGTATCTCCAATCCTCTCGGAGTCTTCGGAAAAACCAAACGAAAAATACAAACTATTTATGAATGCACCGCGAAGAAATCAATGATTCAAAAGATCACGCAAAATTCATCCACCACAAGAACTAACTAGGAAAGAAAACTCTTGAGTAGATGGTTTCGTTACCCCACTCGGAACGGTAGATCCGAGATGTTCTGGATCCACACAAAACGATCGCTTTCCTTGGACGCGGCGGGAGATGCACCAAGGATGAAGAATTCGTTCGTCCTCTCCGCTTCTCGCCGGGGAGGTTCACCGACGGGCACCGTCTTCCTTTGTACTTGGCCTTCAAGATTGAAGGCGGCCGAACGTCAAAGGTGGAAAATATCGCCAAAGGAGTTGTAGAATAGGAGAGAAGAACACGAGGGTGGAGGAGAGCAAGGGGGCGGCCAAGAGAAGGAGGAGAAGTGGAGAAAGGGGGGCCGAAATTTTGGAAGAGGGAGCAAGGGTTGGGCGGCTGTTTGAGAGGGAGAAAGAGAGGGAATAGATTTAGGGCAACTCAATTTTAATTCATTCAAAATCTAAATGAAAATTACATAGTCCATGCCTTTTTATAAGGCTTACAACACACAAGGCTATTAGCAGCCCAACAACAGATAATTGCACACCAACATGAAATAAAAAGACTGAAAAATAAATTAGTTCAACAACAACTCATCAAAATAAAATTAATACTAAATTTAATTTCTTTTGCGTTGGCGAAGATTATAACCATGGCCGCTGCGGCGTCGCAAGTCCTTGACCGGTGGGTCATTGTCTCCATCATTCGCCAACATCCCGTGATCATCATGAACATCAAGTGCGCCCTCGTTGTCATCTTTAACACCAACTAAGCCGTCATGATGGCCGTCGCCATCAATCCTCCCCCTCTCGAAAGGGCTCATCACCGATGAGGGGACGGGAAGGTAACGGCGCAAGAGATCCGCATCTAAAAGATCCACCTGTGCAGCAGAGAGCCAAGAGATGTCCGAAGCAGGACGACCACACCATCGAATTAGAAACCTGTGAATGTCACCGTCGGGAGTGGAAAACACCGCATCCTGTAAAATCCTGTCAGGCAAGAAATCGGTCCGGGGGAACCTTGGAAATGCGTTAGGCAAAGAAGAAAAACAAATTGCATCATCAGTAGGCAACGTACCTCCCAGAGAATCCAAAGGAGAGAGCGATCCAGAAATATTCTCACCCCCACCCCATTAGATGATATAGTGGAAATATTAAACGGAGAGACAGAAAGTTCAGGTGGTGGAGCGACATAAAGCGTTAAATCTGAAACATTAAAGACCGGAGAAATTCCCCAATCAGCGGGCAACTTCAATAAATATGCATTTTCGCCTAGTTTCTTTAAAACTCGAAAAGGACCCGCTCTCTTATTCGCTAGTTTCTTTATGGTGCCCGAAGGCATCCGTTCAGAAATAAGTCGAACCATTACCAAATCACCAACATTCAAGGGGACTGCTCGCCTATGTACATTAGCATTCGATTGATAAATATCATATTGCTTAGCTAACGTCTTGCCAATGTGCTCATGGAGAGAGTGAACGTGCGAGGCGAAGTCCTGTGTGAATTGACTGGATTTAAAATATGGCGGTAACGGAACCAAGTCAAGAGGCACAAGCGCCTTGTATCCATGCACTATCTCATTCGGAGATAATCCGGTGGACCGATTCTTAGAATTGTTCTACGCTAGTTGAGCATGCGGAAGAATAAGGTCCCACGTACCCTTATGATCACCCACTAAACAATGCAGTAACCCTCCCAAACTACGGTTAACTACTTCCGTTTGCCCATCCGTCTGAGGATGATAGCCGACGAAAACATAAGTTTTGTACCTAAAAGCTTCCAAAGTGTTTTCCAAAAATAACTAGTAAATTTAACGTCCCTATCACTCACTATCGTCTTGGGGATGCCTCGGTGTGCCACAACCTCTTTGAAATATAATTTAGCGACGTGCGACGCATCGTTAGTTTTATGACACGCAATAAAATAGGACATCTTAGACAAACTGTCCACAACGACCAAAATAGAATCATGTCGCCTAAAGGTCAATGGTAGGCCCAATATGAAATCCATGCTAACGTCCTCCCATGGTACCGACGGGATCGGAAGGGGTGTGTACAGACCCGCGTTGGTCTTGTTACCTTTTGCTAGTTGACAGACGCGGCAACTTCCTACTATTTTATTGACCATATGTTTGAGGCCTGGCCAAAAGAATTTATCCTCTACCAGTGCGATAGTTTTATCTCGACCGAAATGTCCTCCTAATCCGCCACTATGTAACTCCCAAACAATAAAATGTCGTAATGACGAGCGGGGAATAAATAACTGCAAATGCTTGAATAAATACCCATCACGAAGGTAGAATGCCGATATAGTGGTCGTAGAGTGGTCCTGAGCGGAGAAATAAATATCCTTGAAATCTGGGCATTGTGCATACTCATCTTTAATTCTCTCAAAGCCTATGACCTTTACTTCTATGGTAGTTAATAATAGGGAGACCCGACTAAGAGCGTCTGCCACGCGATTTAACGTACCCTTAAGGTGTTTGATGACAAAAGTGTACTCCTGAAGGTAGGAAACCCATTTGGCATGTCGAGGACTGATTTTACTTTCTGAGTTAACGAATTTTAGGGCCTCATGGTCGGATAAGACTACGAATTCTTTTGAAATTAAATAATGTCGCCAATGTTGGAAACAACGTATAACGGCATAGAACTCGCGATCGTAATTGGAGTAATTTAATTTTGGACCGGCTAGTTTTTCGCTAAAATACCCTAACGGATGTCCATCCTGACTTAAAACACCTCTGATTCCTATCCCCGATGCATCACATGATAGCTCAAACACTTTATTAAAATCCGGTAGGCGGAGTAGTGGGGCTTCCGACATCCGTTCCTTTATCGTTTGAAACGCTTTAGTGGCCGCATTCGTCCAAACAAAATCGCCTTTTTTCATGCATTCGGTAATCGGTGCCATTATACTGCTAAAATTTCGAATGAATCTTCGATAAAACGTGGCTAGTTCATGGAAACTTCTAACTTCCCGAATATTTTTAGGTTCTGGCCATTCTTTAATTACTTGGACCTTTTTGGGGTCAACATGAATGCCTTCAGAACTCACGATGTAGCCTAGGAATTCTACGGAATTCACACCAAACGAGCACTTCTTAAGATTATTAAATAATTTTTCTTGGCGCAGTGTTGTAAGGATGGTCCGTAGATGAGTCTCATGTTCGCTCTGCGAGAGGCTAAATACCAAGATATCATCGAAATAGACTATGACAAATTTGCCCATATATGGTTTAAATACTTGGGTCATCAATCGTGAAAACGTACTTGGTCCGTTGGTAAGCCCCTCTCCCAACACTAGCCACTCATATAGTCCATCCTTAGACTTAAAGGCCATTTTCCATTCGTCCCCTTCCCGTATCCTAATTTGATGGTAGCCACTCTTAAGATCCAATTTAGAGAATATGGTGGCTCCTGATAGCATATCTAACAAGTCGTCCAAACGAGGAATGAGAAACCTATACTTGACAGTGATTTTATTTATAGCCCGATAATCTACACATAATCTCCAAGATTTATCTTTCTTTGGAACCAAAAGGGCAGGAACGACACATGGGCTCTTGCTGTGGCGAATAAATCCCTTTGCCAGCAAATCTGAGATCAATGTTTGTAGTTCGTCATGAGCGGAAGGATTGAGCCGATAATGTGGAAGATTAGGCAAAGAGGAGCCGGGGACGAAATCAATTTCGTGTTGGATATCCCTCATGTTTGGCAACTCAGATGGCAAATCTAGCGGATAGACGTCTTTATAATCTTCCAATAACGTTTGCAGAGATATCGGCAAACTTTCTAAAGATAGTGAGTCTTCTTTAGCTTGTAGGCAAACTAGCGCATAGATGACACCATCCAGGAAGGTCTCATGCTCTAACTCTTTCTTGCTTATCAGGCTAATAGTTTTCTTTTCCACAGGCACAGTTGTGTCTTTGGAAGCACTCGACGGGTCCTTAGGCGGTGATGGTTTAAGTATGATGGTCTTACCGTTAAATTTGAATTCGTAAGTGCTGGCGCGTCAAAAATGGGTCACATCATAATCATAGAGCCACGGGCACCCTAGTAGTACGTGACAAACATCCATGGGGATGACGTCGCACCACACCTTATCGATATAACCCTTCACCGTAAGTGGAACTAGACACCGCTTAGAGACCGCGATAGACGTTTTATTTACCCATGCTATTTTGTAAGGACGTGGGTGCTGCTCGGGAACTAAGTGCATACGAGTGACGGCGTTTTCATATATGACATTCATGCAACTTCCGCTATCTATTATTAAGTTGCACCACTTTTCACCGCTTTTAAAATTTAATGAAAAAATATTCGTTCTATTATATTCATCCAAAAAACGCGGTGTGGCCAAAATACACCTCATAACCATCATAAAAGAATCATCTTCTATATCACTTGGTTCAGCGTCCGATTCATCGCCAACTTCATAGACGAGCTCAGTAGGCTCAGTCGTGGAGTCCATTAGTGCCAGTGGTTTACTCCTAGTGGGACACTCACTAGCGTAGTGCCCTTGGATTCCGTACAAATAACACGAGGCATTAGTCTTGTTAATTCTTCCTATCGGGACTCTCTCTCCATTGGGATTTTTGTTGTTCCTAGCAGTAATTACGATAGAGCTGGAATCAGTCGATCGGAACTTTCCTTTGTCCCGCAGGGAGGTTGTAGGTGGGGCACCTAAGATAGATTTTCCTTTCTGAAAGGATCGTCCCTTGGACATGTAGGCGTTATGTTTTTCGATATCCAAAGCGGCATTGAAAGTCGTGTTAAGGTCCGTGTGACCATAACGCAATAGCTTGCCTTGGATGTCCGGGTTAAGTCCCATACGGAAACGGGAGAGCGTAACTTCAGGCATTTCCCTAACCTCGCAACGTACCATCATGTCCTTAAGGAGTCCCATGTACTCCGTTACCGACTTACTCCCCTGGAGAAGGGTGGCTAAGTCATCGAACATTTGAGTTCGGTGATACGCGGGGACATATTGGTCGTTCAGAAGCGCTTTCATGGCATTCCACCCAATTGGGGGTAATCCATTCACAGTACCTAGTCGTCTCTCTTCATTTAACCAGAACGTTTTGGCCCTACACATAAGCTTCATTCGCGCAACCCGCACTTTCTCGCCAACCGTCAAATTACGCCACTCAAAGTAACACTCGATCTCCATGACCCAATCTAGAAATGCTTGGGGTTCACCCATACCATCGTATGAGGGTGGGTCAATCTTAACGGCTCTAGCTAAGTCGAACTCATAAGGGGCTCTAGGCGTGTGCTCATCATCTTGCTCGTGATATTGGTTGTGCCTATCATCGCGTTGGTGAGCGGCCTGGGGTTGAGGACCCGGCCTGTGTATACCTGCAGCAGGATTATGGGGCACCGCTTGATTGACAGCCAACCCTTGTATTAGTTGTGTCAGTGCATCAAACCTAGTGTTGAACTCTTCCCGAAGCTCTGCGATGGTGGCCGGAGTGTGGTCATCATCATGGTGGTTGGCCATATGTGAAGTGGAGGGGGAATATTCAGTACCACGCCTTGTGCGCATGAACAGTGGCTAATTTCGAGGGTTTGACCAGATAAAATTTATAATGTTAGAATTTTTTAGCACTAATCCGTCGATCAAATAAAAAAAAATTTTGACTTTTATGCTTAAAAAAATATGAAGAACTACCAGATTTTTTTTTTTATTTTCTGAATTTTTTGTTTTTGTTTTTACTAAAGGCAGACCAAATTCAGCAAAATGACAACTTTGTTTTGGATTTTAACGGGCTGTGCGCAACCTAGGGAACGTCGTGATTCCTATTACGGAAAGAGCAAAGGATGGTGTCGATTGGGAAACCAACACAACCTCCCTCTGATACCAAATTGATGTAGGATCCGTCCCGAAGGATACTACACGGAATGCGTGACCAGACTCTCGCAACGCTTAACGCTCTTCTACTCGCACGCTAACGAAACGCAGCAATATTCAACGATGCTATTTATATTTCGCGCTAATATACGGGTAGCCGATCCGCGCTTGGAACGGACAATGGCTATAGGCCAAAATCCTTTCCTGCTAAAAGGGATAATATTAATCCCGGACAAGCGTTTGGAGATGTACCAAAATAGATCCACCGAAGAAAGTTCACGATTCGAGAAAATGGTTGGATCTATCCCAACTAAAACAAAATAGCGAGGATCGCCAATCCTCTCGAAGTCTTCGGAAAAACAAAATGAAAAATACAAACTATTTAAGAATGCACCGCGAATAAATCAACGATTCAAAAGATCACGCAAAATTCTTCCACCACAAGAACTAACTAGGAAAGAAAACTCTTGAGTAGATGGTTTCGTTACCCCACTCGGAACGGTAGATCCGAGATGTTCTGGATCCACACGAAACGATCGCTTTCCTTGGACGCGGCGGGAGATGCACCAAGGATGAAGAATTCGTTCGTCTTCTCCGCTTCTCGTCGGGGAGGTTCACTGACGGGCACCGTCTTCCTTTGTACTTGGCCTTCAAGATTGAAGGCGGCCGAACGTCGAAGGAGGAAAATATCGCCGAAGGAGTTGTAGAATAGGAGAGAAGAACACGAGGGTGGAGGAGAGCAAAGGGCGGCCAAGAGAAGGAGGAGAAGTGGAGAAAGGGGGGCCAAAATTTTGAATGAGGGAGCAAGGGTTGGGCGGCTGTTTGAGAGGGAGAAAGAGAGGGAATAGATTTAGGGCAACTCAATTTTAATTCATTCAAAATCTAAATGAAAATTACATAGTCCATGCCTTTTTATAAGGCTTACAACACACAAGGCTATTAGCAGCCCAACAACAGATAATTGCACACCAACATGAAATAAAAAGACTAAAAAATAAATTAGTTCAACAACAACTCATCAAAATAAAATTAATACTAAATTTAATTTCTTTTGAGTTGGCGAAGATTATAACCATGGCCGTTGCGGCGTCGCAAGTCCTTGACCGGTGGGTCATTGTCTCCATCGTCCGCCAACATCTCGTGATCATCATGAACATCAAGTGCGCCCTCGTCGTCATCTTTAACGCCAACTAAGCCGTCATGATGGCCGCCGCCATCAATTCCATCCTCTCCACCTTCATCTCAACAACCAACACCTTCTCAAGTTCAAACACCCTCAATAACCCTCCAACAAACATCCACATCTTAAGCACATACGCCAACACCTCCTACTTCCCCACTCCAACATCCTTCATCAGTTCAATCTCTAGTGCATGCTACTCCACCTCATACCACAGAGTATGTCACTCCTCCTCAGTCCCCTCTTCCTCAACATCTTATTGATATCCCCCTACACAACATATAATCCATACCATCATTTAATCTGCTTTCATCCCCCATTCATTCCCCATCATCTACTGATGAGCAAATGCCAGACTCTACACACTTTCATCTATCATCATCCACCATCAATCCTTCTATATCAACTCAGACACCCTATGAGTTCATGGAAATGGATCCCCCTTTCATTTCCTCTCTTCTGCACATCATCACTCAACTACTCAAATCTAATAGTAGAGGAAATTAAACCTCTTGCTGACTCCATTTCCTCCCTCACTGCTCTTCTGTCTACTACACCTCCTGTTCCTTCTTCTAGGGGCCTGGCTTAAGGATCATTTGGAGCTAGGAAGAGTGAGATATCCTGTGAAGAAGCTATAGTGTCTCCTCTAGCAGCAGCAGAAGCAGAAGCAGCAGAAGCAGCAACAGTTTTACAGATTGTTAAGTCCCCAGCAACAGATGTACAAATGCTTACAGAGGCTGAATCAATTGATTTTTATATGTTGAGTATAGATGAGCAAGTGGCTCCCCCAAAGATTGTGACTGTTGGTGATTGTTTTATCAATCCCATAGTATATTTGTTTAGTTTATTGAAACCTTTTATTTATGGATATATAAATTATCTTCCAGTAGTCTGTTCAAAGCCATCCTTGGCTATAGTTTATTACACTGCACCAGTAAGTCCTGAAGTTGTTAATCAATTGAAGAAAAGTTTTTTATTAAAATAATTATGGAACCATCATGCCCAACTTATATTATAGATGATAGACCATTCCCAAATTTAGATGATTTGATTGCTCAAGATGTGGCACAAGAACTTGCACATATTTAGAATGATCCTGATTTTGATGAATTCTTATTGCCTGACAAAGATATAGAAGACTATCAGATGGTCACTGAGAATATTGCTCCACCTGAAGTTGCTGAACCTCAAGCACTTCATCAAGCTGGAAAAACAAATCTCAAAGGAAACTTTAAAGGAGATAGATGCATTGTATAATAATCCTCGAGGTTCTTCTGATGATGACATAGATGATGATGATTCTGATGAATCTGATGATTCCAAGTCCAGAAAGAAGGTTGCTAAGAAGATGAAGGTTATTCCAAAGGCTGCTCCTAAGCCAAATCCCACCAATGATACTCCTTACTATATCTTGCAAAATATTACTCCTTACCTAGGGATGCGATAATGGATGTGGCTATCTAAAAATGAGCAGAAAGAAAGGAAGAAGAGGAGAAGGTATAAGTCTCCTCCTAAGCAATTTATAAAAGACCCTCCTCCTACTCCTCCATCTTAAGGGGCTTCTGGAAATGTATCTCATAGATGTTCACCTGTCACAAAAACCTATCAGAGATATTCCAAGCCAGAGAGTAAGCAGCAATCATCTCAAAGCAAACCTCCTCCAGCTACATATAAGAGAAGTTCTACAAACTGATTTGATGGTTCACTGAAGGACTCAAGTCCAAAAAGGCCAGAATCTCCTGCAATACCCTTTGTAGATCCAGAGCAGGAGACAACTGCTAAAATGGCCAGATTTCAGGAGCTGATAGGACTCCCTCTAATTAACAAAGCCAAAGTTGAAGAAAAAGATCTTTCCCAATACTCTACCATGTCTTCATACAGGAAGGAGAACTTAAAAGGTATGACAAGGCTAATAAAATCTTTAATATTGATGATTACATGAGCTTGCATCCAGAAGATGTTGTTCCAAGGACTACTTTTATCAATATCATTGGTGCATCAGACATGATAATGTCAAAGAGACAAGCTGCCAATCCCAATAGAGAAATTGTTTTCAGACAGCCTTCTGAAAATCCAGAGAAAGATAAACCAAAGTAGAATAAGTGATTTATTTTATGTTTTATTCTTGTTTTTGAACTCTATTATGTTTGATCATGAAGCACCTTCTGTAAATATCTGCTGAATGTTTTATTTTTGTCAGATATATGTGTTTATGCTTTATAATTATTTCTGTTATTTATTTTTTAGTGACCTCAACCAAATAGGGGGAGATTGTTGGATCCCTAGTTGGATTTGGGCTAAGTTAACTAAATTAGGTTGAGTCTTACCACATTGTTTAGCCAGGGTCAAGTCTGGTAGTCCTAGAATTTAGGCTAGTCTTCTGGTTCAACCTTTATGGACCAGCCAGCAGAGGACCTCAGTAGATTCAAGACTTAGAAGATTCAGAGATCAAAATGATCAGTTCGAAGTTCTTCGAACTCAGCTCGACGATCATCGAGCTCAGATTGACGAACTCAGAGTTTCTTCTCTGAGTTGAGCTCGACGATCTTCGAGCTCCGGTCGACGATCGACTCTTTCAGACAGATTCTCAGCTCGACGAACTCAAAGCACAGAATTGGCAAGTTATTTTCTGAATGCAGTTTGCACAGCTCAGGTGGACGAATAGGGTTTCACAGGTCGACGAACTTGGAACTCCGGTCGACGAATTCCGTTCAGAGGTCGACGATTTCTATCCCGAGTAAGAATGAGGAGCCTTCCTTACTTTTGTCACTTACTTTCTATATTATTTAGTAGTAATATTCATGAGTAATTAATGCTCATATTCCCTGAATATAGCCGTTATTGGCAGCATTAATTATGGTCTTCATCAGGTTAATTACTTACTTATTTTTTTAGGGATAGTTGGGGAAACTAATTTAAGTCAATATTCCAGCCATTTCTTTATCCAAGGAAATAAAGAATTAATGCCAGCAATTCAAATTTTAAAGGAGAAAATTATTGACTGTAGCATATAAAAAGAGTTTTTTCTCTTTTGAATAAACACATACACGAAGCCAAAACATCGCAAGAGAACATACAACACACAAGAATATAGAGAGGTACTGACTGAACGTTCAAAACTCTCTCCAGTGTAGAAAACATTTTGTTTTCTTCATTGTCAATTCTGAAGACTGAAGAAGAACATTCATCACTATCAAGAGTCTTCTTCAACCTTCTCATACTGGAACATTCAAGGACAACTCATCTTGATTCAGTCAGAAAGTTCCAGGGTTGTTTTCATACAAGGCTGAAGACCTACACCCTGAGAAAGATTCCATCTTTCTGAGTCAACATCATTTCAGAAGGAGTCTTGACAATAGCAAATCTACTTGTCTTCTCTGTTGTTTAGAGAAAAGAGAAGACATCATCACCCCCTCTCTCACCTCCTGTATAAAGGGTTTATTAACTCCCTTCAAAAGTTTATTCTTGGTTTTTAGGCACCTGATCAAAAGCCTAAAGGGTTGTGATATCTCCCTGGAAATAGATCATGTGGTGGCAGTCACCTGATCAAAAACTGATAGTGGATTCCTACCAGGATGGTAAAAGAGTGGATGTACCCAGGTTGGGGAACCACTATAAAATTCTTGTGTTGTCTGTGTGTGTTAATTTTCTATCTATTCTTGTTGTGTTATGATAGATAGATTAGTTGAACCTGTCTTTTATTTCCTTATATATTATTATTGGTATCACCTAATTTCAACTCATATATAAAACAGAAAAACACCCAAAGTTTTAAATACTCTATTCACCCCCCTCTAGAGAAACTCAGATCTAACCCCCTCTTTCAGAGAGGAAATGGATGGGGAATCCAATTGTACAAACTCAGAGAGTGTCTGAGTAGATACAGAAGGATGGAGGGATGAGGATGAAGGGAAAGTTGTGATGTCTATCATTGGCTCATCTTGAGGTGATTGTGTGTTGATTGGAGATGATGATAAAAGCTCAAAAGATGGAATTGATAGAAGGTTATGGAGGGGGATGTCAGCAAGATGATGGGGTACTGGGGATTGAGGTGGTGTTATATGTTCTGGAGGTTGAATTGGAGTGGGTTAATGTTCAGGAGAGACAGTTGGTGTTATAGTATGAGTTTGTGATGTGGATTGTTGTTGGATGGTTCTTAATGGAATTTGAACCTTACGAGGAGTAGGTTGTTGTTGATAAGATGGAGGAGAGTGAATTCTGATGGAGGGAACATCTTCTAGAGGTGGGGGATTAGCTGTAATAGCTCTTATATCCTCAGAATGTCTGGAAGAAGTTGAAGCCTTTGATGGCTTAGAGATTGTCCTCTCCCATCTTCCAAACAAGGAATAAGTTAGCCTTTTGGAAGCATTTATGAATATAGTCTGTGAGACTAGGGATTCAGCTGCTTTTTCTTATAGGAAGATACCAAGAATTCTTACAAAACAAACTTCCTTCTTACTATACTTTTTCCTGATCAATTCAAACAAAATCCTAGCCCAATTGACTACTTTCTTATTCACAACAACACACATTACAAAAAATTATTGCCTGGTAATGTAGTCATGGGCAGTATGCTTGCCTAGCAATACTTTACCCACTACATCAGCTAAAAACTTATATTAAGAATATTAGTTTTTCTTTAACAGCTTATTAGGGTTCTCACCAATATGACCCATTTTATTTTGCATTTCATCAAAATCAGAACTATCTATTTCTATATCTTCTTCACCATTTACTAAACCTAAAATCTTAGTTAAAACTGTGGGGGTGAGAGAAACCTTATTACCAGAGATTGTGTCGGTCATGGTGTTGGCGTCTGGAGTAGTAGAAGTGAATATCCATTCTCTGATCTCAATTGCTGCAATCTTTATTATTATAGTCATAAATTTCTTAAATTTGTGATCCTCAAACAGCTGTAGTATGTCCAAGAAAATCTTATCAGAATGTCGGAATGATTCAAAGTCGATATTGAATCCTGTGTCAAATTTCATTGCTGAAAGAGAACTCGCTGGAATCACCATTGATTGCTTGTAAAAGGAGAGATCAAGTGCAAGGGGAACATAAAGCTGGTATGAAGCTCGAAGAAAACCTAGTTATAAGACTTTCAGAATATGAAGCGGCAAACTTTGTCCTGTGAAATAAACAAAATTCTTCGATCTGAGTTTGACGAAATATTTTATTGACAAAAGAGTTTGTCGATCTCAGTCTGAAGAAGGGAAAAGTTTCGTCGTTCTCAAGTCAAAAATTTTCTGAAGTAATATCGTCGATCTCCGTTCAATGAATAAGACTTCACACAGAGAGTTTGTCAATCTCAGGTCAACGAATTTTCTCAAGAACTTTTCTTAGTTCGTCGATCTCTGTACGACGAAATATGCAAATTCTTCGACCTCAGACATAAAGTTAAATTAATGCTTTACCATTTATCATGCCTAGTTGATTCAGAAAGAACAGATGTTTCTTCTCATCCAAGGGTTTGGTGAAGATATCTGCCCTTTGCAAATCAGTAGAGACAAAGGTAAGATTAATTTTCTTTTTGTCTACACACTCTCTAATGAAATGATGTTATACATCTATATGCTTAGTTCTGCTATGATGCACTGGATTCTATGCAATAGAAAGTGCACTAGTATTATCACAAAGTAGTGTTTAATTATTTAAGTTGGCACCATAATCTAGGAGTTGGTTCTGAATCCACGACATCTGTGAACAACAACTGCCAGCGGCTATGTACTCAGCTTCTACTGTTGAAGTAAACACAGATGTTTGTTTCTTACAAAACCAGGACACTAGTCTATAACCAAGGAACTGACATGTCCATGATGTGCTCTTTTTGTCCACTCTACATCCAACAAATTCAGCATCTAAGTATCCAGTCAACTCAAATCCTGACTCAGTTGGATACCAGAGTCCTAAATATGGGCAACTCTTTATATATCTCAAAATTCTTTTTAGGAAAATAAGGTGAGATTCTTAAGGGTTCACCTAGAACCTATCACAAAAACATGTAGCAAACATAATGTCTTGTTACTTGCAGTGAGATATAACAGGGACCCAACAATGACCCTATATAATTTCTGATCAATAAGTTTCCCATGTTCATCAGAGTTAATCACATCATTAGCAGCCATAGGTGTTTTCTTAGCTGAAGAATCAACCATCCCAAACCTTTTTATCAGCTCCTTAGTATATTTGGATTGGGATATGAAGATGACATCAGGGGACTGCTTCACTTAGAGACCAAGGAAGTTGGAAATTTAACCCATGCTACTCATTTCAAACTTGGAATGCATAAGATTAAAGAACTTTTTGCATAGTTTGGAATCATAAGATCAAAAAATAATGTCATCTACATATATTTGTACTAACAAAATTTTATCATGATGATGCTTAATGAACAAACTCCTATCTACAATGCCTCTAGAAAAGTTATGATCTAAAAGAATGCTAGCTAAGGTTTCATACCAAGCTCTTGGAGCTTGATTTAGACGAAAGAGAGACTTATGCAATTTGAAAACATGAGAAGGATGGGATGAAGAGATAAAACCTTGTGGTTGTTCCACATAAACCTCTTCTTTAAGTTCACCATTAAGGAATGCACTCTTGACATCCATCAGTATACTGTGAACTTCTTGTAAGCTGCATAAGCTATAAATATCCTGATTACTTCAATTCTTGCAGCAAGGGCAAATGTCTGGTCATAATCTATGCCTTCCTCTTGTCTATATCCTTGAGCAACTAATCTTGCTTTATTCCTGATGATAAGACCTTGAGCATCTAGTTAATTTCTAAATACCCATTTAGTTCCAATGACTGGGTAGTCTTTGGGTCTTGGAATTAAATCCCAAACTCTACATCTCTCAAACTGGTTGAGCTACTCTTGCAATGCAATAATCCAATGTATATCTTGCTCAACATTTTTTATGGATTGGGGTTCAGTTTGAGATATGAAGCAGACATGCATCATGTCCTAGTGGATTTGATGCCTTGTCTGCACACCCACTGATATGTCTCCAATCACTTGAGATACGGGGTGATCTCTAAGTGTGAATAATTCAGTAGGAGGAGTTAGTTAAGCAACAGCTTGGGGAATTAATTCCTATTATGGAATTATGGTAGCGGTTGTTGGATCTACACTGTATTCAGTGATATCATCTTTATTATCTTCAATAACATGTGGAGAAGGATGTGCAACAACCTCATTTGTTAGGGTCAACTCATCCAACTTCTCACACATATGTGGTTCCTGCAAAGTCTCATTGGTAGAAGAAATCTTCTCCTTGTAAAACTTGTTAGTCTCATCAAAAGAAATATGAATAGATTCTTCTATTTTCATAGATGATTTATTTTAAACCCTATAAGCCTTGCTGATTTGGGAATATCCAAGAAAAATTCCTATTTCATCTTTGGCTTCAAACTTTCTAATGTGTTTCTTATTATTATTATGAATGTAGCAAACACAACCGAAAATTCTAAAATAATCTACATTAGGTTTCTTCCCTTTGAGTAGTTCATAGGGGGTCTTGCCCTTAAGCTTGTGAATACAACTTCTATTTAGTACATAGTTTGTTGTGCTCACAACCTTTGCCAAAAAGGATAGGGGCAAGTGAGCATCTGCAAGTAATGTGCCTGTAGCTTCAGTTAGTGTTCTATTTTTCCTTTCAACTACCCCATTTTGTTGAGGAGGTCTAGGAGCAGAGAAGAATGCATGATACCTTCCTTCTCATAGAATTCTTGCATGGGAAGAGACTCAAACTCAGTACCATGATCACTTCTGATCAATGCAACTGGAGTAGACTACTCAATCCTTATGCTCTTAAGAAAATCTGTAAGAACCTTAAAGTTATCAGACTTGTTTCTCAAGAAGAACACCCAAGTGAACCTTGAGAAGTCATCAACTATCACAAAGGTATAAGACTTCCCTCCTAGGATCTGTACAACAATGGGTCCAAAGAGATCCATATGGTGTGAATACATAATCCTAGGTGAATCACACTTATTAAGTGGCTTAAAATTATTTTTAGTTTGCTTGCCTAATTGACAAGCCCTACAAAGGCTTTCCTTTTTATAGGGGCAAGAGGGCAATCCTTTAACAAGGTTATCTATGGAGAGTTTAGTAATGTTTTCAAGTTAACATGTCCTAATCATCTATGACAAAGTTCATTATTATTACTAGTTTGATTAAATAGGCATATTTCCGTTTTAGCAGATCTAAAGTTAACTACATAGATTTTTCCTACTCTATTTCCTGTTAACATAATTTGTTTATCTACAGAAGTAATAATACATGAGGTTTTGTTAAATGATACCTGAAACCTTTCATCACATAACTGACTTATGGATATCAGGTTGTGTTTCAGTCCACTTACATAATCTACCTTCCTGAAGGAGACATCTCCAATTTTGACCTTTCCATAGCCTTCAGTTTGGCCACAGTTGGAGTCACCAAATATTACTTTTGGTCCTAGCTTAGACTTGTAGTTGATTAAGTTGTCCTTACTGCCAGCCATATGCTTTGAACAGCCACTATCCAAATACCACTGTTGCTGTGCGGTGGGATAGTCTATCACCTCAATAAAACAGATTTGCTATTCTTAATCCAGGTTACCTTGGGTCCTTGTTTATTTACATAATTAAAACTAGAAATGTATGAGTATTCATGTTGATCTTTATATCCTTGGGGGTTGTATCTTCTAGGTGGAATTATCAACTGGGTGAATGGATTAACATATACTCTTGGTTGATTAAAATATCTGTCAGAATTAAAGTTTCTGTTATTATTAACTGGAGTAAACAAATTCTGGTAAGTTCGTCGAACTGAGTTCGACGAATGGGGATGAGTTCGTCGAACTCCGCTCAGAGAATGAAAATATCCATTCTCTATGCACCAAAATCTTCGATCTCGGCTCGATGAACCATACTTGTTTCGTCGATCGCAGTTCGGAGAATAATTATAATAAAGTTATCATTTGGTATTCGTCGACTTGAGTTCGACGAACTGTACACATTTCATCGATCTGAGTTCGACGAAATCTGCTGAACATTGTTATAGTTAAGATTTTTATTATTCTTTCTCTTTTTCTTATTCTTCTGTTTTAATTCTGTTTGGTTAACATTATGATCATCTATCATTTCCTTGCCTTTTTGAGAGACAAATTTAATTGGAGTTTTTAGAATATTTTTCTGAATCAATGGGGGTTGGCTTGATGAAGCACCTAAGCCCAGCTTGTAATTAAGTCTTGCATTCACTGTGCTTGTGATGTCCATCAACTTGATGCTTCTCCCATTTAGGGATTCTTCAAGTTGCCTAGCCTCAATTAATTCGGTTTTTAATGTGATGATCTGTTTATTTGCCAAAGTGAATTCATCTTTTAATTTAATGTTTTCAGAAATGAAATTGTCTTATTCTATAGTTTTTCTCTAAGTTGTTTAATTTCTATTTCAGAGTTAATTAAATCAATACACAATGATTTAAATTCAGTTCTAAAATTATCTGATTAGAAATCAAAGGAAGACAGTACCTGATCCTCTTCTGATAGAGGTTCTTCACCGTCTGATTGCTCAGCTTCTGATAGGCAGCTTGATGCATCAATAGCCATCAAGAATATTTCCTTTACTTTAGCCTCTTCTTCATCTTTACTGGAGCTAGAAGATGAAGATTCAACTTCAGCTTCACTCCAAGTTTCAGCCATAAAGCCTTTCTCCTTCCTCTTATGCTTGCTGGAGGAGGGTTTGTTGTAATGATGCTTCCTGGGTTTCTTTTCTCTTCTTCTGTCCTTCTTTTGATTTGCTAGACACTATGATATGAAGTGTACAGGAATCCTGCAACTAAAGCAAACAACTTCTTTAGTTGGGGTCTTGTCATATTTTGGCTTGTCATCTTGTCTGGATGACTTCCTTATAAAATCCTTCTTTGCCATCTTATAGAATCTCTTGTCTAAGAGACTCAGAAGTTCTTCATTAGCTATTGGAGTTTCTGATTCTTCAGATGCTTTGAATGTAATGTTCTGCTCCTTTCTTGCTGATGAGGGAGTTTTCTGCTCTGCAGCTTCTCTAGTCTTTATCAACTGTTCATAGGACTTGAGCTTTCCAAGTAGAGATTTAGTGGAAATCTCATTTAGTCTTCTGACTTCCTTGATTGGCCAGATTTTGGAGTCCCATGAGATGGGGAAGCACATGAGGATTTTATCATTGACCTCTGTGAGAGTTATGTCCTTGTCAAGAGTTTTTAGCTAATTGATGATTGAGCTTAGTCTGTTGTACATGTCACTCACAGACTCTGACTCTTCTTTATTGAAGTTTTCATATTGTGAGATGAGATTTGATCTCCTATCTTTTCTCTCATCTGTTGATCCAACAACCATTTGGTTAATAGAATCCCAGATTTCTTTTGTTGATGTGCACTCTGCCACTTTCTGTAAAATGTCATCTGACATTATTTGAGCCAGAATATTCATGGCCTTGGCATTAGCTATTTTACCCTTCTTTTGTGCATCTGTCCACTAAGTTGGTGGAACATCATGAGTGCTGGAAGTTGTAGTAGAAGTAGATTTTGAAGTTGGTGGTCTTGTCAAGATAGAATGAAAAATATCTTCATCAATAGAGTTCATGTATAACTTAATTCTTGCTTTCTAGATAGCAAACATATTCAAATTGCAAACTGGAGGTCATGTACTTGCATAATCCTTATTCTGTGCCATGATATAAAATAAACAACAGAAAAACTAGGGAAAATAAAATTATATCTATCAAGGATCTTTTGGTTCAAGTGTTAGCTTGTAAAACCAAAGGAACCTGGCTCTAATACCAATTGAAAGATAAGGGATAAACCTGATTTACTTTAGAGGGGGGTGAATAGAGTAATTAAAACTTTTGGCTATTTTTGAATTTATTAGAGAAAATAAGTGATATCAGTAATAGTGTAAAAATGAAATTGAAACAGGCTTAGCTACTCTATCACAGTACAATAATAACAAAGAGAAAATGAACAACCAGATAACACAAGAATTTTATAGTGGTTCCCCAAACTGGGTACATCCGCTCTTTAACCACCCTGGTAGGAATCCACTATCAGGTTTTTGATCAGGTGACTGCCACCACAAGATCTATTTACAAGGAGATCTCACAACCCTTTAGGATTTTGATCAGGTGCCCAAAAACCAACAATAAACTTTTGAAGGGAGTTAATAAACCCTTTTTACAGGAGGTTGAGAGAGTTCATGGTTTCTTCTCTTTTCTCTATATAACAGAGAAGACTTATGGATTGATATTGTCAAAGTTCCTTCTAAAATGTTGAATGGTTCAGAAAGCCTGGAGCCTTTCTCACGGTGTAGGACTTTAACCGGTTATTAAAGAGTTCCAGGAACTGTAGACATATCTAGAGTTGTTTTCCTTGAAGATTTCCTGGAATTGAAGTTGAAGAAGACTCTATATGTGTGATTGTTGTTCTTCTTCAGCTTTCTGAAAGATCAAGGAGAAAACAGAATGTTTTCTGCACAGAGAAGAAGCTCTGTATGTGTTTCTGTGCAACTGTATTCTCTTCTCTGTATTCTTGTGTTCTGTATGTCTGAGTACTGGTTCTCTTTTTCCGTCTGAAAAGAGAAAATCTCTTTTATATTCTGCTGTCAAAATTCTCCTTTGAAATTTGAATTCCAATCATTAATTGTTGATTGATTCTGGAGAATGAAACAGATGGAATATAGACTTTAATGAGTTTCCCCAAGTGTCCCATTAAAATTAACATGTAATAATCTATGATGAAATCCATAATTAATGCTGCCAAGAACGTATATATTCTTGAGAATATAAGCATTAATTACAAAGATAATTATTGTTAAAGAATATAATAAATAAGGAAAAAAATAAGGAAAACTTCTCATTGTGGAACGGGATAGAATTCATCGATCTGTGGATAGAATTTGTCGACTGGAGTTCCATGTTCGAGCTGAGAATTCCTATTTGTCGACTAGAGCTCTTCGAACTTCATTCTGGAAATAACTTGCAAATTCTGCGCTCTAAGTTCGTCGAGTAGAGAATCTGTCTGGAGGAGGACATCGTCGACCAGAGATCGAATATCATCGAGCATAACTCAGAGAAAGATTTCTGAGTTCATTGATATGCGATCAACGATCGACGAGCTGAGTTCGAAGAATTTCGAACTAATAGACTGAACTCTGAATTTTGTAAGTTTGAGTCTACTGAAGTCCTCTGCAGGCTGGTCTAAGAAGATTGACTCTAATGACTAGCCTAAACTTTAGGACTAATAGACTTGACCCTAGCTATACAATGTTGGTCAAACACATCCTAATTAGTGAACCTAGCCCAAATCCAAACTAGGGATCAAACAGTATAGATGGAGAAGGCTCCCCCTCAATAACTGTATCTGATGTGTCAGATATTTGATAAGAGAGTGGAGATGGGGTCCTGACTTCATCTACAACAGTCTCTAGAGCTGGAGTGGCTTGGCCTAGCCTTTGAAGCTTGATTTCACATCTTTGGATGGAGGTGATAGAAACCTTCTTCATGTGGTGAATGTTCATACCCTTGTCTAAGGTAAAAATATCTTGCTTCATCTTATTTAAGTATAGAGACTGGATTCTCCCATAATTGGGGCTTTTTATACTCTCTTTGATTTTGTTAAAAATCATCATTCTCCATTGGAATTTCTTCCTACAGATCACTGCTGCCATCATGTTAAAGAATTCAGTGGTGATGTAGCTTATAGAACTTGTGCGGAATAGAAGGACTTTTCCCAGAATATCTGCAAAATGTTTGCTCTCTTTATTCATGTTCTGGCAACAAACTATAATGGTAGAGTCAGGAAGGCCACAAAAGCCGAAAACCCTATTATAGTCTGTGCCTTCTAAGTCTTCTTCCTTATAAATCAACGGCAGTTGCAGAACATGAGAAATAGAGGTTGAAGTCATATTGATTTTGATGTTCCATACCTTAGTTTTTAGAAGTTTGTCATTGCGCTTGACTTTAGCATTTTGGAAGAACTCTTCTACATCAGATATTAGAACTTTGCAAGGATGTTGAAGAATGAAAGATAATCCAGCTGTGTTGAGCAAGATTAGAACATTTCTGAAGTCATCTGAAATTTTGGCGATTTCAGTTAAGATAAGTTCATTGTCGATGCCTATCTTAGATGAAGGAGTCATTGATTGAAGAACTGGATGTTTGCTGGCCTGTGAGAGGAGGAGCAGAGTTTTTCACGAGAGAATCGGCGGAGACGGAGAAGACGAAAGGTTTTCTCGAGAACGGGATTTGAAATTCGGGAATTTGGCTTTTTCTGGACTTATTATATTTATATAAACCCTAAATCTTAATGATTAAGGAAATAATAAAAGTTAAATAACAGAAGTATGGCGGTTAGGTGCCCGGGTGCCCATATCTGAAATTTGAACTTGGAGGAAAATTCGGCATCTGATTTTTCGAGTGAGACATCATTTCTCAAGAGAAGACTTACATGTTCCCGAGAGGAAGAACCTTGTTCTCGAGTAGAAGACATTTAGTTCTCGAGTAGAGATATCCTTCTTGAGACGTAAGTCTGAGGTTCTCAAGAATAGATTATGTAACGGCCCGACCCACAAGCTAAGAGGCTGAGCGCACCCTCCCCAAGTCGTACAACTACTGTGTTGAGAAACAGGCACCGTGAGGGGTTGGGTTGTACGTACTACAGTCCTCTGTAGCGGTATCGGTTGGCAGCCAAGCTGTGCGGCCCGGGGAGGGTGCGCTCAGAGGCTGAGCTTACGGGTCGGGCCATTACAGATTAAGTACTCGAGAAGTGAAGTCCAGACTTAGAATTTTCTTGATTTTTGAAAGTTAACCCAATTCTTCAACTTGTTGTGGGGCCCTTTTCTTGATCCTTCCTTGTTGAGCATGCCAAGTTATGTTTTTAATAACGAGAACTTGGCCTCGTCTAGTGTCTTAGTGAATATGTCTGCAACCTACTTGTCAGTTGGAATATACTGGAGGTTGATGTCTCCATTCTCCACATGCTCCCTGATGAAATGGTGCCTCAGCTCTATGTGTTTTGTCCGACTGTAAGAGACTTGGTTGTTGGCTATTGTAATTGCACTGGAGGAGTCACAGAATAGTGGGATGTCCTTGACCTTCAAGTTATAGTCTTCAAGTTTATTCTTGATCCACAGTAATTGTGCTCAATAGTTACTGGCAGAAATATATTCTGACTCGGCCGTTGAGATTGCGACACAATTTTGCTTCTTGCTGCTCCATGAGATGAGTCTCCTTCCAAGAAATTGGCATGTTCCGAAAGTGCTCTTTCTATCATCTTTACTACCTGCAAAATCTGCATCTGAAAATCCAATTAGCTCGCTATCATTACTTCTTAGGTACCATAAGATAAGATTTGTTGTACCCTTAAGGTATCTCAAAATTCGCTTTGCAGCAGTGTAATGAGATATCTTAGAGTTCAATTGATATCTAGTACACACACATGTTGAAAACATGATGTCTGTCCTACTAGTAGTAAGGTAGAGCAAGGATCCAATTATGCTTATGTACTTGGTTTCATCGAAAGATTCCCCTTTATCATCCTTGTCTAAAGACATAGCTGAACCCATTGTAGTCCTCATAGAGGTTGCATTCTCCATTCCGAATTACTTAATCAACTATTTGGTGAACTTCGTCTGAGAGATGAAAATTTCATCATCATCTTGTTTCACCTAAAGCCCTAAGAAATACTTCAGCTCACCCATACTGCTCATTTCAAACTTCTCTTGCATAAGTTTTGAAAACTTGTTGCAAAGGTTATCGTCTGTAGAGCCAAAAATGATGTCATCGACATAGATTTGCACTAGCAAAATCTTGCATTTTACTTCCCTAAGAAATAATATCTTGTCTATCTTTCCTCTTGTTAACTTGTTCTCAAGAAGAAAGTTAGACAGCGTTTCATACCAAGCTCGTGGAGCTTGTTTCAAACCGTATAGCACTTTAAATAATAAATAAACATATTCAGGATGTTGAGGATCATTAAAACCTGGATTTTGTTCCACATACACTTCTTTATTTATGTCACCATTAAGGAAGGCTGACTTCACGTCCATTTGGTAGACAGTGAAGCCTTTGAGGGCAGCATATGCGAGGAACAACCTGATTTCCTCCAGTCTTGCCACTGGGGCATATGTCTGATCAAAGTCGATCCCTTCTTCTTGTCTATACCCTTTGGCGATGAGTCTGGCTTTGTTCTTCATTATCATTCCATCTTTTTCCATCTTGTTCCAGTAGACCCACTTGTTTCCAAACACATTCTTTCCTTCGGGTCTTGGCACAAGCGTCCATACTTTTCAACTTTTAAACTGATTTAGTTCTTCTTCCATTGCCATTACCCAAGATGCTTCCTTGTTTGCTTCCTCACACTACTTTGGTTCAACCTGCGAGAGAAAACTCAAATACAAATTCTCATTAGTTGTACCTCTCCGAGTTCTTACACCATCAAGAGGGTCTCCTATGATTTCATCAATTGGGTGATCCTTCAAGTGTCTGAGCTCTAAAGTCCTTGCATCTGGAGTTTCCTCAATCACTGGAGTGACTTCATCAACTTGAATGACATATTCATCATGGTGATCATCCTCTCCAATTGGGGTTGGAGTTGTGATCGTGATGAACTTTTGACCTTTTTCTTTGACTGGCTCATCCAAGCTTAATTCTTTTAGTCTTGAACCTGCATCTTCAACCAACACAATAGAAGAGCTATTTTGTAGCATGCTCGTCTCATCAAATACAACATTTATAGATTCTTCTACGACCAAGTTTTCTTGTTAAAAATCCTATATGCCTTACTATGGCTATTATATCCTACGAAAATACCTTCAAAACTCTTTCCACTAAATTTTGTTGTGTGATACTTCCCATTGTTAAGTACGAAGCATTTACTATCAAAGATTCTAAAATATGAAATATTTGGTTTCCTGCCCTTTAGTAGTTCGTAAGGTGTTTAATCATGGTTTTTATTTATGAGTGTTCTGTTTTGCACGTGACAAGCAATTTTGACGACTTCAGCCCAATAGTATTCTTGTAGTGAGGCATCACTCAACATGGTTCTATAGGCCTCTATGAGTGTTCTATTCCTTCTCTAGGCGACTCCATTCTGTTGAGGAGTACGCGGAGAGAAAAAACTCATGAAAGATACCTAGGCTTTCACAGAATTCTATCATGGCCCCAGATTTGAACTCTGTTCCATTGTCACTTCTAATTTTGACAACCGAACAGTTATATTCATTCTGGATTTGCCTGATAAAATTAGTGAAGATATCGAAAGTATCTGACTTGTGTTTTAGAAAGAACGCTCATGTAAAACGAGAGTAGTCATCTACAATAACCAGTGTATAATCCTTACCTCCAAAACTTCTAATTTGTAGGGGACCGAACAAGTCCATATGAAGTAAGTGTAAACACCTATTAGAATCTTTGCCAAAAATGCTTTTAAAGGTATCCCTTGTTTGCTTGCCTTTGACATATGCGTGATACGGTCTATCACTAATGCACTTAACGTTGGGTACATCACGTACTAAATTAAGAGAAAATAATTTATTAATAGTTTTATAATTTATATGTGCTAATCTCTTGTGTCCTTGGTCACCAAGAGACGCAATATCTTTTTCCAAAAAACACACTAGTGTAGAAGAGTCTATGGAAATAAAATTTAAACAAAATATAATTCTACTACAAGTGCCTGATAGAATCGTTTCTAAGTTATCTACCGATTTTATCAACCACTTTTCTGCATGAAATTATACTATGTATCATATATCACAGAGCTGGCTTATGCTTATAAGATTACGTTCTAACCCTTCAACATTAGCCACATCTGAGAAGGATACACAACCGTTAGTGATCATACCATAGCCTCTTGTGTTTCCCCTGTCAGAAAATCCAAAGATAACATTTGGCCCATTCACAACAGTAGATTACTTCTGAAGGAGGCTTCTTGTCCCGGTCATATGAGGAGAGCATCTACTGTCTAAATACTAGATAAGCAATTTGTTAGCCTTTGGACATACCTGCAAAAGAATAATCAGTTTACCTTAGGAACCCAAACATATTTGGGTCCTTGGTTCTTTGTCAGCATACTCCCCCTAGGAGTATTACCAGTACGAGTGGTCTGCCTCGTATGATTAACTAGTGGAGCTTTAAATCTTCTTGGATTAAACCAGCAATTTAAAACAAAGTGACCAACTTTGCCGCAACACCAACAGTCAAACCTATTGTACCTTTTCCAAGTCTCCTACTTGACCTTTTGAACGTGTGGTCTTGCAGGGGCGGCAGATTTGGAGGTAGAAGCCTCATGATGATAGCATTCACAAGCCTTGTTCACCTCCTTTTCCTTGGGTACAACTTGCTTGGACTTAGGTTCCCTCTTTATATTATGGCCGTGAACATATGGACCATAGTATTTCATTTGGATTTCTTCATAAAGTGCCTTGAGTAAATTTCACAAAAGTTTCGGGGACGGGTCCATCCTTGGTACCGTGACTTAGGCTCTACATAAGTAGGCCTGGAAAAATGACCGTAGGATGAATCAAGATCAAACTTGTTTGTCAGGAAGATGACCTTCTTAAACGATGTTTGACCTAGAGGAGCATTCTCCTTATCCTTGGCTAGAGCTTTCTTAGCATCCTTATTTATTCTTTGAGCTTTATTCCTCCTAGAAGATTTACTAGGAGCAGCCACATGACCTAAGCCAGCTCCTTTAGCCTGAGCTGAGAATTTAGCAACAAGTAGAAGGACTGTCTTGGGCTTGGATAAACTTTCAACAAGTTTTTTTCAGCGGTAAGTTATTCTTCATACTTCTTGATGAATTGGTTTTTCAGATTTAGGTGCTCGAGAGCTTTATGGTATTCTTCGATCGCAGTTTGGAATTCCTCTCTGAGTGAATCCATCCTTGCCACTTCCTCCCTCAGAATGCTCTCCTCATCCTTAAGAGATTTGATCTCCCTAGCTTGAGTTCTTGAGACTCTTCGAAATTTGTCATAAGCCTTGATTAACTCCTTGTATTGAGTCATGACTTGAGACTCATCAATAGAAGAGCAGTCCTCATGATCATGGTCTAAAACATCAGATTCTGAGAGAGGGGTGTGAGAATTTACCTTCCCAGTGTACTAGGGTTCTTCATCCTCGTCTGTATGTTCCATCAGCCCAATATAGGCTTCCTCTTGCTCACTTGACTCAGATGAGTCAGTGTCACTGAAATTCTTGGCCTTTTTGTCTACTAGGCTTCTTTCATACTTCTTTTTTACTTCAGGAAGAATTCTTTTCTTCTCTTATTCCACATTATTTCTTCTTATGCGGGCAATCAATAATTACGTTCCCTGGCTTATTGCAACAGTAACAAATATTGTAACATGAAATATATTTGTTCGATTTAGAGTTATTCCTGTCATGGATACTTGAGACTTTCTTCTGACGATCATCATCGTGACGTGATCTTCTGGAAGAAAAGAATTTGCCTTTTCAGTGCTTCTTCTTACTCAGGAACTTTTTGAACTATCTAGAGAGTAGGGAGAACTCTCCATCTGATAGTTCTGAGCTAGATGTGCTCGGCTCTGAGTTTTCTTCTTCACTTTCTTCTTGTACAGGAGCATGAGATGCAGCTTTAACCTTCCTTACGTTGTCTGCCTCTAGTGCGATAGACTTCCCCTTCGATGAGGATCTTCTTCCCTCTTTTTCCGCTTTTCTTGTATTTATTTGAAGCTCATATGACATCAACTTCCCGAAGAGGTTCTGATGATCAGTCTTAGCTATCTTTCCAAACTCCCTTATGGCACATATTTTGTTGTCTCATTCCTTTGTTAAGGATCTTAGGGGCTTATCATTTAATTCTTTGTTAGTGAAGACTCGGCCATAGTTCCTCAGGCCGTTGACGATCTTGAAGAAATTTTCAAAAGTTTCTGCAATAGTTTCTTTGGGGCCTTGCTTGAAGGCCTCATACTTCTGATTCAAAAGAGATCTTGTATCATCCCTTACTTATTCGGTGCCCTCCATCAGCACGATCAGAGATTGCCACATCTCTTTGGCAGATTTACAGTTTATGAGATTTTGTAGCATAGAATCATCGACTGCACTTGGATGATATTTTTAGCTTTCTTGTCCACAGAGACAAGTGCAATCTCATATTTATCTACATCCACCAGCTTCTTTGGTACTTGCTTTGTGGGATCAATAGTGGAGGCCATCAAAGGAATATAGGGGCTTTCATCCACTACCATGAAAATCCTTAGATCCACTGCTTCCATGAATAACTTTACCCTTTCTTTCCACATGGGGAGGTTTGCCTTAGTGCATATGGGGAGTTTAGCAAAATCCTTGACTCTGTCCAAGCTTGTGTACTCTTAAGAAAACTAGGAGCAGATCTATTCATGGTGTTAACCTTTTGATGAACAACCATGCTCTGATTACAATTGAAAATGTCTTGTTGTCTACCTAAATCATCTAGAGGGGTGAATAGGTGAGTTCTGTGTCTTTTTGCGGAATAAAAATTGTACGGGAGATGCACAGAAAATAAACAAGCAAACCACAGACGACACCAAAAATTATAGTGGTTCCCTAACCTTGGTACGTCCACTCTCCACCTCATCGATCTAACATCACGCTAGACTCGGCTACATCATTATTGTCTCAGATTGGAAAACAATCCTATAACTCCAAACAATATTTCTACAACTCGGAGTAAAACCACTCCTACAACAACTCGAATAATAACTCCAACAAAACTCGGAGAATAACTCCTACAAAAATAAAATGTATTTACAATGACAATACTCAAACTATCTTCACAGTTCTGGCTGAATCTCGACTTCTTCCTTCTTGAAAATTTAACAGCCCAATCAAAAAAGTTGAGGAAGAAATCTTAGAATGATTTGATTTGAGAACGTAAGATCACCACAATCAAGAAGAAGATTTGCAGAAGATGAACAACTTGATCGATTGAATCCTTCTTGTCTGAATATTTGAGATTGAGAAGTTCGGCGTTGAAGAACACATCTAGTCGGCAGCGATTCCCGATTTTGAAGTAGAAAAATGATTCAGAAATCTATAATAATCTTCTTAGGGTTTGTCGATTCTGACAAGACCTTTTATAAGTTTAACCTAACAGTCTGATTTCATTAATTACTATCCACGTGGACCAATCAAGAATTAGTTACATTTGAAATCTAATCCGTTTGGCACTTAGCAAAATTTAAGAATCCTGACTTCCATTTCTCGAGAGAGATAAGTAATACTCTAGAAGTAGTTTTTTTTCTCGAGAAGAGGTATATAGTTCTCGAGAAGATGTACTTAAGGAAATTACAGAAAATGTGTTTTGGTTTCTCTAGAAGACTAGATCTTACTCGAGAAGAGAAACTTTAACTTCTCAAGAAATAAAGAATGACTTCTCGAGAACAATCATCGATTTATCGAGAAATGACTTCGGCTTCTCGAGTAATAACATCTGCTTCTCGAGAAGTAATTTTGATTTCTCGAGTGATGAACTATTATATCCCGAGAACTTATCATGGCTTTCTCGAGAACAATCCCTGGCTTTCTCGAGAAAATGACTTAGATGAATTCTGAATTGAATTTTCAGTTAACTTGAGAAAAAGACGAGTCCTACTCGGGTGCTGCATGACTTTCTCGAGAACTCTACTTTGCTTACTCGAGAACATCTTCTGCTACTCGAATACTTGACTGAGCTAACTCGAGAAATAACTTCAATATTACTCGAGTACAAATAAGTCCTTCTCGAGAAAAAATACTTAAATTTTTTTTTTTCATTCTGAAAAAATAATTTTCTTCAAATAACTCAGCAACAAGTCTTTCTCCCAAAAATACTTTGAAAATGAAGTATGTCCCAATAAAGGTTACATTTCAACACCATTCACACAATGAGGGATTCATTGTATGGTCCTGTGTTTTCATTGTAAAATGACAAAAAATAACATGCAAACACTACCCAAAAGTAGAAGCCCCACCATCCTTAAACTTAATTCATCTTAGTTCAAGGGTGACTTCATATAAATCTAGGTTATTGTGTATACAAAACCCAACAGTAAAAGCCCCCCCCCCCATGAATATCTTCTTGGTGGTGATGGTGGTTCAACTCCACCATCCTTTACTTCAGTTTTATGACCACGTTCTTCTTTATCATCACCATAAAATATCCCCTTGATGCTTCTCTCTTTCACATCCCAACTCCAACAACTATCTTCCTCAAAAAACATATCTCTAGAGATGATCGCCTTCTTTGTCATTGGGTTGTATAACTTGTAGGACTTCCTCATCGGAGCATAGCCTACAAATATACACATCTAGCTCTTATCATCCAACTTCTTTCTCTTTTAGGGTCTGTTTGGCGCAGCTCTGACAGCTGGAGAATCTCTATTCAAGCCACAAAAGCTATTTTTTAACTGTTTGGGACATCTCCTTATGAAGAGCTTTTCAGAAATCTGGAGCTGTTTTGCAGCTGTTCAGAAATCTCCCCCCCCCCCCCAGCTTCAGCTTCCGTAAAATAGCTTTATCTCTCACAGGTTTTGGAAATCTAATGGTTTCTTCAGTTGGAACATGCTCAGAGGCCGGACGGCCTTCCTCCGAAAATTCTGAGCCCCAGAAGGCCTTCCTCTGACGATTCCAAGCCCCCGATGGCCTTTCTCCGGTGATTCCGAGCACACTTTTGCACAGAACATCCAAACACTCTGCAGCTTTTCAAAACTGCTCCCCAGAGATCTATTTTAAAACAGCTCTATCCGAACAGCAGCTTTTCAATCCGCCAGAGCTGTCCCAAACAAAGCCTTAATCAGGGATATGAGCATAAGCTACACATCCAAATACTCTCAAGTGTTGAACACTTGGCTTCCATTCACTCCATGCCCCATATGAAGTCTTTAACTTCATACACTTTGTCGGACATTTGTTCAACAAGTACATAACACATTTTACTACTTCGGCTTAGAAAATCTTCAGCAATTTCTTTCCGTTTATCATACTCCTTGTCATGTTTTGAATCGCCAAGTTCTTTATCTCAGCAACTCTATTCTGTTGAGGTGTGAGTATGTCGCAGTCAATTGATGAGCAATCTCATGCTCTTTGTAGAATGAATCAAATAACTTTGAGGTGTACTCCCACCTTGATCAGTTCAAAGTACCTTTAGATACTTTCCACTCTCTTTCTCTGACATTGCCTTGAACTCCTTAAACTTATCAATGGCCTCCGACTTCTCCTTGAAGAAGTAAACCCAACACTTCTGACTGAAGTCATTAGTGAAAGAAATATAGTATTTGCTTCCACCAACTAAGGCAATATCATTAGACCAGTAATATCCGAACGAACCAGTTCAAGTTGTCTCCTTGCACTGCGAGACTTTCCTTCTTCAAAACTTTGTCTCTTCTGTTTGCCCTTCGTACAAGTTTCACAGATCTTCTGTGGTGGAAGATCTTAGGCAAACCTTCCGCCATCTTCGTATATGATGGAAGTTTCAGACCATTGAAGCCTAAGTGACACATCATGTGGTGCCACAACTAAGATCCTTATTTCTCCTCAGTTCTTGCTCGTCTCCTCGGCATCCATCTTCAACGTAAAGAGATGATTTGTCGTCATCTTTACCCTTACCACTTCTTTTCCTCGTTGATTCTGCATAGCCAACGTTTGATCCTTCAACTAATTGTAGTAGCCTTTCTCCACCAACTATCCAAAGCTTAAGATATTACACTTCAATCCTGGGACATAAAACACAACGTTGAGATGCACTTTATCACCATTTAGGGTGACCAATATTAACCTTTTTCCTTCTACTGAGATCTTCGAAGCATCACCAATGCTAACCTCACCAACAACTGGTTCGAGGTCAGTAAACAACTCCTCACCACACACAAGGCTTGATCCTTATTAATCATGTACTATGTTTGGACATGTACTTATTGTGATGATATGACTTCTATGCCTTCTTTAAGTTGGGTTTGCAGGAATGATATTGTGATGAGCAGGCAGAATAGCCGTCTTGTATTATCGGTCGACTCGTGTGTTGATGTTGGGAATAGTTCCCTTAATTGTTCCTTTGGATTTGAAGAGACATCAATAATCATGCTAAGGTGTATAATATATTTGATGTGTGCTCTAGTTCTTGCATACAGGTTGTCCCTTATTGGATGGGTGAACAGGAAGAGAAAGCTAAAAGTCAAATATCGCTGAGACTGTTTGTTGGGTCCGTCATTCCTTCACTTGACCCGTGGCACTCTACTACTTATTAAGAAATTAAGTAGCACCCTTTACAATGATCCGGGCTTTTGGAACAGTTGGGTATGCGCTTGATCCTACATTTGGTATCAAAGCAGGTTACGGGTTCAAGATCAAGGGGCGCTATTAAATCTTGATTTTTCCCTTCTACCTGTGTGGGTCCGGCGGGTCAGGCAAACCGTTGACATGTGGTAACCCCACCTCTGAGCCATGTGGTAACCCCATCTCTGAGCCGATGGGTTATGCTGGACGTCGGGGGGGATTTCTGGGTCTGGCATTCCTTCACTTGACCTGTGGCACTCTGCTACTTATTAAAGAAATTATGTAGCACCCCCTCCAACGGTCCGGGTTTTTTGAATAGTTTGGTATGCGCTTGATCCTACACAGTTTAACAAAACCACTGAGACAGTTGAGCAGAACTGCTGAGAATGCTAAGAAGAAAGTCTCGGCAGAACCGCTGAGACAGCTGAGAAGCTCAACAAAAATCCTTGAGAGAAATGCTGGTCTCAGCTAAACTGCTGAGACAGAAGATAGACTTTGCTGGGAGAAGAACCGCTGAGAACAGATGACAGTTGTGAAGAAGAACCGCGGAGAACATAAGACAGCTATGAAGAAGAACCGCTGAGAATAGAAGACAGATGTGAAGAAGAAACTGCTGAGATAGCTGAGAAGGAACCACTGAGACCAAGCCAGCAGAATTTCTCCAGAAAGGTTGAACTGGATTTAGAGTTCATCGAGCTAAGCTCAACTTTGATCGAGCTAATGTTAAAGGTTGAGATTATGAGTTTGTCAATCTTAACTCAAAACTTTAACTGGATTTTGAATTCATTGAGCCTAGTCCAGAATTCGTCGAACGCAACTCAACTTTCCTCGAGCTCAATTTAAAGATTAAAGATTCAAAATCTGTCGAATCCAGCTCAACTTTCGTCGAGCTCAATTTAAAGCTTAAAGATTCAGAATTAGTCGAACGCAGCTCTACTTTCGTCGAGCTCAAGTTAAAGCTTATAGATTCTTAATTCGTCGAACGCAGTTCAGCTTTCGTCGAGCTCAAGTTAATGCTTAAAGATTTTAAATTCGTCGATCTCAGTCTGGATTTCGTCGAACTGATATTAAAATTCATTGAACGCAGTTCGCCTTTCGTCGAGCACAGACATGAAACTTCATGTTGTTGCGGGAAAGCTAGGGCAGCGCCGGAAAGTACTGTTTGTCTTCTTCTATTGGAGGTAGCGGAAAGTACTATTTGTCTTCTTCTAAGGGATTAGGGAAAACGAAAAATGAGAATGAAAATATAGAACATGAAAAAGAGGCAGCTTGGCTTCATAATCTCTAACAAGCTTCAAAGCCAAATCCAGCAGGCAAGCCAGAGGGCTAAGATAGAAAGACACCTAAAGCTTATTCTAATTCAGCAAGATTTTTCCTTGGATAACAAGCTAGCTGATTCACACAATCAGTAGAAGGAGATAGTTGTGTGAAGGATTGTAAGCCATCAACAGCATGTAGCTGTAGAAGAAGACTCATTCCTTCTACAGCAAGTGGGCTGGACTGATATCTGCTCAGTCCAGCAAGTTGTACTCAAAGATCTGATCAAGGTGTTAACCTTTTAATGATATACCTGGCTCTGATACCAATTGAAAATTGTTTAAGTTATCTACCTAAATCACCTAGAGGGGGGTGAAGAGGTGAGTTGAGCATCTTTTTGCGGAATAAAAATTTTAGCGATCTAATGCACAAGAAATAGCCAAGCATTCACAGAGCACACCAAGAATTATAGTGGTTCCCCAACCTTGGGTACGTCCACTTTCCACTCACCGATCTAGCAATGCACTAGACTCGGCTAATCCACTATTCTCGTATTGAATACAATCCAACCACCCGGAATAACGTTCCTATAACCTCGATCCACAAATCGGATCTACACTCGGAAGATGAAAACTTCCGACAAATCAGATAACTAAGATCCTACACTCAGAGAATAATCTCCTACAAGAATACAATGAAATTTGAAAATACAAAGAGTAAATCTTTCTCAGATCTGGAAATCTCTGTCTAGGTCTTCTTTCTTGTTCTATTCGGCTTTATCAGAATTTGTTGAAGAAGACTCTCGGCTAGATGTTTGTTCTGAGATACTTGGACGCACACGATCAAAGAGAATATGAAGATTGAAGAAGCTCTTGATCTGTAATTCGTTCTGGATCAAAAATGGCCTTGGCGATCTTCAAGATGTGCAGCGGCTTCTATAGATTAGGAAAGAATCGGCCCCGATCCAGAAACTTAGAATGATGAATTTCACGCGCTTAGGGTTAGTAATAATGACAGGACATTTTATAGGATCTCCCTAACGGTTAGAATTTTCATTAATGATTGCCACGTGGACCAGTCACATCAAAGTATTCAAAAAGTCATCTGTCAGGGACTTAAGGAAATTTTTTTAAAAGAAGACAGTATTTCTTGAGTAAAAGGAAAATTACTCGAGTGCTATGACTGGCTCTCAAATGGATAGAATCTACTACTCGAGAAGTAGCAATTTAGGAAATTCAAGATAAAATATGAAATCACTCGAGTGGATTAAGGATCACACGAGTGCTAGAGATACTACTCGAGAAGTGAAAATGAATTTCTCGAGAAAATGACTTAGAGAAAATTCTGGAACAACTGTTGATCACTCGAGTACTTAAACTAGACTACTCGAGAACTAAACAAACTTCTCAAGTACAAGGATTTGCTGCTCGAGTGGGGTTAAATCTTCTCGAGAACTTTCCTTCTATCACTCGAAATAAACTGCTCATCTACTTGAGTACTAGACTTGACTACTCGAGTGATATACTTAAAAAAATTTTATGAGACATAAAACTGATAACTCGAGAAAGTGAGAGGGTCAACTCGAGTAAAATAATTCCACTCGAGTAAGACACTTAGAATATTTTTAGTTTTATGAAAATTTTTTTCTTCATTCCAATCAGCAACAAATCTCTCTTCATCAAAACTAGTGCTTAAAAATGAAGTGTATCCCAATAGAGAGGCAACACATGAGTCAACACCATGGATCATACAATGAGGGATTATATTGTATGGTCCTGTGTTTAGTGACCCACTATAGACTTACATTGGTCTACACTTGGCAATAAGTCTTGCAAACACATAACTCAAACAATACAACAAATACAACTTAATTCATCTTAGTTCAAGGGTGACTTCATACAAATCTAGGTTATTGTGGATACAATACCCAACATAGTATATGATATATAAATGTGTAATCTATGGTTTGTGGTGTACTAAAATTGTTGGAAGAGCATGTGATATACTCCTAGCAAGTTACGTTGCTCATGTGGAAAAATAATTGGCATGATGTATACTATACGATTTAAAATCTATAAGAGATATATAACTTGATATAAAGGTGCCTGCTGGATCATAGAAATGGGGATAAAAGAGAAAAATGCTTGTGGCCTTGCGATATGTTGAATCTTGATCTCTGTCTTTTAATCGATAGATAGAGTAGTCCACTGCTTAGAGTCGTGTCTCCCTACGAGTAGTAGTGTGGGACTACAACGATGTATAAGGTGTCTTACCACCTGTATTAATGATGAAACCATGAGTGCTTGGAAGCACGAGGACTTGAAATGGTGTATATGCGTGAGAATTTGACCACATTAAATTGATGTGATGATAAGGGTCTCAATGTGGATCCCTTGAGTGCATTTGCGCGTTGGATTGGTAATAATGAGATGGGACTCTGTTGGAGCCCTTGGATATTTGATGGAATGACCATGTGAATTTGCATGCGGTGTGGGATGACACGCAATGTCATAATACTGGGTTAAGGATAGTGTGGTAGGTCTATGGGCTCGCCAGTCATCACACAGATGGGAGTTGACAGATAGACCTTGGGCAGTTGGGCTGGGTCCTCAGTGCTAATTTCTGAAGCTCCTTCCATGCCAAGTGGACGATTGGGCTTTGTCCTTTGGGGATGTGCTCCCAAAGGCTCCTTCTATGCCACAATGATAGGCTAGTTTGGGCTGTGTTCTTGGTGCACATCTACCCAAGACCCCTCTAAGCTTTAGTACGCATGCGCTCCACTATTGTGTTCTTAGAGTTGAGGCATACAGAGTCCTAGGCCTGGTGGTCTAGATACCCTCCCAGTAGTGAATATGCCCACTCTACTGTCACCATCTGGCGAAGACAGAAGACTCCTGAGAGGTTAGCTACATGCTCAAAAAGTGGGAACTAAAAGTGAAAGTGAGGGGATAGATCTAATCTACTCTACAGGGGGAGGGGGTTAATAGAGTATTAAAAACTTTTAATTAATTATTATAGCGGAATTAAAATAGATGTTACTTATAATGATAAGAGAATTAAAACAAATTCAAACACAGCACAATAAAAATAAAAAAGGATAAGCAACCAGATGACACAAAATAATTATAGTGGTTCCCCAAATCTGGGTACATCCACTCTTCTACCACCCTAGTAGGAATCCACTTAGGTTTTTGATCAGGTGCCCTATCACCACAAGATATGCTTCAGGTAGATCTAGAAACCCTTCAGGCTTTTGATCAGGTGCCTAAAAACCAATAGGTTTTTGATCAAGTGCCCTATCACTAAAGAGTTCACTTTTAAAGGGAGTAATAACCCTGTACAAAAGAGGCAGAAGAATATAGATGGCAGTCTTCTCTTTCTAAAAGCAAATGAGAAGACTATGTGGATTTTGACGATATCAAAGCTCCCCCTGAGATGAAGAAAGGTTTAGGAGTGGAAGCTTTGCTTCAGGGTGTAGGTCTTCAATATACTGGTGTTCTTGCTCTTCACAATCTGTAGAATGATGTAGATTTTCTGTCTTTGTAGATTCCTGAAAATTGAAAACTGAAGAAGACTCAAGATATAGTTTTTGTTGTTCTTCTTCTATTTCCTGAGATCAATGAAAGTTCTTGAGAGCTGAGAGAAATCCTCAAGAGATTAGAGCTGTGGCTGGAAAATTCTCTCTGAGTATTTCTCTCTGTATCTTGATCAGTCAGAATATCTGTATCTCTTTTTCTCTAACTGAATGTCTTTCTATCTTGTCTTGTCCTTGAGGACTAGAATAAGAATGATATATCTGATTTGAATTTCAAAAACAACTCCTTTATTTACTACAGAAATCGAGGAGAGAAACGGCTACAAAATCTGGCAATTAATTTTCTCCCCAACTATCTTTGGCAAAGAAGTCAAAAGAATAACTCTGTGAAATACCATAGTTAATGCTGCAAAGAAACTTCTATATGCCTTAAGAATATCAACATTAACTACCATAGATTATTTGACATCAATATAATTAATGAAGTAGGAAATAAATCTTAAAAACAGCTGCTGAAAATAAGAAGTAGGACACAGAGATTGATCGTCGATCTGAGGTGGCAGAATGTCGATCTGAGGTGGCAGATCGTCGATCTGAGATCAACTATCTGCGATCTAAGAATACTGTGAACAAATAAGAAATCATTGACATGAGCTCGTAGATCGTCGAGCTCAGTTCACAGACTAAACTCTGAGATAATCGATCGGAGATTGATGATTGTCGAGCTGAGTTCAACGAAAGTCAAACTGATATGAAATTCACAGATTTCTTCTAAGTCTGAGATCTTGGAGAGAAATCCAAAGCTGGTCTTGAGAAGTCTAACCTGTAGAGACTAACTTAGACCTAGACCTTGACCCTAGCAATACATGTGGGTCAACAACCTAAGAGTGAACCTAGCCCAAATCAAACAACGGTTCAAACAATCTCCCCCTATTTGAGTGAAGTCACTTAACATAGAATAAAACAAAGAAGAAAAAATACAATGCCATATATATCTGATTGAATGTAAATTGACTGCAGATATAGTATAGCAATGTAATTCACATAAAGTTCAGGCAGACCAATAAAATAGCAAAATAATAAAGGTTCAGAGAATAACTTAAGGATTTTTAGGAGGATGAGCAGAAGAAGATTTAGCAAAGAAAATCTTCCTAGTTGGGTCTTCTGCTTCCTTCTTAGACATCTTTAAGTCTTGCTCACCAAGGGTTTTCTGAGTTGCAGCTCTAGGTATAATTGCTTCAGGATGATATGACATATAATCAGCAGGATTGAATACTTTCTTACTTACTTGCAGTCTTTCATGTTCTTTTTCTCTATAAGAAGACATAGTAGTGAACTCTGAGGGATCTTGTCCTTCTTTTCTTGCTTTGTTAATCTGAGACAACCCAATTGTTGGGAATTGTCTTCACAATACCCCAGATTTGTGGGAAGTCAGACCTGAAACTAAGATGAATTAAGTTGTATTTGATGTTGTGTTTAAGTTGTGCATGCAGGACTCTATTTCCAAGTGTAAACCAATGTCAGTCTATAGTGGGTCATCAAACACAGGACCATACAATGTAATTCCTCATTGTGTGATCCAAGGTGTTGACTCATGTATAGCCTCTATTGGGGTACACTTTGTTTCCATGCACTTGGACTACTGGACTCTGGAGTATTGAAGACTTTCTCAGATGAAATTTTTTCTAAGTCCACATACTCGAGTAGTATCTTCTATATACTCGAGTAAGTGACTTAGTACTCGAGTAGATTGGATTACATACTCGAGTAGTTCTCAAGTTACTCGAGTAAGTGTTCTGATCGTACACGAGTTGACTTGGACTTCTCATCTCAGAAAGTTTCTAAGTCCATATACTCTAGTAAATCTATTCATATACTCGAGTACCTCTTTTCCTTACTCGAGTAGGTGTTTGTGTACTCGAGTAGAGCCTTAGTCATACTCGAGTAATCTCTTAGTTATACTCGAGTAGGGCTAACTGTTCAGTCTAAATATTTCTAAGTCCACATACTTGAGTAACTTCACTCATATACTCGAGTAAGTGGCTTAGCACTCGAGTAGATCCTTCTTATACTCGAGTAGACTGGCTTAGCACTCGAGTAGATTTTTCTTATACTCGAGTAGTTTGGATTAGTACTCGAGTAGATGTTTCTACTTACTCGAGTAATCTGTCTAGAGTAACTCGGGTAGTTCTTCCAAGGCACTTGAGTAGTCATTTCTTTTACTCGAGTACATGTTTCTCTTATCTACTCGAGTAGCAGACCTTTATACTCGAGTATCTTATCTAACCTGAGTATGCCAGCTCAGAATTCCAGAAATCGTTAAGTCCAGAATTGATGGAGATTTGAAATTAACCTTTTTCTGATTGGTCCACGTGTCAATCTTAATTACGATTATGACCGTTGGAGATAGTCTATAAATAGGTCCTTTCAGATTTGACTAAATACGCGTTTACAGAGATTATCTTTTAAGAAAGAGAAAATCCCGAAAACCTTAATTTTCTAATCCGCCGCCATTACCGTTTTCGGGAGAAGCTCTGGATCGTCGTTCTCACGCTGCTGCTATCGATCTCAGTTTCTCTAGCGATCCAGACTCAAGAAGAATCATCCGATCTCTCCGTGCTTCATCGTCTCTGATTTACTTTCTTGATCGTGGTGATTCCAGATCTCAGAATCGTGGATCTCAGTCAAGTCTTCTTCAACTGTTTCTGTTCAAACCGAAAAGCTCTTAAGAAGAAGATTACGTCAAAGATCCAAATCTGTGATATTCTTGTTGTAAATTTTATTTAAACAAATTTCTTTATAGGAGATCTTTCTTCGAGTGGTAGGAAGTTTTATCTTCCGAGTGTAGATCCGTTTGGGATCGAGTTTTTGTAGGAACGTGGTTCCGAGGTGTAGGATTGTTTTTGCAATCTGAGATAGTGGTGTAGCCGAGTCTAGTGATTTGCTAGATCGGTGAGAAAAGTGGACGTACCCAAGATTGGGGAACCACTATAAATCTCTTGTCGTCTGTGTGATTGCTTGATTACGGATCTGTGCTGTGTTATATTTTTTATTCCGCATTTGACACGAAATTCATCTATTCACCCCCCTCTAGGTGATTTAGGTTGACAACTTAGCGCTCTCAATTAGTATCAGAGGCGGAGGTTGATCGTTAAAAGGTTAACACCTTGATCTAATCCTCACCAAGTTGTCTCCAGAGAAGTATCAAGCATGAGTAAGACCAAGGATTTTGCTAAGCTCCCTATCTGCACCAAGAACAATTTTCCTATGTGGAAGGAAAGAGTTAAGCTCTTCATGGAAACAGTAGATCCCCGGATCTTCATGATTGTGGAAGAAGGTCCGCATGTTCCTATGACTGCATCAACAATAGACCCAACCAAAAAGGTCCCAAAGAAGTTGATGGACTTGGATAAGGACGAGATTGCACTTGTCTCCCTGGACAAGAAAGCTAAAAATATTATCGCAAGTGCAGTCGATGACTCAATGCTGCAAAATCTTATACATTGCCAATCTGCCAAGGAGATGTGGCAATCACTGGTGACTCTGATGGAAGGGACTGAGTAAGTTAGGGATGATCAGAGATCCCTCTTAAATCAGAAGTATGAAGCCTTCCGACAAGGTCACAAGGAACCCATAGCTGACACATTTGAAAACTTCTTTAAGATAGTCAATGGACTGAGAGTGTATGGCCGAGTCTTTACTAATGGGTAGCTGAATTGTAAGTTTCTGAGATCTCTCACCAAAGAATGGGACAATAAAGTCTGTGCCATACGAGAGTTTGGCAGACTAGCATAGACAGATCCACAGAATCTATTTGGCAAGCTGATGTCCTATGAAGTGCAAATCAACTCAAGAAAAGCCGAAGAAGAGATAAGTCGCTTCTCCTCAAAAGAGAAGTCGGTTGCTTTAAAGGCTGACAGTTCAAGGAAGGGCAAAGCTACCTCGCCAGCACCTCCTCAAGAAGTCAGTGAAGAAGAAGGCTCCTAGCCAAGCACCTCAGGCTCAGAACTATCTGAAGGAGAGTTCTCATTGCTCTCGCGGCAGTTCAAGAAGTTCTTGAATAAGAAGAAGCAATGGAGAGGCAAAGATACCACATACAGAAGATCACGACATAACGGTGATCAGCGAAAGAATGGCTCGAGCAGCCATGACAGGTATAACTCCAAACAGAACAAACAAATTTCAACTGACATCGTTTGTTATTATTGTAATAAGCCAGGTCACGTCATCGCGGCTTGCCCTCTCAAGAAGAAAGAGGGTGGCAGAAGAGAGGAAAAGAAATCTTCATACCAGAAGAAGAGGACAGAGAAGAGCTTATTAGCCAAGAAGAGCAAAACTCTCAGCGACTCCGACTCATCTGAGTCGAGTGAAGAAGAGGAAGCTTACTTCGGGCTCATGGCTCACTCTGATGATGAACAAGTCCCCCAGTTCACTGGAGAGGTAAAATCTCACACTCCTCTCTCTGAATCTGATGATGATAATGAGCAAGAGGGCTATTCCTCTGAAGATGAATCTGAACTCATGGGACAGTATAAGGAGTTACTCGCGGCTTATGAAAAATTTTGCCGAGTCGTGAAAACTCAAGCCAAAGAAATAAAATCTCTACCGGCTAGTGAGAGCAGCTTGAAGGAAGAAGTCACCAAGACTAATTCTCTTCAAAAGAACTTCAATGCTGCTATAGAAGAATACAATCAAGCTCTCAAGCACCTCGACCTTAAAGATGAAATCATCAAAGAATTGGAACAACAACTCGAGGCTGAAAAGAAACTTGTTGAGAGTTTCTCCAAGCTTAAGACAGTTCTTCCACTCGTTGCTGAGTTCTCAGCTAAGTCCAAGGGTGCTGGTATAGGCCACATTGGTGCTTCTAGTAAATCTTCTAGGAGAAACAAGGCCAAGAGAAAGAATAAGGCAGCCCGGAAGGCTCTAGCTGAAGAAAAGGGGAAAGCTCCCTTGGAACCGGTTTTGTTCAAGAAAGTTATCTTTCCTACGAACGAATACGACTATGAGTCCACCTATGGACACTTCTCTAGGCCGATCCCCGAGAAGCATAAGTCAAGATACCAAGGTTGGACTCGTCCTCGTAACTTTGGAAAGAGTGTCTTTAAGGCACCTTATGAAGAGATTCAACTTCAGAACTATGGACCATATGCTCATGGTCATAACATCAAGAAGACACCAAAGGTAAAACCTATTGTGGAAAAGCCTATGAGGGAGAAGACTTCATGTAGCTGCCATCATCATGAATCTTCTTCCTCCAAGAGTGAAGTTCCTGCTAGACCATCACTTAAGAAAATCAAGCAGGAATACACTAGGCAAAGATACAACAGGTTCGACTGTTGGTGCTGCGGCAAAATTGGTCATTTTGGCATCGATTGTTAGTTCAATCCTAGAAATGTTGCAACCCCTCAAGTTAGCAACGTGAGAATGACTACTCATGAGGCTAATGCTCGTAGGGGGAGTATTCTAACTCGAGACCAAGGACCCAAACTTGTTTGGGTTCCTAAGGCTAAGTGATTGTAATTGCAGGTATGTCCAAAGACCACCAAAATGCTAATCCGGTACTTGGACAGTGGATGCTCTCGGCATATGACCGGGACAAGAAGCCTACTCCAGAATTTTACCTCAGTCTGCAACGGACCAAAGGTCATCTTTGGAGGTTCAGATCGAGGAATAACTAAAGGCTACGGTATGATTACTAACGGTAGCGTATCCTTTTCGGATGTAGCTTATGTTGAAGGATTGGAACACAATCTCATCAGCATAAGCCAACTATGCGAAAAAGGATACGTGGTTGAATTTCATGCTGACAAGTGTTTGATAAAATTGGTTGACAACATGGAAACTATTTTATCAGGCACTCGAAGCAGAAATATTTTCTGTTTAAACTTCATTTGTATAGACTCGTCTACACCAGTGTGTCTTTTAGCAAAAAGTAGTGCATCTCTTGCTGACCAATGGCACAAGAGACTAGCACATATTAATTTCAAAACTATTAATAAACTATTCTCACAAAACTTAGTATGTGATGCCCCTAATGTCAAGTGCGTTACGGACAGTCTTTGTCACGCCTGTATCAAAGGCAAGCAAACAAGGAGTTCATTTAAAAGCATAATAGGCAAGGATTCCAATAGAAGCTTACAACTTCTCTATATGGACTTGTTCGGTCCACTACAAGTTAGAAGTTTGGGAGGTAAGGAATATACGTTGGTTATTGTGGATGATTACTCGCGCTTTGCATGGGTGTTCTTTCTGAAACACAAGTCAGACACCTTCAGTACTTTCACTAGTTTTGTTAGGCAAATCCAGAATGAATACAACTGTTCCGTAGTCAAAATCAGAAGTGACAATGGAACGGAATTCAAGTCTGGAGCCATGACAGAATTCTGCGAAAGTCAAGGTATCTTTCATGAGTTTTCCTCTCCTCGCACTCCATAGCAAAATGGAGTAGCTGAGAGAAGGAACAGAACACTCATAGAGGCTTGCCGGACTATGTTGAGTGATGCCTCACATCCAGAGTATTTCTGGGCTGAAGCCGTCAACACCGCTTGTCACGTGCAAAATCGAGCTCTCATCAACAAGAACCATGATAAGACTCCTTACGAACTTCTAAAAGGCAGGAAACCAACCATTTCATATTTTAGAATCTTTGGCTGTAAGTGCTTCGTACTTAATAACGGTAAGTATCGCACTACCAAGTTTAGCGAGAAAAGCTTTGAAGGTATTTTTGTAGGTTATAGTAGCCATAGTAAGGCCTATAGAGTATTTAATAGAAAAACTCTGGCGGTAGAATAGTCGATACACATTGTATTTGATGAGAAGAGTTTGCTGCAAAGCAACTCTTCTAGTGTGCTCATTGAAGATGCAGGTACCAAGATGAAGGAACTTAGCTTGGATGAGCCTACTCAAGATAAAGATGAGACGTTCATCAAGATCACCTCTACTACCCCTATTGGAGAGGTAGATAATCAAGATGAAGAACACATCCCAGCTGAAGATGCAACACCAGTGGCTGAAGAGATCCCAGATGCAAGGACTCTAGAGTTCAGACACTTGAAGGATCATCCCTTAGATCAAATCATAGGAGATCCTCAGGATGGTGTCAGAACCCGGAGAGGTACAACTAACGAGAATTTATTCTTGAGCTTTCTATCACAGGTTGAACCTAAGAAGTTCGAGGAAGCAAACTCGGATGCATCCTGGATACTAGCCATGGAAGAAGAGTTGAATCAGTTCAAACGTTGCAAAGTTTGGACACTTATTTCTAGACCCAAGAGTAAGAATGTCATCGGGACAAAATGGGTCTACCGGAATAAGATGGACGAAGATGGAACAATTATAAAGAATAAAGCCAGACTTGTCGCCAAGGGCTATCGTCAAGAAGAAGGAATCGACTTTGACCAAACATATGCTCCTGTGGCAAGACTGGAGGCGATCAGGTTATTTCTTGCCTATGCTGCACTTAAGGGCTTTACCGTCTATCAGATTGATGTAAAGTCTGCCTTCTTAAATGGTAACATTAAGGAAGAAGTGTATGTAGAGCAACAGCCAGGTTTTGTTGATTCAATCTTTCCCAATCATGTTTACTTACTGCAAAAAGCATTATATGGTCTTAAACAAGTTCCCCGAGCTTGGTATAAGACACTGTCAAGCTTCCTTCTTGAGAGCAAGTTCACAAGAGGAAAGATAGACAAGACATTATTTCTTAGGGAAATAAAAGGCAAGATTTGGCTGGTACAAATATATGTTGACGACATTATTTTTGGCTCTACGGATGACAACCTCTGCAAGAAGTTTTCTAAACTTATGCAAGGGAAGTTTGAAATGAGCAGTATGGGAGAGCTGAAGTTATTCTTAGGGCTTCAGGTGAAACAATCTGAGGATGGAATTTTCATCTCACAGACTAAATTCACCAAAGAGCTACTTAAGAAATTCGGAATGGAGAACGCAACTTCTATGAGGACTCCAATGGCCTCAGCTATGTCTCTGGACAAGGATGAGAAAAGGAAACCTTTTGATGAAACCAAGTACAGAAGCATAATTGGGTCCTTGCTCTACCTTACCGCAAGTAGACCAGACATAATATTTTCAACATGTGTATGTGCTAGATTTCAGGTGAACTCTAAGGAATCTCACTACATTGCTGCAAAGCGAATCTTGAGATACCTTAAAGGTACACCAAATCTTAGCTTATGGTACCCAAGAAGTAATGATAGTGAACTAATTGGATTTTCAGATGCAGATTTTGCAGGAAGTAAAGACGATAGGAAAAGCACCTCTGGGACTTGCCAATTCCTGGGAAGGAGACTTATTTCCTGGAGTAGTAAGAAGCAGAACTCTATGGCAATTTCAACGGCTGAGTCAGAGTACATCTCTGCAGGGAGCTGTTGTGCACATCTTCTATGGATCAAGAATCAATTTGAAGACTACAACATGAAGTTCCAGAACATCCCTATGCTTTGCGACTCTTCTAGTGCAATAGCAATCACCAACAACCCAGTCTCCCACAGCCGGACAAAGCACATAGAGCTTCGCTATCACTTCATCCGGGAGCATGTGGAGAATGGAGACATAGATCTACAATACATCTCCACAGATAGGCAAGTTGCAGATATATTCACGAAGCCGCTAGATGAGACCAAGTTCTCATTCTTCAAAACTGAACTTGGGATGCTCAACAAAGAAGATTAGTGGTCTCTATCAAAGTCTCAGAGTTAAAACTTGGTGGAGGTAAAGATCAGTGCTTCGAGAAAAATATTTTGTCAAAGTGACTTACTCGAGTAAGTGTACTCACATACTTGAGTACTTGGAAACAATCACGAGTAGTTACACGACTACACTCGAGTATATTACAATATACTCAAGTAACTCAAAGTATCGACTCGTGTAGGTAAAAATTCACTCGAGTACATATTCTTCATACTCGAGTACTTAGTAACTCACTCGAGTACTTCATGATCTACTTGGTCTTCGACTTACTCGTGTAGGTTATAACAGATTACTCATGTATGCCGATATATATACTCGAGTACCTGGAAATTCCAGAACTTTGAAAATCTCATTTTTCTTTTTTCACACACCTCGATTTTTGCCGCCCCCCATAAGGTATGTTTTATTTTAAAACCCAATCTTAAACCTAATTAGGGTTATGTATATAAATAGAATGATCCCGTAATCCATTTCCATGAAACCTTTCTCGAGTACTCGCCGGCGCTTCGTCTTCCAGAACCACAGAGCGTTGTCTTCTCCAGAATCCGTTACTCCATAACTCGATGGCTCCTCCATCCAAGATTGGAATCAGATCCGAATTGGTTATAGATGGAATCGCCGAACTCTCCGACGACTTCCAAAACCTTCTCATTCTCCTTGACACAGCCGGGATGTCGTTCCTACTACAGACGCCGTGTAAGATCCTATTTTCTGTAGTGGAAGAGTTCTACAAGAATCTGAAGATCAAGCGAAATGGTACAGTTCTCAAAACCAAGGTCAGTGGGATAAAGATCCGTCTGGACAAAACTTCATTAGCTACCCTGTTAAAACTGACAGTGGTGGATGAAGAAGATGATCTTACTTCTGAAGATTCCGAGAGAACCAGTTTCTTCTGTGGAATAAACCCGTATGAAGGATATTCATTCCGACGTGCAGATTTTAATTTAGAGGGGAAATTTCTTGTGGATGTCATTGCCAAAGTTCTTCTCTGCAAAACATATTCCCTCAGAGAAATTTCCCAAAAATTTTTTGATGTTATGCAAGCCATAGTATGCCGGAAGAAATTCCAGTTTGGAATGATGATACTGGATAAGATCAAAGAAACTGTGAACAAACCAAGCTATGCAAGGATTATCTCCCTCCTCCTCCATGAGATTAATCCTATAGTGTTTGATTTCTCCAAAGGAACTCCCCTCCATCACATGAAAAAGGTATCCATCTCTTCCATCCAAAGATATGAAATCCAACTCAAGAACACTGCCCAAGCCTCCAAAGTCATTATGGATGAAGATGTCCCCAGCCCACAGCATGTTGCTGATGATAGGACTCCATCTCCTCCTCTACATCAAGCTACTGACACCCTGGGTGCAGTAGTTGAGGGGGAGCCTGCCTCATCTAGCTCCCAGATTTTGTTGACAGAACTTCCCTCCCAGACAGTCAGAGATCCTTCTCCTCCTCCTCCTCCAGAAGATATTGAAGTTCAACAAGACCTTCTATCCACAGCTACAGAGATTGATAAACTTATTGAAGAACTTAGGTCAGACATTCCCCTACCTCCAGCAGACCCAGTTGTTGGTACTCCTGAGGTTCAGGTTCAAGATGAACAGATCCCTCTCAAGGAATCCTCTCCATCCTCAGCTCAGTCTCCCATTGCAGAAGCAGAACAACATGATAGTATCATCCTGTCCGATGAAGAGGAGTTATCCCCAGAACCTGTTGAGCCTCCTCTAAGGACATTAGCCTTCAATTTCCCTTCCTTCACAGATCCCCTGGATTCAGTAGAAATCACTCACACCAAGAGAACTGCTAGCTCAGTGGTTGTGAAAGAAATCCCTCCTTGGGCTCCCCCAGTCTCTCAGCTCCCTCAGGTCTCTACTTCTGCCAGTGCTCCATCTTCTGCTTCCCTCAGCTCCTCAGACATCATCAGTAAGATTGAGAAGATGCTCCAAGAACAGAGAAATTACTTTGATGAGTCTCTAAAATCAGTTAACAACAAGGTCTCTGCTCTTGAAACTGAGATGAGCAGAGGCTTTGCAGAAATTCAAGCAAACACTGATGAACTTAAACAACTCTTCAAAATAGGTGGAAATGCGATAGATCACACCATCACTAGCATGGGTGAAGTCAGAAATCAATCTGAAACAGTGGCACATAACCAGATTCTGCTAGACCAAAGAGCTGAAGCCAATGTGATGAAAGTTTGTGAAGAAGTAGGCATATTCAGAGATGAAGCTATTGAAAAGCTATCTGTAGAAGTAAGCAAGGGGGAGAAAATTGTGAAAGAACAAGTTGAGAAAATTTCTGCTGAAATCTCTACCAAGTCTAAAGAGACCCTGGATGGATTAGTTAACACCATGGAAGCAGATATTCTAGCACAGCTACAGTCTGTCAAATTCTACATTTATGACACTGCAGTTTGGGTACATAATCAGAATTTTCCAGAATTCCAGCTCGACCCCTCCATCATTCCTAAAAGCTTAGATCCTCTTGAGGAACATCCTCCATCTGATGCCAAGGTTCATGCTACCATTCCAGAGGCAGTGCCAGCCCTCTCTCCCAGACCTGCTGGAGAGATGTCTGAGCCTCCTCTTTCATATTCTGATGTGTGGAAAGAGGATGTCCTTGCCAGCTTTCAGGGGCACTTTGATCGAGGCACTTCCTCCTCTAGAAGACTTGCTGATCAAGGTGGCCCCAGCAAGAAAAGAAAATATGGTGACGGCGCTTCTGCTAGCCGTTCTGCACCTAAGAGAGAGCAAGCTCAAGCTTCAGAGGGCAGATCAAAGTTAGTACATTCAGAAGTTTGGAGTCCAACCTCCAAATCTTTAATCTTTGACAGTCTAAAGCTGGTAACTGATTTTGGGGAAAATAAGGACAAATTCTACAGCTACTCAGAATGGAAAGCCTATGATATATCTCAAATTAAGATCAGATTACATGACAGGCAATGGGGATTCAACAATCCAGCAGCTCCTCCAAGGCCAAAGACTTATTTTCCTAAACCCTTCAGTTATTTGGAAAGGCAAGAGCTGAAGAAAGCTAAACATCACAGAGAAAATTACCCCTGAAAGTGTTTTATGGAACTGGAAAATCTTTCTATTTAATATATCTAATTCTGATTATGGTTCCCTTATTTGCTATTATTCTCTGTTTTAGTCATTTTCTATTACTTGTTGTTATAGATGATCATTTCTTTTCTAGAAATTCATCTTAGTGCAAAGGGTGCTGACTTCTACAAATAGGGGGAGATTGTTGCGAATTGTCTTCACAATACCCCAGATTTGTGGGAAGTCAGACCTGAAACTAAGATGAATTAAGTTGTATTTGATGTTGTGTTTAAGTTGTGCATGCAGGACTCTATTGCCAAGTGTAAACCAATGTCAGTCTATAGTGGGTCATTAAATACAGGACCATATAATATAATTCCTCATTGTGTGATCCAAGGTGTTGACTCATGTATAGCCTCTCTATTGGGGTACACTTTGTTTCCATGCACTTGGACTACTGGACTCTGGAGTATTGAAGACTTTCTCAGAAGAAATTTTTTCTAAGTCCACATACTCGAGTAGTATCTTCTATATACTCGAATAAGTGACTTAGTACTCGAGTAGATTGGATTACATACTCGAGTAGTTCTCAAGTTACTCGAGTAAGTGTTCTGATTGTACTCGAGTTGATCTGGACTTCGCATCTCAGAAAGTTTCTAAGTCCATATACTCGAGTAAATCTATTCATATACTCGAGTACCTCTTTTCCTTACTCGAGTAGGTATTTATGTACTCGAGTAGAGCCTTAGTCATACTCGAGTAGTCTCTTAGTTATACTCGAGTAGGGCTAACTGTTCAGTCTAAATATTTCTAAGTCCACATACTTGAGTAACTTCGCTCATATACTCGAGTAAGTGGCTTAGCACTCGAGTAGATCCTTCTTATACTCGAGTAGACTGGCTTAGCACTCGAGTAGATTTTTCTTATACTCGAGTAGTTTGGATTAGTACTCGAGTAGATGTTTCTACTTACTCGAGTAATCTGTCTAGAGTAACTCGGGTAGTTCTTCCAAGGCACTCGAGTAGTCATTTCTTTTACTCGAGTACATGTTTCTCTTATCTACTCGAGTAGCAGACCTTTATACTCGAGTATCTTATCTAACCCGAGTATGCCGGCTAAGAATTCCAGAAATCGTTAAGTCCAGAATTGACGGAGATTTGAAATTAACCTTTTTCTGATTGGTCTACGTGTCAATCTTAATTACGATTATGACCGTTGGAGATAGCCTATAAATAGGTCCTTTTAGATTTGACTAAATACGCATTTATAGAGATTATCTTTTAAGAAATAGAAAATCCCGAAAACACTAATTTTATAATCCGCCGCCATTACCATTTTCGGGAGAAGCTCTGGATCGTCGTTCTCACGCCGCTGCTATCGATCTCAGTTTCTCTAGCGATCCAGATTCAAGAAGAATCATCTGATCTCTCCGTGCTTCATCGTCTCTGATTTACTTTCTTGATCGTGGTGATTCCAGATCTCAGAATCGTGGATCTCAGTCAAGTCTTCTTCAACTGTTTCTGTTCAAACCGAAAAGCTCTTAAGAAGAAGATTATGTCAAAGATCCAGATCTGTGATATTCTTGTTGTAAATTTTATTTAAACAAATTTCTTTGTAGGAGATCTTTCTCCGAGTTGTAGGAAGTTTTATCTTCCGAGTGTAGATCCGTTTGGGATCGAGTTTTTGTAGGAACGTGGTTCCGAGGTGTAGGATTGTTTTTGCAATCCGAGATAGTGGAGTAGCCGAGTCTAGTGATTTGCTAGATCGGTGAGAAAAGTGGGCGTACCCAAGATTGGGGAACCACTATAAATCTCTTGTCATCTGTGTGATTGCTTGATTACGGATCTATGCTGTGTTATATTTTTTATTCTGCATTTGACACGAAATTCACCTATTCACCCCCTCTAAGTGATTTAGGTCGACAACTTAGCGCTCTCACCAATTAGCTCATTAAGTCTGGCCATCCTGAAGTTAGGATTAAGCTCTGGATCAATAGGAGGAGAGGAAGGTCTCTCTAGATCAGCATCTTGTGATGGCTTCTGAGATAAACTTCTGAATTGGGTAGATTGAGCTTGAAAATTTGTTGACACAAGATTCTGTTTCTTTTGACTGGAGTAAAGAGATCTTGGAGGAGGAGCTTGAATAAACTTGCCTTTGTACTTAGAAGATTGAGATGAAGAATGCCTTTGAGATCCATAAGGAGCTTGCTTCTGATGATGAGAGGGTGCTATCTTCTGAGATTGAGAAGGAGCTGACCTTCAAGGCTTAGTGATATTAGATCTTTGAGTCACATTGCCTGAGCTCCTGCAGCAGCAGCAGGAGGAGGAGGACCTCTCCTGAACTTTTGAGGAGGAGGAGATTACCTTCTTCTCTTCTTCCTAGACTTTTGCTCATTCCTGGAAAGCATCATCCACTGAGGCATACCTGGATAAGGCTTAATATTGTTCAGAATGTAGTAGGGAGTATCATTTGTTGGATTGATTTGAGGAGCAGCCTTGGAAGTAGCTTTTCTTTTCTTTGACACTTTCTTTTTCTTAGGACTGGAATCATCAGACTCATCTACATCCTCATCATCATCAGATGAAGGAGGATGGTCATAAATGCCATCAAGCTGCTTAACAAGATTGGATAGAGCTTTATCTTGAGCATTCTCTAGGGAAATATATTGAGCAAGCAAGTCATCCAGACTGGGCATGGGGCTATCATCCATAACATATGATGCCCTAGGAGATCTTGAAATAGGAGAATCAGACTTTTTTGCTAGAGGAACTTCATCTTCATATACAGGAACTTAAAAACTTACCTTTAGTTATCTGACAACTTCAGGACTTATAGAGGGAGTACAACACACAATAGCCAAAGATGGCTTTATTTCTGGAAGAACATTTTGGTAAACTGGATTGAAAGACTCTAATAATCGAAAAATATCCACTGTGGGATTGATCCAATAATCACCAACAGTCAAATAATCAGAAAGAGCTATTTCTTCTATATCAATATCAATATCAATTATCTCAGTATCTGAATCCATCTGATCATTTGAGGAGTCATCTTCCTATATATCTGCTGAAACTATTGCTGTTGCTATTGGAGAGAATATAGGAGCTTCTTCATTGGATATCTCCCCCTGCCTGGCTGTAGAGGTATCTGTAGCCAGGCCACCAGATGAAGGGATAGAGGAGAGGAAAGCAACTTGAGAGGAGAGAGAGTCGATGGAGGCAGAGAGAGGAGCTATAACATTTGCTATAAGTTTCTCTATGGTAGGAGAGATGAATTTCAGAAGGTCTAGAGCTATATCTGAGAAATTTAGATATATGGGTTCAGGCTCAGAGGAGGTGTAAGGTGTATGATGTCCACAATTTGAACAAACAAAGAAGGAATAAGAGAGGTCTGTGTGGTGGAACTCAGGGAAAGAGGAGGATGGTGGATCATTAGTGGGAAGAGATGATGATGGAACATCCTTTTGGATAGGCTGAGATGGAATCATAGAGGGTAAGGATGTAGGAATGATGGGATAAGCAATGTGTTGAGGAGATGCATGAGGAGATGCATGAGGAGATGCATGATGATCTGGGGAGGTATGAATTTGGATAGGTGAAGCAGGACGTGGAGGTGAATGAACTGGAGAGAATGGAGGAATTATGGAAGGAACATCTTCTAGGGTTGAGAGATCAGCTAAAACAGCTCTTTTATCCTCAGGGGTCCTGGAGGCACTGGAAGGCCTAGGAATGGTCCTCTCCCACTTTCCAAACAGTGAGGAGTCCAACCTCTTACTGGCATTTATGAATTGGGTTTTGGAGACCAGTAATTTAGGAGCCTTAGCCTGGAGAAATATTCCCAATATTCTCCCAAATCAAACCTCTTTCTTAGAGTTTTTCCTTTTAATCAACTCAAAGAAAAGAGCTGCCAAGTTTATATATTTCCTATTAACTAGAGCAGACATCACAGAGAACTACTACTTGTTAATGTTATCATGGGTTGTATGCTTGCCCATTAGAACTTTACCAACAATATCTGCCAAAAATTTAAATTCCACAGACAGATATTTCTTAAGCAGTTTTGATGGTATTCCTTCTAGATGACCCATTCTTATTGCATTGAACTATACTCAGATATATCTAGTTCTAGAGCATCTTCTCTTTCAGAAAGTATAATTGGAGTTAGAATAACCTGGGTTCCAGAAATAGTTCCAACCATAGTCGATTCTTCTGGAGATGTTGAAGAGTAAACCAATTCTTTAATTTCAGATGCTGGAATCTTGATCCTGGTTGACATTATCTTCTTCAGATTCTTTTCTTTGAAGAGATTCAGTATATCCAAGAAGATTTGATTGCAGTGGTTGAAGGAATCCATGTTAATGTCGAATCATGTATCGAACTTCATCGAAGTAAGAACGACCGCTTAAATCGCCATTAGAGTCTGTAAAGAAAACAAAGATCAAGTGCAAGAGAATTTGGAAAATGTGGTATAGAGCACAATGAGTTACCTTAGTATAGGTTTTTGGAATACGAAAGAATGGGATCTATCCTACGATAAGATAAAAAAACTTCGATCTTAGGTCAACGACGGATTTATAGACAAATATTATCGTCGGCCTCTGAATGAAGAGGAAAAACAGAACGTCGATCTCAGGTCGACGATTTATTTTCTGAAGAAAAAATCGTCTATCTCTGGTCGACGATTTTAGCTTCACACAGAGCTGTCGTCGATCTTAGGTCGACGATTGAGCTCAAGATGATTTCGATAATCGTCGATCTCCGTTCGATGATTTGTGAACAGATCTTCAAACACAGACAGAGATTAAATTAATTCACTTCATTTATCATTCCAAGCCGATTTAGGAAGAATAGATGTTTCTTTTCATCCAAAGGCTTTGTGAAGATATCTGCTCTTTGAAAATCAGTGGAGATAAAGTTAATATTAATTTTCTTTTTGTCTACACTATCTCTAATGAAATGATGCTTTTTTTTCTATATGCTTAGTTCTAGAATGATGAACTGGATTCTGAGCAATAGAAATTACACTAGTACTATCACAAAATATATTTGAATTATCTAGATTGTATCCATAATCCAATAATTGATTTTGAATCCAAATTATCTGTGAATAGCAACTGCCAGCTACAACGTATTCAGTCTCTGCAGTTGAAGTGGACACTGATGTTTGCTTCTTACAAAACCAAGACACAATCCTATAACAAAGGAACTGGCATGTTCCTGAGTACTTTTCCTGTCTACTCTACATACAGTATAGTCAGCATCTGAGTATCAAGTTAACTCAAACTCTGACTCTTTTGGATACCAAAGTCCTAGATTAGGGCAACCCTTTATATATCTTTAAATCCTTTTTAGTAAAATATAGTGTGATTCTTTAGGGTTCACTTGGAACCTAGCACAAAGACATGTAGAGAACATGATAGCTGGTCTACTTACTGTGAGGTATAATAGGGATCCAATAATAGCCCTATAAGATTTCTGATCAACATGTTTCCCTTTTTCATCATAATCAATCACAACATTGGAAGCCATGGGTGTTTTCATTGCTGAGGCATCAGCCATCCCAAATCTTTTCACTAATTCCATAGCATACTTGGACTGAGATATGAAGATTCCATCAGGGAATTACTTCACTTTGAGACCAAGGAAGTAAGAGAGCTCACCCATGCTACTCATTTCAAACTTAGAATGCATCAGGTCAGAGAACCTTTTGCAAAGTTTGGAATCAGTAGAGCCAAAAATTATATCATATACATAAATTTGTACTAACAAGATTCTATCATGATGATGTCTAAAAAATACTATTATGCCTCTAGAAAATTTATGCTCTAAGAGAAAGCTAGCTAAGGTCTCATACCAAGCTTTTGGAGCTTTATTTAGACTATAGAGAGCTTTATGCAATCTAAAAACATAAGAGGGATGTGTTGTAGAGATAAAACCTAGAGGTTGTTCAACATAAACCACTTCCTTTAGTTCTCCATTGAGAAAGGCACTCTTTACATCCATTTGATATACTTTGAACTTCTTATATACAATATAAGCAAGAAATATCCTGATTGCTTGTACCCTTTCAACAGGAGTAAAGGTCTGATCATAGTCAATTCCTTCCTCTTGCTTATAGCCTTATATTACTAGCCTTGCTTTGCTTCTCACAATTGCTCCTTGGGCATCAAGTTTGTTTCTGAACACCTACTTAGTTCCAATGATTGTGTAGTCTTTGGGCCTTGGAACCAAGTCCCAAACTCTACATCTCTCAAATTAATTGAGCTCCTCTTACATTGCAATAATCCAATGTGGATCTTACTCAGCATCTTTAATGGATTGGGGCTCAATTTGAGATAAGAAGCAGGCATGCATCAAATCTTTGTTGAGTTGATAACTTGTCTGCACACTAGCTGATATGTCTCCAATCACTTGAGATGTAGGGTGATCTCTTAGTGTGACAAGTTCAGGTGGTGGAGTTGGTTCAGTAACAACTTGGGGAAATAATTCCTCTTGTGTAATTGAGTTAGTTATTGGAGGAAGTTAAGCCATTTCCAAAGTTTCTTCTTCACTTACTTCGTCAATTAGTGAGGAGGATGATATGTAACCTTTTGAGTAAGGTTGATATCATCCAATTTTTCACAAAGTTGGGGTACCTTCAAAGAGTTAATGGTAGAAGCTTCCTTCTCCTTATAAAACATATTAGCTTCATCAAAAGAAATATGAACAAATTCTTCAATTTTTAAGATAGATTTATTAATCACCCTATATGCCTTGCTAACTTGAGAATATCCTAGAAAAATTCCCATTGCAGCTTTGGCTTCAAACTTTCTAAGATGTTTCTTATTATTGTTGTGAATATAACAAATGCAACTAAAGATTCTAAAATAATCTATTTTAGGTTTCTTCCCTTTGAGCAATTCATAGGGAGTCTTGCCCTTAAGTTTGTGTATCAAACTTCTGTTCAGGACATAATTTTTTGTGCTCACAGCCTCTGCCCAAAAGAATAGTGGCATGAAAGCATCAACATGTAATGTAACTGTAGATTTAATGAGTGTTCTTTTCTTCCTTTCAACTACCCCATTTTGTTGAGAAGTTTTAGGAGCAGAGAAATAATGCTTGATACCTTCCATCTTATAGAATCTTGGAATGGGAAGAGATTCCAACTCAGTACCATGATCACTTCTGATAAAAACAACTGGAGTAGAATACTCAATCCTTATGCCTTTAAGAAATCTTGTAAGAACATTGAAGTTATCAGACTTGTGTCTCAAGAAGAAAACCCAAGTGAACCTTAAGAAGACTTCTACAATAACTAAAGTATAGAACTTCCCTCCTAAGCTCTGTACAGCAATGGGTCCAAAAAGATCCATATGAAGCAAATACAAAATCCTAGGTGAATCACTCTTATTAACCTATTTAAAACTATTTTTAGTTTGCTTGCCTTCTTGATAAGCCCTTCAAAGGCTTTCCTTCTTGTAGGGGCAAGATAGCAATCCTCTAACAAGGTTGTTCCAAGATAATTTGGAAATGTTTTTAAGGTATACATGACCTAGTCTTTTATGCCAAAGCGTATTATTATTACTAATCTGATTAAATAAACAAATTTCCGAGCTAGCAGAATTTAAATTGACTAGACAATTGTTACCCTGTCTAAATCTTATTAGAAGAGTTTGGCTGTTTAAAGAAATAATGCATTGAGATTCAGAAAAGCAAACCCGATAGCCTGCATCACATAGCTGGCTTATTGATATGAGGTTATGTCTCAAACCACTCACATAGGCTACCTTGCTGAATGTAACATCTCCAATGAAGAAATCCCCAAATCCTTCTGTCTGACCAAAGCTGGAATCACCAAAGATTACCTTTGGACCTAGTATGTACTTATAATTTATTAGCTTGTCATTTCTTCCTGTCATGTGCTTTGAGCACCCACAATCCAGGTACCACTTGTCCTGTGTGGTAGGATAGTTCTTTACATGTAAGAAAACAGATTAAATGTTCTTGACCCAGGTAACCTTGGGTCCTTGTCTCTTTTCATACTTGAAACTAGAAATAAAGGAGAATACAGGTTGGCATTTATAACCTATGGGGTGGAATTTTCTAGGTGTAATTACCCAATTTGAAAATGGATTAACATGTTTTCGTTTCTGGATATTGTTATTAAAATTTTTGTTACTGTTATGGTTTCGGTAAACATGATCTGGGTTTGACAATTTATATAAAGATCGTCGATCTGTGTTCGACGACCAATGTTGATCTCGTTGATCTCGGTTCACAGAATAATAGAAGCTACTATCTGTGTTCCACGATCATCGATCTCTGATCGACGATGTTTGATGATAGCGTCGATCTCCCTTTGCTGAGTAATTAAAACCAACTTTTGGGTTCAGAGATCATCGGTCGGCGTTCAACGAAAAGTACTGCGATCGTCGATCTTTGTTCGATGATTTTTGTTTAGGCTTATTTTTCTGAACTTGTTTCTTCTGCTTTTCTTGTTCAATTTTTTCTAATACCTTATTAACTTTTTCTACCTGCTCTGTATTATTTTTACCTTTATATGAAATAAAGTTTACTGGTTGAGATAAGCTATTTTTCTTGATTATTGGTGGTTCACTAGATGAAGCACCTAAACCTAGTTTACTCTTGTTTAATCTAGTATTTAGGGTGCTAGTGATTTTAACCATCTGTAGGCTTCTTCCATTTAGGGTTTCTTCAAGTTGTTTAGCTTTGCTTAGTTCAGTTTTCAGAAAAGTGATTTGATTGCTATGCTCAGTTAATTCATTTTTCATTTTTAAATTTTCAGAGATCAAGTTTTCATATTCAAGTTATCTATCTCTTAGAAGTTTGATTTCCTTCTCAGATTTTATAAGATCATTGCACAGTAATTTGAATTCTATTTTAAAATCTTAAGAATTAAAATCAAAAGATGATATTACCTGATCACAGTCTGAGTCTTCTCCTGAATCTTCTGCTTCTGATTCAGGGCTTGAAGCATTAATGGCCATTAGACATAATTGTCTGGACTTTATTTCTTCCTCATCCTCACTGGAGCTGGAGGAGGAAGATTCTTCTTCTGTCTCACTCCAGGTGTCAGCTACAAATCTCTTTTCTTTCCTCTTGTGCTTGCTGGAGGATAGCTTGCTGTTGTGTTTCCTGGATTCTTTTTCTTTTCTCCTTTCTTTGTGTTGTTTTTCTGGACACTCTGGTAAAATGTGTCAAGGCTTCCTGCAACCAAAGCATATAATTTCCTTAGTTGGAGTTTTATCATACCTTGGATTTTCTTAATTTCTGGATGACTTCCTCCTGAAGTCTTTTCTGCACATTTTGAAGATCCTTTTGGCAAAAAGAATCAATAGCTCTTCATTTGAAGGTGTTGCTTCCGATTCTTTAGAGGCTTTGAATGAAATGTTATGCTCCTTCCTTGCTGGTGGAGGAGTCCTTTGTTCTACAGCTTCTCTGGATTTGATCAACTGCTCATATGATTTGAGCTTTCCCAGGAGAGATTCTGTGGAAATCTCATTCAAGCTTCTGGCCACTTTGATTGGCCATATCCTGGAGTCCCATGAGCTTGGGAAGAACATTAAGATCTTTTCATTCACCTCTGTGAGAGAGATGTCATTATCCAAGGTCTTCAACTCACTGATTATGGAGCTTAATCTATTGTACGTATCACTAACAGATTAAGTTTCATCTTTCTTGAAGTTTTCATATTGTGAGATGAGATTGGATCTCCTATCCTTTCTCTCATCAGCTGAACCAACAACCATCTGGTTAAGTGAATCCTATATGGCCTTGGCTGATGTGTATTCAGCAACCTTCTGGAATATGTCATCTAACATGGTTTGATCCAGAATGTTCATGGCCCTTGCATCAGCAATCTTTGCCTTTTTCTAGACATCAGTATAATCTGGAGGAAGAATAGCATTCAAGCTTGTTCATGTTATTGAGGTAGTTGCCACTTGAGGTTGGGGACCTCACAAGATATAGTTGAAAATTTCCTCATCAATGGAATTCATGTAAAGCTTGAACTTGCCTTCCAGATGCCAAACTTGTTCAAGTTGCATACTGGAGGTCTGGTGCTTGCATAATCTTTATTTTGTGCCATGGTTTTAAGAAAGAAAGATAGAAGAAGATCTATCAAGGATCTTCAGGTTCAAGTGTTATCCTATACAACCAGTAGAAACTCACGCTTTGATACCAATTAAAAGTGAGGGGATAGATCTAATCTATTCTAGCGGGGGGGGGGGGATATAGTATTAAAAACTTTTAACTAATTTTTATAGACGAATTAAAATAGGTGTTACTTATAAGGATAAGAGAATTAAAACAAAAGCAAACACAGCACGACAAAATTAAATAAGGATGAGCAACCATACGACACAAGAAAATTATAGTGGTTCCCCAAATCTAGGTACATACACTCTTCTACAACCCTGATATGAATCCACTTAGGTTTTTGATCAGGTGCCCTATCACCACAAGATATACTTCAGGTAGATCTAGAAACCCTTCAGGCTTTTGATCAGGTGCCTAAAAACTAATAGGTTTTTGATCAGGTGCCCTATCACAAAAGAGTTCACTTTTTAAGGGAGTAATAACCCTGTACAAGAGAGGTAAAAGAAAATAGATGGTAGTCTTCTATTTCTCAAATCAAATGAGAAGACTCTGTGGATTTTGATGATATAAATGCTCCCCCTAAGATGAAGAAAGGTTCAACAGCGGAAGCTTTGCTTTAGGGTGTAGGTCTTCAATAGACATGTGTTCTTGCTCTTCAGAATCTGTAGAATGATGTTGATTTCCTGGCTCTGTAGATTCCTGAAAATCTAAAACTGAAGAAGACTCAAGATAGAGTTTTTATTGTTTTTCTTCTGTTTCCTGAGAGCAATGAAAGTTCTTGAGAGCTGAGAGAAATCTGCAAGAGATTAGAGCTGTGGCTGGAAAATTCTCTCTGAGTATTTCTCTCTATATCTTGATTAGTAAGAATATCTGTATCTCTTTTTCTCTAATTGAATGTCTATTTATCTTGTCTTGTCCTTGAGGAATAGAATAAGAAAGATATATCTAATTTTGAATTTCAAAAACAATTCCTTTATTTACTGCAGAAATCGAGGAGAGAAATGATTACAAAATCTGGCAATTAATTTTCTCCCAAACTGTCTTGGCAAAGAAGTCAAAAGAATAACTCTGTGAAATACCATAGTTAATGCTGTAAAGAAACGGTTATATGCCTTGAGAATATCAGCATTAACTACCAGAGATTATTTGACATAAATAAAATCAATGAAGTAGGAAATAAATCTTCAATACAGCTGCTGAAAATAAGAAGTCGGACACAGAGAATGATCGTTGATCTAAGCTGGAAGATCGTCGATCTGAGATCCACTATCTGCGATTTGAGAATACTGTGAACAAATAAGAAATCATCGACCTGAGCTTATAGATCGCCGAGCTCAGTTCAGAGACTAAAATCTGAGATCGTCGATTGGATATCGACGATCGTCGAGCTTAGTTCGATGAAAGTCGAACTGATATGAAATTCACAGATTTCTTCTAAGTCTGAGATCTTGGAGAGAAATCCAAAGCTGGTCTTGAGAAGTCTGACCTGTAGAGACTAACTTAGACCTAGACCTTGACCCTGGCTATACATGTGGGTCAACAACCTAAGAGTGAACCTAGCCCAAATCAAACAAGGGTTCCAACAAAAAGTCTGTGTCGACATAGCCGTGTGCGTGTGTGTGCATGGGTGAGTCATCATGTTGCATTCATAACATTGCATTGCATTACATTACACAAGATCCTTATCATATAAGTTTGTATGAGCACTCTTATATGGTGATTTACTTTTCTATTAAGCTGATCCTTAACTTATAAATCTCTATGTGCATTGTTATAAGTTAAGTTACATTCATGTTATAAAATATCATGCTCTTATATAATTGCTAGAGTAGAATGATGCTATTACTGTTGTACACTGTTGCTATTATACATCATGATATATAGAGATATACCAACTGCTTGTGCTTACTGCATATACATATTATACTTGTTCCACTTTCTCTCGCCCGGTGCCTAAGAGCAGCTAGGGTGAGCGGATGTGGTAGTCACTTTGTCTTTATGGCTAATGGTTGCTACGTCTACCATTTTAGGACGAAACCAAATAGATAGAGCAGCAGTAGCAGGTCATACAGGAGGGCAGTCAGGCAAGGGCGATAGGGCCTAATACAGTGATACCATCGCTGCCGTCGGTGAATGATGTGAGTTTAGAGAAACTTTTGTTGTATCCCTTCGGGCAATTATTGTACTCTAATATTAAAGGAACTAACGTTGTTCCTTATTAATCATGTACTATGTTTGGACATGTACTTATTTTGATGATATGACTTCTGTAATTTCATTAAGGTTGGTTGGCATGAATGATATTGTGAAGAGCTGACAGAATACACGTCTTGTAGTACCGATCGACCTGTGTGTTGTTGCTACCGCAAGGCGGCTGTTATGGGCATAAGACTCCTCTCGGTCGTGTGTTGTGTTCCGGGAGGGGGGCCATACACCTGAACTCAGATCTTAAAGCCATGCGACATCATTAAGTCGCCTTCAAATGGATCTTCAAAGGAGAAGGAGATATTTAAGTCTGAAGAAGATCTTCAAGATGATTTTTGAACACCAAAGGAGAACTAAAAAGCATATTCAAAGGAACTCTCTTGTGTGGAATTTTGTGTATCTTCAAATGAGGGCCCAGGGCCCTTTTTATTGCCTTCGAGAGGGGCGCTTTAATAATTGTTTAATTATTACCACCAGGACAAAGAATGGGACCTTCCTGAGTGCATTAACGCACAGAGCCCTCTCATGCGCGCTTCTTTCTTCCTTTTTGTCTTGTCTCTGCAATTGTTGCAGGATCTTATGGTGCTCATTGATGTCGCATTCGGTCCTTCCAGAACTACCCAGAGAGCCAGATTGTCATATTCACAAAAAATACAATCTGAGTGCTCTCGATCAAGACTTCCCATTTTCCTTCCTTATGGTTATGATGATGCAATTACAACGATCCGCTCTCAAAGGCTATAAAAGAGGCTTGGAGACGTCATTTGAAGACACGCTGAATTCCTTGCCAGAGAGAGTTCCTTCTTAGATAATTTAGAGTTCTCCTTCAGTGTTCGAAGATCGCTTAAAAAATCTCTTTTCGGACTCGAAGATCTCATTCCCCATGAAAAATTCCTTAAAAGGAAACTCGAAGATCTTATTTGGCTTCAAGTTCTGAGCCAAGGACTCTGATTGCTGCTCTCATCTTCTTAACTGGACTTGTATAACCCCATATTCACTGAGTGGACCCCTTACGATAGGTTCAAGGTATTACAGGACATTCAGGCCCAAACAAGACCAGATTGGAGAATGAGGTATGCTAACCTGCACTCGCCTAATTCTTAAAGGAGCACTCACATAAACCAGGGGAAAGAGATCAGGCCCTTAGATGTGTACGATCTTCATCATGCACTCGCCCTGTTCTCGTACCTTAGCAAGCATACAGGGAGACATTTCGTCGAGACAGGCGAGTTGTGACCAAGCTAGCACTCGCCCTTCCACAAGATCCTTGGAGGCGAGTGCGTGGCTCTCCCCACAGACGCCCCCTTAGGCGAGTGGTGCCTTCAAGGACCATTCGCCCCGTAGATTCTAAAGGCTAAATTACATGGATGTCCATGTAGGGCTGCAAATAGCCTTACAGAATAGCGGAGTTTGGCTGTTGGCAGACCATTTTGGGCTACATTTATCTATTTAGAACTGCGGAGCCTCGCTATTTGCAGGCTAGGTTTTGGAATCTATAAATAGACCTTAGGGGGTGAAAGTGAGGGGTTAGATCTGGTGTACTCTAGAGGGGGGGTGGTGAATAGAGTATCTTTAGGTTTTAAAACTTTTGCTGTAAATGAAAACTAACTAGCACAGCCACAGCAAAAACAAAAGAAAAGAGCATCCAAACAACAAAAGAATTTTATAGTGGTTCCCGAACCTGGTTACATCAACTCTTCCACCACCCTGGTAGGAATCCACTCAGGTTTTTGATCAGGTGACTGCCACCAATAAGCTTTTGATCAGGTGCTCAAAAAAAACATCAAGTCTTTTGATCAGATGACTTACAACCAGGAATAACTTTTGAAGGGAGTTAAGAACCCTTTATACAGTGGGGTATGAGAGATTTATTTTGTCTTCTCTTTCTCAAAGTACAACTGAGAATACTTTCATGGATTTTGATGTTTGCAAAGGCTCTCCCTGAGATATTGAATGGTTCAGGAAGTTGGAGCTTTGCTGCAGGGTGATAGGCCTTCAAGCTTTTGCTTTGACCAGAAGAGCTCCAGGAACTTCTTGACTGATACTGTTGTTATCCTTTGAAGAATCCTGGGATGAGGATAAAAGAAGACTCTTGATTTTAATGGTTCTTCTTCTTCTTCTTCAGCTTATTGTTCTTTCTATGGTCAAGCGCTTGTTTCTCTGTATCACTTTGTTGTGTGTACTCTGCGTCTCAGAGTGCTGTCGAGAAAGAAAAGTAGAAGATACTTTTTCACTGTTAACTTCCTGTTTAGGAAGAGGTGGAAAATCCCTTTTATATTTTCCATATAAATTTTCTTTTGAAATTTGAATTCCTTCCTGCATTTAATGCTGACGGCCTTGAGAATTTTTGCATTGATTGATTTCCCCAACTGTCCCTTTGAAAAACGGCAAGCAATAATCCTAATGAAGACCATAATTAATGCTCCGTCTAACGGTAATATTCATAGAATATTTTAGCATTAATTACTCAGTAATTATTGCAATAGAATAGGGACAAAAGGATGGAAATAACCAAGTCTGGATTCGTCTGTCGAGCTGAGTCCACAGTTCGTCGAGTTGAGAAGTTATGTTCGTCGATCTGATAATTGTTGTTCGTCGAGCTGAGATCCAAGATCGTCGACCTCAAAACTGCTGACTGCTGCTTGATGAATCTTTCCAATTATGTGCACCAAGATCGTCGAGCTGAGAAGATGTATTCATCGACTAGAGTCTGATTCTGGACTTAGAGATATTGAAATGTTTTCTGGACTTTAGAGTGTTGAAGCAGATGATCCAAAAATCATCGAACTGAGAACCTAGTTCGTCTAGCTAATATTCTAAGTTTGTCGACTGGATTTTAGTGAGGAAACTTGGACTTTGAATGCTGAATTATAGTGTCCAAAGATCGTCGAACAGAGAACCAAGTTCGCCGAGCTCAGCTCAGAGAATTTTCTCTGAGTTCGTCCAGCTGAGCATGCCTTTCGTCGACCTGAGTTCGACGAACGTCGAACTCATTTTCTGAGTTTGATATTTTTCTAATTCTTGAGTCTTTAGCAGTATGTTGATGGCTGGTCCATGCATTGTTAACTCTTAGGACTTGGCCTAGACTCTAGGACACAACCATGACCCTGGCTATACATGTTTGGTCATATGATCCTAACTTAGTGAATCTAGCCAAAATCCAATTAGGGATATAACAATCTGCCCCTATTTGGGTGAGGTCACTAATTATAGACTCATAATAAAATCAAAAATTTACAAAGTAAGAAAACATATATCTGGCAGGAAAAATTAACATATGCAACAGATATATATATACAATAAGCTTTGTATCAGGAAATAAGAAAGCAGTTTTAAAATATCACAAACTAATAAGTTCAAATTTCATTTCTTTTGCTTTTCTCCTTGTGCTTGTCCTCTTTGCCTTTGTCTTCAGACTGAGTAAATATGATTTCCCTGTTGGGATTTGCAGCTTGAACCTTGGTCATTATCATGTCAGCAGCCCCAATGATATTTAGAGAGGTAGCCCTTGGAACCACTACTTCTGGATGCAATTTCATGTAATTATCAACATTAAAGAATTTACTAGCCTTTTCAAACCTGTTAAGCTCTTCCTTTCTGTACTTAGACATTGTAGAGTATTGTGAGGGATCCTTCCCTTCAGCTTTAGATTTATTAATCATTGAAAGGACAACCAGTTCCTGGAGTCTGGCCATCCGAGCTGTTATAGCTGTCTCTGGATCTTCAAATAGTACAGGTGGGGAAGCAGGTCTTTTGGGGCTCTCAGCCTTTTTATGTTTAGGGAATTGTTGCTTTTATTGTTGTTGATGCTGTTGTTGTTGATACTGTTGCTTGCTAGATGAAAAATGTCTCTGCTGGCTGCTTCCAAAAGATGAAGATCTACCTTATTGTCTTTGGTAAGTTTGAAACTTGGTAGACCTTTGGGAAGTTGTGCCTGAAGCACCAGCAATTGGTGGAGGAGAAGGAGGAGGGTCCTTTCTGTATCTTTGAGTGGGAGGAGGTGAATATCTCATTGCTTTTCTTCCTTTCTTTCTGTTGATTTTTGGACATTAGAATCCATGCTGGCATGCCCTAATAAGGAGTAATTTTCTGCAGTATATAATATGGAGTGTCATTTGCTGGATTTGGTTTGGGGGAAGGAGGTGGATGAGCTTTTCTCTTCTTGGATATTTTCTTTTTCTTTAGATCCTCATCTGAGTCCTCCACATCATCATCATCAGAATCTTGTGGGTTGTCATATAATGCATTTATTTCTCTTAGAGCCTCAGCAAACATTAAAAGTTTTTCAACCATGGAGTGAGCTGGAGGAGCTGGAGAACTGTACACTTCAGTGCTTTCAGCAACTGACTTATTTTACTCTTCAATGTCAGCCATAATCAATTCATCAAGATCAGGCATAGGTGAATCATCCATAACAAAAACTGGAGCAAGAGGAGATGAGATAATGGGGGAAATAGCTCTTGGAGGAGATGGAATGGCTGGGATTCCTAGAACAACAAAAGTGGCCTTAAGTTTCTTAGCAACCTTGGGGCTTATTTGTAAGGTGTATGGGACTATAGCCATTGATGGCTTAATGCTTTCCTCTGGCAGATAGTTCAAATGAACTATATCAAACATGCTCAATAAAGTTACAAGATCAACTGTGGGATTTTAAATAAGATCACCAGCAATTGCTTTTTCTGGGACCTGCTCATCTATTTACATATCAGATTCAATAAAATGAATGAAATCAAATATACCATCAGCATTTGTTTCTTCTTCTTCTGCTTCTACTACTGCAGTTTATTCTGATGTTGCTGCTGCTGGTACTGCTGCATCTACTGCTACTGCTTTGTCTGCTACTGGTACTGCTGCTACTTCTTCATGGAGTATCTCCCCCTGCCTGGTTTCAGTAGTAACTGAAGCCAGACCCCTACCTTAAGAGGGAGCAGCAGAGAGGGCAGTGATTTGTGCAGCAAGGGAGGAAATGGAAATAGCAAGAGGGGAAATAGCATCTACAATGATGGTCTTGAGAAGGGGTGTGAGAAGTGCAATGAGTGGTGGTATGATGGAGGGATCCATATGGTGGGGGGATGATAGGAGATTGAATGTCGGTATGGATGACAGGTTGGATAGGGGGATGTCAGCCAAGTACAGTGGAAGAGGAGATGAGGGTAGTGATGGTATTGATGTATCATGTTGGGGGGAAGGAGTATGAAAGGGAAAATGGGTTGGAGATTTTTGAATTTGGGATGATGGAGATGTGGGAGTAGAAACTGTGATATGAATGGAAGGTGAGGTTTGTTGATGTGCTATCTGAGAGGGAGTTTGGATAGCTGGAAGTTGTTGAAAAGAGGATGGAACCTCTTCAGTAGGGTGGGAAGTGGCTGGAGCAGTCCTGGTACTCTCTGAAGCCCTGATGGAAGAGGAGGTAGCCATGGAGGGCTTGGTGATAGTCCTCTCCCATTTGCCAAAGAGGGAAGAGGTGAGCCTCTTGCTGGCATTTATGAATATGGTCTGGGAGACCAGGGATTCAACAACCTTTTCTTTCAGGAAGATCCCTAAGATCCTTCCAAAGTAAACCTCTTTCTTAATATTCTTTTTCTTAATCAGATCAAACATGATCTGAGCCCAGTTAACTTGCTTCTTGTTTACCACTGCACACATTACCAGGAATTTGTGCCTGGTTATGTATTCATGGGCAGTGTGCTTGCCCAGCAGGACTTTCCCCACAATGTCTGCTAGAAATTTAAATTCAGCAGACAGGTGTTTCTTCAGCAGTTTGTTAGGGTTTTCTCCTGAATAACCCATCAGACTTAGTATCTCATCATACTCTTCATTTTCAATCTCCAATTCTTCTGTACCGTTACTTAATTCGAAAATTTTTGTTAATACGTCAGGGGTAAGAGAGACGGCATTACCCGATATTGTTCCAGTAATGGTATACTCCTCTGTAGTTGAATAAGTATAGACCCATTCACTTATTTCTGCTCCAGATATCTTGATCCTAGTGGATAGCAAATTCTTTAACTGCTGTTCTTCGAGGAGTTGCAGGATGTCCAGGAAGATTGGGTCGGACTGTTGAAAGGAATCGAAATCGACATCAAAGCCGGTGTCGATTTTCATTGCAGCAATATTTTCTGTTGGAATCACCATTAGAGCACCTGCAAGAGAAAAACGAATATCAAGTGCAAGGAACTGAAAGCACGGGATGGAGGTCGAAGAAAACCTAGATATAAGGTTTTTCTAGAATATGAATCGACAAACTCTGTTCCACGAAAAAAAAACTTCGATCTGAGGTCGACAAAATAATTTGGAGTTAAATAATTTGTCGAGCTCAGTCTGAAGCTTTGAAGACATTTCGTCGAGCTCCGTTCGACGAAAATTTTCTGAAGCAAATTCGTCGATCTCCATTTGACGAAAATAACCTCACTCATAGAGAGTTCGTCGATCTCCGGTCGATGAATATCTTAAGAACTTCTCCCAGTTCGTCGAGCTCCGTTCGACGAACTTTGAAAAATTCGTTGAGTGCCGACAGCAACTAAAATAAGTCTTCTCCATTGATCACTCCAAGCTGATTTATGAAGAATAAGTGGTTACTTTCATCCAGGGGTTTGGTGAAAATATCAGCTCTTTGTAAATCAGTGTAGATATAGACAAGTTTAATTTTATTTTTGTCTATACACTCTCTAATGAAATGATGCTTAATGTCTATATGTTTAATCCTACTATGATGGACTTGATTTTATGTTATAGCTATAACACTTGTGTTATCACATAAGAGGGTTGAATTATTTAAGTTGAAGCCATAGTCCAGGAGTTGGTTTTGGATCCACAGCATCTGGGAATAGGAACTGCTAGCTAGCTACAATATATTCTGCTTCAACAGTTGATGTAGACACATATGACTGCTTTTTAAAAAACCAGGACACTAATATCATACCATGGAACTGACAGGTTCTTGAGGTACTCTTTCTGTCCACCCTACATCCAATAAAGTCGGCATCTAAGAATCTAGTTAACTCAAATTATGACTCAGTAGGATACCAGAGTCCTAGACTGGGACAACTCTTTATATATCTTAAAATTCTTTTTAAAAAAACTAGGTGAGATTCTTTAGGGTTCACCGGGAACCTAGCACAAAGACATGTGGCAAACATGATGTCAGGTCTGCTTGATGTAAGGTATAGTAGGGACCCAATAATTCCCCTATATAGTTTCTGATCCACAGGTTTCCCATGTGCATCAGAGTCTATTACAACATTTGTAGCCATGGGTGTTTTCTTTGCTGAGGCATCAGCCATCCCAAACTTCTTTATAAGCTCTTTAACATATTTAGCTTGGGAGATGAAGATGCCATCAGGGAGCTGCTTCACTTGGAGACCAAGGAAGTAGGAGAGCTCACCCATGCTACTCATTTCAAATTTTGAATGCACGAGGTGAGAGAACTTCTTGCATAATTTTGAATCAGTAGACCCAAATATGATGTCATCCACATATATTTGTACCAACAAAGTTTGATCCTTATGATGTCTAGTGATTAAGGTTTTATCTAATATGCCTCTAATCAATTTATGATCTATAAAAAAGCTGGCTAGGGTCTCATACCAAGCTCTTGGATCTTGCTTTAAACCATAAAGAGATTTCTGCAAATTAAATACATGAGAGGGATAAATTGGAGAGACAAAACCTAGAGGTTGTTCAACATAAACCTCTTATTTGAGTACTCTATTTAGAAATGCACTCTTCACATCCATCTGATATATCTTGAATTTTTTGTAGGCAGCATAGGCAAAAATATTCTGATTGCTTCTAACCTTGCAACAGGTGCAAAGGTTTGGTCATAGTCTATCCCTTCTTCTTACTTATAACCTTGAGCAACAAGCCTAGCCTTATTTCTCACAATTACACCTTGGGAATCTAGTTTGTTTCTATATACCGATTTGATTCCAATGACTGGGTAGTCTTGGGGTCTTGGAACTAAATCCCACACTCTACATCTCTCAAATTGGTTGAGTTCCTCTTGCATAGAAATGATCCAGTGGGGGTCTTGCTCAGCATCTTTTATGGATTGAGGTTCAACTTAAGAGAGGAAACACGCATGCATCAAGTCTTGGTTGAGTTGATACCTTGTCTGTACACCTCCTGACATGTCTCTAATCACTTGAGATCTGGGGTGATCCCTTAGTGTGACAAAGTAAGTGGGTGGAGTTGGTTCAGTAACAACATTTGGAATTAATTCCTCTTGTGGAATTATGTTTGTTGTTGGATGAGGTTCAACTTCTTCAAACTATTCTTCTTCACTGTCTCTATAAACTTGTGGAGAAGGATGTGTTGGAGCCTCATGGGTGAGGCTTAATTCATCCAAAGTCTCATACAAGTGAGGTACCTACAAAGGATTACTGGTAGAAATCTCTTTCTCCTTGCAAGACATATTAGTCTCATCAAAAGTAACATGAATTGATTATTCAATTTTTAAAGATGATTTATTAAATACCCTATAAGCTTTGCTTACTTGGGAATATCCTAGAAAAATTCCCTCTTCAGACTTAGCTTCAAACTTTTTAATATATTTCTTATTCTTATTATGTATATAGCATATGCAACCAAATACTTTAAAATAGGTGATTTTAGGTTTCTTCCCTTTATGTAATTCATAGGGAGTCCTATTCTTCAGTTTATGTATCAAACTTCTCTTCAGTACATAACTTGTTGTGCTTACAGCCTCTGCCCAAAAGGATAGGGGCATGTAAGCATCTGCAAGTAATGTTCCTGCAGCTTCAATTAGGTTCCTATTTTTCCTTTCAGCTAACCCACTTTATTGGGGAGTTCTAGGAGCTGAGAAGAAATGTTTGATACCTTCCTTCTCACAGAACTCATGCATAAGATGAGACTCAAACTTTGTACCATGATCACTTCTGATCAATGCAACATGAGTAGAGTACTTAATATGTATGGTCCTGAGAAAATCTGTAAGAACTTTAAAGGTATCTGACTTAGATCTCAGAAAGAACACCCAAGTGAACCTTGAGAAGTTATCTACAATAACTAAAGTGTAGGATTTCCCTCCTAGGCTTTGTACAATAATGGTTCCAAAGAGATCCATGTGTAGCAAGTACGCCGTACTTTAATTTCTTATGATCCGAGAAGATTTCGCAGTGTACGCCGTATAGGTAGTGCCTAAAAATCTTCAAGGTGAACACCACTGCTCCCAACTCCAAATCATGTACTGGATTGTTGATTTCATGCTTCTTCAGTTGTCTTGAAGCATATGCGATCACATGCCCGTGTTGCATCAATACCGCTCCCATTCATTGATATGATACATCCGTGTAAACTTGAAATCCTTCATTCCCGGATGGAAGGGCTAGGATGGGTGCGGATGTAAGTCTATCGTTTAGTTCTTAGAACGCAGCTTCGCATTGGGGTGTCCACTCATACGACACACCTTTCTTTGTTAGGGAAGTAAGAGGAAGAGCAATATTTGAGAATCCCTTTACGAACTTGCGGTAGTACCCGGCAAGTCCAACGAAACTCCGCACGTCAGCCGCTGACTTCAAAAGCAACCACTCCTTCACAGCACGCACATTGGCTGGATCCACAGCTAGCCCAGCCCCACTGATCACATGACCCAAGAAAGCAACCTCCTTAAGCAAGAATTCAAACTTACTAAACTTGGCGAACAGGGCGTGCTCTTTTAACTTCTTCAGTACTAAGGCCAAATGCCTGACATGTTCTTCCTCCGTCTTGGAGTAGACACAGATGTCGTCGATGAAAACAATGATGAATACATCTAGATAGGGCTCAAACACTTTGTTCATCAAGCTCATAAAAGCTGATGGGGCATTTGTGAGCCCAAACATTATCACTGTGAACACATACAAGCCGTTCCTTGAGCTGAAAGCCATTTTTTTAAAATCACCCTATTGTATTCTCAATTGATAATACCCCGAGCACAAATCTAGCTTGGAAAACCAATGCTCTCCCACAAGTTTATCGAACAACTCATCGATACGAGGTAACAGATAGGTGTTCCGTACAGTCAGTCGGTTGAGCTTTCGATAGTCTATGCATAATCGCAGGGTTCCATCTTTCTTCTTAACGAATAGAACAGGGGCTACCCAAGATGATTAGTTGGGGCGAAAAAACCCTTATTCTACCAACTCTTACAGCTGAACTCTAAACTCAGCGAGTTCCTTCGGGGCCATTCGGTAAGGAGTTCTGGAGATAGGCATGGCACCCGGTACTAACTTGATTTGAAAATTTACTACTCTGTGTGGGGGTAATCCTGGCAATTTCTCCGGAAATACTTCAGGGAAATTGTGCACCACCCGCACATCCTTGATATCCAACGCTAACTCCTTCAGCTTGAAATAAATCATGAAAACTTCATCCCCCTTCATGTGGGCTTTTAAAGCCTGGATTGAAGATAACATCACACGGGGCGCAAAGTTAATACCTTGAAAAATGACCTCCGAGTCTCCATGTCTCAAGAGATCCTCTTCTATGCATAGTCAATCTTTGCACAGTGCCAATCCAGCCATGCCATGCCCAGAATAAGGTCGAACTCTGGTATTCTCAAGACTGCGGCAGGGGTGTCGAAGAGCTTTCCTTCAAGGAGAATCTCAAACTCGCACTTCGCGGTTGTCATCATCTCCGATCTGTCTGGAAGGCGCACCCTTCGAGCAATACCAGTGAAGTATTGCACTCCATCTATATCTTTGATGAAGTCTTCAAACACAAAAGAGTGTGAGGCACCAGTGTCGAATAATGTATAGGCCAGTTTCCCGCCAACCATCACGGTGCCTAAGTGTCAATAATAATTCTCAAGCTAGGCGTCTAGTATATCTTAAGAAACTTGAGGGTTTTAATGAAAATTAAATGACTAACTGTAATCATACCTGCAATCACCTCCTGAGGGTTCCACTCTTGAGTCAAGTCCAACACATAGATCTTATTCCGAGCGAGCCTGGGGTTACCTACTCGTTGTCCTCGTCCTCGACCACGCATGTGCCCCCGCCCTTGAGGAGCTGCTAGAGGGAAAGCGAGCGGCACATTTCCAAATAGTTGTGGGCAATAACGTAGAATGTGGCCTGATTGGTTGCATTCGAAGCACACTCACTCCTACCGCCCACCGTGTTGCTGAAATTGTTGAGGTGGAGGCAATGCTGCCGGTTGCGGAACCGGGCGCTCCATTCTTAAATTCTGAGGGAAACGCCCGCCACCTCTTTTATATCCTCTTCCTCCTCTATTATCAAATCTCCTTCTATTGTTGGGGTCGGCTTCCGTCACGCCCTCATCTGGCCTCTTACCACTTCCCAAGTGGTCCATGAAAGAAAAGGGGGATAGATACTACTCTAGAGGGGGGGGGGGTGAATAGAGTAATCAAAAATTGCACTAGCAAAGTTGACTTTCTACTCAACTCCCTTGGAGTTAAATGCGGAATGAAGGTTATAGATATTTGAGATTAAACCCTAAAGCCTAACACAAGTGTTGTGCACAAAACGCAGCCAACTGTAATTACAGTTAGGGCTTGGAAACCTAAACATCAACTAGTAATCCTAGTTAAGATCTAATCACAGCCAATCAGCACAGAGAATTAAATAAACAATCCAGACGACACAAGGAATTTATAGTGGTTCCCCAAACAACTTGGGTACGTCCACTCTTCTACCAACAAGGTAGGAATCCACTCAGGTTTTTGATCAGGAGCCCTGCCACCAACAAGATCTGCTTCAAGTAGATCCAGAAACCCTTTAGACTTTTGATCAGGTGTCTAAAAACCAACACAGGTTTTTGATCAGGTGCCCTGCCACCAAGGGATACTTTTGAAGGGAGTAATAAACCTTTACAGGAGGGGGAAAGGAGGTTAAGGTGTCTTCTCTATTTTACAATAGATTAGAGAAGCACAATAACTTACACTGAGCTAGAAAGCTCTAAAAGAATCAAGGCTCCTCCTGGCTAAAAGAACGTCCAGGTGAAGTCATCCTTCAGTGCAGAAACACTTCAGAAAATCTGAAGGAAAAAGATACGAGAAGATAAATAATATGAAATAAAATTTCTTCTTTAGGCAGCTATCTTCTTCTTCTTCTTCTTCAAAAGGCTCTGAGTGAAGATCTTCCTGTAAGCAGGAGAACTCAGGTTGAAGAAGAGTGAAGAACTAAAACTTCTTCTCAGTTAGATGTGAATGAGCTGAGAGCAGTTGGAAACTGTAAGTTCTTAAGATTGAATGCTGCTGTTAGCCTTTTTGAATATTAGAACTAGTTGATTTCTTTATTCAAAGAAGTCTTTATATAGCAGTAGCAGCAACGGCTCTAACTTGAGTTTGAATCTTGTCTTCTACTGAACTCTACAAGCTGGGCTGCAAAAAGCATAAAGCAAAACAAAATACTGCAGACAGATATCCTATAATAGGATAAAGCTTTCTAAGAAGCTGCAAATTACTCTGATGAAATAAAACTAGAGAAAGTCACATTAGAAAAGACTCTTTACAGCCAAGGAAGACTTTTTGAGTCTAACGGCTATAAAGGACAGCCTGGCAAATAAAGCAGAAAACATATCTCAGCTATAAGACAAACAACTTTGTCAGAAAAAGATTATCTCATGCAAGAGGAATGAAACTGATATGCATGGAAATAATATCACAATTTATTCAGATAATCTTTTATAAAATATGCCAAAATAAATATGAAATTAATCACATCATAGAAGACGACAAAACTACTCAAGACATACAGCAAAACGTCGAACGACCGTCGGAGATCGTCGACCGAAGAACGGAGATCGTCGACCTATCAGACAGATAGTCGAACGATCCAGATAGTCGAACTATCAAAGAAGATAGTCGAACTACCAAACAAAACAGATAGTCGACCTATCAAACAGATAGTCGACCTATCACAGAAAAACAGATAGTCGACCTATCAATAGATAATCGAGCTATCAAACAAAACAGATAGTCGATCTATCAACAGATAGTCGAACTATTTGATAGTTGAACTATCCAAGCAGATAGTCGAACTATCAAGCAACACAGATAGTCGACCTATCAATAGATAGTCGAACTATCAAAGCAACACAGATAGTCGACCTATCAACAGATAGTCGAACTATCAAAGCAACACAGATAGTCGACCTATAAACAGATAGTCGAACTATCAAAGCGGACAGATAGTCGACCTATCAACAGATAGTCGAGCTATCAGATAGTTGAACTATCCAAGCAGATAGTCGAACTATCAAAGACAACAGATAGTCGAGCTATCAGATAGTTGAACTATCAGGACAGATAGTCGAATTACCAAAGCAAACAGATAGTCGACCTATCAACAGATAGTCGAGCTATCAACGCAGATAGAACGTCGACCAACTAATAGACGATCGTCGATTAGCCGATAGATGATAGTCGAGCGGCGTTCGACCATAGTCGAACGAAAAACAACTTAACCAAATTTACATCTGGAAAAGCAATTCTACACAACTAGAGAATCTAACCTATCAACTAACCTTTGACCATAGATAAATCTTGGGTCAAGAGACAGAAAGAGAAGACTGAACTCAAATCAAAACCTAGGGTTCCAACAATCTCCCCCTATTTGAGTTAAGTCTCTCAACAATTAAAACATACAAAACTAATTACTGAAAGTAAAATAAAATGCATAAAGAGAAATAACTAAGCAGATATCATCAATCAAACAGATAAGCAATTAACTGTCAATCAATGAAAAATTAAAGTGCTTCAGAGTTAGATTTAGGATCAGAAGATCTAGAAACAAAAGTAATCTTTCTTGAGGGATCTAGAGCTTCTTTTCTCGATAGCTTCAGGTCTTGTTCTCCAATGATTTTCAATTCTGTTGTTCTTGGGACAACTGCCTCAGGATGCTTTTTCATATACTTTGAAGGATCAAATACTTCAGGTCTAACCTGGAATTTGTCTAGCTCCTTCATTCTGAATTTTGACATTATGGTCAATCCTGCAGTGTCTTTTCCTTCTGCTTTTGCTTTCTTAATTTGAGCTGCTCCAACGAGTTCAAGAAAACGAGCCATCCTAAAATTAGGATCAAGCTCTGGGCTTTCATAAACAATATCAGAAGATATATCAACTGGTTCTTTACCCTGAATAACTATATAAGAAAGGAGAGCATACTTAGCAAATATCTTGCTAGAATTTTCAGATAAAATAATTTGCTTACCTTTTGAAACATCCTTCACAGAGTGATCTGGCTTAGGAGAGGTAGAGCTTTTAAGTTCTTTGGATTGAGGAGGAGAAAATGTTGGTCTTTGATACACTACCTCCTTTACTTATTCCTTAACAGCATCAGGTCTTTGATAGCCAGTTTGACTTTTACCTTGGTATCCTTGTGAACTTCTCCTTTGAGCTGACTGAGATGGATTTGATCTTTCGGACTGAGCAGCAGGTTTTGTAGATAAGTTTCCTGAGGCTCCTGCACTGGGAGGTGGAGGAGGAGGACCTCTAGGATTCCATCTAGGGACAGGAGAGTCAGACCTCTTTGACTTTTTCCTTTGCTTCTGCTGATTCTTAGAGAAGGCCATCCAGTGTTGGAAGTCTTTTGACTTAGGATCAATTCCTTTCAGTATATAATACGGAGTATCATTATCTGTATTAGAAGGAGGAGGAGCAACAGCTTTCCTTTTCTTTTTAGCAATTCTTTTTCTTTTTGACTCAGAAGACTCATCAGAATCGATTTCATCTTCAGAATTAGAAGAAATAGGCAGATCATATGGGTCAAATGCATCTTGCATAGCTCTTTCCTTTTCCTTAAGAGCAGCTTTTTCTAGTTCTTCTTCTATTGCATCCTGTGCCAAGAGAGCATCTAAATCCAAGCCCGGGGAATCATCCCATACAGTAGATTTTTCAATTTGAACATCTGCACCTTTTTCTTGAAGATCAGAAACTGTCATAGTGACCAGTTCTGCTTGCACTTCTGGCTGAGCAACCTCAGAAATTTGAACAGCTGGTTCTGGTTGAACTTCTGGAGCTGGTTGGATAACAGGCTCTTAAACATCTAGAACTTCTTCCAATTTATCTGTAGTATTATGAATAAAATTTTTCTAAATGACATCTAATCATCCCTTCCAGATATTGCCAAACTATCATATCAGTTATCAAGTCTAAAAAGTAAGTAAAGGGAATACCTTTAGAATCGACCACTGCGTGTCCTAACTCCCATAATTCATCTTAAAAGGAAGTGATAATTCCTTCTAGGTATAGGGTGACCAAGGGAGTAGAACATTCTTCTAAACAAGCTTTGACAATAAATTCAGATTTCAACAATGCATCAGAAATTTCTTTTTCAGATAGAGAAGGATGAGCTGAATATTCTATTGCTTTCTCTGCCACTGCATGGTGATCTGCTGGAGGGGAGGCCAAAGGCTGCTCAGAGACATCTTCATCAAGCATCTCCCCCTGCCTGATTTCAGTAGATACTGAAACCAGGCCCCTAGAAGAAGAGGGCTCAGCAGACTTTGAGAGTGCCTGAATAGCAGCAGTCAAAGAGGAGATAGAGGAAGCAAGGGGAGCAATCGCCTCTTCAATCATAATTTTGATTGAGGGGGTAATTAACTCCACAATGCTAGAGATAAATGCTGGAGTTATTTCAAAGGATGTTGATGATGATGGTGGGGGAATTTTAGAGGATGGAAGATCAACAGGGATGGTATATGCATGATGAGCTGGAGAATGAACTGGAGATGGAACTGTAGATGTATGAGTGGATGCAGGATGATCAATGTTAACAGAAGAGGGAATTGGAGAATGAAGAGGAGTAGAAATCTCAGACACCAACAAATCAAAACTGGGATGAGAGATCCCAGCAAGATGAGTCAGGAGAGGAGATGCAGGAGGAGAAGCAGAAGGTCGTACTTCAATTGAAGTTGAGGGAACTTCAACTGAAGTAAACGACAAAGTAGCTGAAGAAGATGGAAGGGGTGGATTTGCTGAGCCAGCTGCTAGAAGGGGGGGAGTGACTGAGACAGTCCTGGTGCTCTCAGATGTAACTGGAGCAACCCCTGCGGGAGCGGGCTTCAGGAAGGTCCTTTTCCACTTTGCGAACAGGGATGGATCCATCTTCTTGCTGGCGTTTATGGAGGTGGCAGCTGACACTAACAGATGGGGATATTTCTCCTTCAGAAAAATCCCAACTACCCTTCCCAGGGTAACTTCTTTCTTGCCATTCTTTTTCCTGATCAAGTCAAACATAACGCCTGCCCAATTAATCTGTTTCTTATTTACAATTGCACACATTAGTGCAAATTACTGCCTTGTAATATTATCGTGGGCGGAGTGCTTTCCCAGTAGTACTTTTCCAACTATTTCAGCAAGAAACTTAATCTTAAACGAAAAATTTACTTTGAGCAGCTTAGAGGGAATGCCTTCGGCATGTCACAGCTCTGTTAACATCATTCCAAACTCAGGAGTATCTTGCTCATACTCTTCTTCCCCATTAATCAATCCAAATATTTCAGTCAAAATAGCGGGAGTCAATGTTACCTCTTCTCCGCTAATGGTTCCAGTCATCGAATCATCAGTTGAAGACGAAGTGAGTGCCCACTCTTTGATCTCTTGAGTGTTTATCTTTATTCTGGAGGACATGAGTTTCTCTAACCCTTGATCTTTGCACAGATTAAGAATTTACACAATTCCTGGCTCGCAGCAGCTGAAGGAGTCAAAATCTACACTGAATCCTGCATCAAACTTCACTACTGCAAGGAGCGCTGGAGCAATCACCATTGAAAGAGCTGGAGAAGACGAGGGAGAGACGGAGAGGACGGAGCGGCAGAAAACGCAAGACAAAGAGCAAGCGGGAAGACGGAATGCGAAAAGACGCTCTCCGTCGACGATAAAAACAACTATCTCTTAACCTAGGTCGACCATCGGCTTTAAATTAAAAACAACGATCGTCGATCTATTTAAAAGATACTGGAAACGATGGTCGAACGGTCGTTCGACGATCGGTCATGAAGCAGAGTAGTCGATCAATCGTTCGACTATTTCTGTCTTCACAAACAGCAAGCTGTCGTCAACCATAGATCGACGATAGGCTCGACCTGTTCGACTATCTTCGAACGCCGGTCGACGATCTTCAAGCAGATAAGCTATCATCAACCATAGGTCGATGATAGGCTTGATCCGATCGACTATCTTCGAACATCGTTCGACGATCTTCAAGCAGGTTTCAACAAGGTAGACGTCACACTTAGTCTCTTCCATTAATCATGCCTAGTTGAACCAAAAAGAACAGATGCTTCGGTTCATCTAAGGGCTTGGTGAATATATCACCTCTCTGAAGGTCTGTTGATATGAACTCAAGGCTGATCTTGTTCTTTTCCACACAATCTCTCAGGAAATGGTGTCTAATCTCAATGTGCTTCGTTCTAGAGTGGTGCACTGGATTTTGTGCAATGGAGATAGCACGTGTACTATCACACATGATTTTAGTGTTCTTGTGTGAGTACCCATAATCCAAAAGTTGGTTTTGTATCCACAGAATCTGTGAACAACAACTAGCAGCTGCTATATATTCAGCTTCTGCAATTGAAGTTGAGATAGAGGCCTGCTTCTTACAGAACCAAGAGACCAATCTCTCTCCCAGGAACTGACAAGTTCCTGAGGTACTCTTCCTGTCAACTCGACAGCCAGCATAATCAGAATCAGAATATCCAATTAATTCAAATTCTGACTCAACTGGGTACCAAAGTCTTAGATTTGGACATCCCTTCAGGTATCTCAAGATTCTCTTGAGAAGAATCAGATGAGATTCCTTGGGGTTGACCTGGAATCTAGCACAAAGGCATGTAGCAATCATTATGTCTGGCCTACTTGCAGTTAAATATAATAGGGAACCAACAATGGCCCTATAATTCTTTTGATCAACAGGCTTTCCCTGATCATCAGAATCAATAACTACATTAGTAGTCATAGGTGTATGCATTGCTGAAGCATCTGCCATCCCAAACTTCTTTACCAATTCCTTGGCATATTTGGATTGGGAGATGAAGATGCCATCAGCATCTTGCTTTACATGGAGACCAAGAAAGTAAGACAGCTCACCCATACTACTCATCTCAAACTTAGAATGCATCAAGTTGGAGAACTTTTTGCATAGTTTGGGATCAGTGGAACCAAAAATAATGTCACCCACATACACTTGAACTAACAGGATTGTGTTCTTGTGGTGCTTGACAAAGAGGGTTCTATCAACTACTCCCCTAACAAAGTTGTGCTCTAACAGGAAACTAGCTAGAGTCTCATACCAGGCTCTTGGTGCTTGTTTGAGTCCATAAAGAGCTTTTTGCAACTTGAATACATGTGAGGGCTGAGTTGAAGAAACAAACCCGGGTGGCTGTTCAACAAATACCTCTTCCTTTAGCTCACCATTAAGAAAGGCACTTTTGACATCCATCTGAAAAACCTTAAACTTCATATAGGCTGCATAGGCTAAGAAGATCCTTTTTGCCTCTAGCCTTGCAACAGGAGCAAAGGTTTGGTCATAATCTATACATTCCTCCTGTCTGTAGCCCTGAGCTACAAGCCTAGCTTTATTCCTTATAATGATTCCATTTGCATCCGTTTCTATACACCCACTTGGTGCCTATGATCAGTTGGCCTTTAGGTCTTGGAACCAAAGTCCATACTTTACATCTTTCAAACTGATTGAGTTCCTCTTGCATAACAATGATCCAGTGGGGATCTAGCTCAGCATCTTTAATGGTGAGGGGCTCAATCTGTGAAAGGAAATAAGCATGCATCACATCTTGTCTTAACTGATGTCTTGTTTGAACACCAGCTGATATGTCTCCTATCACTTGAGATGTAGGATGATCTCTAAGTGTGACAACAACAGCAGGTGGGATGTGATCTTCAGTAATAGTTGGGATTAATTCCTCAGGAGGAATTTGATCTACTATTGGTGGTACAGCAACAATTTCTGCAATGTCTTCATCACTGTCTGATTCAGTGATATGAAGAGTTGAAAGATGGAGGATTTCTTGAGTGACATCTTTGGTAGATTCTGGTACCTGTAATGAACTTGAGGAAGGGGAAGTTTCCTTATCCTTGTAAAACATTTGGGATTCATCAAAGGACACATGAACAGACTCTTCAATTTTAGAAGATGATTTATTAAATACCCTATAAGCTTTGCTTACTTGGGAATATCCAAGAAAAATTCTCATTGAAGCTTTTGCTTCAAATTTTCTAAGGTATTCTTTATTGTTATTATGAATATAAACTACACAGCCAAAAACTCTAAAATAATTTATTTTAGGTTTCTTTCCTTTAAGTAACTCATAAGGAGTTTTACACTTAAGCTTGTGTATCAGACTTCTATTCAAGACATAGTTGGCTGTACTAACAGCTTCTGCCTAATAGGAAAGAGGCATATTAGCATCTGCCAACAATGTGCCAGCAGCTTCAATCAGGGTTCTGTTCTTCCTTTCAACTACCCTATTTTGTTGGGGAGTTCTTGGAGCTGAGAAGCTATGTTTGATACCTTCTCTCTCACAGAATTCTTGCATGAGAAGAGAGTCAAACTCAGTACCATGATCACTTCTGATCAAGGCCACATGAGTAGAGTACTCAGTCTGCACACATAATAGAAAATCTGTAAGGGCTTTGAAGTTATCAGCCTTAGTTCTCAAAAAGAACACCTAAGTGAACCTAGAGAAGTCATCTACAATGACTAGGGTGTAATACTTCCCTCCTAAACTCTGTATATTTATTGGGCCAAATAGGTCCAAATGTAATAAATACAGGATTCTAGGAGAATCACTTTTATTTACTGATTTAAATGAATTCTTGGTTTGCTTGCCTAGTTGACAAGCCTTGCATAGGCTCTCCTTCTTGTAGGGGCAAGAAGGTAAACCTCTAACAAGGTTGTGTTTAGATAACCTAGATATATTCTTGAGGTTAACATGGCTAAGCCTTTTATGCCATAAAGTATTGTTATTGGTTACTTCAATAAATAAGCAGATTTCAGAGTGAGTTGAGTTAAAATCTACTAAATAAATGTTTCCTTTTCTAATACCTACTAATACAACATTATTATTTAAAGTAATATTACAAAGAGAGTGAGAGAATGATACCTGGTATCCAGCATCACATAACTGACTTACAGAAATTAGATTATGCTTCAGTCCAGTTACATAAGCAACTCTCTTGAATGTTACAGCTCCAATTGTCATCCTGCCATAGCCTTCAGTTTGACCACAGCTTGAATCTCCAAAGATTACCTTTGGGCCAAGATTTGCCTTGAACCTTGACAGATGTTCTTTATTTCCTGTCATGTGCTTGGAGCAACCACTATCCAAATACCACTTATTTTGAGTGATAGGATAGGTCTTCACCTGCAAATGAATCAATTTAAACATTGTGGACCCAGGTAACCTTGGGTCCCTTGTTTTTCACATAAGAAAAACTGGAAATAAATGAATAAGCAGGCTGAGGGTGAAAACCTAACGGGTAAGATCTCCTAGGTGGGATTCTCCTTGCAGATGATGGGTCAATGAACCTAGGGTTTCTATTCATATTCGGGTTTGTAAAGTTCTGGTTGGAGTTTTGAAATTCTTGTTGAAAACGTCAATCGGCGTTCGACGATTGGTACCCAGATCGTCGATCTCCGTTCGACCATTGGGCCTGCGATCGTCGAGCAGCGTTCGACGCTCTTTATAATTCCTTAAATTTCTATTTTCTTTTCTCTCTTTTAGCTTTATTTAAAGCTCTATTAACTTGATTAACTTGCTCAATGTTTTTTATTCCACTAGATGAAATAAAATTCACTGGAGTTGAAAGTTGGTTTTTAAGAATGATTGGGGGCTCACTAGAAGATGCTCCTAAGCCTAATTTGTTATTGCCTGACCTAGTGTTAGAAATGCTGGTTATTTCAAGAAACTTAAGGCTTCTACCATTCAGAGACTCTTCTAACCTTTTGGACTTAGCTAATTCATTCTTAAGGAATTTTATTTCTTCACTAGCATTAGTGAGTTCTGCTGTTAACCTAATGTTTTCATTAGCAATCAATTCAGATTCAGCTAGTTTAATTCTAAGCTTTTTTATTTCTTTTTCAGAACTAATTAAATATAAACATAAAGATTTAAAATCAGATTTAAATTCAGTAGATGTAAAGTCATAAAAAGACAATACTTCATCTTCAGTTGGCATTTCTTCATCAGAATCTGAATTCTCTGCAGCTGAGTGATTGCTGTAGGCATCAATTGCCATCAGGCAAACTTCCTTTGCCTTATTTTCTTCATCATCCTCACTGGAGCTTGAGGAGGAAGATTCCTCATCAGAATCACTCCAGGTTTCAGCAACAAAGCCTCTCTCCTTCTTTTTGTTCTTGTAGGAGGATGGCTTGGAATGCTTCCTGTTCTGATCCTTGTCTTTCATTTTATCTTTGTTCTTTTCCTCTGGACAATCTGGAAGAATATGTCCAGGCTTCCTGCAACCATAGCAGATTATTTCTTTAGAAGGAGTACGATCATAGCTTGGTTTATCTTCATACTTTGAAGATTTATTTCTGAATTCCTTCCTTCCCATCTTGAGAAACCTTTTGGCAAATAATGCCATCAGTTCCTCATTGGACTGTCTTCCTTCAGAAGCTTCAGCAGCTTTGAGAGCAAGGGTTTGCTCTTTTCTTGTAGGAGTTGGGGTCTTTGCTTCAGCCTCAGCTTCCCTGGACATCAGCACTTGCTCAAAAGACTTGAGCTTGCCGAGAAGGGCTTCTGTTGAGATTTCATTTGTGCTTCTGGCCTCCTTGATAGACCAGATCCTCAGATCCCATGTGCTAGGGAAGCACATAAGAATCTTATCTTTGACCTCTGTCAAAGAAATATCCTTATCAAGGGTCCTCAGCTCATTGATGATTGAGCTGAGCCTTGCGTACATTGCTTCAACTGATTCAGCATCAGTTTTCTTGAAATTCTCATACTGGGAGATAAGGTTGAACCTTCTGTCCTTCCTTTCATCAGCTGAACCAGCTATAATCTGGTTCAGTATATCCCACATTGCTTTTGCTGAGAGGCAGTCAGCAACCTTCTGGAATACTTCATCAGACATTGTCTGAGCCAGAATGTTCATTGCCTTAGCATCTGCTATCTTTGCCTTTTTGTATTCATCATTGTAGTCTGGAGGAGGCACTGCACTCATATCAGTTGATGATGAGGCAGTAGCTGCAGCAGGTGCTCTTGGTGGTCCTGTCAAAATAGAAGCAAAAATACTTTCATCAATTGAGTTCATATATAGTTTAATCCTTGCCTTCCAGATGCTAAACTTAGCCAAGTTGCATGTTGGAGGTCTGGTGCTAGAGTAATCCTTGGACTGGGCCATGATAGTGAAAGTGAATATCTATAAACTTTGGTATCTATCAGGATCTTGTGACTTAGGTGTTAGCCTATTCAGTCAGTCAACCTCCCTCTGATACCAATTGAAAGAAAAGGGGGATAGATACTACTCTAGAGGGAGGTGAATAGAGTAATCAAAAATTACACTAGCAAAGTTGACTTTCTACTCAACTCCCTTGGAGTTAAATGCGGAATGAAGGTTATAGATATTTGAGATTAAACCCTAAACCCAACACAAGTGTTGTGCACAAAAGGCAGCCAACTGTAATTACAGTTAGGGCTTGGAAACCTAAACAACAACTAGCAATCCTAGTTAAGATCTAATCACAGCCAATCAGCACAGAGAATTAAATAAACAATCCAGACGACACAAGGAATTTATAGTGGTTCCCCAAACAACTTGGGTACGTCCACTCTTCTACCAACAAGGTAGGAATCCACTCAGGTTTTTGATCAGGTGCCCTGCCACCAACAAGATCTGCTTCAGGTAGATCCAGAAACCCTTTAGACATTTGATCAGGTGTCTAAAAACCAACACAGGTTTTTGATCAGGTGCCCTGCCACCAAGGGATACTTTTGAAGGGAGTAATAACCCTTTACAGGAGGGGGAAAGGAGGTTAAGGTGTCTTCTCTATTTTACAATAGATTAGAGAAGCACAATAACTTGCACTGAGCTAGAAAGCTCTAAAAGAATCAAGGCTCCCCCTGGCTAAAAGAACATCCAGGTGAAGTCTTGCTTCAGTGCAGAAACACTTCAGAAAATCTGAAGGAAAAAAGCTACAAGAAGATAAATAATATGAAATAAAATTTCTTCTTTAGGCAGCTATCTTCTTCTTCTTCTTCTTCAAAAGGCTCTGAGTGAAGATCTTCCTGTAAGTAGGAGAACTCAGGTTGAAGAAGAGTGAAGAACTAAAACTTCTTCTCAGTTAGATGTGAATGAGCTGAGAGCAGTTGGAAACTGTAAGTTCATAAGCTTGAATGCTGCTGTTAGCCTTTTTGAATATTAGAACTAGTTGATTTCTTTCTTCAAAGAGTCTTTATATAGCAGCAGCAGCAATGGTTCTAACTTGAGTTTGAATCTTGTCTTCTACTGAACTCTGCAAGCTGGGCTGCAAAAAGCATAAAGCAAAACAAAATACTGCAAACAGATATCCTATAATAGGATAAAGCTTTCTAAGAAGCTGCAAATTACTCTAATGAAATAAAACTAGAGAAAGTCACATCAGAAAAGACACTTTACAGCTAAGGAAGACTTTTTGAGTCTAACGGCTATAAAACATAGCCTGGCAGATAAAGCTGAAAACATATCTCAGCTATAAGACAAACAACTTTGTCAGAAAAAGATTAGGTCATGCAAGAGGAATGGAACTGATATTGCATGGAAATAATATCACAATTTATTCAGATAATCTTTTATAAAATATGCCAAAATAAATATGAAATTAATCACATCATAGAAGACGACAAAACTACTCAAGACATACAGCAAAACGTCGAACGACCCTCGGAGATCGTCGACCGAAGCACGGAGATCGTCGACCTATCAGACAGATAGTCGAACGATCCAGATAGTCGAACTATCAAAGAAGATAGTCGAACTACCAAACAAAACAGATAGTCGACCTATCAAACAGATAGTCGACCTATCACAGAAAAACAGATAGTCGACCTATCAACAGATAGTCGAACTATCAAATAAAACAGATAGTTGATCTATCAACAGATAGTCGAACTATCAGATAGTTGAACTATCCAAGCAGATAGTCGAACTATCAAGCAACACAGATAGTCGACCTATCAACAGATAGTCGAACTATCAAAGCAACACAGATAGTCGACCTATCAACAGAGAGTCGAACTATCAAAGCAACACAGATAGTAGACCTATCAACAGATAGTCGAACTATCAAAGCGAACAGATAGTCAACCTATCAACAGATAGTCGAGCTATCAGATAGTTGAACTATCCAAGCAGATAGTCGATCTATCAAAGACAACAGATAGTCGACCTATCAACAGATAGTCGAGCAATCAGATAGTTGAACTATCATGACAGATAGTCGAACTACCAAAGCAAACAGATAGTCGACCTATCAACATATAGTCGAGCTATCAACGCAGACAGAACGTCGACCAACTAATAGACGATCGTCGATCAGCCGATAGACGATAGTCGAGCGGCGTTCGACCATAGTCGAACGAAAAACAACTTAACCAAATTTACATCTAGAAAAGCAATTCTACATAACTAGAGAATCTAACCTATCAACTAACCTTTGACCATAGATAAATCTTGGGTCAAGAGACAGAAAGAGAAGACTGAACTCAAATCAAAACCTAGGGTTCCAACAGTCCACTTCCAACCTCTTCGCCATGTCAACAATCTCGGCTAGACTGGAGTCCGCTATAAACAAAAAGGCTTGCCTCTGGGGGTCTCGCAAGCCTTTGTAGAATCATTTTGTGTATTCTCTATCATCCAAGTAAAAAGAGTCAATAAATCGAGCCAAGTGCAGAAACTCCCAATATTATTCTGTCACAGACTTGGACCCTTGCATCAATTGCAAAAACCTCTCTTCAAGTTCACCCCGAGCAGCCAGGGGGACTAAATGCTCTTAAAAGGCTTCAGAGAATTCACTCCAACTGATATTCGTGTACACCCATCCTTGAAAAGTGGAGCCCATGAGGGACTTCCACCACCTTTTGGCGTGTAGGTCTAAGAGTGTCACTACAAGGGTCACCGCCATGTTGTTTGGGCACCTTATTCTTGCCAACAGTTCTTGTACAGTGTCGAGCCATTCTTCCGTACGTACTTCCGACTCCATCCCAAGGTAAGCAGGAGGGGAGAGAGCTCGGAAAGTGCTTAGCAAATTATATCCCGGACACTGCAGTTGTACAGAGGCTTGCTGGGATTGAGACCTGAAGGCATCCAGGATAGCTCTGAGCGTCTGCCCCAGCTCAAATTGTTGGAATTGTGTATGTACGGACGGGGCGGGGGTGCCCCTCACCGGCTCAACATTCACTGAGATCTACAGGTAAGGTAAAAACTTAAGGTTAGGTAGGCTAATCTAAGGTCAAAGATGGACAAACTTAGTGTGAATTACATATGGGCACACGACTGCTTCCGCTAAGTCAGTTTGTCCACAAACTAACTAAATGAACGGGGGTGATACCATTGTTGAATGACTTCTTCAGTTCAGGATCATAGCAAGCTGATACCATTTATAAGACCCCCCCTCCCGGATCACAAAACACGGCACGAGAGGGGTCATATGCCCAGAACAGCAGCCTTTCAGTAGCACTAACACTCGGCTAGCCTTTACCACAAGACGCCTATTCTGCCGGCTATAACCAATATCATTCATTGCCAAACCAACCATGATATAGAGCACATAATTCAAATCCACAAAAAGTATATAGTCCATAAAATCATAAGTAAAGAAGATAAACCTAGCTTCAAATATCATAGTACGTAAATAGTTTTTCCCCAAAAAAAGGTACAACAAAAACCTCTCACACTCATATATGTAACTGACGGTAACGACGGTACCATCCCCTCAATCCATGTCGTCCTGGCCTGGTCATCCGGCTGCATAACCTGCTGCTCCACCTGCGGGGTTTCTTCCTAAAAATGAATACATAGCAACCATTAGTCATAAAGACTAAGTGGCTTCACATCCACTCCCCCGGCGACTCCTCGGCACCGGGCGGAGAAAAGAACATGGTACAATAAAAATAATTAAAGCTTAAGTACAAGAAAGTGGTATAAACTGAGTAACACTATGTATATAAAGCAGTGTAATAAATGAGAAACCTCTTATACTAACAATTATACCATCTACAGCAGCATAAGAGTATAATGTTATAACAGAAAGTAACTCAACTTATATGTATGCCCATACAAGCATATAAGTTGAGGGTCATTCAGCAGTAAGTAACTCATTGTATAGGAGTGCCTATACAAACTTATACGATGAGGATCTTGTGTATGTAATGGGGTGTAATGGCATGTATGCAATGCAATGACTCACCCATGATCACGCACATGCAATCGCTATGTCGACATAGTCTTGCAGTTCCCACTTTTCAAGCAAGTAGGTAACCTCTCAGGCGTCAACCGTCGTGGCCGGACGATGACAGTATAGCTGGCATCTCTACTACTAGGCTGGTCTCCACACTACCTGGCCTAGGCCTCCGTACGCCTCAACGCTAAGAACACAATAGCGGAGCTCACATGCGTACTACGACTCAGCGGGTGTCTCGGGTAGATGTGCACAGAGATCATAACCCCGAACTGGCCTAAGGTGTGATACGGAAGGAGCCTCGAAAATGAGCACGAGGACAAAGCCCAACCGTTCACCTGGTATGGAAGGAGCCTCGGGACATGAACACCGAGGACCAAGCCCAACCGCCTAAGGACTAGCTGTCAAGTCCCATCGGTGTGATGATTGGCGAGCCCGTAGACCTGCCACACTATCCTTAACCTGGGATTACGACACCGCGTGTCGACTCACACCGCAAGCAATACAACCACATCGTGGTATGAAAGGAGCCTCAGAAACTAGCACAAGGACCAAGCAAAACAATCCACTTGGCTTGGATGGAGCCTCGAGACATGAACACCGAGGACCAAGCCAAACCATTCATTTATGACTCTTCTTATGACATCAACGAAAATTCCTTTACCAACCCAATCACTCATGTGCTCATGTGTAACAACCCGACCTGTTAAATAACATATAATAGAAGGTCCGGTCGAGGCTTCACATTATATGCCACAAACAAACGGCGAGGTCATAGGTTAATACCAAAATACCACGCATCCTAACTCAGAGCATTCTAGCGGAAGTTTACAAGTTACACAAATTCAATCCATGAATGTCCACTAATATATAAATAACTCATTTATATATAAGACCAGGAATGTAAACAAGCACACCGCTCACGGTCTTAAGGCCTTACAAGTTTCTCTTTACAAACATACGACTTCATACATCGGCACGCAGGCCGGCCACACATGAAATCCAAAGCTTCGCATGACCTTTGAGGGCCTAATAGCAACTGTTGGTACCCTAGTTTGGATTTGAGTTAAGTCTTTCCTTTTAGATCTTGACCCAAGATTTATCTATGGTCAAAGTCTTATTGTTGAGTATTCTCTTTTCCAGTAAAATTCAGGCTAAGTCCTTTTCGGGTTCGACTATCGTCGAACGCCGATCGACTATCGTCGATCAGCCGGTCGACGATCGTCTGTCCCTTGCCAGCTCGACGTTCTGCTAGATCGTCGAGCTCCGGTCGACTATCTCTTGATAGTTCGACGTTTTCTGTCTTGCCCGAGTCGGTCGACTATATTCCTGATAGCTCGACTATCTCAGTAGGCCGTTCGACGATCTCTAAGGATCGGTCGACGCTTTCTGTTTTGTTTTGAGTCGGTCGACTATCTGACTGATAGCTCGACGATCTCAGTAGGTCGGTCGACGATCGTCGAGGATCGTTCGACTATCTTTTGGTCTGCATATGTAATATTATATGTGTTTTATTCTTTGTTTTATTTCCTATATTTCTAGCATATCTTTATTATAGATTATTTAATTGATCTTATGCATATATCTAAAAGATAAAGATGCTTATACCTTTATGCATAAGTCAATTCCTTTCTGACATATCTTTTGTCTTATTATCTGACTTTACTTTTGCAAGCTGTCCTTTATAGCCGTTGGCTTTAAAGAGTTATCTGATGTGACATTATTTATCAGATTTAATATTACAGCTGCTGTAGCTTTATCTTTATATAGAAATATATATCTGCAAGACTTGTTTTGTCTTTGTGATAATTGCAGCCCAGATTCAAGATTCCAGATAAAGACAAAAGCTCATCTCAAATAATAGAGCCGTTGCTGCTGTTATTATATAAAGAGTTCTTTTGGAAGAACAAGTATAGGAATAAGAGTGAAGGAGTTCAACCTGTACAACATACAGAGAAAGAACCAGCTTACAGCACAGCTGCTCTCAGCAATCTTCATTCAACTGAGAAGTTATCTCTTCTGCTCTTCTTCAACCTGAGTGCTCCTGTTCCAGGAAGATTACACTCAGAGATATTGAAGAAGAAGAAGAAGAAGGAAGCTGCTGAAGAAGATCCTTTTATTTTATATTCTATTATCTTCTTCTTAGCTTTATTCCTTCAGAACTTCAAGACAGTATTCTGTCAGAAGTTCTGAAGAGACTCTTGTGCTTCTCTAATCTATTGTAAAATAGAGAAGACATCTTAACCTTCTTCCCCCTCCTGTACAGGGTTATTACTCCCTTCAAAAGTATCCCTTGGTGGCAGGGCACCTGATCAAAAACCTGTGCTTGGTTTTTAGACACCTGATCAAAAGTCTAAAGGGTCTGTTTGATCTACCTGAATCAGATCATTGGTGGCAGGGCACCTTAGCAAAAACCTGTAGTGGATTCCTACCGTTTGGGTAGAAGAGTGGATGTACCCGGTGTTTGGGGAACCACTTTAATATCTTGTGTCGTCTGGTTTCCTTGTTTAATTAATTATGTTGTGCTGTGTATGAAAAATATCTAGAACAAGGTTTAGGTCTCACTTTCAGCAACAACAAGGGATTCAGCCCGCTCAATTCATTTCCGCATCTACAAGGGTAGCACCTGCATATAGACATCCACCCCAGGGGTGACAAACAAAGCAACGGTCAGCATTCAGCTGACCAATTATAACGACCCTACCCCTTACCTTGGGCAGTGGTTCCTTCCCTGCATGTAATCCAATCTCAACACATATATCGATCACACATTACCATCACAAAGGCCGGCCTTCGTGGCAGACGTCTCGTGCACTCAGGGCACACTTACGGTGTACCAAACTCCTCATGGTTCCACAACCAATTCGAGGTGTTTACTTGTTGGCCGGGCCAAAGACTTCAAACCCCTATTGAAGACCTCACGCACCCGTCTACTCAGAGGCGCGCACCTCATAACAAATTGTGAGCGCTATGAGTCAACCTACCCATGTAGTGTAACAAGCCTAGAGAAATAGCCCCGCTGCATTTCTACCAATCGACGGCTCACCCGATCCAACCACGGAACTTTTTGGGTGGCCCACCCACTAAGAGGTTCTTAACTTGTTTGCTATGGGCAAGAGCCGCCAAACCCCTGTTGGCGACCTCTCATACCCATCCACTCAGAGGTGTTCGCTTACAATAACCCGATCAATGAACTTGGTGGGTGTCCTACCCACTCAGACGTTCTCGCATTCCTCCTCAACACTGGCACATAGTGCCGCTTTCCATTCCATCAGTACAGCTTGCGCCGAGCATACAACCATAGGAGCTATACAAAGCTCATCACAATCGTCCTCACCATCTCCATAAAGTAACCGATGTATACACAAAGTCTTCTCTGGTTTGCAACATCACCAATCAAGACATCCATCTAGATGGGCTTCACGCAACATGTCTATGCTGTACTACACAGTTCTGGCTCTAGATGTAGACTCAACTAGTGGAATCACTTACTCTCTTCCATCTTTTGATGGAGGATTCCACAGATATACATGCATAAACAAAGGGCTTAACCTGCCCAAGTAAGAAAGACCGTTACCCTTGACAATCGCTTCGGTGCCATGGAAAACTAGCCAGATGGAAACCATCGCTGCGGCCTTGCCTCCACAACGCTTCACTCGGCTCTCGAAATGGACCGCTGAAGCTCCACCGGCGGTCGACAAGCTTCTCCTTCTTCTACCTCCAAGCTCTCCCTTCTCTCTTAACTTAGAAAGAGAAAGAGTAAGAGTAAATGAGATCTCTTTCTCATTTCTCGGATTTAAAGCAGCAGGAAAAGACCTGCACCATTGGATCCAGATAGAAGGGAACGAACGGCCAAGATCTGCTTGGAAAAGCATATTAATAGAACTGACACGGACTGTGACATGCCCGTGTCACAGGCCGTGTTCCTTGAGCAGTTGAGGAACCGAATAAATCTGGAACAGAACACGGGCCACAACACGCCCGTGTCACTCCCTGACACGCCCGTGTCAACTAGTATACAGTCGTGTGGATGGCCGTATAACCTCATCAACACAAGGATAAAACACCCGAGAAGGACACGGCTTAGGCACACGCCCGTGTCCTCGGGCGTGTACTCAACACGCCCCTATGACACGCCCGTGTCACAGGCCGTGTACCACACTCAACCCTACTCAATGAAACTCCACTCAACGCCACTCCACTCAACGCCGCCCGAGCAGGACATGCCCTGGGACACGCCTGTGTCCCAGGCCGTGTGCACCTGATATGCCCTGGGACACGCCCGTGTCCCAGGCCGTGTCACCCAGCCTGAACCCATTTTTGGGACTTAGGGTTTTTGGGGTGTTACAATCCTACCCTCCTTATAGAAATTTCGTCCCGAAATTTAGTGCAACATATCCAACAATGCAACCATTCCTTGGTAGAAATACACACGATGATCCGGGGTTACGCTCCCCACATTCTCGCACCAACAAATGTGTTTGCACAGACACACATACAAGATACAAAGTACAACAACAACAAAAATCAATAAAGTGTACCCTCCACTTTATTTCCGCTCATCCGCGTCTTTAAGCAGCTTTTTAACAGCCTCCTGCAACTCCAAATTAAACACTCGAGGCTGTTGCACGTCATAATGTGAGCTTTGCGGCTCCTGCACTCCAAGATTGTATACTCGCGGTTGCGCCCAGGATGTAGATGATTCCACCACTGCCTTACCCTTTTCCTCATAGGACGCGCCTGGCTTTTGCTCACTCTTTGACGGGCCTTTCCAACAGTAACGTGCAATATGCCCCTGCTTTCCACAAATGAAACAGGTACGCGACTCAACACGTCCTTGACAAAACGTCGCGGCCGAAGCAACATCCAAAGACCTTTGTTAAGCAGGCTTGAACCTCTTCTTATCTCGTTTCCTGAAGTCCGACTGTTCGGACTGCGGGACTTTGAACTCCGACTTGTCTACTGCCAAGTTCTTCTTGTCATGTACTCGCTTCAAATATTTTTCCAGCACATAGGTTGTATCTACTAAGGCTTGGAAGCCTTGGTTCACTGAACTCGGAAGAGCCAATCTCAACTCATCTCGGTGTCCCTCATAAAATATGTTCGTCTTCCACGCTTCTTCCACAAAAGTTGATCCCGCATAGCGTCCTAGCCTGGTAAATTCATGCAGGTAGTCATCCACAGTCTTCTCTCCCTGCACAAGACGTTAAAATTTGGTCTTCATCGCAATTCTCCGCAATACTGGCAAATATTTTTCCCAAAACAACTTGGAGAATTTGTCGATCAAAATATCTCCCAGGCCTCTGCCTGCCAACTGGTGCATCTCGACGTCATCCAACCACAGCCTCGCCTCACCTTCCAGTAGGAAAGTGGCTAACGTCACTCTCTGCCCCTCATCAATCCTGAGCGCTGTCAGGATCCTCTTCACTCTTGCAAGCCAATCTTCCGCCTGTGTTGTGGAATGCGCCCCGACAAACATAGGTGGATGAAAATCCATAAACCTCTTCAATTGCTCGTCAGTCGCTCGCTCGTCCACTCGAGGTTCCACCCACTCTTACCTTGCACCACCCTGAACTTGATCCACGACAGGCCTTGCCTGCCTAATAGGTTGTGCTTGAATCATGTCAAATACCGCCTCCGCAACTAGGCATACAGTTTCCACAGAAGGAGGAGGTGTGGGCACTTCGGCTGGTTCCGCACTCTCATCCGAACGCTGGGGCTCTGACTGCCCATCTCCACTTCTTGTCACCTACATGTGAACAAGATATCAATATTCAACCTCCAATCCAAAACAGCAAACATACTGAATACACACATGCACATTCCTAGTGGACATTCTTGATTTCAATTATGTTAAAACGGTTCGCACGTACACGTGCTCGCCACTCGACAAAAGAATTCGGTCACGAATGCGAAAGGGGAAAACCGAGAGGGCCTCTGATACAAAAATGTAACAACCCAACCCGTTAAATAACATATAATAGAAGGTCCGGCCGGGGCCCCACATTATATGCCACAAACAGACGGCGAGGTCACAGGTTAATACCAAAATACCACGCAACCTAACTCTGAGCATTCTAGCGGAAGTTTACAAGTGACATGAACTCAATCCATGAATGTCCACTAATATATAAATAACTCATTTATATACAAGACCGGGAATGTAAACAAGCACACCGCTCACGGCCTTAAGGCCTTACAAGTTTCTCTTTACAAACATACGACTTCATACATCGGCACGCAGTCCGGCCACACATGAAATCAAAAGCTCTGCACGACCTTCAAGGGCCTAATAGAAACAACAAGTGCTTCAGCCCTCTCAATTCATTTCCGCATCTACAAGGGCAGCACCTGCATAAAGACATCCACCCTAGGTGTGACAAACAAAGCAACGGTCAGCATTCAGCTGACCAATTATAATGACCCTACCCCTTACCTGGGGCAGTGGTTCCTTCCCTGCATATAATCCTATCTCAACACATATATCCATCACACATTACCATCACAAACGCCAGCCTTCGTTCCAGACGACCCGTGCACTCAGGGAACACTTACGGTGTACCAAGCTCCTCATGGTTCCACCACCAATTCGAGGTGTTTACTTGTTGGCCGGGCCTAAGCCTCCAAACCAGTGTTGAAGACCTCACGCACCCGTCCGCTCAGAGGAACGCACCTCATAACAAATTGTGAGCACTATAAGTCGACCTACCCACGTAGTGTAACAAGCCTAGGGAAATCGCCCCGCTATATTGCTACCAATCGACCGCTCACCCGATCCTACCACAGAACTTGTTGGGTGGCCCACCCACTCAGAGGTTCTTAACTTGTTGGCTATGGGCAACAGCCGCCAAACACCTATTGGCGACCTATCAAACCCATCCACTCATAGGTGTTCGCTTACAACAACCCGATCAATGAACTTGGTGGGTGTCCTACCCACTCAGAGGTTCTCGCATTCCTCCTCAACACCAGCACATAGTGCCGCTTTCCATTCTATCAATATAGCTCGCGCCGAGCATACAACAAAAAGAGATATACAAAGCTCATCATAATCGTCCTGACCATCTCCGTAAGGTACCGATGTATCATTGAGTCTTCTCCGGTTTACAGCATCACCAATCCAGACATCCATCTAGATGGGCTTCACACAGCATGCCTATGCATTACTATACAGTTCTTGCTCTAGATGCAGACTCAACCACTGGAATCACTTATGCTCTTCCATCTTTTGATGGAGGATTCCACAGATATACATGCATAAACAAAGGGCTTCACCTGCCCAAGGAAGAAAGACTGTTACCCTTGACGATCGCTTCTGCGCCATGGAAAACTAGCCAGATGGAAACCACTGCGGCGGCCTTGCCTCCACAACGCTGCAAAAGCATCTAAACATAGCTGACACGGCAAGTGACACTCCCGTATCACAGGCCGTGTTCCTTGAGCGGTTCAGGAACCGACTCAATCTAGAACAGAACACTGGCCACAACACGCCTGTGTCACTCCCTTACATGCCCATATCAACTTGTACACGGTCGTGTGGATTGCCGTGTCACCTCATCAACACAAGGCTGAAACACCCGAGAAGGACACTGCTAAGGCACACGCCTGTGTCCTCGGTTGTATGCTCAACACGCCCATGTGACACGCCCGTGTCACAGGCCGTGTACCACACTCAATGCCACTAAATGCCACTCAATACCACACCACTCAACGTCGCTCGAGCAGTACATGCCCTGGGACACGCCCGTGTCCCAGGCCGTGTGCACCTGACACGCCCTGGGACACGCCCGTGTCCCAGGCCGTGTCACCCAGCTTGAACCCATTTTTGGGACTTAGGGATTTTGGGGTATTACATCATGAGTTAATCATCCGATTATCAATAACACGTGTTCATAACAACAAACACCGAACAATCACCAAAGCTCTAGTAAATCTTGTTATTAAATGACTAATTACCCTTCGTTCACTAACACCACCAAGTCGATTCGTTCAACTACATACTATTTCACCATTTGTTTACATGGGGTCTATCCAGAAATTTCATCATGCGTTGAATTATCACAATTAATGAAAGTGAAGGGATAGATACTACTCTAGAGGGGGGGTGAATAGAGTTGTCAAATTTTGCACAGACAAAACTTAATAGTCTACCCAACTCCCTTGGAGTGAAGTGCGGAATGAAAAGATTATAGATATAAAATTAACCTTATAGCCTAACACAAGTGATGTGTACAAACACAAGCTAACTGTAATTACAGTTAAGCTTGGAAAACCTAATCAGCAACTAGCAATCCTAGTTATATCTAATCACAGCCACAATGCAGGAATTAAACAAGTGAATCCAGACGACACAAGGAAATTTATAGTGGTTCCCCAAACAACTTGGGTACGTCCACTCTTCTACCCACACGGTAGGAATCCAGTCAGGTTTTTGATCAGGTGCCCTGCCACCAACGGGATCTGCTTCAGGTAGATCCAGAAACCCTTTAGACTTTTGATCAGGTGTCTAAAAACCAAGCACAGGTTTTTGATCAGGTGCCCTGCCACCAAGGGATACTTTTGAAGGGAGTAATAACCCTGTACAGGAGGGGAAGAAGGTTAAGATGTCTTCTCTATTTTACAAAGATTAGAGAAGCACAAAAACTTGCACTGAGCTAGAATGCTCTAAAGAATCAAGGCTCCCCCTGGCTCAAAGATGTCCAGGTGAAGTCTTGCTTCATTGCAGAAAACTCTTCAGAAAGTTCTGAAGGAAAAGCTACAGGAAGAAAGTAAATAATAAAATCAAAGATCTTCAAGCAGCTATCTTCTTCTTCTTCTTCTTCAAAGGAACTCTGAGTTTGAACTTCCTGAAAGCAGGAGAACTCAGGTGAAGAAGAGATGAAGATCTTAACACTTCTCAGTTAGATGGAAATTGCTGAGAGCAGAAATCTTTTTCTTGATGAAGGCTTGAAAGCTTGAATGAACAACTGGTTAGCTATTAGCTAGCTTGAATCCTTCTTCAAAGGGTCCTTTATATAACAGCAGCAAGCAACGGCTCTCTTCCATTTGAATTATTTGTCTTCTTCTGAGCCTTGAGACCTGGGCTGTAAATATCAAGAAGACAAAACCATCTCTGCAGCAAAACATTCTATAAAAGGAGTAAACCTCTTTCTAAGAGGCTGCAGGCACAAATCAAATAACAGAATGACTAAATAAAGTCACATCAGAAATAATCTCTTTATAGCAAAAAGAAGACTTTTCAGTCTAACGGCTATAAAGGGCTGACAACAGATAAAGTAATTTATAAAGACAGCTAATAAGACAAACAACTTTATCTTAAAAAGATTTGACTCAGGCAAAAGAGATGGAGCAAATATTGCCTGGTAATTTTATCATACAGCTTAAAATAATGTGCCAGAAAATGTATTAATTAATTAAATATAATAAATAAATACAAAATATAAAGGCAGACAGAAAACGTCGAACGACCCTCGAAGATCGTCGAACGACGCACGGAGATCGTCGAACTATCGAGCAGATAGTCGAACGATCCAGATAGTCGACCTATCGAAGAAGATAGTCGAACTACCCCGGCAGATAGTCGAACTATCAGAGCAGATAGTCGAACTATCAGATAGTCGATCTATCTTGGACAGATAGTCGAACTATCAAGCGCATAGAGATAATCGACCTATCAAGCAGATAGTCGACCTACCTCAGAAAATAGATAGTCGATCTATCAACAGATAGTCGAACTATCAAACCAAACCAGATAGTCGATCTATCAGCAGATAGTCGAACTATCAGATAGTCGAACTATCAGGACAGATAGTCGAACTATCAAAGACAACAGATAGTCGAACTATCAACAGATAGTCGAACTATCAAGACGAAACAGATAGTCGATCTATCAACAGATAGTCGAACTATCAAAGCGGAACAGATAGTCGACCTATCAACAGATAGTCGAACTATCAGATAGTCGATCTATTAGAACAGATAGTCGAACTACCTCGCCAAGCAGATAGTCGAACTATCACCAGATAGTCGAACTATCAACGCAAAACAGATAGTCGACCTATCAACAGATAGTCGAACTATCAGATAGTCGATCTATCAGAACAGATAGTCGAACTATCAACGCAGACAAAGCGTCGACCAACTGATAGACGATCGTCGATCAGCCGATAGACGATAGTCGAGCGTCGTTCGACTATAGTCGAACGAAAAACTACTTAACCAAATTCTCAATCTGGAAAAGTGAGGACTCTACAGCTAGACTTCTAACCATTGACCATAGATATTTCTTGGGTCAAGAGACTAACAAAGACAAGACTAAACTCAAATCAAACTAGGGTACCAACAATCTCCCCCTATTTGAGTTAAGTCTCTCAACATCTAAAACATAAAGCTAGCTAAAGAGCAATAAAATAATACAGTAAATAGTTAACAATTAACTAGCAGATTATCAAACAGATAAACAAATATAGCACATCAGTTAATCAAACTATGGATCAACAGAGTCAGGCTTAGATACAGAAGAGCTAGAAACAAAAGAGATTTTCCTTAGAGGATCATCAGATTCTTTCTTTGACAGTTTCAGGTCCTGCGCACCAATGATCTTCAATTCAGCAGCTCTTGGGACTACTGCTTCAGGATGCTTTTCCATATATTTTGATGGATCAAAAATCTCAGGATTAACCTGGAACTTTTCAAACTCTTTCTTTCTGTAAGCAGACATGGTAGTTAGACCAGTCGTATCTTTTCCTTCTGCTCTAGCTTTTCTTATTTGAGCTGCTCCAACTAGTTCTTGAAAGCGAGCCATCCTAAAGTTAGGATCAAGCTCAGGATTTTCATAAACAGGCTCAGGAGGAGCAACATCAGCTATTTTATCTTGAATAACTAGATAAGACATTGGAAGCAAACTTAGCAAAAGGTTCTTGCTAGAAATTTTAAAACAAAGTAAACTATTTACCTTTCGAAACACTTTTCTCAGACTGAACTGGTATTGGAGATGAAATTCTTTTCTTTGGAGAAGGAGGAGGGGAAAAGGTTGGTCTTTGAGCCACAGCCTCCTTCACTTGTCTTTGAGAATCAGAAAACGATTTGCCTTGCGAGCTTTGATAACTTTTTCTTGGCTGGGGCTGAAAAGAAGCAGATCTTCCAGAAGAGGCAGCAGGATTAGCTGATAGGTTCCCAGAGGCTCCTGCACCTGGAGGAGGAGGAGGAGGACCTCTGGGAGTCCATCTTGAATCAGGACTATCATATCTTTTAGATCTTTTCCTTTCTTTCTGCTGATTCTTTGAAAACCACATCCAGTGCTGAAATTCCTTTGACTTAGGGTCAATGCCCTTCAGAATATAATAAGGAGTATCATTATCTTTACTGGGAGGAGGAGGAGGAGCAGCTTTTCTCTTCTTTTGGGCAGCTTTCTTTCTCTTTGACTTTTCAGATACATCAGAATCCTCTTCATCATCAGAATGAGATGAGGGAGGATTATCATACGGATCATAGGCTTCAGAAACAGCCTTTTCTTTAAGCTTCAGAGCAGATTTCTCTCTTTCCTCTTCCATGGCATCCAGAGCCAGAAGGGAATCTAAGTCCAACCCTGGTGAATCATCCCAGATGGTTGACTTTTCAACTTGCAGTTCCTTTTCTTTCTCTTCCAACAAAGACTGTACTCTTAAATCCCAGGCAGCTCTTGCTTGAACTTCTTCCACACTCAGAACAGGAGTGTCATCTTTGGCTTCATCTTGATTCTCAGATTCATCCTCTCTATTATCTAAAAAAGATTCCAATTCAGGATCTACTTGGATATCAGAAACACTTGGGGCAGCCTCTGAGACAATTTCTATTATCTGAGCAGATAAATCTTCTCTAATAACATCTGTAGAATTATGAATGCAGATCTGCTAAATAAACAGAAATCATTCCTTCCAGGAATTCACAAACTAACAAATTAATTGACTCATCAACAAAACGGATGAATGAGTTACCTTCATACTTGACCATCTCCCATGATTCATCTAGATATGAAGTTATAATTCCTTCTAGGAATCTAGCAACCACAGGAGTGGTGAGATCTTCTAGGCAGACTTTTACTGCAATTTCAGAAAGCATGATTCCATCAGCTATTTCCTTATCAGATAATACTGGAACTATTTCTTTCTCAGCTGGAGCAGACTCTTCCAGGGCTGTCATGACTGTATCTGTTATAGCTGGAAGGGAGGCAGGATGTTCTGAGGCATCTTCATGGAACATCTCCCCCTGCCTGATTTCAGTGGAGACTGAAACCAGGCCCCTTGAGGAAGATGGCTCAGCAGATTTTGAAAGGGATTTGATGGAGGCAGTTAAGATATCAATGGAGGCTGCAAGGGGAGCGATTGCCTCTTCAATCATGGTCTTGATTGACGGGGTAATCAGCTCCACAATGCGGGAGATAAGCTCAGGAGAGATCTCAAGAGATGATGGATGTGAAGTGGATGGAGCTGCAGCAGATATGATAGTAGTGCTGGGATGAGAAATGGTGTGGACAGGGGATCGAGCAGGAGATGGAGCTGGAGAGTTAATTGGAGAATTAACTGGGGAATGAATGGGAGACAAAGGAGGAGTAGGAATTCTCTCAGATCCTAACAAATCAAAGCTAGGAGCAGATATCCTAGTTTGATGTGCCGGAAGAGGAGAAGCTGGAGGGGAAAGAGGAACAACCGTGGTTGTTTCTGGAGCAGAAAAGAAAGAAGGTCGTACTTCAGCTGAAGTTGATGGTACTTCAACTGAGGCAGACAGCAAAGCAGAAGAGGAGGAGGGAAGAGCTGAGCCAGCTTCAACATGGTGAGGAGTGACTGATTCAGTCCTGGTGTCCTCAGATGTTGCTGGAGCAGGTTTCACAAAAGTTCTCTTCCATTTAGAGAACAGGTTGGGATCCATCTTCTTGCTTGCGTTGATTGTTGTTGCGGTTGAACTCAGCAGCTGGGAGTACTTTTCCTTTAGGAAGATTCCAATGACCCTTCCTAGGGTAACTTCCTTCTTGCCAGTCTTTTTCCTTATTAAATCAAACACAACTGCTGCCCAGTCTATCCTTTTCCGATTAACAATCGCACACATCAGTGCGAATTGCTGCCTTGTGATATTATCGTGAGTAGAGTGCTTACCCAGGAGCACTTTTCCTACCAGCTCAGCAAGAAACTTGATCTTGAAGGGGAAATTTACTTTGAGCAGCTTCGTGGGAATGCCCTCAGCATGTCCCAGCTCAACTAACATTCTACCGAATTCCTGAGCATCTTTCTCATAATCCTCTTCACCATTAACTAAACCGAAAATATCAGTCAAAACGGCCGGAGTTAGGATTACCTCTTCTCCGCCAATGGTACCAGTCATCGAATCGTCTGTGGAAGACGACGTGAAAGCCCATTCCTTGATTTCTGGGATGTTTATCTTAATCCTTGCAGACATTAACCTCTCGAGTCCTTGATCCCTGTATAACTGAAGAACTTCTACGATTCCGGCATCGCAGCTACTGAACGCGTCGAAATCCACGCTAAAGCCAGCATCAAACTTCACGACTGCTAGAACTGCTGGGGAAACCGCCATTGATTCGCTGGAGAAAGCTCGAGAAAGCTGGAGAGGACGAAGAAGACGAAACGCCCGGAAATCGCAAGCGGGAAAGCAGAATGCGAAAGGGCACGCTCCGTCGACGATAAAACACAAGATCTTTTAACCTAGGTCGACTATCAGCTTTATATTAGACCGGAAATATTCGATCTATTAAAAAGATACTAGACCCGATAGTCGAACGGCCGTTCGACGATCGGCTCAGAAGCAGAGTAGTCGAGCCATCGTTCGACTATTTTTGGCTTCTCAAACAACAAGCTGTCGTCGTTCAGAGATCGATGATAAGCTTAATCTGTTCGACGATCTTCGAACGCCGGTCGACGATCTTCAAACAGATAAGCTATCATTAACCAGAGGTCGACGATAGGCTTAATCCGTTCGACGATCTTCGATCATCATTCGACAATCTTCAAGCAGATTTCAACATAGGCAGATATAGTCACACTTAGTCTCGTCCATTAATCATGCCTAGTTGAACTAAAAAGAACAGATGCTTCTGTTCATCTAAAGGCTTGGTGAATATATCACCTCTCTGAAACTCAGTGGATATGAACTCAAGACAAATCTTGTTCTTTTCCACACAATCTCTCAGGAAATGGTGCCGAATCTCAATGTGCTTCGTTCTAGAGTGGTGCACTGGATTTTGTGCAATTGAGATAGCACTGGTACTATCACACATGATTTTGGTTTTCTTGTGTGAGTAACCATAATCCACAAGCTGGTTTTGAATCCACAGGATCTGTGAACAACAACTGGCAGCTGCTATATATTCAGCCTCTGCAGTTGAAGTTGAGACAGAAGCCTGCTTCTTACAGAACCAAGAGACCAATCTCTCTCCCAGGAACTGGCAAGTTCCTGAGGTGCTCTTCCTATCAACTCTGCAACCAGCATAATCAGAATCAGAATATCCAATTAATTCAAATTCTGACTCAGCTGGGTACCAAAGTCCTAGATTTGGACATCCCTTCAGGTATCTCAGGATTCTCTTTAGAAGAGTCAGATGAGATTCCTTGGGGTTGACCTGGAATCTAGCACAAAGGCATGTAGCAAACATTATATCTGGCCTACTTGCAGTTAGATATAATAGGGAACCAACAATGGCCCTATAATTCTTTTGATCAACTGGCTTGCCGTGATCATCAGAATCAATAACTACATTAGTAGCCATGGGTGTAGGCATTGTTGAGGCATCAGCCATCCCAAATTTCGTTACCAATTCCTTGGCATATTTGGATTGGGAGATGAAGATACCATCAGCATCTTGCTTAACTTGGAGACCAAGAAAGTAAGACAGCACACCCATACTACTCATCTCAAACTTGGAATGCATCAAGTTGGAAAACTTTTTGCACAGTTTGGGATCAGTGGAGCCAACAATAATATCATCTACATACACCTGAACTAACAGGATTGTGTCCTTGTGATGCTTGACGAAAAGGGTTCTATCAACTACTCCCTTAGTAAAGTTGTGCTCTAACAGGAAACTAGCTAAGGTCTCATACCAGGCCCTAGGAGCTTGCTTTAGTCCATAAAGAGCTTTCTGCAACTTAAACACATGAGAAGACTGAGTTGAAGAAACAAACCCTGGTGGTTGTTCAACAAACACCTCTTCCTTAAGCTCACCATTTAGGAATGCACTTTTGACATCCATTTGGAACACCTTAAACTTCATGAAGGCTGCATAGGCCAAGAAGATCCTTATTGCTTCTAGCCTTGCAACAGGAGCAAAGGTTTGGTCATAGTCTATACCTTCCTCCTGTCTGTAGCCCTGAGCTACAAGCCTAGCTTTATTCCTTATTATAATTCCATTTGCATCCAGCTTGTTTCTATACACCCACTTGGTGCCTATGATCAGTTGGCCTTTAGGTCTTGGAACCAAAGTCCAAACTTTACATCTCTCAAACTGATTGAGTTCCACTTGCATTGCAATGATCTAGTGGGGATCTAGCTCTGCATCTTTAAAGGTGAGGGGCTCAACCTGTGAGAGGAAACAAGCATGCATCACATCCTGTCTTAATTGATGTCTTGTTTGCACACCAGCTGATATGTCTCCAATCACTTGAGATGTGGGGTGATCTCTAAGTGTGACAATATCAGCAGGTGGGATGTGATCTTCAGCAATAGTTGGGATTAATTCCTCAGGAGGAATTTGATCTACTGTTGGTGGAACAATAATTGCTTCAGCAATGTCTTCATCACTGTCTGATTCAGTGATCTGAAGAGTTGACAGTTGAAGAATTTCTTGAGGGACATCAGGTACCTGCAAAGAACTGGAGGAAGGAGAATTTTCTTTGTCCTTGTAAAACATCTGAGACTCATCAAAAGTCACATGCACAGATTCTTCAATTTTACAGGTAGATTTGTTATAAACCCTATAAGCTTTGCTTACTTGGGAATATCCAAGCATGATTCCCATTGAAGCTTTTGCTTCAAATTTTCTAATATATTCTTTATTATTATTATGAATATAAACAATACAGCCAAAAACTCTAAAGTAATTAATTTTTGGTTTCTTTCCTTTAAGCAACTCATAAGGAATTTTACACTTAAGTTTGTGTATCAAACTTCTATTCAAGACATAGTTGGTTGTACTAACAGCTTCTGCCCAATAGGATAGAGGCATGTTAGCATCTGCCAACAATGTACTAGCAGCTTCAATGAGTGTTCTATTCTTCCTTTCAACTACCCCATTTTGTTGGGAAGTTCTAGGAGCTGAGAAGCTATGTTTGATACCTTCTCTCTCACAGAATTCTTGCATGAGAAGAGAGTCAAACTCAGTACCATGATCACTTCTGATCAAGGCCACATGAGTAGAGTACTCAATCTGCACACATAATAGAAAGTCTGTAAGGGCTTTGAAGTTATCAGACTTAGTTCTCAAAAAGAAAACCCAACTGAACCTAGAGAAGTCATCTACAATTACTAAAGTGTAATACTTCCCTCCTAAACTCTGTACATTTATTGGGCCAAAAAGGTCCAAATATAATAAATACAGTATTCTAGGAGAATCACTTTTATTTACAGATTTAAAAGAATTCTTGGTTTGCTTGCCTAGCTGACAAGCCTTGCATAGGCTCTCCTTCTTGTAGGGGAAAGAAGGTAAACCTCTAACAAGGTTGTGTTTAGATAACCTAGATATATTTTTAAGGTTTATATGGCTAAGCCTCTTATGCCATAGGGAATTATTATTAAGGGTTACTTCATTAAACAGGCAGATTTCAGAATGAGATGAATTGAAATCTACTAAATAAATGTTACCTATTCTAATACCTACTAAAACAACATTATTATTTAAAGTAATATTGCAAGAAGAGTTAAAAAATGAAACCTGGTAGCCAGCATCACATAGCTGGCTGACTGAAATCAAATTATGCTTCAGTCCATTGACATATGCAACTCTCTTGAAAGTAACTGCTCCAATTGTGATCTTGCCATAGCCTTCTGTCTGACCACAGCTGGAGTCTCCAAAGATAACCTTTGGGCCGAGCTTAGCTTTGAACTTTGACAGAAGATCTTTATTTCCTGTCATATGCTTAGAGCATCCACTATCCAAATACCACTTGTTTTGAGTGATTGGATAGGCCTTCACCTGCAAGACAATTATTTAGACAGAGTGGACCCAGGTAACCTTGGGTCCCTTGTTTTTCACATAAGAAAAACTGGAAATATATGAGAATGCAGGCTGAGGGTGATAGCCTAGTGGGTGAGATCTCCTAGGTGGGATTCTCCATGCAGATGATGGGTCAACAAACCTAGGGTTTCTATACTCATTTTGGTTTCTATGGAATTGATTATGATTTTGAAAATCATATTGAAATCGTCGATCGACGTTCGACGATGGGCGCTCAGATCATCGAGCTTCGTTCGACCATGGAGCTTCCGATCGTCGAGCGGCGTTCGACGCTCTTTGCATTTCTTTAAAGAACTTCTTTCTCTTTTCTCTCTTAGTTTAATTTAAGGTTTTATTAACCAGATTTACTTGCTCAGTGTTCTTCTTTCCACTAGCTGAAATGAAGTTCACTGGAGTTGAAAGATTATTTTTAAGAAGGACTGGGGGTTCACTGGGAGAAGCTCCTAAGCCTAGTTTATCATTACCTGACCTAGTGTTAGTCATGCTGGTAATTTCTAACAACTTAAGGCTTCTACCATTAAGGGATTCTTCTAATCTCTTAGACTTAGCTAACTCTATTTTAAGAAATTTAATTTCTTCACTACAAGTAGTGAGTTCTTCCTTTAACCTAACATTTTCAGAGGCTATTGATTCTGAGTCAGCTAACCTATTTCTAAGTTCTTTTATTTCCTTTTCAGAGCTAATCAAATCTAAGCATAAAGATTTAAAATCTAATTTAAATTCTTCTGAAGTAAAATCATAAGAAGAAAGTACCTCATCTTCTGTAGGCATCTCTTCATCAGAATCAGAACTCTCTGCAGCAGAGTGATTGCTGCAGGCATCTATTGCCATTAGGCAAACTTCTTTTGCCTTCTTTTCTTCCTCATCCTCACTGGAGCTTGATGAGGAGGATTCTTCATCAGAATCACTCCAGGTTTCAGCAATGAAACCTCTCTCCTTCTTCTTGTTTTTGTAGGATGATGGCTTGGAGTGCTTCCTGTGTTATTCTTTCTCTTTTCTCTTTTCTTTGTTCTTCTCCTCTGGACATTCTGGCAAGATATGTCCAGGCTTCCTGCAACCATAACAAATAATTTCTTTAGCAGGAGAGCGATCATACCTTGGTTTGTCTTCATAGCGTGAAGACTTCTTTCTGAACTCCTTTCTCCCCATCTTGAGAAACCTTTTGGCAAACAATGCCATAAGTTCCTCATTAGATTGGCTGCCTTCAGAAACATCTGCAGCCTTAAGAGCTAGAGATTGCTCTTTTCTTGTTGGAGTGGGGGTCTTGGCTTCAGCTTCTGCTTCTCTGGTCTTCAGCACTTGCTCAAAAGACTTGAGCTTGCCGAGGAGAGCTTTAGTTGAGATCTCATTAGTACTTCTGGCTTCCTTGATGGGCCAGATTCTTAGATCCCATGTGCTAGGGAAGCATATAAGAATCTTATCATTGACCTCTGTCAATGATATGTCCTTGTCCAGGGTCCTCAGCTCATTGATGATTGAGTTGAGCCTGGTGTACATAGCTTCAACTGATTCAGCATCAGTTTTCTTGAAGTTCTCATACTGTGAGATCAGGTTGGACCTTCTGTCCTTCCTTTCATCAGCTGAACCAGCTACAATCTGGTTCAGTGTGTCCCACATGGCCTTTGCTGAGGAGCAGTCAGCCACCTTCTGGAACACCTCATCAGACATTTTCTGAGCCAGTATGTTCATTGCCTTGACATCTGCTATTTTGGCCTTCTTGTATTCATCATTGCAATCTGGAGGAGGCACTGCACTCATATCAGATGATGAGGCAGAAGCAGCAGCAGGTGCTCTTGGGGGACCTGACAAAATAGAAGCAAAAATGCTTTCATCAATAGAGTTCATATATAATTTAATCCTTGCCTTCCAGATGCCAAACTTTGCTAAGTTGCATGCTGGAGGTCTGGTGCTAGAATAATCCTTGGACTGGGCTATGATAGTGAATATCTATAAGCTCTTGGTATCTATCAGGATCTTGTGACTTAGGTGTTAGCCTATACAGTCAGTCAACCTCCCTCTGATACCAATTGAAAGTGAAGGGATAGATACTACTCTAGAGGGGGGGTGAATTGAGTTGTCAAATTTTGCACAGACAAAACTTAATAGTCTACCCAACTCCCTTGGAGTGAAGTGCGGAATGAAAAGATTATAGATATAAAATTAACCCTATAGCCTAACACAAGTGATGTGTACAAACACAAGCTAACTGTAATTACAGTTAAGCTTGGAAAACCTAATCAGCAACTAGCAATCCTAGTTATATCTAATCACAGCCACAATGCAGGAATTAAACAAGTGAATCCAGACGACACAAGGAAATTTATAGTGGTTCCCCAAACAACTTGGGTACGTCCACTCTTCTACCCACACGGTAGGAATCCACTCAGGTTTTTGATCAGGTGCCCTGCCACCAATAGGATCTGCTTCAGGTAGATCCAGAAACCCTTTAGACTTTTGATCAGGTGTCTAAAAACCAAGCATAGGTTTTTGATCAGGTGCCCTGCCACCAAGGGATACTTTTGAAGGGAGTAATAACCCTGTACAGGAGGGGGAAGAAGGTTAAGATGTCTTCTCTATTTTACAAAGATTAGAGAACCACAAAAACTTGCACTGAGCTAGAATGCTCTAAAGAATCAAGGCTCCCCCTGGCTCAAAGATGTCCAGGTGAAGTCTTGCTTCAGTGCAGAAAACTCTTCAGAAAGTTCTGAAGGAAAAGCTACAGGAAGAAAGTAAATAATAAAATCAAAGATCTTCAAGCAGCTATCTTCTTCTTCTTCTTCTTCAAAGGAACTCTGAGTTTGAACTTCCTGAAAGCAGGAGAACTCAGGTGAAGAAGAGATGAAGATCTTAACACTTCTCAGTTAGATGGAAATTGCTGAGAGCAGAAATCTTTTTCTTGATGAAGGCTTGAAAGCTTGAATGAACAACTGGTCAGCTATTAGCTAGCTTGAATCCTTCTTCAAAGGGTCCTTTATATAACAGCAGCAAGCAACGGCTCTCTTCCATTTGAATTATTTGTCTTCTTCTGAGCCTTGAGACCTGGGCTGTAAATATCAAGAAGACAAAACCATCTCTGCAGCAAAACATTCTATAAAAGGAGTAAACCTCTTTCTAAGAGGCTGCAGGCACAAATCAAATAACAGAAGGACTAAATAAAGTCACATCAGAAATAATCTCTTTATAGCAAAAAGAAGACTTTTCAGTCTAACGGCTATAAAGGGCTGACAACAGATAAAGTAATTTATAAAGACAGCTAATAAGACAAACAACTTTATCTTAAAAAGATTTGACTCAGGCAAAAGAGATGGAGCAAATATTGCCTGGTAATTTTATCATACAGCTTAAAATAATGTGCCAGAAAATGTATTAATTAATTAAATATAATAAATAAATACAAAATATAAAGGCAAACAGAAAACGTCGAACGACCCTCGAAGATCGTCGAACGACGCACGGAGATCGTCGAACTATCGGGCAGATAGTCGAACGATCCAGATAGTCGACCTATCGAAGAAGATAGTCGAACTACCCCGGCAGATAGTCGAACTATCAGAGCAGATAGTCGAACTATCAGATAGTCGATCTATCTTGGACAGATAGTCGAACTATCAAGCGCATAGAGATAGTCGACCTATCAAGCAGATAGTCGACCTACCTCAGAAAATAGATAGTCGATCTATCAACAGATAGTCAAACTATCAAACCAAACCAGATAGTCGATCTATCAGCAGATAGTCGAACTATCAGATAGTCGAACTATCAGGACAGATAGTCGAACTATCAAAGACAACAGATAGTCGAACTATCAACAGATAGTCGAACTATCAAGACGAAACAGATAGTCGATCTATCAATAGATAGTCGAACTATCAAAGCGGAACAGATAGTCGACCTATCAACAGATAGTCGAACTATCAGATAGTCGATCTATTAGAACAGATAGTCGAACTATCTCGCCAAGCAGATAGTCGAACTATCAACAGATAGTCGAACTATCAACGCAAAACAGATAGTCGACCTATCAACAGATAGTCGAACTATCAGATAGTCGATCTATCAGAACAGATAGTCGAACTATCAACGCAGACAAAGCGTCGACCAACTGATAGATGATCGTCGATCAGCCGATAGACGATAGTCGAGCGGCGTTCGACTATAGTCGAACGAAAAACTACTTAACCAAATTCTCAATCTGGAAAAGTGAGGACTCTACAGCTAGACTTCTAACCATTGACCATAGATATTTCTTGGGTCAAGAGACTAACAAAGACAAGACTAAACTCAAATCAAACTAGGGTACCAACAATTAAGCATATTATGATTTGCCTAAAACTTAACGTTAGATTGTTACAAAACCTCTTCCGAGTCCAAACCCAACTATACACTAACCAAGGAATTTCAGGTGCACAATACCTGCTGGTCAGCAACTTCAACCGAAGATTCCTGTGGCTATATAAATCCGGTGAGTGCGTATAAGACCTCAATGGAAAGGTCTTTCCATGGGCTACAACTTTCATGTTCAGTCTGCAATAAGATCAGACTGTATCACACATGAAATTGGCTCCAAAGCCTGCTGCGTACAGAATACAATTTCTACACGCTTAGTCTCACAGCCCTCTACTTCGATCAAATAATCCCGTGGCTACAGACTTCACCTGAAGGCTTGTAACCACTCGTTGGAAAGGTAATTCCAAGGTCTACGACTTTTGTGTTTAGTCAAAAGCCCATATCTGGCCATATATTGCCAGAAAATATCCAAGAAGATCGCTGCTTGCAGAACGAAAATTTCTGCACGCATCTTGAGGCGGAATGAACGACATCTGTTCATCTTCCTCCTCAAGCCGATCCTCCCAAATCACAACAAGAAGTTCCTCCACCCTAATTCACCCTCTTAAGGACAGTCCTCTTCACGAAACCACCCCCCCATCATCACTTTAAAGGAAGGGGAGGTTGAAGATGACAAAACCTTAGAACTAAAGTTCTATCATGGCCCTCCTAAAAGATTCATTTGAGTCAATGTCTTGCCTAAGAATAACTATAGATCTAGCACCAAGGGATAGGGGAGGAAGATCATTCATTTCTAGTGGTTCCGCCATTTCCGACCATGGATCTTGTCATTCTTCCATCGGCATCCCTTTTCCTTGGCGGCGGTGGAGATTCCTCACAGAGTTTGGTTTGCTCCAGCAAGTTCTTCCCTCCTCTAGAAGTTTTCTCCAGAAGATGTGGCTTGGAAGAGATTGAAAACGGCTAGGGTTTCATTTTTCCTTTTTATTCAGAAGTGACACGGGTAGGGACACTCTCGTGTCCTTACCCGTGTCCTGCTTGGGCGAAACGTCATCAACGGTTCGACTGCCACTTCGTGCACATACATGGGTACTGACACTCCCGTCTCTGTAGCCATGTCCAGGTGACACGGCCGTGGTTCTGCCCGTGTCTATACTCGTGTCCTACTCGGGACACATTTCGTCGATCTTGCCTCGACGCACACGGGTAGGGACACACCCGTGTCTCTACCCATGTCCTTCTCTGGACAATCCTGATAGATGCACACGATTAGGGACACACCTGTCTCTCTACCCGTGTCCTTCTCTAGACACTCGTTATTCCTGATAGATGCAAACGTGTAGAGACAAACCCGTGTCTCTACCCGTGTCCTTCTCGGGACAGACCACCCAACGCCATTGCCACTCAATGCCATAACACACGGGTAGGGACACGACTGTGTCTCTACCCGTGTCCTACACAATCCCAACTTCTCTTTTCCCCACAAGTGCGCGCCTGATCGCCATCACTCTCTGAGCCTAAATAAGCTATCCTGACTCAAAAGCGCGCACAAGGGGCCTAGCGCGAATCAGGACATTACACAACTAGGCTCAAAATCAGTAGCCGTGTACATGGGCGAGTTAAAGGACCACTTAGTGTGGTGTGACCTTAGAGAGGTTCCCGAGGTTACATTATTTAGGTTTCGAAAGGGGCTATCTTCCGATATCCAAAGGAAACTCCTACACTATGGACATACAAATTTGAACATGACTTTCAATGCCTCCCTTGACATTGAAAAACATCTAGCAACTAAGGCTCACCCCCGTTATTCTCAAGCGAAGGGTAAGCCCACACTCGGAGCATCCTCTTCGACAAATCAGGAAAAAGGGAAATTTCGGTCAAACGATTCTAAACCGGTAGTTATCACAGCTAGGAATTCTAGGAATCCCACCAGTGAGCGTATCCCCATAGGGAAGGTTTGTAAGTCCAATACCACGTGTTATGATTGTGGTGTTCAGGGCCACTATGCCTTTGAATGCCCAACTAGGACTAAGGCCGTAGCCCTATTATATTCGACTACTGACCCCCTCAGATCTAAATTATGAGGCTGCTAAAGGGAGTGACCCAGATGGTGTCCCGAGTGACTTATAGGATAATCAACCCCTTATTGTGATGCGTTGTATCTTGAACACTCCTCGTCTGTTAGATGATTTGAAGAGGACGAGTATATTTTCTTTAATTTTTAAGAGTGTAGAGAAGTTCTGCAAGTTGATCTTTGATAGCGATAGTTGTGTGAATGTCATATCCGAGAAGGCCGTTACATGTATGACCTTGACCACGAAGCCCAACCCGACTCCATATCTGGTAGCTTGGATCAATAAGGTTACCGTCCTAGTCACCAAGTGATGTCTAGTCACCCTCTCATTCAAATCCTATACTGATGAGGTGTGGTGTGATGTCCTTCTTATGGACGCTTTTCACGTGTTGTTCGACCGACCATGGCTTTATGACTGTGATGTGATGCATTTTGGGAGATCCAACACCTATGAATTCAAGTTCAATGGCAAGAAAATTACGTTGAGGCCGACCATCCCGAAGGAACCTGTAGGACCGGTTAAGGATACCACGATCCCAGTTGAGAGGAAGACTTTGAGCCTAGTTGGGAGAAAGGATTTTATTAAGGACCTGTTTCTTGATGGAGTGATACATACACTAGTCCTTCTGAGTGCGAAGACAGATTCTGGAGTATTGGATGACCTGCCTAGTGAGCAACGGGTATTGATGGAAGAGTATAGGGATACATACCTGGATGAGTTGTCATCAACGTTACCTCCACTTAGAGATATTCAGCATGCGACAGATCTCATCCCGGGGTCTTCCTTTCCCAACCATCCCCATTATCGACTCCATCCCGCTGCCCATAAGGAGTTGCAGGTTCAGATAGAGGACTTGTTGAAGAAGGGGTTTATTAGGATGAGTATGAGTCCATGTCCGGTACTAGTTCTGCTTGCCCTCAAGAAGGATGGTTCATGGCGAATATGTAATGCCCCCAGTTTTTCTGTGATTGTTTAATCTTTGTTTGGTGTTACGTTGGCGGATTTTCAGCCTTTGCCATTATTAGAGCGTGGTCTTAGCTCTTTAGGATCTATGTGTTGCTTGTTTTGTAGCATGTTTGCAAAGTTCCCTAACGAGCCGGAGTCTGTTTTGGTGACTCGGTGGAGCCTCTCCGGGAACGCTTGTGTTTTGGCTTCGGGAAGTGTTAGCCCGAGTTTTGTTTGTCGGATGACAATTCTGACTTCGCCACTAGATTCGTAGCGTGAGTATTTAGCTACAGTGTTAATTTCGTCAAATTCCAAGGTTGTTTGTTTTCCGCATCATTTTTGCGTGTTATTTAATTAGCTGATATAATGATGCTTGGCCGGTTTTCCTTGGCCGGTTTTTTTGTTGTATATATATATATATATAATTATATTATAAGATTATATTGTAAGATACTAGTGGTTGACTTATCAGAGTATAGCATATATAGAATTTGTTAGTGGCTGACTTATAATAGTATTATATATGCTAGTGACTGGTTTATCATAATATTATAATAGCTTAGTGGCTGATAGTGGCTGGATATAGTATATTATAGCTTATATTATAGCTTATTTTAGTATATCTCCTTCATCTTCTCCAAGAAGAAAGGACGGAAAGCTTCCAGCAGAAGGCTTCGGGCGACGAAAGTGCTGGAGCTTTGACCGGTGTTTTCTTGTGATCTACAGCTCATTTTATCGGGTAAGGGCAGATCTTGACTGCTCTCACCAGGATCTTCCTCCCTAGGTCAGTATTTCTTGTTCTATAATGGTCTTTAGAAGCTAGGGTTTTTTTCGGGTTTGCTCTTCTTCCCTCTAAAAGCTTCAGATTTTCTTTTAGGTGGCTGATCTTGCCGTCGGTGTCGAGTGAGAAGTCTTGGCTGCTATTTCCTGGAGTAGAGGCAAGTGGCGCCCTTTGACCTTGCAAGGCTTGTTCTTATTCGTGTTATTTTCCTAGGTGTTTGTTAGTAGCTTAACTTTCCTCTCAGCTAGGGCTGTTGTAGTCTTTGATATAAATCTTGCCCAGATTTTTGTTTCTTTCTCCCTCCATAGTGTTGTTTTGTGTCCAGGTAGTGTTGGAGGTAGGATTTTAGTTTGCTAGTGTTAGCCCAGCTTAGTTGGTAGTTGTAGCCGGGTAGAAGGGGTAGGAAGGAGGAGCTTAGAATTTTTTTTAAGTAAGTTTGACTTCTCTGGATAGCAGGCGTTGAGTGAATTGTAGGCTAAGTATAAAAGCTTTGAGTTTGGTGGACACACTCAACGACTAACTGTTTGGTCTGGAGGCTAAGACCAGAAGCATTGACTGCGTTGAGTGAAGTGAGATCACTCAACGCCGTCTGCTTTTGGCATTGAGTGAGTTGAGCTCACTCAACGCCGTCTATTTTTGGCGTTGAGTGAGTTGAGCTCACTCAACGCCGTCTTGCCAAAGACTTTTTCTAAATCTTTTGGCGTTGAGTGAGTTGAGCTCACTCAACGCCGTTTGCCTTGGAATTTTTTCTTAGTCTTTTTGCGATGAGTGACTTGAGCTCACTCAACGCCGTCTGTCTTTTTGCGTCGAGTGAGTTCAGCAACGCCGTCTTCTTTTGGCATTGAGTGAGTTGAGCTCACTCAACGCCGTCTAGTCCGGCGATAAATTTTCTCTAATTCAAAAGTGTTGAGTGTGGTGAAGTCACTCAACGCCTTCGTCTGTTAGCGTTGACAGCGTTAAGTGAGCTGAACTCACTCAACGCCGTCGTCAAGTGAGTTCTTGCGGCTAGGTCTTTTGGCATTGAGTGAGTGGAGCTCACTCAATGCAGCGTCGAATGGACTCGACGCCTTCCCTGCTTATACTTGAGCGTCGAATGGACTCGACCCCTTCCCATATTTGGAATCGAGTAGACTCGATGCCTTCTTTACTTAGTGTTTGGCATCGAGTGAGTGGTACTCACTCAACACAGCGTCGAGTCGACTCGACGCCTTTTCCTTAGGCTGGTGTTTTCTCCAGGATTATTAGTATGGCTATTCCCTTAGGGGGGGGGGGTTTGTCATCGACTAGTTTTTGAATGCCGACTCACGGATTATGGCAGGTGGCGTTTCTGGTGGCTCTGTAAGGGGTGAATTATGTGTGCTGAGCTGTGGCTACCACTAGTTAGGCCGTTTTGGGCCGGTATGGTTAGGTGTGTGGACCCTGTAGCTGCCACTGGTTTTTTTTCACCCTTGAGCATTTTTGGGCCTTGTTGTTTGGAAGATGGCTGTTTTTTTGCCACCAACCCAGACAAAAGGTTTTACCCCGGCCAATAATTCGCAAAGTTAGGATTATTAGCTCCTTTCCTTTCAGATGGCTATTTCTATTTGCATATGTTTGCATTGTTGCTGCTGCAGGTTTTTAGCAGGGCATGTTGCTATTCATTCATGCACTTGGTGTTCCTTGATTGCTCTATAGACAGTGTTTCTTTTTGCTGTCTTGATTATTTCTTTCTGCTCTTTATGATAGCATTTGTTGCAGGGTTCGTAAAACCCTTCTTTTATTGCTTATGAATCTAATGCTCCACTTATTTTGATTATATTTTTTTCCCGAGATATTCTTTCTTTGAATGCCTCTGGTTTAGGTTGTAGGCGGTTGAGCGGCTAGTTTTCTTGTGGAGCTTGCTTGTGGCTTCCTGGGTAGCTTAGATTGCTGTTCCTCATCCTAGTGAGGTAGTTTTCTTCCTTCTGTATAGACATGCATACTCAGTAGTGGGTTCGTGTCAGGTTGTTGACGCCCACTGGTGGCTTACTTGTGATGCTGGTTGTAACGCCCCTCCAAGCACCAAGCATAGGCCAGGCACGTTACCGGGCTGCTCCCCAAGCACCCCAACCCCTCTCCCTCCATAGGCGGGTTTTTGGTGGCCACAACCTCCCTTTGATGAGGAAAACTCGATAGTCAAGCCTGCACTACTGGGACTTCCCAGGAGGTCACCCATCCCAGTACTACTCCAGCCTGAGCACGCTTAACTATGGAGTTCTTTCAACTCTCATCACCAATATAGCTGCAGCTCAATTGGTGATGAGAGTTGAAAGAACTTCATAGTTAAGCGTGCTCGGGATGGAGTAGTACTGGGATGGGTGACCTCCTGGGAAGTCCCCGTAATGCGGGCTTGACTAGCTTAAGTGGTGATGATGAGTTGAAATAACTCCATAGTAAAGCGTGCTCGACCTGGAGCAGTACTGGTATGGGTGACCTCCTGGGAAGTCCCCGTGGTGCGCGCTTGACTATTGAGTTTGACTCATCAAAGGGAGGTCGTGGCCACCAACAACCCGTCGGTGGGATGGAGAGGGGTTGGGGTGCTTGGGTTGTAGCCCGGTAACGTGCATTGCCTGTGCTTGGTGCTTGGTGCTTGGCGGGGCGTTACAATAAAAGTGAACTTTTATTGTAACGTCCCTAGCCGATACAACGTGACAGCGTTACGGCTCTGCTCTCCAAGCATCACTACCGGGCTGCAGCCCAAGCACCCCAAGCACCCCAATCCCTCTCCAGCCCACTGGCGGGTTGTTGGTGTCCACAGCCTCCATTTGATGAGCGAACTCGACAGTTAAGTTGGCCTGTACGGGGACTTCCCAGGAGGTCACCCATTCTAGTACTACTCTTGCCCAAGCACGCTTAACTATGGAGTTCCTTCACTTCTCATCACTAATTTAGCTGGTGATGAGAAGTGAAGGAACTCCATAGTTAAGAGTGTTTGGGCGAGAGTTGTACTGGAATGGGTGACCTCCTGAGAAGTCCCCATACGACCCAACTTAATTGTTGAGTTCGCTCATTAAAGGGAGATTGTGGCCACCAACAACCCGCCAGTGGGCTGGAGAGGGGTTGCGGTGCTTGGGCTGCAGCCCGGTAGCGATGTCTGGATAGCGGAGCCGTAACGCTTTTACGTACGCGCCAGGGTCGTTACACTGGGTATGAACTGAAACTGCTATTTTTGACTATTTGGAGGTTGTTCACTTGCTCTCTGGGAAGGATTTATGCTAGGTTGCATGTTAGGTATTTTAAACCCTAAAAGCATTACTATATGTACCTCATGCACGTCATGTTTATGAAACTAAAGCACTACTTTCCCAAGTAACGTAAAAGCTATTTATCTTAAACTATGATAAATCTAGAGTCCTGCATTTCATGACTTGTCCTTTGGGGACGTTTACACTCATGTTGGATGTCAAATATACTTAACCAAAGTATTTTATGCTCCATATAATATATTTTTAATTCTGGACTAGATGATCCCATGTGCCGAGGGATACGACCATCTAATTTAACTAGGTTTTTCTTTCATAATAAATCAGAATTTCTCTTTAAGCTTTTGAGTCTGGTGTTTTGTCTGAGCGTCTGCAGTTATCCCCTGTAGGACGTTGCATCACATCACGCATTTTCTCGTACTCTGATATAATTTTATTGTTGAGGAAATGCGGGTCATGATAGTTTGTATTAGAGCCAGGTTGCTTTACAATTGGTCGGGCAACCTTCCTATGTTAGTGTTAGTGGTTTAGCGTCATATCATACACACACCGATATGTCATTAGTATGTCTTGGCTGAAGCATGAACACTACACTCATAAGCATGACAAGAAGTATACGGGGCATATTATGTAGTATGAGATTCATAATATGTGTTTGCATATGGATCCACCATAGGTGGCAACATGTGAGGTTTATGTAGTATGGGATGCATAACCTCACCACATGAATGCCCATTAACGCGTTTTCTCTTTTCGTTACATGCAATATTATGTAGTATGGGATGCATAACATTGCATGTGTACGCTGCTCATAACATGCATTAAGGCCTTTTTAGAATGCATAACACAACATGCATAGCATAATATAGCATAAGCACAACGTGTTAAGCTAAAGATTTACATGATGACATATGTACACACATGGTTTTGAGTCAAAAGGAATATAAATTCATGCATTCATGGTCTAAGCACATGAGTTAGTGTGATGATGGTGAATCATACTAGGTTAGGCATAACATCATTATTATAAAAATCCCAGAGCAAGTTAGCAGTTGAAGTTCATATTTAAGTATGTTTGTCTGTATCGGGTAGTTTTGTTCTAGCAGTTGGGCTAGGTTTTGATTAGGGCTAATACGATTATAGGATGGCGAGGAGCCCTTCGACGAGACTGACTCCCAAATCTAAGGGTGAGTCATTAGGAGAGCAAAACGAGGTGTTGATTGAAAGTCTGTGGCAGAGTAATGAAGCCTTGTCCAGGTAGATGGTGGGTATGCAGACTCAGATCCAGTCTCTGTTAGTAGTTGTGACAGGACAGCCTCTGAGAGTGTTGGACCCTACTGTAGGCGTAGCTGCTCTTATTCCTCCTGCTCCCTTGGTACCTCCTACTGGGTTGCCCCCGGATATGATGTTTATATCGCACTTCCAGCGACTAGGACCTCCTACTTATGATGGAAAGGCAGACTTTATGGTTTTGGACGATTGGCTTATAGCCATCGAGGAGATGTTTTCCTATTCTGGAGTTACCCCTGATCAAAGGGTGATGATCGCCGCCTATAAGCTTAAGAGATTAGCGAAGAGTTGGTGGCTGAGAGAGAAGGAGAGCTTGAAAGAGAGATGCTCTTGGGAGACCTTCAAGGAACTTTTGCTAAGGAAGTTTTTGCCTTCGGTCGAGCGTGACCGCATGATGAATGATTTCCTACACTTTAAGCAGAGGCAGATCACAGTTAGTGAGTATGAGATTGAGTTCAGCAAACTGAGTCGGTTTGCCCCCGGCTTGGTAAGCTTCGAGGCGGATCGAGTTAAACGTTTTCTTGGTAGCCTAAGAAGTGATGTCCAGTAGTTAGCAAGTGCTTATGGATCAGCGAGCTATACTGGAGTGGTGGAATCTGCTTTGAAAGTTGAGGAAATTGAGAATGCTAAGCAAAGATGGCAGCAGATAAGAAAAAATAAGAGGAAATCGATTGAAGGAAAGAGCCCTCAGGTGCCCGGGGCTGCTTCAAGAAAGAAGAGAAAGGAGGTTTGTAGCTTCTGTGGCTGGTTAGGCCACCCCTTTGAGAGATGTTTCAAGAGGTTAGGAGCTCAGAAGAAGGAGCAGGTGCATGCAATTCAAGGTGCTCCCAGGAAAGATTTATTCTGTTCTGCATATAAGCGGCTAGGGCATGATGTTGCTCAGTACTGGGGAAAGGATAAGATTAAGGCAAGAAGTTGTTTTCTGTGTGGTCAAGAAGGGCACATCAAGGCTCAGTGCCCATAGCTCCAGCCTGTGTTGTATCCAGTGCCACTCTAGGCATTGCCACCGCCTCAGCAGGTGGATAAAGTCAAGGGAAAGCTGAATGTGATTTCTTCGTAGGAAGCTCAGACTTCGACTCAGGTTATTTTAGGTTAGATTTTTCCCTAGCCTGAATAATTTTATTGATAGCGATTGTTTAGCATTTGTTTCCCTTAGTTGCATGTGCAGCTTATAGGAAGATTTAAGGTGAAGAACCGCTGAGCGCGTGTTCTCTTTGACTCTAGCGCAACCCACTCGTTTGTGGATAGAGCCTTCGTGGATCGGCACCGTTTGGATCTAGATCGAGTTGGGGATGCCTTTTGTGTCAAGTTCCCTTCCGGTGATTCTATGGTTTCAAATCAGGGCATTCAGGATTGTCCGATTGTGTTAGGGGATTTTCTAGCTAAGACATATCTGAAGGTGATCGACTTGGAAGACTTTAATGTTATCTTAGGCATGGACTAGTTATCCAGGTATGATGCTGTTATCCAGTGCAAAGGTAAGTGCTTGGACTTCGTAAAGGACAACAGTTAGCCTGGGAGTGTTTATGGTGATCCGTGCTAGGAGTCTCAAGTTATTTCTGCGGTATGTGCTCGGAAGCTGCTAGTTTCCGGTTGTTTTTCTTGTTTGGTCTCAGTTTTGGATATCGTTGGTAGTTTGCCGCATTTAGAAGAGATTTCGGTTGTGCGCGAGTTTTCAGATGTGTTTCCTGTGATCTTCCTGGTCTTCCACCTGATAGAGATGTTGAGTTTATTATAGATTTAGAGCCAGGTACGCATCCTATTGCGAAGGCGCCGTACCCGATGGCCCTGTGAGATCTGGAGGAGTTGCGTATCCAGCTGGATGAGTTATTAGAGAAAGGTTTTATCAGGCCGAGCTCGTCGCCTTAGGGTGCTCCTGTTCTGTTTGTAAAGAAGAAAGACGGATCAATGAGGCTTTGAGTCGACGATTTGTTTGATCAGTTGCTCGGTAGCGCGATATTTTCTAAGATTGATCTTCGTTTCCGCTACCATCACATCAGGATCCGCGAGTCGGACATTCCGCGGGCTGCTTTTCGATCCAGGCATGGGCATTTTGAATTTCTTTTTATGTCGTTTGGTTTGACCAAAGCGCCCTCGGCCTTTATGGATATGATGTACCGGGTGTTCAAGGACTTCTTGGATAAGTTCGTGGTCGTGTTTATCGATAATGTTCTGATCTATTCCCGTAATGCTAAGGAGCATGACCAACATCTGCGTTTGGTTTTATCTGCTTTGAGGGACCACAAGCTATTTGCCAAATTGAGCAAGTGCGAGTTTTGGTTGCCTCAGGTCTCATTTCTGGGCCATGTGGTGAATAAGAGTGGGATTTCCGTTGACCAAGAAAAGATTACAGTTGTGATGGATTAGAGTAGGTCGGGCACACCCAAAGAAATTAGAAGCTTCCTAGGGTTGGACGGCTAGGACCCTTGTGCGCGCTTTTGAGTCAGGAGAGCTAATTTAGGCTCAGAGAGTGCAGGCGATCAGGCGCACACTCGTGGGGAAAGTAAAATGGCGATGAGTACCTGTGTTAAGTACGACACGGGTAGGTACACGGGCGTGTCCCTACTCATGTGACCGTGGCGTTGAGTGATTTTTGCATGGCGTTGAGTGGTTTGTCCCGAGAAGGACACGGGTAGAGACACGGGCGTGTCCCTACCCGTGTGTTATGGCATTGAGTGCCATGGCTTTGAGTGGCATGGCGTTGAGTGGATTGTCCCGAGAAGGACACAGGTAGAGACACGGGCGTGTCCCTACCCGTGTGCCGTGGCGTTAAGTGCCATGTCTTATAGTGGCATGGCTTTGTGTGGCAGACATGGCTTTCCAAAGAAGAACACGGGTAGAGACACGGGCGTGTCCCTACCCATGTGCTCCAAGCCAAGCAAGACGAGGAGTGTCCCAAGCAAGACACGGGTATTGACATAGCCAGAGCCACGACCGTGTCACCTGGACATGGGTACAGACACAGGTGTGTCAGTACCCGTGTAGGGCCAGTCAAACTGTTGATGCCGCTTCGCCAGAGTAGGACACTGGTAAGGACACGGGTGTGTCCCTACCCGTATCACTTCTATATAAAAGAGAAAAACGAAACCCTAGCCGTTTCATTCTCTTACAAACCCTATTTTTTGGAGAGGAACTTCTGAAGGAGATAGATCTTGCTGGAGCCAACAAACCCCGTAAGGAAACGCCACCGTCGTCAAGGGAAAAATGATGCCAACGAGAAGGATGATAAGATCCATGGCCGGAAATGGCGGAACCGCTGGAAATGAGGTGAGCTTCCTCCCCTCTCCCTTGGTACTAGATCCATAGTTATTATTAGGCAATACATCTACTTAAATGAGTCTTGATGTGTGAGAAGAAGGTTTCTAGGAGGACCTTTCTAGAACTTGTATTCTAAAGTTTAGTCATCTTCAACCTCTCCTTCTTCAATGTGATGATGGGGGTGTATTCGTGAAAAGGAATGGCCTTAAGAGGATGAATAAGGGTGGACTAACTTCTGGTTGCGATTTGGGAAGATCGGCTTAAGGAGGAAGATGAACTGATGGCATTGATTCTGCTTCAAGATGCGTGCAAAAATCTGTGTTCTGCACGCAGCAACCTTCTTGTCTATTTTCAGGGAAAAAATGTTCAGATATTGGCTTTAACCTAAACATAAAAGTTGTAGCCCTTGAAATTACCTTTCCAACGAGTGGTTACACGCCTTTAGGTGTAGCCCATAGCTACGGGAATGTCTGATCGAAGTAAGGGTTGTAGACTAAGCATGCAGAAATTATATTCTGTACGCTGCAGGCTTTGGAGCCAATTTCATGTGGGATACAGTCCGATCTGGGTTGCGGACTAAACTTGAAAGTTGTATCCCATGGAAAGACCTTTCCATCGAGTTGTTACACGCACTCACCGGATTCCTGTAGCCACAGGAATCTTCGGTTGAATTTGCTGTCTAGAGGGATTCTGCACCTGAAATCCTGGGTTAGTTATATAAATGAATTGGGACTCGAAGGAGGTCTTGTAATAATCTGACATTAAGCTATAGGCGAATCATCATATGTATATTGTGATAATTCAATGCATGATGAAATTATTGGAATAGAACCCACATAAACAAAGGGTGAAATGATATGCGGTTGAGCGAAACAACTTGGTGGGGATTAGTGAACGAATGTTATTTAGTCATTTTATAACAATAATTACTAGAGCTTGGGTAATTGCTCAGTATTGATTGATATGAGCTTGTGTGTTGATTATCGGATGAGTAACTCATGTGCTCACGAGTGATTAGGTTGGTATAATAAATGTTGTTGGCGTCGTGAGAAGAGTCATAAATTGGACGGTTGGACTTGATCCTCGGTATTCTTGCCCCGAGGCTCCTTTCGTGCCAAATGGTGGGTTGGGTTTGGTCCTCGTGTTTTTTTCTGAGGTTCCTTCCATACCACAATGTGGTTGTATGACATGCGGTGTTAGTCGACTAACGGTGTCGTAATTCCGGGTTATCGATTGTGTGTCAGGCCTACGGGCTCGCCAATCGTCACACCGATGGGAGTTGACAGTTAGACCATGGGTCGTTGGGCTTGGTCCTCGGTGTTCACGTCTCGAGGCTCCTTCCTTTCCAAGTGAATGGTTTGGCTTGGTCCTCGTGCTCTTTTCGAGGCTACTTACGAATCACACTATAGGCAAGTTTGGGGCTAGGATCTCGATGCACATCTACCCGAGACACCCGATGATACGTAGTACCCATGTGAGCTCCGATGTTGTGTTCTTAGCATTTAGGCATACGTAGGCCTAGGCTAGGTGGTGTGGATACCAGCTTGTTAGTGGAGACACCCGCTCTACTATCACTGTCTGGCCACGACGGATGACGGCTGAGAGGTTAGCTACCTGCTCGAAAAGAGGGAACTACAAGTCTTTGTCGACATAGCGTTTGCATGTACGTGAACATAGGTCAGTCATTGCATTGCATACATACCATTAAATCTCATTACCTACACAAGATACTCATCATGTAAGTTTATATGGTCACTCCCATACGATTAGTTACTTACTACTGAACGATCCTCAACTTAAATGTTTGTATGAGCATTCATATAAGTTGAGTTATCTTCTGCTATAACATTACTCATATGTTGTTGTAGATGGTAGAAATGCTAGAACAACATGTTACTTGTTTATACACTGCTTTATACATAGTGATACTCTACCTATACCACCTGCCTGTACTTATACATCATTTATATATTGTATCCTGTCCCTTTCTCCGCCCGGTGTCGAGGAGTCGTCATGGGAGCGGATATGAAGACACTTAGTCTTTATGACTAACGGTTGTTACGTCTTCCTTTTTAAGAGGAAATCCCGCAGGTGGAGCAGCAGGTCTTGCAGCTGGATGGCCAGGCCAGGACAATAGGGCCTGAGGGGATAGTACCGTCGTTACCGTCAGTTGCTGATGTGAGTGTGTGAGGTTTTGTTGTACCCTTTTTGGGAAAATTATTTACGTACTCTGATATTAGATGCTTGTTTTAGCTTCTTATTTTATGCTTTATATGGACTATATGCTTGGTGTGGATGTAACCTCTGTGTTTTATATTCTGGTTAGGTCGGTAATGTATGATATTGGTTGTGGCCGGCAGAATAGGCGTCTTGTGGTACAGGCTAGCACGAGTGTTAGTGCTACCACAAGGCGGATGTTCTGGGCATAAGACCCCTCTCGTGCCGTGTTTTGTGTTCCGGGAGGAGGTTCTTACAAATGGTATCTGCTTGCCCCGATCCTGAATTAGAGAAGTCATTTAACACTGGTGCCACCCCCGTTCGATTTGTCAGTTTGCGGGCAAACTGACTTAGCGGAAGCAGTGGTGTGCCCATATGTAATTCACACCAAGTTTGTCCATTTTGACCTTAGATTAGCCGACCTAACCTTAAGTTTGTACCTTATGTGTAGATCCAAGTGCATGTTGAGCCAGTAAGGGGTACCCCCCGCCCCGTCCGTTCCTACACAATTCCAACAATCAGAGCTGGGGCAGACGCTCACAGCTATCCTGGACGCCTTCAGGTTCCAATCCCAGCAAGCCCTTGTACAGTAGTAGGGTCCAAGATCCAATTGGCTTAGCACTTTCTGAGCTCTCTTCCCTCCTATTTACCTTGGGATGGAGTCAGCAGTGCGTATGGAATAATGGCTCGACACTGTACAAGAACTGTTGGAAGGAATCAGGTGCCCAAACAACATGGCGGTGACCCTTGTAGTGACACTCTTGGACCTGCACGCCAAAAGGTTGTGGAAGTCCCTTATGGGCTCAACTTTTCAAGGACGAGCATACACGTATATCAGTTAGATGGAATTCTCTGAAGCCTTTTTAGAGCATTTCATCCCCTCGGCTGGTCGGGATGAACTTGAAGAGAGGTTTTTGCAACTGAAGCAAGGGTCCAAGATGGTGACAGAATACCAACGGGAATTTTAGCACTTGGCTAGATTTGCTGATTCTTATGATTTCGATGATAGAGGATACGCAAAATAATTCTACAAAGGCTTGCGTGACCCCCTGAGGCAAGCCCTCTTGTTTATAGCAGACTCCAGTCTAGCTGAGATTATAGAAATGGCGAAGAGGTTGTAAGCGGACCACTTGGGAAGTGGTAAGAGACCAGCAGAAGGCGTGATGGAAGCCAGCTCCAGCAATAGAAGGAGACTTGATAATAAAGGAGGAAGAGGATGTCGAAGAGGTGGCGGGCATTTCCCCCAAAATTTTAGAATGGAGCGCCCGGTTCCGCAACTGGCAGCATTGCCTCCACCTCAATAATTTCAGCAACCCGATGGGAGGCAGGAGCGAGTGTGCTTCGAATGCAACCAACCGGGCCACATTCGACACTACCGCAACTATTTGAAATGCGCCTATCGGTTTCCCTCCAGCAGCTCCTCGATGGCGGGGGCACATACGTGGTCGAGGACGAGGACCACGAGGAGGAAACCCCGGGCCCGCTCGGGATCAGATTTATGCGTTGGACATGACTCGAGAGCGGAAACCTCAGGAGGTGATTGAAGGTATGATTACAGTTAGTTAGTTTATTTTTATTAATATCCTCAAGTTGCTTAAGATATACTAGATGCCTAGATTAAGAATTCTTATTGAGACTTAGGCACCGTGTTGGTCGGCAGGAAATCGGCCTATACGTTATTCGACACCGGTGCCTCGCACTCTTTTGTGTCTGAAGACTTCATCAAAGATATAGATGGAGTGCAATGCTTCACTTGAATTGCTCTAAGGGTACGACTTCCAAACAGATCGGAGATGACGACAACCGCAAAGTGTGAGTTTGAGGTTCTCCTTAAGGGGAAGCTCTTCGACACCCTTGCCGCAGTCTTTAAAATGCTAGAGTTCGACCTCATTCTTGGCATGGAATGGCTTGATTGGCACTGTGCGAAGATTTACTATGCGCAGAAGAGGATCTCGTTGAGACATGGAGACTCGGAGGTCATTTTTAAAGGTATTAACTTCGCGCCCCGTATAATGTTATCTTAAGTCCGGGCATTAAAAGCCCACATGAATGGGGATGAAGTTCTCAAAATTTATTTCAAGCTGAAGGAGTTGGCATTTGATATCAAGGATGTGTAAGTGGTGCGCGATTTCCCCGAAGTATTTCCAGAGAAATTGCCAGGATTACCCCCACATAGAGTAGTAGATTTTCAAATCAAGTTAGTACCGGGTGCCAAGCCTATCTCTAGGACTCGTTACCAAATGGCCCCGAAGGAACTCGCCGAGTTTAGAGTTTAGCTGCAAGAGTTAGAAGAATCAAGGTTTGTTCGCCCCAGCTCATCACCTTGCGGAGCCCCTGTTCTATTCGTTAAGAAGAAAGATGAAACCCTGCGATTATGCATAGATTATCGGGAGCCCAACCGATTGGCGGTACGGAACACCTATCCTTTACCCCGAATAGATGAATTGTTTGATCAACTGGTTGGAGTGCATTGGTTCTCCAAGCTAGACTTGCACTCGGGGTACTATCAATTGAGAATACAAGAGGATGATATTCAGAAAAAGGCTTTCAGCTCAAGGTACGGCTTGTATGAATTCACAGTGATGTAGTTTTGGCTCACAAATGCCCCATCAACTTTTATGAGCTTGATGAACAAAGTGTTTGAGCCCTATCTAGATGTATTCGTCATTGTTTTATTCAACAACATCTTGGTCTACTCCAAGATGGAGGAAGAACATGCCGGGATCTGGCCTTAGTACTGAAGAAGTTAAAAGAGAATGCCCTATTCGCCAAGTTCAGCAAGTGTGAATTCTGGCTTAAGGAGGTTGCCTTCTTGGGTCATGTGATCAGTGGGGCTGGGCTAGCTGTGGATCCGGCCAAAGTGCATGCCGTGAAGTAGTGGTCTCCTTTGAAGTCAGCGGCCGATGTGCAAAGTTTCCTTGGACTTGCCGGGTACTACCGCAAGTTCGTAAAGGGATTCTCAAAGATTACTCTTCCTCTTACTTCCCTAACAAAGAAAGGGGTGTCGTATGAGTGGCCACCCCAATGTGAAGTTGCGTTCCAAGAAATAAAGGACAGACTTACATCCGCACCCATCCTAGCCTTTCCATCCGGGATGAAAGGATTTCAAGTTTAGGTGAACGCATCATATCAAGGAATGGGAGCGGTATTGATGCAGTACGGGCATGTGATTGCTTATGCTTCAAGACAATTGAAGAAGCATGAGGTCAACTACCAAGTACATGATTTGGAATTGGGAGCAGTTGTGTTCGCCTTGAATATTTGGAGGCACTACCTATACAACATTCACTGCAAAAAATTCTCGTATCATAAGAACTTTAAGTACGTCCATACCCAGAAAGAATTAAATCTGAGACAGCGGCGGTGGTTGGAGTTTTTGTGCGACTATGAATTCACCTTGAACTATCACCTCAGAAAAGTAAATTCCATAGTCGATGCTTTGAGCAGGAAGGTATCAGAAACAAGCCCCGAGTCCCGGTAGATGCGTATGGAGTTAGCTCTGGTGCTTGATGAGATGGAGATCACCTTGGTGTATAAGAACCAACCGGATGGGTATAAGGAGTACTTGACCATAATGAACATAGTTTGCAATGTGCGAGACCGGATCCGGGCAGAGCAAGGAAGGGATGAGGCTCTGGCCCTAGCAATAAAGTCAATTGAAGGTGGGAAAACTAGCGAGTACTCTCTAAAGGATGGTCTTGTTCATTTCCGTGGTCGGCTTTACATTCCTAAGGGCGGTAATATTCAGGAGGATATCTTGAGAGAGGCACACTACTCTCAGTATTCTGTGCATCCTGGAATTGCTAAGATGTATGCCGACTTGCGGAAGACCATGTGTTTGTCGGGAATGAAGAGAGACGTCCAACATTTTGTTACGCATTGCGAGGCCTGTCAAAGGGTGAAGGCAGAATGCAGGAGCCCCAGTGGATTGTTGCAGTCATTGCCCATCCCAGAGTGGAAGTTTGAGGATATTTCCATGGACTTCGTCCACGGTTTTCCTCACTCCCGCACAGGGAATGATTCGATATGGGTAATCGTTGATCGCTTGACGAAGGTAGCCCATTTCATAGCTATGAAGAAAGAAGCACATGTGGACATTTTGGTACGCCTTTTTATGGAACAATTTGTACGGTATCATGGCGTGGCAAAGATGATCATTTCTAATCGGGATTGTCAGTTTACCTCTATAGAATGGAAGGTTGTGCAGGCATATTTGGGTTCGCGCCGCACCTTTAGCACAACATTTCACCCTCAGACCGACGGACAGTCCTAAACTACTATCATAACTTTGGAAGATTTATTGAGGTTATGAGTGCTGGATAGAGGAGAGCCGTGGGAAAGGCTCCTACCCTTGGTGGAAATCTCATACAACAATAGCCATCAAGCTAGCATCGGTATGGCACCCCATGAAGCCCAATATGGAAGGAGGTGTAGAACACCCTTGTCTTGGGTGCAGGATGAGGATCCGAAGGCTTTGGAATCGAATACATAGATGATACTGATGCGGTCGTGAGGCTAATACGGGACCGCATTCTCGAGGCTCAAAGTTGCCAGGAAAGGTATTATGATGCAAAACACCGAATGGTGGAATTTCAAGTGGGCGACAAGGTATTTCTGAAGATCAGGGCGATGCATAGAGTATCTCGGGTACGCGGGGTGAAGAAGCTCAGCCAAGGTATGTTGGGCCCTACATCATATTGGAAAGGATTGGCCCTTTGGCCTAACGGTTCGAGTTACCGATGGAGATAGAGAACCTTCATGACGTATTCCATGTGTCGTCACTCTGAAAGGCGTTATTGCGGCCGGAATAATATGTCCCAACCACTGACGGAGCAGTTGCGACTGATAGGTCGGTGCGAATAGAGACGGTGCGGATAGTAGACAACGAAATAAGGACTTTGTGCCGCAAAAGTGTTCCTCTAGTAAAAGTGTTGTGGTCCAATCATGGGAAAGGGGAGTTTACGTGGGAGCTGGTGGACTTGATGCAAAAGTGCTACATGGAGCTATTTCATCAAGGTAACCTTTAAAAGCATGTTTTAATTTATGTTTATTTTATTCTTTTCTCTCCCCGTACCCTTAACCTGATTTCAGGGACGAAATCTTTTATTTTGTTTATAGGATTTGTAACGACCCAATTCGCACTAGGACCCTTGTGCGCGCTTTTGAGTCAGGAGAACTTATTTAGGCTCAGAGAGTGCAGGCGATCAGGCGCGCACTCGTGGGGAAAAGAAAATGGAGATGAGTACCTGTATTGAGTACGACATGGGTAGGGACACGGGCGTGTCCCTACCAGTGTACTGTGGCATTGAGTGACTGTGGCGTTGAGTGATTTTGGCATGACGTTGAGTGGTTTGTCCTGAGAAGGACACTGGTAGAGACACGGGCGTGTCCCTACCCATGTGTCGTGGCATTGAGTGACATGGCTTTGGGTGGCATTGCGTTGAGTGGCTTATCCCAAGAAGGATAAGGGTAGAGACACGGGCGTGTCCCTACCCGTGTGCCGTGATGTTGAGTGCGTTGGATTTGAGTGGCATGGCTTTGAGTGGCAGACATGGCTGTCCAGAGAAGGACACGGGTAGAGACATAGGCGTGTCCCTACCCGTGTGCTCCAAGGCAAGCAGGACGAGGAGTGTCCCGAGCAAGATCGGGGTATTGACACGGCCGGATCCACGGCCGTGTCACTTGGATATGGGTAAAGACACGGGCGTGTCAGTACCCATGTAGGGCCAGTCAAACTGTTGACGCCGCTTCGTTAGAGCAGGACACGGGTAAGGACACGGGCGTGTTCCTACCTGTGTCACTTATATATAAAAGATAAAAATGAAACCCTAGCTGTTTCATTCTCTTCAAAACCCTATTTTCTAGAGAGGAACTTCTGAAGGAGATAGATCTTGCTGGAGCCAACCAACCCCGTGAGGAAATGCCACCATCGTCAAGGGAAAAACGATGCCAATGAGAAGGATGACAAGATCCATGGACGGAAATGGCGGAACCGCTGGAAATGAGGTGAGCTTCCTCCCCTCTCCCTTGGTACAAGATCCATAGTTTTTCTTAGGCGAGACATCGACTCAAATGAGTCTTGATGTGTGAGAAGAAGGTTTTTAGGAGGGCCTTTCAAGAACTTGTGTTCTAATGTTTAGTTATCTTCAACCTCCCCTTCTTCAAAGTGATGATGGGGGTGGATTTGTGAAGAGTAATGGTCTTAAGAGGGAGAATAAGGGTGGAGGAAATTCTTGTTGCGATTTGGGAAGATCGGCTTGAGGTGGAAGATGAACCGATGCCGTTCATTCCGCTTCAAGATGCGTTCAGAAATTTGTGTTCTGCACTCAGCGACCTTCTTGGCTATTCTGAGGAAAGCAAAGGTCAGATCTGGACTTTCAACTAAACATGAAAGTTGTTTTCCTCAAAATTACCTTTCCAATGAGTGGTTACACGCCATAAGGTGAAGCCTATAGCCACGGGAATGTCTGATCGAATTAAGGGCTGTAGACTAAGCGTGCAGAAATTGTATTCTGTACGTTGAAGGATTTGGAGCCAATTTCATGTGGGATACAGTCCGATCTGGATTGCGGACTAAACATGAAAGTTGTAGCCCATGGAAAGACCTTTCCATAGAGGTGTTACACGCACTCACCGGATTCCTGTAGCCACAAGAATCTTTGATTGAAGTTGCTGTCCAGCAGGATTCTGCACCTGAAATCTTGGGTTAGTTATATAAATGAATTGGGACTCGGAGGAGGTCTTGTAATAATCCTACATTTAGCTGTAGGCGAATCATTATATGTATATTGTGATAATTCAATGCATGATGATATTATTGGAATAGACCCCATCTAAACAAAGGGTGAAATGATATGCGGTTGAGCGAAAAAACTCTTTGGGGATTAGTGAACGAATGCTATTTAGTCATTTAATAACAATGATTACTAGAGCTTGGGTAATTGCTTAGTGTTAATTGATATGAACTTGTGTGTTGATTATCGGATGAGTAACTCATGTGCTCATGAGTGATTAGGATGGTAGAATAAATGTTGTTGGCGTCGTGAGAAGAGCCATAAATTGGACGGTCAGGCTTGGTCCTCGGTGTTCTTGTCCCGAGGCTCCTTCCATGCCAAATGGTCAGTTGGGCTTTGTCCTCATGCTCGTTTCCGAGACTCCTTCTATACCAAAGTATGGTTGTGTGTCATGCAGTGTGAGTCAACACGTGGTGTTGTAATCCCAGGTTATGGATAGTGTGGCAGGTCTACGGGCTTGCCAATCGTCACACTGATGGGAGTTGATAGTTATACCTTGGGCGATTGGGCTTGGTCCTCGGTGTTCACGTCCCGAGGATCCTTCCGTTCCAAGTGAACGGTTGGGCTTGGTCCTCTTGCTCATTTCCGAGGCTCCTTCCGTATCACACCATAGGCCAGTTTGGGGTTAGGATCTCGGTGCACATCTACCCGAGACACCCGCTGAGTCATAGTACGCATATGAGCTCCGTTGTTGCGTTCTTAGCGTTGAGGCGTACGTAGGCATAGGCTAGGTGGTGTGGAGACTAGCCTAATAGTGGAGATGCCCGCTCTACTTTCACCATTTGGCCACAATGGATGACGCCTGAGAGGTTTAGCTACCTGCTCAAAAAGAGGGAACTGCAAGTCTGTGTCGACATCGCGTTTGAATGTGCGTGAACATGGGCGAGTCATTGTATTGCATACATACCATTACATCTCATTAAATACACAAGATTCTCATCGTATAAGTTTGTATAGGCACTCCTATACGATGAGTTACTTACTACTGAACGATTCTCAACTTATATGTTTGTATGGGCATTCATATAAGTTGAGTTACCTTCTGTTATATCATTACTCATATGCTGTTGTAGATGGTAGAAATGCTAGAACAACATGTTACTTGTTTATACACTGCTTTATACATAGTGATACTCTACCTATACCACCTGCTTGTACTTATACATCATTTATATATTATATCATGTCCCTTTCTCGGCCCGGTGCCGAGGAATCGCCAGGGGAGCAGATGTGTAGCCACTTAGTCTTCATGACTAACGATTGCTACGTCTTCCTTTTTAAAAGGAAATCCCGCAGGTGGAGCAGCAGGTTTTGCAGCCGGATGGCCAGGCCAGGACGATAGGGCCTGAGGGGACAGTACCGTCGTTACCGTCAGTTGCAGATGTGAGTGTGTGAGGTTTTGTTATACCCTTTTTCGGAAAACTATTTACGTACTCCGATATTAGAAGCTTTTTTTAGCTTCTTATTTTATGCTTTATATGGACTATATGCTTGGTGTGGATGTGACCTCTGTGTTTTATATTCTGGTTAGGTCAGCGATGTATGATATTGGTTGTGGCCAGCAGAATAGGCGTCTTGTGGTACAGGCTAGCCCGAGTGTTAGTGTTACCGCAAGGCGGCTGTTATGGGCATAAGACCCCCATCGTGCCGTATTTTGTGTTCCGGGAGGGGGGTCTTACATTTTCTACCCTGGATGCACCTTTGACTAGATTGACACAGAAGAATGCGGATTTTGTTTGGAGCGAGAAGTGTGAGGAAGCCTTCCTAGAGCTCAAGAACAGATTATTCGCTGCTCCCGTTTTGACTTTGCCTACGGAGGGCATAGATTATGATGTTTATATGGATGCATCGCATGTTGGGCCTGGTTGCATGTTGATGCAAGATGGGAAAGTTATTGCGTATGGGTCCAGGCAACTGAAGACTCATGAGAGGAACTACCCTACGCACGATTTAGAGTTTGCAGCCTTGATTTTTGTGTTGAAGTTGTGTAGATATCTACTTTATGGCGCGCAGTGCAAGATTTATACCGATCATAAGAGTTTAAAGTACGTCTTCACCCAGCAGGAATTGAATCTGCGCTAGCGGCGATGGTTGGAGTATGTTGCCGACTACGATGTTGAGATCCATTACCATTCGGGCAAGGCTAATATGGTGGCCGATGCCTTAAGTCGGAAGACGGGGAAGATTTTTAATCTCTCCGCCGAGCTATTAGTGGAAGAATTTCTTTTGATGGATATTTCTGTGGGGAGCTGCGACATGAAGAGAAGTTTGGTAGTTGCAGAGACTTCTTGGATTGCGCTTACAAGGTTACATCAGAAAGATGACTCAGATCTGCTGTATTTATATCTTAGAGATAAGAAAGGGGAGTTACCAGATTTCTTGATTGATAATGCGGGTACCTTGAAGTACCGCAGCAGATTTTGTATCCCTGCCGTTATGGATATTCGAGTTATGTTATGTAGAGAGGCACATAATTCCAGTGTTGCATACCATCCAGGATCTACCAAGATGTATAATGAATTAAAGCAAATTTCCTGGTGGTATAGGATGAAGGGATACATAGCTAAGTTTGTTTCTGAGTGCTATACATGCAAGCATGTTAAGGCCGATAATGGAAGGCCTGGTGGCAAGTTGACTCCGTTGGAGATTCCGACTTTGAAGTGGGAGAACATTTTGATGGATTTCATCACGGGTTTACCGAGATCTCCTAGAGGATGTGATTCTGTTTGGGTGATTGTTGATAGATAAACAAAGTACGCTCACTTCATACCTAATAAGATCGACTATCCGATGAAGAAAATAGCTGAGCTGTATTTAAATGAAGTCATCTGATTGCATGGTGTTCCAGTCAGCATTATTTCAGACCGAGACTCCAGGTTTACATCTCGCTTCTGGAAGAGTTTGCAAGAAAGTTTGGGTAAGGATTTGAGATATTCTACCACATACCACCCACAAATCAATGGTTAGACAGAGCGAATTAATCGATGCAATGCTAGCTCTGAGAAAAGAATCTTCTTGTCCCGCCTTTGATTATGTTAGAATAGGATTCCATCCAGCCCCGCGCTCCTACCACTACGGCTACCTTCGCTTATATGACATTATCGACCACCTGATCAGGAGCTGGACTTAGTCTCGCCCAGGAGTGAGCACCTACAGTCACATCACTTGAGCAGCTATCGTCAAAGAAATTCCTGAAGTGAAGTGAGGCGAACGCCAGTGAAGTCTGATCTGATAGGGCTCGATCTGCTCTTCCTTCGTCTGCAGGTTAGCTATGGTCTGGTTAGTACTCACTCTAAAGAGGGGGGGTTTCCAACCAGCTAACTCCCTTTGAATTCAGCGCCATGAACATGAATTCTATAGGACATGATCAGATGCTATATTTTAGACCACGGAGGAGCATGGGATGAGCGTTTGAGACTTATGGAGTTTTCTTATAATAACAGTTATCAAGAAAGCTTGCAAATGGCTCCTTTTGAAGCTTTGTATGGAAGGCGCTGTAGGACTCCCTTATTTTGGGATGAGGTTGGCAAGAGAACTTTGATGGGTCCGGATGTGCTCGAAGAGATGGATACTGCTGTTAAGCTTATTCGAGAGAAGCTTCGGATAGCCCAGGAGCGATATAAGAAGAATGCCAACCGGCATAGATCTGAGCTGGTGTTTGTTGTAGGGGACTTGGTATTTCTAATGGTTTCCCCGATGATTGGAATCAAGAGGTTTGGTAAGAGCCAGAAGTTGGACTCGATGTATGTGGGGTCATTTAAGATCATTGAGCGAATTAGCGTGTCAGCTTATAGGCTGGATTTGCCCGCGAACTTTCTTGGTGTGCACGATGTTTTTTACGTTATCCAGCTGCAGAAGTGTGTGCTAAGCAACAATAGAGTCTTGAATTCTTTTCCTCAGTTAGAGCCAAATCTTTCCTATGTGGAGATGTCTGTCTGAATTCTAAACGCTAAAGATCGAGTGTTGCGGAGGAAATCAATTCAAGTGGTTAAAGTTTTGTGGAAGAATCAGGGCGTGGAAAGCGTGACTTCAGAGTTAGAGTCGGCTATGAGGAAGGCTTACCCTCACTTGTTTCCCTGACTTGTACCTGGTATGTTTTGCATTTTCTATTATAGCTCTTGCTTGGCTATTTCTTTTTCCTTCGTGATAATAGTATTGTGTGTAAAGTTTCGGGGCGAAACTTTCTTTTAGGGGGAGTGACAGTAACGCCCTTAGTTTTTCTATGATTATTTAATCTTCGTTTGTCATTACGTTGGTGCATTTTCGGCCTTTGCCATTGTTAGAGCGTGGTCTTAGCTCTTTAGGCTCCTGTGTGGCTTGTTTTGTTACCTGTTTGCAAGGTTCCCTAGCAAGCCGGAGTATGTTTTGGTGACTCGGTGGAGCCTCTCCGGGAATGCTTTTGTTTTGGCTTCGGGAATTGTTTGCCTGAGTTTTGTTTGTCGGATGACGATTCCAACTTTGCCACTAGGTTCGTAGCATGAGTATTTAGCTACGGTGTGAATTTCGTCAAATTCCGAGGTTGATTGTTTTCCGCGTTATTTTGCTGTGTTATTTAATTAGCTAATATAATGATGTTTGGCCAGTTTTCCTTGTCCGGTTTTTGTGTTTTATATATATATAATTATATTATAAGATTATATTGTAAGATACTAGTGGCTGACTTATCAGAGAATAACATATATAGAATTAGTTAGTGGCTTACTTATAATAGTATTATATATGTAGTGACTGGTTTATCATAATATTATAATATCTTAGTGGCTGATAGTGGCTGTATATGGTATATTATAGCTGATATTATATCTTATTTTAGTATATCTCTTTCATCTTCTCCTAGAAGAAAGTACGGAAAGCTTCCAGCGGAAGGCTTTGGGTGACGGAAGTGCTGGAGCTCCGGCTTGTGTTTTCTTATGATCTAGAGCTCACTTTTCTCGAGTAAGGGCAGATCTGGACTGCACTCACCCGGATCTTCCTCCCTAGGTCAGTATTTCTTGTTCTAGAATGGTCTTTAGAAGCTAGGGTTTTTTCCGGTTTGCTCTTCTTCCCTCTAAAAGCTTCAGATTTTCTTTTAGGTGGCCGATCTTGCCGTCGATGCCAAGTGAGAAGTCTTGGCTGTTGTTTCCTGGAGGTAGAGGCAAGTGGTGCCCTTTGACCTTGCCAAGCTTGTTCTTATTCGTGTTATTTTCTTAGATGTTTGTTAGTAGCTTAACTTTACTCTCAACTAGGGCTGTTGTAGTGTTTGATATAAATCTTGCCCATATTTCTATTTCTTTCTCCCTCCCTAATGCTGTTTTGTGTCCAGGTAGTGCTGGAGTTAGGATTTTAGTTTGCAAGTGTTATCCCAACTTAATTGGTAGTTGTAGCCGAGTAAAAGGGGTAGGAAGGAGGAGCTTAGAATTTTTTAAGTAAGTCTGAGTTCTCTGGATAGCAGGCGTTGAGTGAATTGTTGGCTAAGTATAAAAGCGTTGAGTGTGGTGGACACACTCAATGCCTAGCTATTTGGTCTGGAGGCTATGTCCAGAAGCGTTGATAGTGTTGAGTTAGGTGAGCTCACTCAACGCAGTCTGCTTTTGGCGTTGAGTGAGTTGAGCTCACTCAACGCCGTCTGTTTTTGGCGTTGAGTGAGTTGAGTTTACTCAATGTCGTCTTGCCCAAGACTTTTTCTAAGACTTTTTGCGTTGAGTGAGTTGAGCTCACTCAACGCCGTCTGTCTTTTAGCGTCGAGTGAGTTCACGAGTTGAACTCATCGAGTGAGTTAACGAGTTGAACTCACTCAATGCCATCTGCATTTGGAGTTGTGTGAGTTGAGATCACTCAACGCCGTCTAGTACGGAGATAAATTTCATCTAAGTCAAAAGCATAGAGTGTGATTAAGTCACTCAATGCCTTCGTCTGTTAGCATTGACAGCATTGAGTGAGCTGAACTCACTCAATGTCATCGTCCAGTGAGTTCTTGTGGCTAAGTGTTTTGGCGTTGAGTGAGTGGAGCTCACTCAACGCAGTGTCGAATGGACTCGATGCCTTCCCTGCTTAGACTTGAGCGTCGAATGGACTCGACGCCTTCCCGTGTTTGGAGTCGAGTGGACACGACGCCTTCTTTGCTTAGTGTTTGGCATCGAGTGAGTGGTAATCACTCAACGCAGCGTCAAGTGAACTCAATGCCTTTTTCTTAGGATGGTGTTTTCTCAAAGATTGTTAGTATGGCTTTTCCCTTAGGGGGGGGTGTTTTGACATCGTCTAGTTTTTGAATGTCGACTCGCGGATTATGGCAGGTGGCATTTCTGGTGGCTCTGTAAGGGTTGAATGGTGTGCGCTGAGCTGTGGCCACCACTAGTTAGGTCGTTTTGGGCCGGTATGGTTATGTGTGTGTACCCTATATTTTCCACAGGTTGTTTTTTTCACCCTTGAGCATTTTTTGGCCTGGTTGTTTGGAAGAGGTCTGTTTTTTTTTCCACCAACCCAGACCGAAGGTTTTACCACGGCCAATAATTCGCAAAGTTAGGACTGTTAGCTCCTTTCCTTTCAGAGGGCTATTTCTATTGGCATATGTTTGACTTGTTGCTGCTGAAGGTTTTTAGCTGGGCATGTTGTTATTCATTCATGCACTTGGTTTGTCTTGATTTCTCTTTAGATAGTGTTTCTTTTTGTTGTCTTGATTATTTCTTTCTGCTCTTTTTGATAGTATTTGTTGCAGTGTTGTTAAACCCCTTCTTTTATTGCTTATGAATCAAATGCTCCACTTCTTTTGATTATATTTTTTTTGCTGAGATATTCTGTCTTTGAATGACTCAGGTTCAGGTTGTAGCTGGTTGCGCGGCTAGTTTTCTTATGCAGCTTGCTTGTGGCCTCCTGGGTAGCTGAGATTGATGTTCCTCATCCTAGTGAGCTAGTTTTCTTCCTTCTATATAGACATGAATACTCATCGGTGGGTTCATGTCAGGTTGTTGACGCCCACTGGTGGCTTACTTGTGATGCTGAGTATGAACTGAAACTGCTATTTTTCCCTATTTTGAGGTTGTTTACTTGCTCTCTAGGAAGGATTTATGCTAGGTTGCATGTTAGGTATTTTAAACCCTAAAAGCATTACTATATGCACCTCATGCACATCATGTTTATGAAACTAAAGCATTACTTTCCCAAGTAACGTAAAAGCTATTTATCTTATACTATGATAAATCTAGAGTCCTGCATTTCATGAGTTGTCCTTTGGGGACGTTTACACTCATGTAGGATGTCAAATCAACTTAACCAAAGTATTTTCTGTTGCGCATAAATATATTTTTAATTCTGGACTAGATGATCCCCTGTGCCGAGGGATACGACCATCTAATTTAACAAGGTTTTTCTTTCATAATAAATCATAATTTCTCTTTAAGCTTTTGAGTCTGGTGTTTTGCCTTAGCGTCTGCAGTTATCCTTTATAGGATGTGGCATCACGACACGCATTTTTCTCGTACTCTGATATAATTTTATTGAGGAAATGTGGGTCATGACAGAATGTGTGTTGATAGTCGGGCTATCAACAAGAATACCGTCAAGTATTGGTTCCCTATCCCACGTTTAGATGACCTCTTGGATGTTTTATACGGCGCCACTATATTTTCTAAGTTAGTTCTTAGGAGCGGTTATCACCATATTAGGATCCGTGAGGGAGATGAATGGAAGACTGTGTTTAAATCTAAGGATGGGTTATATGAGTGGCTTGTGATGCCCTTTGGGTTATCTAATGCCCCCAGCACCTTCTCCCGGATGATAACACACGTCTTTCGGCCGTACTTGGGAAAGTTTGTTATAGTCTATTTTGATGACATCTTAGTCTATAGCACCTCGACTGTCGAGCACATCTCCCACCTGAGAGTGACTCTTTCCACCTTGAGGAAGGAAACATTCTTCCTTAACCTTAAGAAGTGCATATTCTATGTTCTAGAGGTAGAGTTTTTAGGTTATATATTCGGGTCTGAGGGAATTCGAGTTTATCCTAGAAAGGTTCATGTGATTAAGGACTGGCCTGAACCGACTAGCCTACGAGAGGTGTGTAGTTTCCATGGTTTGGCTACTTTCTATCGCCGCTTCATACGAGACTTTAGTAGCATTATGAAACCTATTAGTGACAGCATGAAGAAGGGTGAGTTCACTTGGACGAAGTCCGCTACCTTTTCCTTCCAACATATTAAGAAGCTCATAACCGAAGCACCAGTGTTACGTCTACCTGACTTCACCAAGGTCTTTGAGCTTACCTGTGACACATCGGGGGTTGGAATAGGAGGTGTTTTAAGTCAAGAAGGTCACCCGGTAAGTCATTTCAGTGAGAAACTAGCAGGCGCTAAATTGAATTATTCGAACTACGATAGAGAGTTTTATGATATTATTAGATGTTTGCATCATTGGAGGCACTATCTCCTCTCCAAGGAGTTTGTGATCCTCTCGGATCATGATGCTTTGCGTTTCATAAATGGTCAGCATAAAATCAGCCCGCATCACGCTAAGTGGGTAGCTTTCTTACAAGGGTACACGTTTAGTCTTAAGCACCTTAAGGGGTCTGACAATCGAGTTGCCGATGCACTTAGCCACCTTACCCTTTTGTTGTCTACCATGCAAGTCAATGTTGATGGATTCGAATGAGTTAAGGATGAATACGCCACTTACCCAAATTTCCACGATATGTATTTATCCTCCCAGGATAGCTCTCCAATGACCATATCTGCATTTATTCTTAGGGACGGTATTCTTTTTAGGCACGAGAAGTTGTGTATTCCACGATCCTCTTTACGACACCACATTATTTGGCATTACATAGCGGAGGTCTGAGTGGACACTTTGGAAGGGATAAGACCATTACACTCGTTGAGGAGAAATTTTACTGGCCTAAACTTTAGGAGATCGTTGGAGGGATAATGAGTTGTTGCCGTACATGTCAGTTATCTAAGGGCACTAAAACCAATGTTGGGTTGTACACCCCTCTACCTAGTCCTTCCATACCATGGGATGACGTGAGCATGGATTTCATGTTAGGCCTTCCCACCACTCTTTGTCAACACGACTCCATTTTTGTAGTTGTGGATAGGTTTTCTAAAATCACATACTTTATCCCATGAAGCAGGACCAACGACGCATCTCGCGTAGCTAAATTATATTTTAGAGGGGTCGTTAGTCATCGCAGAGTGCCTAAAACAATTGTCTCGGATAGGGACGTGAAATTCACTAGCTATTTTTGGAAAACTTTATGGATTTTAATGGGAACCAAATTATTATTTTTCTCTTCCTATCATCCGCAAACTGATGGACAGATTGAAGTGGTCAATCTGAGTTTGGGGAATCTTCTAAGGTGTCTTGTGAGTGATCACAAGGGCACTTGGGATCTACTTCTCCCCCATGCACAATTGGCTTACAATAACTCTAAGAATAGGTCCACGGGTATGTCCCCTAACGAGATTGTTCACTAGTATAAGGCTCCTGTGCCACTTGACTTGGTTCCATTACCACCAACATATAAAGCAGGTTAATTTGCACAATCCTTCACCCTACACATTCTTGACTTGCACGCACATATTCGGGCAACCTTGACCTCCGAATACGAATCCTATCAAACACATGCTAATCAACGTAGGAGAGTGTCATACTTTAAAGTCGGCGATCAAGTCTTAGTCCACCTGGTTCCCGAGCGACTGCCAACTTGCACCGTTAGAAAGTTTGCTCCAAAGCGCGCCGACCACATCCGGATTATAAAGAAACTAGGTTATAATACTTTTGTCTTAGATTTGTCTGTTGATTGGGGTGTTTCACCCATTTTTAATGTATCGAATTTGACGATGTTTGTTTCGCCTCTACAAGAGTTGACTTATTTGTCGTCTTCTCCTTCCACTCAACATTCTACCGGTTTGGGGAGTGGTAGTACGGATGATCTCTCTCCTCTGGTCTCCACAGGATTAGCATCGGATGGTAAGTTGCCATCTTTTATTCCCACTGCTGACATGTTTACAAGGTTTCCCAAAAATTTTCTTATACCAGACAGGATACTTGATGCTGAGATGCACACTACTATCAACGGTGCTACTTTGTCGCTTTCTCATCCGTTGGCGTGAATGCCCTCCTTCCGACGACTCATGGGTACTCGAGACAGAGATTCGAAAATAGGATACCGCTCTTCTCCACCGCTATCTCCTAGACCATGCATCGGAGATACGCGACTTTGAGCGGGGGAGGATTGATGCCGCAACCCCTCCACCACCACTTGAAGTTGATCCGGACGCCGAAATGGTACAACGTAAAGATTTCAGGCGACATGACGACTCCTTGGCCGCCAATAGAAGGTAACATTACAACCTCCGTCCGCTGCGCGCGAAGCCTACTTAAAGACTAATTTGAAGACCATTTTAATTACTTTAAATACTTTATTTAATTTAGAACTTGTAATATTTTAATTTCATGCACTTTAATTTTGGTGTGCGTATAAACAGTTTGTTGTGCTATTAACCATCCGAATTGATGAGGTTTTATCTCAATCTTGGATGGTTGAATCTATTTGGTAACTCCTATATATAGGAGGCTTATTAAGTGAATTAGATGATGAAAAAGAAACCCTAAAATCAGCCTTCTCTAAGTGAGAATTTCGGCATTGGCTTATGACTAGCCGCCGCCACCTTGTCTCCCTCTTCCCCCATTTCGGCCTCCCCTCTCGTGGAGCCTCCGGCAAGGTTTCTTGGTGTGACTCCAAGGAAGAAGGACAGCAACCCCACTCGGTGTGACGTCGGTGGATCCATTCAGTGTGACGCTTGTGGAAATCATGGAGAGACTGATTCTCCCACAAGTTATCAATTGTTCTTTCTACCAACGGGTTGGGTAATCTCTCCCCCTTCTCTATTGTTTCTACTCTTTAGATTTGTGGAGGTTGAACCATCGTGCTCTCCATGATTTTAAATTTCAATCGTTTTCAAATCTCTGAATAAAATTATTATTGTCCGTGCTTCCATTTTCCGGACCGGGTAGGTCCATTTTGCTTGAGCGGATCTTGGCCTATAGCCTATATCTTGCCCTCAAAAGGGATTGAAAACTTTTGCGTTATCTTTGGGAATGAGTCGAATCTTTTTTCATCGTTGTTTTAGAGTTGATCATTCTCCGATTATGTTTATACATTGTGCTCAAAACGATTACGTATTGATGGCGGTAGATGCTTGTGTAGATGCGACAGATCAAGAGTGTGTTGAATGGAAATCTAGAGCCTTCTCTCGTGTAGATCTCTGTTAGCGACATACACTACATCATTTTTATTGTATGGCATTGAGTGAGTTGATTTCACTCAACACCTGTGGACTTAGCCACTTTTTTGGCTTGCCAACATTATTCCTAACCTCTGGCATTGAGTGAGCTTGCTCCACTCAATGCCTGTGGACTTAGCTGTATTTTCAATTGCTCCTTGACTTCTGGCAATGAGTGAGCTTACCTTACTCAACGTATGTGGACTTAGGAAAATTCATGCCTTTCCAGCATCTTCACTTTGTGACTATCTATCACAGCACTTAAACAATCTGTCTAGACTTGTTCCATGGAACATCCTACACATGATGAGCTTAAACAACATCAAATATACCTATGTTCTTAGTGTTGATGGTGATGCCTCATCAAATCCAATTTAGGTAACATTGTGGGAAATGGACCCAACAATCTCACCCTATTGAAGAAGGCAGAACACCTAGCAATACTAAGTAGCATTAACATAATAGGTAGAATAATTTCATGCAACTATAGATTATAATCTGCTACAACTACTAGCTTATGCTATGAAGGTTTTAGCATATAACATATCAATTTACTGTACTAAATTTAACTGCATTGACTCAATAAGTCAAGTCAATGCATCCTTATACTACTTGAGCAATTGCTCAAGTAATATGGACTCTCCTTTGTGCTTCTTAATATTCAAATGGAGCACCATTAGAAGCATTGACTCAACATGACCTGATCTTGTCAAGTATTGCTTCTATATCTCCCCCTTATGTATCTCCCCATTGTGTATTGCCACACATCTCCCCCTTTTTGTCTTCTTCAATAGGTATATCTATTAAGGGAGGAGAAAGGATCATCGGAGAGATTATCTCTTGATCCTAGACAAATTCTTATGTTAATACTACTAAGGAAATTAGACTAGTAATCATACCTTTTGATTAAGGGTCATACCTTTTGTGTTGATACATTGAAACAACACAACACTACATCACTTGAACTTGCTGCACACAGAGTTCAACTTACTGATGTTGTATCTATAGAATCAGCATCCACTTGTGGTGATATCATTTATACACCACATCACTGCAGCCCCTTGGAACTTGAATGAACTATGGATCCACTTGAGCTACCTGCTAGCTGTTCCTCTTCTCCTGCAGCAGCACTGTCTTATCAGTAGCAGCAGTCCATCTCAGACTCAGAGAAGATTATGACTAAGTCATATATAATCTCCCCCTTAGTCTATGCATTGTCCTTAGGACAAACTAAGTAGCATTGAAGATCTCTAATCTTCTGTAATAGCTATTTGCTCATTCTCAATAGGAGGAAGATTTGGTTCCAGCAAGTGTTGGACATTCTCCCACTTGATAGGAGCATTTCCTGTCATCATTTCTACAAATGCAGAGCTTGCTCCCCCTCAACAGGAGCATCACTACCATTCCCCTTACTGGACATCTAGAGGATGTGGTCCTGATACCATGGAGCAGATATTATAAGAATGATTTTTTTCTTGCAGCTCCACGTAGTCAGTATTCTTTATAGGATTTGATAGGTTTCATCTTGGCTTATCCTATATACCTTGCACCCTATGGTGGAAGAGCATCTTCTAACCAATTCTCCTTTCATCTGACTGGGCAGTCTGCTCTGACAAGCCCAGCCTTGCTACATTAGCAACATATTATGTTAGGGAAATATGTTCTCTGGGTTTAGGATCATTACTTGTCTCCTTTAGATAGCATCATCCCAGAGTTATTGTGTTCTTCCTTGTACTGTGAAGAGGTGGAAGAATTATTATTTCACAGCTTTCACTCCTTCAGCAATAGATATGCATCTGGCCAAGCTACCTGACTGTTTGAGTTGGCTCAATACCACTTGGACATTTTTGATAGGGTTTTGTATGCCAGCCTATATACAATCTAAGGTATGCCACTAGAAAAGTCTTCAAACCAATGAAGGTCTTTTCCACCACATAGGGCCTCATGCGTTTTTAGGATATGCTAGCCTTTTATTTTTGTCCTACAACACATATTCTTATGGCAGTAGTATAGACTGTACAATAATAGCCATATACTAGGGTTGATCTCCAACTCAGACTGCGCATAGTCTAGAGGACCTACTGATCAGCTGTGAGGTTATTTGACCCATTTCAGTTGTTAGCTGCCTCTTAACAGGAAGCTCAATATGTTCCTGTAACTTCTTTCTGTGTTCGTCGAACAGCTCTCTGCGTTTGTCGAACAACTCTCTGCATTCGTCGAACTAAGCCTAGCTTTTGCCGAACTGAACTCTCCATTCGATGAACTGAGCCTGGCTTTCGTTAAACATAACTCAGTGTTCGACGAACTGAGCTCAATGTTCGTCGAACAGATCTCTGTGTTCGTCGAACTGAGCTTTTCTAAAATTCCTTCTGAAAAACATGTTGGGTCCATTGATCTAAATGTCATAGATTTAAAAAAGGCCTAGAAAATAATGTATACACATGTTGTAATTTCACTTGTGTTCAAGGTTTATGATTACAGGTTGTTCTGATAAGCTATGATGGGACAGGTTGCCTAAGTGGCTTAGGAAGGAAAATTCTTACCTAAGTGGTGGAATGAGGGTTAACTGTCTAAGTACACAGGTGTTGAGTGAAGATCAGACACTAGTCACTCAACTCTAGATGACTTGTAGCGCTGAGAAAAGCCTACTCAATCAAATCCATGAAGTGGCAAGCTGAGAAAATAACTAATTCCACAGGTATTGAGTGTCAACTCCCTCAACGTCATACGACAAAATTAAGTGTGTTAGGCTAAAGAAGGAATAGCCTAAATTGGAATGAGCTTAAAAGTGGCTATCCATAGGCATTGAGTGAAGTCAACTCACTCAACGCCATGCTTCTAAAGAGAAATTTGGCTAAGTGTTTTGTCATTGAGTGATGAATACACACTCAATGGCATACAACAAAAATGATGTAAGTTGAACTAATTGAACCATGTTCAAATTCGTCGAACTAAGTTCAGAGTTCGTCGAACTCAGCTCACAATTCGTCAAGCTAAGTTCAGATATTGAGTCTCTGAGTTCGTCGAGCTCAGTTGAGAATTCATCGAACAAAGTTCAGAGTTCGTCGAGCTAAGCTCACCATTCGTCGAGCTAAGTTCAGGATTCTGGCTAAGGAAAAGAGCATTGAGTGAGGCTTGCTCACTCAACGCTCTCAACACCTTAGTTGCAGAAAGATTTTGGTCATTCGTCGAGCAGAGCTAGCCATTCGTCGAACTCAGTTCAGTTCGTCGAACTAAGTTCAGGATTCTGGCTAAAGAAAAAAGCATTGAGTGAGGCGTGCTCACTCAACGCTCTCAACGCCTCAGTTGTTGAAGAAGCAGAAATATGGCTAAGGCAGATGGCATTGAGTGAGTGTTGTTCACTCAACGCACTCAGCACCTAAAAATAGCTTTATGTTCTAAGTAGTTTGGCGTTGAGTGAAGGTTACTCACTCAACGCTAAGAGACAGTAAATCTGTCCAAGTGTTTTGGCGTTGAGTGATGATTACTCACTCAACGCCTATGTTAATGTTGCTTGATTATTGGCTAATTCCATAGCTGGTGACGTCAGCAAGTCAACAAGTCAACATATTTCAAATAAGTGGCGGGATGGCTACAGTACACGACAAAGGTTGTCGCAGACGTACTGTACAACAGTTGGTGTTAAAGAAAAATTGCACCCAACATTAAATGTGTGGGACCCACTGCAAAAAGAGCCATTGGGTTTCAATAAATAAAAGGAAATGCTCTTTACATGATGAAATACCGGTGACAGTACTTCTTCTTCTCCAACATTGTTGTGGAGTTAAAGAACAGGAAGCATAAGTCAGAGAGAAAAAAGAGCAAGTTTGATGTTGAGATAAACATCTTCAACGACAAGATTGTTGGTGCCATCTTCATCTGCACCAGCTAGCAAGCTCAGGGTGATTCAGTGAGAAAAAGATAGCAGTTAGGGCCGACCCTTGCCGCAGGTGCTTCACATATCCTGCCAACAAATCATTCTCTTGGGGAGCTGTGAAGAAGGAGATAGAGCTGAACTCGTAGTTCAGTTAAAAAAGGAGCAGAACAATGTTCTACAAGTCAATTCTAGCTCAAGTTGACATACTTGTTGTTGTGAAGTAGTTGGGACTAAGGAGTTCTTAGTCCAGAAAAGTAGACTCAGGAAAATCATTTCTTGAGTCAAAGTTGAGCTGAGTCTAACTAAGTCAAGGTTGATTGGCACAGAGAAATTTCTCTTGTGTCGAATCAAGAACATCACCAACTCACTTCCACCTTGTAGGATCCTTTATTGATTCGAGTGGTAGGAGAAAACTTTCTCTGAGGTAGGATCCAGAAGTGGATCTGAGTTGTAGGGCAAAGTTGCCTTAGCTGTAGGAGAAGGTTCCTCTCTGAGTGTAGGATCTTGCTGGGATCTGAGGTAGGTGGGTTTTACTCACTAAGAAGTAGGGCACTTGTGCCTGAGGCAGATTCTTAGGTATAGATCTGTGGTAGGGCTATCCTCCATAGCATGAGTGGTAGGTGTTGGATCCCTAGTTTTAATTTTGGCTAGGTTCACTAATCTAGGCTAAGTAAGACCCACATTGTATAGCCAGGGTCTATTCTAGTGTCTTAAGTGTCGGTTAGGTAAACAACTCAGTGAGACAAGACCAAGAAATCAGATACTTAGAAGACAGCAGAGACTGAACAAGGCAGAAATTTTTCTAAGTGAAAAGTTCGTTCGACGATCTCAGAAGTGAGTTCGACGATCTTCATTTATCGTTTGACGATCTCAGAGTTTTATCTCTACATGCTAAGATTGACGATTGCTGAACTTTGCTCGACGTTCTCTGATCTACTTTTAGGATTGAGATCGACGATCAACCATCTCAGTTCGACGATCTTGAAGCCCAGTTTGGAAAGCAAATTTTCAGGTCAATGATCTCAGGGCTCAGCTCGACGATAGAGGATGTTTGAGTTCGATGATCTCAGGACCAGATCGACGATTACTGCCAGATCAACACTTTACTCCCTACAGTTATTATTTTCCTTATTGACTGATTATTATATTGCTTATATGACTCTGAGTGATTAATGCATATATTATAAAAATATAGTCGTTCCTTGGCAAGCATTAATTACAGGTTTTCACAGAGTTATTAAAAAGCCATTCTCAGGACCGTTAGGGAAATTAATTTAATTCTCTTATAGCTGTTGCACAAGTTCCCGTGATTCCGGCAGTCAATCAATAAGGACCATTTCAAATTCATTCTGAAATCATTCAAGGAATTACTGAGAGAATAAAAGACCTAGAGATTTATTATTCTTGAGACAGACAGTCATACAGAGATCATACACGGGACAAGTTTTTAAAAGAGAACACAAGACTGAAAGAAAAAGAAGAACGACTCTTAGTTCTTCACACAAGTGTTCATCCAGGAAGCCTGTAGAGATAGTCATCTTCACTCAGTCACAGTTTTTTGGAATTCAAGTCCTACATCCTGCATAAGGCTCTAGTTTCCTGAACAGTCAAGATTATCAGGACAAGCCTTGACTCCATCAGGATCACTCTCAAGTCTTCTCTTATTTGCTTGAGAAAAGAGAAGACAACACAACTTTTCTTTCCCCCCTCTGTGTACAGGGTTCTTACTCCCTTCAAAAGTAATTCCTGGTTGTAAGGTCTCCTAATCAAAAGACTTCAAGTGGTTTTATGGCAACTGATTAAAAGCTAAAAGGGTTGCAATATCTCCCTTAAATTAGAAAATATTTGGTGGCAGTTATCTGATCAAAAAATTGATAGTGATTCCTACCAGGGTGGTAGAAGAGTGGATGTACCCAGATTTGGGGAACCATTATGATTTCTTGTGTCGTCTGATTGCACCTTTTCTTATTGCTCTTGCTAGTTCTTGTGATATTTAGAATAGCTCTCTAGTTTTCTTCTGCTTATATATTTATTGGTATCACTTATTTTGTACTCTGATAGAATATATTAAAATAGCCAAAAGTTTTAAAACACTCTATTCACCCCCCCCCCCCCCTCTAGAGTAGATCTGAATAACTCCCTCCTTTCAATTAGTATCAGAGCATTGTTGTTCTTTGGTTGTACAAGCTAACACTTGAACCAAGATCCCTGCTTATTTAGATTTCCTTTCCCTTAGCTATTCATTTATCACATGGCACAGAACAAGGATTATGCAAGCACCAGACCTCCAGTCTATAACTTAAACAAGTTCAGCATCTGGAAGGCAAGAATAAGAATTTACATGAACTCAATTGATAAAGATATTTTTAATTAAATTTTGGCAGGTCCCCCTCAACCAACTATAACAGCTTCTACATTTGCTTACACTCATGCAGTTCCACCACCTACTTGGACAAATGCACAAAAGAATACAAAGATTGCAGATGCCAAGGCCATGAACATACTGGCCCAGTTTATGTTAGATTACATATTCCAAAAGGTTGTTGATTGCACATCAGCAAAGGCCATCTGGGACTATTTGAACCAAATGGTGGAATGCTCAGTAGAAGAAAGAAAAGTCAGAAGATCCCTTCTCATTTCCAAGTATGAGAACTTCAGAAAGGAAGATGTTGAATCAGTTAAAGAGATATATGGCAGATTGAGTGACATCATCAGTGAACTAAGAACATTGTACATGGACATTTCACTGACTGAAATCAATGATAAGATTTTGATGTGTATTCCCAGTTCTTGGGATACAAGGATCTGGCCAATCAAGGTTGCCAGAAGTATTATAGAAATTTCCACAAAAACACTCCTTGGAAAGCTCAAATCTTTTGAGCATCTGACAAATACTAGGGAGGCAGGGCAGAAGGCCTCCACTCCAGTCAGGAAAGAGCAGAAATTTTCTTTTAAGGCTATAGAAGAAACAACAGCTCCTGTTGTTAATAAAGAGTTCTTGAGTCTCTTAGCAAAGAGATTCTACAAGCTTGCGGCAATGACCGTCCCAATCCACGAGCTTTCTATGTCGGGGATCAACGGCCGCATCAGCAACGTCGCCATCAAGAGACTTCAGGAAGAAGCCATCCAAACAAGAAGATAAACCCAGGTATGACAAAACTCCAAATAAATAGGTTGTCTATTTTGGCTGTAGGAAACCTGGACACTACATTTCTGAGTGTCCAGAGAATCAGAAGAAGGAGAAAAGAAAGGACAAAGACTCCAGAAAACTGAAGTACAACAAGCCTTCCTCAAGCAAGCATAAGAGGAAAGAGAAAGGTTTTGTAGCAGAAACCTGGAGTGATACTGAAGAGGATTCCTCATCCTCTAGCTCCAGTGATGAAGATGAGGAGGAAGCAAAAGCAAAGGAAGTTTGTCTAATGACAATTAATGCTTCCAGCACTAATTAAGATGATGACTCATCAGATGGTGAAGAACCACTCTCAAAAGAGGATCGGGTACTCTCATCCTTTTACTTTTATTCTGAAGATTTTGTACATGAATTAAAAACTATGTGTATGGACTTGATTAGTTCTGAGAAAGAGATTAAACTACTTAGAGAGCAATTGAATGATCAAAGTAGTCTAGTTGTAGAAAATAAAAAACTAAAAGATGAAATTACACTTGCTAATGAACAGATAATTAAACTAAAAACTGAACTAGCTGAGGCAAGGCAACTTGAAGAATCCCTTAATGGGAGAAGCCTCAAGCTGATGGACATTACAAGCACTATTAATGCAAGACTAACTGGCAAGCTGGGCTTGGGTGCTTCATCAAGCAAACCCCCACTAGTCCAGAAAAATTCACTAAGGACCCCTGTAAAATTTATCTCTGAAAAAGGTAAAAAACTGATCTATGATAAGCCCTCAACTTCAAATAAAAACAAACATAACAAACAGAAAAATTGAAACAGATAGAATCAAAACAAAAACAATGTTTAGCGGTTTTCATCGAATTCAGATCGACGAAATGTGAACAAATCGTCAAACCCAGATCGACGATCTCTGAACGAAAATGTTTACTATAAGCAATCGTCTTACTGCGATCGACGATTTCTGTATGGATTATCGAGCATAGATCGACGAACTTGTGGCACAAATAATGAGTATTATCCTTCTCAGAGCAGAGATTGACGATCTCAACCCTTGTCATCGAACTCAGATCAACAATCTCACATTCAATAGTCGAACCCACTGAGATTTAATAAAACTCTTAATCTTAACATAAATCCTAATCTCAACAAAAACTCTAATCAGAAAAGAGAAATAATTAATCCTTTCACCCTTTGGGAAATTCCACCTAGGAGATATCATCCTGTAGGCTATAAATTACAGTCAACTAGCTCTATTATCTCAAGTTTTTCTTATCAAGAAAACAAAGGACCCAAGGTAACCTGGGTCAAGAACAATTAAGCCTTTAATTATTGCAAGTGAAGAACTGTCCATCATATAACCAGCAATGATATCTGGACAGTGGATGCTCTAAGAACATGATAGGATGGAAGGACAACTTATCCAGCTATAAGTCAAAGCTAGGACCTAAGGTTTTTTTTGGTGACTCCAACTTTGGCAAGACTGAAGGCTATGGATAAATCAGAATAGGTGCTATCACATTCAGGAAGGTTGTATATGTAAGTGGATTGAAGCATAACTTGATCTCCATTAGTCAGCTTTGTGATGAAGGATTTCAGGTAACATTCAATCAGTCTTCATGCATTATTTCTTCTGCTGACAGCATAGTTGTTTTAACTTGCTCTAAGGTAGGTAACATTTGCATTGTTAACCTCAATTCAGCCATAAATTAAATTTGCTTATTTAACCAATCTTGTAATCAAAATGAGCTTTGGCATAGGGTACTAGGACATGTAAACTTAAAATACATTGCCAGGCTATCTAAGGACAACCTTGCAAGAGGATTGCCTTTTTACCCCTATAAGAAGGAAAGCCTGTGCAGGGCTTGTCAACTAGGCAAGCAAACTAAAAATAGTTTCAACTCCATTAATAAGCTTGACTCACCTAGGATTTTGTACTTGCTTCACATGGATCTCTTTGGAACCATTACTATACATAGCCTAGGAGGGAAATCTTACACCTTGGTTATTGTAGATGACTTCTCCAGGTTCACTTGGGTGTTCTTCTTGAAAAAAAAAGTCAGATAACTTCAAGGTTCTTAAAGATTTTGTCAAGTGCATACAGAGTGAGTTCTCTACTTAAGTTGTATTAATCAGAAGTGATCATGGAATTAAGTTTGAGTCTCTTCTTATGCAAGAGTTCTGTGAGAAGGAAGGTATCAGGAAATTTTTTTCTACTCCTAGAACTCCTCAACAAAATGGGGTAGCTGAAAGGAAAAAAACAGAACCCTAATTGAAGCTGCAGGTACATTACTTGATAATGCATACTTGCCCCTTTCCTTTTGGCATAGGCAGTAAGCACAGCTAACTATGTCCTGAATAGAATTTTAATACATAAGCTTAAGGCTAAGACCCCCAATGAGCTACTCAAAGGGAAGAAACCTAAAGTAGATTATTTTAGAGTATTTGGGTGTGTCTGTTACATTAATATCAACAACAGAAAATACAATAGAAAGTTTGAAGCCAAGTATGAAATGAGAATATTTCTAGGATATTCCCAAGTTAGCAAAGCTTATAGGGTTTACAATAAATCTACCTTGAAAATTGAAGAGTCTGTACATATATCTTTTGATGAAACTAATATATTTTACAAGGAGAAAAATACTTCTACCAATTAGACTTTGCAGGTACCTATATTGTGTGAGAATTTGGATGTTGTGACCCTCACCCCTGAGGCTATTACACCATCAGCTCTACAAGAAGTTGAAGATAGTGATGAGGATATCAGTGAACCCACTGTTATTGCTCCAACGGCTGAAATAATTCCACAAGAGGAATTACCGCCACCAACTATTGAACAACCAACTCCTCCTGCTGATTTAGCCACACTTAGAGATCATCCTGTATCTCAAGTGATTGGAGACATATTAGCAGGTGTGCAGACTAGACATCAGCTCTACCAGGATTTGATGCATGCCTATTTCATTTCTCAAGTTGAACCTCAATCCATTCAAGATGCAGAGCAAGATCCCCACTGGATCCTTGCAATGCAAGAGGACCTCAACCAGTTTGAGATGTGTAGAGTTTGGGAATTGGTCCCAAGACCAGAGAACTACCCAGTAATTGGAAAAAAATGGGTATTAAAAAACAAGATGGATGCACAAGGAGCAATCATAAGGAACAAGGCTAGGCTTGTTGCTCAAGGGTATAGGCAGGAAGAAGGCATTGATATGTTCAAACCTTTGCTCCAATGGCAAGGTTAGAGGCAATCAGGATTTTCTTGGCCTATGCTGCTTCTCAAAAATTTAAAGTCTATCAAATGGATGTTAAAAGTGCTTTTTTGAATGGTGAACTGAAAGAAGAAGTCTATGTTGAAAAACCACCAGGTTTTATTTCTATAACTCAACCTTCTTTTATTTATAGGTTGCATAAAGCTCTTTATGGCCTCAAGCAAGCTCCAAGAGCTTGGTATGAGACCCTAGATAGCTTTTTGTTAGAACATAGTTCCTTTAGAGGCATTGTAGATAGGACTTTGTTTATTAAGCATCACCATGATAAAATATTGTTAGTACAAATATATGTAGATGATATAATATTTTGCTCTACAGGTCCTAAACTATGCAAAAGGTTTTCCAACTTTATGCATTCAAAGTTTGAGATGAGCAGTATGGGTGAGCTCTCATACTTCCTTAGTCTCCAAGTCAAGCAGGCACCTGATGGCATTTTTCTATCCCAATTTAAGTATGTTAATGAGCTGATCAAAAGGTTTGGGATGGCTAGTGCCTCAGCTAAGAAAATACCCATGGCTGCCAATGCTCTGATTTACTCTGATGAGCATGGGAAACCTGTTGATCAAAAATTATATAGGGACATTGTTAGGTCCCTGTTATACCTCACAGCAAGTAGGCCAGATATAATGTTTGCCACATGTCTTTGTGCTAGGTTCCAGGTAAACCCTAAAGAATCCCACCTTATTTCATTAAAAAGGATTTTGATATATATAAAGAGTTGTCCAAATCTAGGACTCTGGTATCCTGCTGAGTCAGAATTTGAGTTGACTGGATACTCAGATGCTGATTTTGCTGGATGTAGAGTAGACAGGAAAAGTACCTCTTGAACATGCCAGTTCCTGGGTGCTATTCTTGTCTCTTGGTTTTGTAAAAAGCAAACATATGTGTCTACATCAACTATAGAAGCTGAGTATATAGCAGCTGGTAGTTGCTTTTCTCAGATGCTATGGATACAAAATCAGCTACTGGACTATGGATACAACTTAAATAATTCAACTATATTTTGTGATAATACTAGTGCTATTTCTATAGCACAGAATCCAGTCCATCATTCTAGGACTAAGCATATAGATGTAAGGCATCATTTCTTTAGGGAGTGTGTAGACAAAAAGAAAATCAATCTCACCTTCATCCCTACTGATTTTCAAAGGGCAGATATTTTCACCAAACCCTTTGATGAAAAGAAACATCTATTCTTTATGAATCAGCTAGGTATGATTAATGGAGATGAGATTATTTTACTTTCTGTCTGAGCTCAATGATTTGTTAACAGATCGTCGAACGGAGATCGACAATCTGCTAACGTCTCGTGAAGTTGAACATCGAACGGAGATCGACGATCACTTCTTTGTGAAATAATTATCGTCGAACGGAGATCAACGCTTTTTGGTTCAGAGAATTTATCGTCGAACTGAGATCGACGATTTATTTCTTCTCTTCGATCTGAGGTTACCGAACTCATTTTATATTAAAATTTTTCGCCAACCTTGGTTTTGAAGTTGTTTTGTTGTTAATACGCTTGACTAATCCGGTCTCTTCGTTCTCTTAAACCATATAATCTAGGGTTTAAACGGAAATAGTCTCGCACTTTCCATTTCCCTTTTGCACTTGATCTTTGTTTTCTCTGCAGGAACTCTCCAATGGCAATTCTAGCGGCAATTTTGTCCAGCATGAAGTTCGATTCAGGTTTTGATATTGATTTGGATTCATTCAAGCATAGTGATCAGATGTTTCAGGACCTGTTGAAGCTATTTGATGCGCCAAAGTTACAAAAGTTACTGACGACCAGGATGAAGTTATTAGTATCAGAAATCAAAGAATGGTCTTATACCTCATCTTTAGACAGACAGTCGTTGGTAGGAACTATCTCTAGACAAGAGGTACATCTAACCCCTGTCATTCTTACAGAAATTTTCAGTTTTGTTAATGGAGAAGACAATATTGATTTGGATAAAGAAGAATTTGCTGCCATGCTTTCCTGAATGGGTCATGCTGATGCAAACCCTAGCAAGCTTCTAAAAAAGAACTTGTCCCCTCAATACAAGTTCTTGGCGGATATTGTGGGAAAAGTGCTGCTAGGGAAGCACACTGTCTATGATAATATATCCATGAACTAATTTCTTCTGATGAGTGCCTTGGTTAATCAGAAATCAGTGAATTGGGCTGAAGTTTTGTTTGAGTTGATCAGGAAGAAAACAAATAAGAGAGAGGTCTCTCTATGCAGGATTTTAGGGATTTTTCTCACTGAAAAATGCCCTGAGTTGTTGACATCCCCAACAATTTTCATCAATGCTTCCAAGAGGCTGACCCCAGCTCTCTTTGGAAAGTGGAAGAGGACTATCTCAAAGCCATCTAGGGATTCCTCCACCCACAGGGTTTCTGAGGACACAAGGACTACTCCAGTCACTCCTCACCCTAGAGAAGATGAGCCAGAGATTCCTCCTTCTCCACCCTCATCCTTAGCAAGACCAACTTCCCCTTTGTTATATCAACCAACTCCACCTCAAAGCCCTCCTCCAGCATCTCCTCCTCCACTATACCCTCTTTCACATTATCTAGAAGAGATCCCTACCACTAAGATTTCAATCCAAACCTCACCAACTTTTGATATTCATTTCTCAACACCAACACCTTCACCTTCCCCTTCACCAACTCATTTACCTTCTCATGAAACCTCTCCTCATGTTTCCCCCCATCCAGAACAAGTGTCTATCCCTGAATCCATCGCTCAACCTACCATCTCAAACATCTGCACAACTTGTGGTCATTCTACTTCATCCCTACCATCCACATCATCTGACCCATCTGATCTCATTTCTCTACTCACCCCTACCATCAAAGCCATTGTAGAGGATGCCATTACACCTCTACTAGATTCCTTTAATTCTTTTGTTGCCTCTTTTTTTGGCCCTTCTTAATCTAGGGGCCTGGCAGCAGGCATTACTACGACCAGGCAGGGGGAGATGTCCAATGAAGAAGTCCCTCCTCCAGCAGTTGCAACAGCAGAGGCAGATACAGTTTTGTCAGAGGCAGATACAGGTTTCACAGTTATAGATACAGAGATTGTAGATATAGTTTTGACAGATACATAGAATATAGATATGTATATTACTAATGCTGATATAGGTTTGACAGTTGTAGATACAGAGCTTGAGGATACAGTATTAATAGATGTAGAGCTTGAATCTTTTCTGACAGATGATTCTTTGGATTCTTTGGAAGTAGAAACTTTTTCTGTTGGACATACTGTATATCCTTTAGGAGAATTGTCTGCTATCTTAGAACTTTTTGATCTCTCTTTTAGCACAATTCCTTCTTTTGGAACTCCTCCATATTGTACAGATATTGTATGTTATACTACTCCAGTGAGCACTGATATTTTACATCAGCTTCTTCAGAGTTTTTCAGCTCCATTTCCTGAGCTCTCTGCAGCTCGAGAGGCTGAGCTTATCAGCATGGCTGAGGATGAGATTTTAGAGCCCTAGGCTTTCTCTCCTCCAACCTATGTCTCTTCCACTTTTGTAGTCCCAGACTTGGATGAAGTTTTGGCTGTTGATGCTACTGAAGAACTTTCAGTTATCAAAGAGATTGATGATTTGTATGATAATCCACCAGGCTTATCTGATAATGATTCAGATTCAGATTCATACTCAGATCTAGATGTCAGCAAAAATAAGAATGTGACCAAGAAAAGAAAAGCTCTAGTGAAGGAAGTGCCTAAGTCTAATCCTAAAGATGACATTCCTTACTTCATCAGGCACAATTTTACTCTCACATCAACTTCTCCTCACTGGATGAGAATTTCCAAGAATGAGATGAAGGCTCAAAAGAAAAGGAGAAAGACTGGTTCCTCTCCTATCAAAGTCTTCAGGATGGATCCACCACCTCCTCCTCCTCCTTCAACAGGTGCTAGTGGGAATGTTGCTTCTAGGACTGCTACCTCCTCCCTGCAGTAGAGTTTTTATGCCCCTCTCTCTCACAAAAGATCATCCACGTCTTACTCTAGGGGTTATACAATAAGGAGAGGTAGATAGCATTTTCAGTCTGACAGAGAAGATATTTCAGATTCTAGCAAGAGATTCAGAATTCCTGGAAAGTTCAGTGAAGTCAGAACTCCTCCAAATCTCAATGAAAGTCAGTCTCAACATACAGTAACAAAAACTAAATTCCAAGAATAATCAATCAAGCACAGGAAGCTTCAAAAGGTCCCTCTTGACTCAAAATAAGAATCATCACAGTATGAACCTAAGCTAGATCCAAACTTCAGGATGGCTAGGTTTCATGAATTTATTGCTCTCTCCCAGATAAACAAAGCCATAAAAGAAGGAACCGATCCTTCTCAATTTTCAACCATGTCTAAGTATAGGGAGAAAGAACTGGAACAATTTGATATTGATAAGAATGTCTTTGATGCTAATGCCTATATGCAGATACATCCTGAGGCAATTGTTCCCAGAGCAGCTACAATGAAAGTTCTTGGTGAAGTAGATATTAAAATGACAAGACAGCAAGCTGAAGACCCAAAAAGGAAAATTGCTTTCACTAAGCCAGCTTCAGACAAGTCTTAGTAACTGTTTTCTTTTTGTGTCTGTAAATATATTTTGAAACTTTTCTTATATTTCATGACAGATATATTTATTTTAGTTTTCCTTTTGTTTTCTTTTATTTTTGCTTAGTGACCTCACCCAAATAGGGGGAGATTGTTGGATCCCTAGTTTGGATTTGGGCTAGGTTCACTAATCTAGGCTAAGTCAGACTCACATTGTATAGCCAGGGTCTAGTCTAGTGTCTTAGGTGTCAGTTAGGTCAATAACTCAGTGAGACAAGACCAAGACATCAGAGACTTAGAAGACAACAGAGACTGAACAAGGCAGAAATTTTTCTAAGTGAAATGTTCGTTCGACGATCTTTGTTCTGCGTTCGACGATCTCAGAGTTTTATCTCTACATGCTGAGATCGACGATTACTGAACTTATATTGACGATCTCTAATCTACTTTCAGGATATAGATCGACGATCAACCATCTAAGTTTGACGATCTTGAAGCCCAGTTTGGAAAGCAGATTTTCAGATCAACAATCTCAGGGCTCGGCTCGATGATAGTGAATGTTTGAGTTCGACGATCTCAGGACCAGATCAACGATTAATGCCAGGTCAACACTTTACTCCCTGCAGTTATTATTTTCCTTATTGATTGATTATTATATTGTTTATATGACTCTGAGTGATTAATACATATATTCTCAGAATATAGTCGTTCCTTGGCAAGCATTACTTACTAGTTTTCACAGAGTTATTAAATAGCCATTCTCTGGACAGCTAAGGAAATTGATTTAATTCTCTTATAGCCGTTGCACAAGTTCCCGTGATTCCGGCAGTCAATCAATATGGACCATTTCAAATTCAGTCTGAAATTATTCAAGAAAATACTGAGAGAATAAAAGACCTAGAGATTTATTATTCTTGAGACAGACAGTCATACAGAGATCATACACACGACAAGTTTTGAAAAGAGAACACAAGACTGAAAGAAAAAGAATAACAGCTCTTAGTTCTTCGCACAAGTGTTCATCCAGGGAGCCTGTAGAGACAGTCATCTTCACTCAATCACAGCTTTCTAGAATTCAAGTCCTATACCCTGCATAAGGCTCTAGTTTCCTGAACAATCAAGATTATCAGGACAAGCCTTGACTCAATCAGGATCACTCTCAAGTCCTCATCAGGTTGTAGCATTCAACTTTAACCTTTTGACAAGTCTAGTATTGGGACACGAAGTTGGTGATGACTCATTTCATTCCGAGCCAGTAAATTTTCCTACGCAAATCAACATACATCTTAACCACACTAGGGAGAATAGAATACCTCGATTGGTACGCTTCTCGAAGGATCTAATCTCGAATTCATCCTATAGAGGGAATAAATATGTGGTGCCTGAACTGCAAGATTCCATCGTGTAGGTTGAACTCCTCTTGTGATCCATCCTATAAAGACTGGATGATTGGGACCACTTCAAGATCGACCTTCTGCGCTTCACGTATTCGATCCCAGATGTCACACTAAATTTACATCCAATATAACTATGCTTGGTACTCTTCTGGGACCCTATGAGCAATAAGAGTAATCTCCAAGTCTATCAACGACTAAAACTATTCCTTCGGAATCTGCTCCATCTAGCTCTCGACCATCGAGGGCTGACGGCTCAATGCGTCAGTAACTTTATTATCCTTTCCGGGGTGGCACTGGAGAACAAAGTCATAATGACACAGAAATTCCAACCATCGGCGCTGTCAAAGGTTTAACTCTTTTTGACTAAAGATATTTTTGAGGCTCTTATGGTCAGAGAAGATCTCACATCTTACTCTGTATAAGTAATGTCTCTAGATCTTGAGGGCGAAAACAATGGTGCCCGACTATAGATCGTGGGTTATATAATTCAGCTCGTGCGACTTTAGCTTGCAAAATGCATATGCTATTACCTTGCTATGCTGCATTAGAACAGCTCACAATCCTTTTAGAGATGCATCTGTATAAATTTGGAATCCTTTGATTCCTAAAGGGATCGTAAGCATTAGGGCAGAAGTCAGCCATTTCTTCAGTTTGACAAACGCATTCTCGCATTCTGGCGTCCATTGAAATGTAACATCCTTCCTTATGAGGGCGATGAGGGGCAACACAATCTTGGAGAAACCTTCCACAAATTTCCTGTAGTAACCGGCAAGACCGAGGAAACTTCGAATATCTGTTGTTGTCTTGAGTGGCTTCTAGTTATGAACCGCTTGGATTTTTTCTTGATCTACCTCCACTTCATTCTTGTTGATGGTATGACCCAAAAATCTGGCCTCTTCTAACCAAAATTCACACTTACTGAACTTGGCAAAGAGAGAGTGCTCCCATAGCTTAAGTAACACCATCTGTAGGTGTCTAGAATGATTTGCCCTGGTCTTTGAGTAGATCAAGATGTCATCAATGAAGACGATCATGAAATTATCTAGGAAGGGTTCAAATAACTTATTCATCTGTGCCTTAAAGGTAGAGGGGGCAATAATGAGCCCAAAACGCATTACCATAAACTCGTAAAGTCCATAGCGAGAGCTAAAGGCCGTTTTGGGGATATCTTCCTCCCAGACCCGAAGCTGATAATAACCGGATCTTAGGTCAATCTTGGAGAACACAGATGCACCTTGCAATTGGTCGAACAACTCGTCAATCCTTGGGAGTGGATACATATTCCATATTGTAAGCTTGTTTAGTTCCCTATAATCTATACACAACCACAGTGTTCCATCCTTCTTTTTTATGAACAGTATAGGGACTCCCCAGGGCGAGGAACTTGAGCGGACAAATACGATATCTATCAATTCCTAAAGTTGCATCTTCAAATGGGCCAATTCCTTGGGGGCCATCCGATAGGGTACCCGGGACACTTGTCAAGCTCCGGACACAAGCTCGATCTGGAAGTTAATCTCTCATTATGGGGGCAAACTTGAGAGAGACTCGGGGAAAACATCTGGAAAATTTTGTACCATTGGAACTTTGGCGTGCACTTGAAACTAATTTTCCATTTCGAAGTAGATATGAAATACTTTGTCTTTCTATCGGACTGACCTTACAGTCTGAGCAAAGGTCAAAATGATGCGAGCGATGGAGAGTATACCTGCCAGCGTAATGACTTGTCCTTCTAGGTTCTGAAGCTTAAGCTTTCTGGTTGAACAGTATATTTTAGACTTATACTCGGCCAACCAATCCATTTCCAGTATGATGTCGAACTAGGTTATTGCCAGGATTGTCAAGTAAATCTCGAATTCCATGTCCCTTAGCATGGCCTGGAATTAACATTTCTCTGTAGATGTCATATCTGATCCATCTGGTAGACGAATCCGTATAGATAATTCACATAAGCGGACGATATTATCCTTAGTTGCAATGAAGTCTTGGGATACAAAGGAGTGTGTTTTTGCGGGGTGTCCTTCAAAATGGAGCGGACGACATTCTCCAGTATCAAATAGAGTTTTTGCGGGGTGTACTTCTACCAAAAGTAGTCCTGAAGAGGTAAGGAGTATATATATATCATTTAAAATAACATATACCCAATGTAGACATACATATAGATAAAAGTCTAATATATTGGTACTGATATCTGACGTATCCCTAGTATCTAAGATATATACCTATCACTACATCAGTGGCTGGTCCATGTTGAAGTTCTAATGCGTAGGCCTCTAAGGGTGCTACTCGGCCCTACTGACCTCTCCTACCAGATCTACCTCTACAGCCTTTCTGTCTCTGTCCTCGCACTGTCATCCTTCCTTGAACTACTCCTAAACTTGGCCTTCCTGCTGCTTACGGGCAGAAATCCCTCATGTGTCCCAACTGCTGGCATAGAAAGCAGTTACCTATAAATGGAACATCTCATCGATCTACTAGCATGAGCTGTGGTGCTAGTCTGGGCTTCTGCTGCGGTGCTGGGGGTGTTGGTGGGCACCTATAAGACTACCTGTGTTGTCTCTGTATTCACACTCTCTCATATTGGTGGGAAGCAACTCCTCTATCTCGTCGTTGACCTCTGGGGACCTCGACCAGCCCTTGGCGCTGCTGGGAAACCATCCTATGATCTAACTCCAGCGCTGCACCGTGAATTGCTATGGAGTTGAAGTTTGACTGATAAATCAAGTTCAAGGCCTGTCTCAAGTCATCTCGTAAGCATCGTTAGAAGCAAGCAGCCCAATCTCTATCAGTGGTCGCTAGGTTCCCAGCAAATAGTGCTAGGTGGATGATCTCTCTCGTAGTCTGGCACCGTCTGGTCACCCCGACAAATGTGCAGAAACCTCTCCTGCAGTGCAGATCATTCGGCCTTTGAGATGAAGTGCACTAAAAAGCCTCTGAAAACTCCCCTTATAGGATAATGCTCAATAGTTGTCCTCTAAACATCGAACGACTGGCCACTCTACACCAGTCTCTATCATATCCCACAAACAAGGTCACCACTAGTGACACTACAGCTACTGTCGGGCACATCATTCCCACCAACATCTCCTCCACGCGCTCAAACAAAACTTTTTCTTATATGGCAGTCTCTGTGCCTCTGAAGATGGGAGGCCTCAGCCCCCGACAAGTCATCAGTAGGTCAATGGGCACTTACAACTACTGTGGTGGCTGTGCCAAGTCTTTTTGGAACGTCGTCAAGGTAGCTGTAAACATTTGCCCCAAGTCGATGTCGGTAAACCGTACAGCTACAGGGGTAACTGGGTCTAGAGATAGGGTGGCAAGGACATATCCTTTGGAGGATGATCTCTTATTATTGGACTCTGATATCTGGAGAAGTAACAGAGAATAAGTGTAAGTATTTTACAAAAGTAGGGGAAATTTATAAGAACTGACAAAGAGGAAACAAAGGTGTGTGGGTGTACTATCGTATAGTCTAACATCCTTAAGCCTCTACACTAGGGTCCACCAGGCTTCCGTTGTGAGGTTCTTCCCGAACAGAAGAACGAAGTAAGGTATGGAGGGATCATGAGATTGCTCTACAAAGACGGATCGTGATGGCTCTGATCCATTTGTAAGACCCCCCAACCTTTGTCCGGGTCGGGCCGGAGGGGATCTTACTTGCCCAAGACGTCCACCCAGTGCTCTTTAAGGGGTGTCAACCCACACTATTAAGAACCAGTTGGCCGTCTTGCTAGGCTTGAATCACAACATTCACATCACATCACATATTTTAAAAAAAAACATTAACAGGAAGCCATAATATATATATATAACAATATATATTTAAAAAGAAGTGCAAAAGGTCATAGCCACTATTTATACACTAAGCCCGTAGGCTATAAAAGTACAATAACTAACAACTCCTTTCTCTCTCAATTTTGCTCGCTAGTACTCACGTCTTGAAACTCTAGAGACGATAAGGGTGCCTCGATTGTGGGTAGTCCTATTGCCTGGCGTTTTCTCCTGCGGCAGCTGGTCACTACGGTGCTCCCTCTCCTGTGAATAGTTATTAAAATAACAGTTTCTCAAAGAGTTAAGTGGAATCAAATCTCCTCCCCGGATCCATATCCTAGGGAAGAGTGTACAAATCCAACAAAAGTAGATAGCCGAAGCAAGAGAGAGTAAGTACAACATTTTATATATAAGCTAGGAGCAATCATAAAATGAGGTGAAACATTGTTTAACTGGGATAACAACAACAATATACGTTAGTTATAATTTAAGCTCCACTAACATAGCAGTATAGCAGGTATTCACAACCAATGAAAACATCGTAGACATTCACAGCTGCGCGCACACCACGGGCATTCACAGCCACGTAACATTCCCTTTGTCGACAAAGTATGGACCGCTTCTCTTCAAGAAGGGTAGAAAACCCCGTGGGCCTCACCGATGTGGAAGTCGGTGATAGTGTCTAGTCCTGCCACTTCTAGAGGAGGTCGTATCGCATAACCCAGGACATAAGGTACAACCCCAGATACTCTTGGATGTGAGCGACATCCGGTGATTCAACATTTTGTCTGACCAACAGAGGAAACCCAATGGGGAGAAACATAACGACCGGTCACCTATGATACTCATCTCCCTATCACCATGAGTCGTCGATCTTCCTGCACTTGTATGATCGGTCTGCGGAAGTGACTGACCCGCCACCATTTACCGTGAGTAATTTACAAGAAATAAATTTTATTAATTTTGCTAGCATTCACCAGGTCTATAGCGGCTTGCCCTAATATGCTTTTTATTAATTCGAGCAAATGGCACTTGGCTCGAATTTTGACAAGGAGTGTGAGAGTACTTTATTGGGGGCTAATTTAGAAGGAACATCTCAACTCCTGTTATCCCTAACTAAGGCTCAACCTATCAAATAACTGCCCATCAGAGCAGGACTCATACATAAAATAGTAAATTGTAGACACAAAAGTGCGGAAAAAGATGCTGCTGATAGTATATGCTACATAATTAAAATGATAAAATGAAATAGGACTGGTAGGTTACTGGAGTAGTACTGAATTGAAAGAACTGAACTGAAATTAAGTACAGAAAGGAACATGACCAGTACGAGACTGGAATAGTATATAAATAAAAGAACTGAACTAAAATTAAATAAGCAGGACCCGTGTGAGACTAGAATATTGAAAAGAAATAACTGAACTGAAATAAATAAAGGATCTGGACATGTACGACACTTGAATTAAACATAAAGAAAATAGTTAGCAGTCCAATCACTCCATTCAGGAGGCTTTAGTTCTATCTCCATTCAAAGGAGGCATGTTCAGTTCCATCTCTGTTCTCATAAGATATGTTTAGTTCCATCTTCATTCTCAGGGGGCATGTTCAATTCCATTTCAGTTTTTAGGAGGCTTCTTTGGGTTTCACCAATTATTAAGGTCTGATAATAGTTCAGTTACGGCCTTTTTAATTTTGGTTTAATCAGACTTGGAGGGCTTATTAAGAGTTACATCCTTATTATTTGTTGAGAATAATTAGAAGCTCAATTGCTTGTACTCTCATTTTTCGAGTCTGCCCAAATTACCCGAGAGTCTTTTTAAGGAAAAATGAGGCGCTCGACGGTTTCATGAAACCTCGATACCCTCAAAGCTTGGGAACTTGCCCCGAATACTCTCGTTAATAAAAATAATTTAATTTATTATTCAATTTAGAAAGGTGGTCGTACGCTCCAATTTTCATTTTCGAGAAAAATTGAACGTATCAATTTCTGAGTGTGACCCTTGGCTCTATGAAATAGGGAAATCTCTCATTTTTATCCTCAGGTCTCCTAATTTTTAATACAACCTTCAAGGGGCTTAAAATGAGCCTACTAATTTTTTCAAAATTTTCCGAGCAATTTTGAGCCATAAATTTGTCCAAATAAATTTTTTTTGGACTTTTGAAAATACCAAATCAACTTTAAAAATTCTCAAAATTTTTGTGGAGGAAACCCTCATCAAGGGGAACAAATTTCATGTTCAACACTTTTTCCCTAGGAGCAATAATTTTTTTATAAAAATTATACAAAATCTATTTTAAATATTTCATCTACATATAGCAGATCAAGTCCAATCCTGCGGCTGATATCGAGCCAGACGGGAAAAATGAGTCTTCTGTCCCCATAGTGGATTAGGGCCAGATCTGCTGTATAACTGCAGAAATCTATATAGGCGTGTAATTTAAGGCGACAGCTGCCGTCCGATCATCATCATCAGATCGGACGGCAACTTTGACTCGCCGGTGGTGTAGAAGATAAAGCTTCTGCCACAATCGACTGGCGAATCAAAGGTTTTGGTGCCGCCTCCGGATAACTTGCCGGAGGTCGGCGAACAACTGGGTGGTGGTTCAGTGACCCAGCGCCGCCAACCACTGTTGGATGTCTCCAACCCAAGAGCGGTGGTGTGGCATGCTCTACTCCTAGGGATGCCACACCGCCTGCCTCTTTGGTGGCTTATCCAGCCATAACTCCACCCCAAACGACACACTAGGGGTTGGGCTCTTCTTCGGTGATGGTTTGGCAGCCTGGCGCTGTCGGCTGCCACCGTAGAAAAATAATAGAGAATTACTCTATTTTTAGGTGCCGCTGGAGCAGCGATTTCCGGCAGCACCTCGGCCTTCCACTATCGGGGAAAGCTATCCCCGGTGGTATAGCACTTCTCCAATACCACTATCGACGCTGGGCAAGACTCACAAGTTGCAGCCACCACCTGACCTGGAGCTTAGTTCGGGTGGTGTCGGCGGCGCTCCGGCCACCAGGGGACGGATGCAAGATGTTAAAAAGATAGGGAAGGGAGAGGGGAGAAGCTTCCACCTATGGTGGTGTGGATTGGAAGGTGCCAACCTGAGTTACTATTAAAGATGGTGGTGGAGCTTGGGTGGTGGAAATTTTCTGGCGAGTTGGAGCTCATGCAAAGGGGATCTAGGATCGTTTGGGTTGTGTGGAGGAGAGTAGGGGTGGACATGACCTTTTTTAGGTCGGGGGAGGGTGGCCACCTATCCTCTCCCCGATGTGGAACTAAACCAAGAGGAGGAACGCTCCTCCTCTCCTCCTCAACTTGTGTAGGCTCGCTGTCATCATCCTAGGACTCCTAGATGGCAGCCATCTATGGGAGGGCAGGGGAGAAAGGGCTTGGTGTGCTTGTTCTTGGGAGTGAGGAAGAGGGGAAGGGAAAGAGGGGGGTTGGGCCTTTCCTTGGCCCATGGCCCACCTATCAACCCATTGGTGGTTGATTTTAGTGGCTCTAGGGTGAAGGGGGTTGGGTCAAAGCAACTCATGAATAGGAGGTGCCCACCTATTTTGGGAATATTTTTCCAAAATGGATTTTTAGGGGGGTTTGACCAAATTCAACCCTAGGGTGGGTCCCCCCATGCTTGTCAAAGTCAAGGTGGGACCATGACATCGAGAGTTGGGTCAAGGTTGGGGTGTCATGTCATAATTTGTGTGTGCATGCTTTTTAGTGCATAACTATGCTTGATTTGACCACGAGTTGACCACCTATCACTTAATTGACTAGGACGAATTCGGTTTACTTCGTATTGACCATACAAATCCAATGCCACTAACCGAGGCCGTATCGGTGTTTGTTTGCTAAATATTCAAAATTTGTGCGTCGCAGCGCGCTAAGACTGTCAAAATGCTCATATTCGTCATTAAACTTCGAATTATGGCACAACGAGTTCTAATAAGTTCGTAACAACTATACGAAGCCATAGGAACTGCAAGAACTCAAATAAGAGTTCTCTAGCTCCATATACCCATCTAGGGTTACCAACTCCTTGATATGGGCCTTGGGTAGAGGTTCATGTCACTTTTATTGGGCCCACAAGGGTTCTAGTGGCCCAATAAAATTTGGGATGTTACACTTTCCAACTGAAAGTACACGAGAAAAATTATTCGGTTCACGATCAGGAATTGGCAGCCGTGATATTCGCTCTAAATCTATGATGACACTATATATATGGCATGAAGATTTATATCTTTATGGACCATAAGAGCCTGAAATATTTATTGTATTAGGAGAATCTGAATATGCGACAGCGACAGCGGCGGTGGATGGAGTTTCTTGCGGAATACACCTTCGAGATTCATTACACTCCAAAGAAGGGAAATGTAGTCACGGATGCGCTAAATCGCAAGGCTCCAACACAAGCAAATTGGTTATAGATGCATGATGCGTGTCTGATTCATGAGTTGGAGGCTCTGGAGATCTCTTGTGTTGACATAAAAATGAGCGCAGAAGCTTGCTTGAACTGGATGGAGGTGCAATAAGACCTCACAGACATAATTTGACAGGCATTGGAGCTTGACGAGAGCATGGAGAGTTATATAGCGGGGATAGTGGATGGTAAAATTCCTAATTCTCGCTGAACGATGGTCTTTTGTGGAAGGACGGTCAGCTGTGCGTCCCAAAAGTTTGCAAGTTGTGAATGAAGTTGATGTACGAGGCTCATTTTATCAAGTACTCAATCCACCCAAGGAGCATAAAAATGTTCAAGGACATGAAGAAATTATTCTGGTGGCCAGGGTTTAAAAAAGGCAATCACACTTTATGTGGTGAAGTGCCAGAGTTGCGCCCTAGTGAAGGTTGAGTGTAAAAAACCCGACGGTTTCCTGAAGTCGTTGCCAATATTGGAATGGAAGTTTGATGATATATTGATGGATTTCGTGCACGGTTTTCCGAGATCACAATGCAGGAATGATCCTATTTTGGTTATCATGGACCGGTTGACAAAAGTAACACACTTCATTTTGAATTGAAGGGACGATTCAGTTGAAAAGATAGTTAAATTAATGTTGAGCAGATCGTACGATTGCACAGTATGCCACGTAGAATCATTAGTGATCATGATGGGCATTTCACATCGAATGATTGGAAGCTTGTTCATCAGCTGTTGGGTACCAAGCTGAAATTCAGCACGACCTTTCATCCTCAGACTGATGGTCAAACTGAGAGGGTAAATAGAATGTTGGAAGATATGCTACACATGTGCGCCCTAGATTTTGGGAAGAGGTGGGAATATCATCTCTTTATGATTGAGTTTGCTTATACTAATAGCTACCAAGGGAGTATAGAGATGGCACCTTTTGAGACCTTATATGGTAGGTAGTGTCGTACTCTATTGGCTCGGGTAAAAACATGTGAATCAAAGTTGTATAAGCGTAAGGACATTGAAGAGGCGACTTCAACGATATTTTTCATTCGAAATCGAATACTGATTGTGCAAGATAGGAAAGAGAAATACTATAATGCCAAGAACCGAAACATGGAGTTTGTAGTTGGTGATTGAGTTTATCTCAATATTAAACAGTTCAAGGGCGTATCAAGAATCCGACGCTTTAAAAGGCTGAGTCTGAGATACCTTGGACCATTTGAAATTGTTAAGCGGATTCGATAAGCAACCTATCGGCTGAAACTTTCAGCTGAACTCAATATTTTGCACGATGTGTTTCACATATCAGTGTTGCGGAAGGCTGTGCAAGAGCCAACACAAGTGATAGTTGTGGATCAAATTCCGGTCAATAGTGGGTTGATGATGAAAGTCAAGCCCATTTGTATTGAAGACACGAAAGTGAAACGACTGTGGAACAAAGAAATTTATATGGTCAAAGTCCAACTAGACAAATGTGGGTGTAAGGAGATGTCATGGGAGCGAGAGCAGACCATGCACGAAGAGTTCCCTGAAATGTTCCATTTAGGTACATTTGATATGTTTTGTACTCCTATATTTGATGTGGATTTCGCGATGAAATCTGTTAAAGCAGGGGAGAATTGTAATGCCCTAAAGTTCCTAAAAATTATAGAGAATTGGTAACTGGAGGTTACCATACGGCGGTAGACCTATCGTTGGCAGTAGCTAGCTGAATTAATAGACCAAAGTCTCTGGTCGGTACTGTCTGGCGGTAGTAAGCTACCGCATAGCGGTAACAGGAGTGGCAGAGCAGTGCTGGATTAGGCCACTTCCATTTGCCAAAGGGTATCGTGTGGCGGTAGCAAAGGTACCGCGCAACAGTAGCTTGCTAGTAAAGGCTTGGAATGAGATTTAGTTCTCATTTTTCTCTCATTCTCTCTCTCTCTTAGTTCTTGAGGAAAGAGAAGGAAGAAATCATGAGGCAAAGGGAAAAGGTGATCCAAGGCATTCTTGTGATAAGAATCGCGAGTCAAAGCCAGATTCACGAAGAGGAAGCTGTGGTGATCAATTCAATCCGGATCAAGATCAAGAGCATGGATCCTAAGCGATCAACAAGGGTAATGACTTTCTCCTTGGACAAGTGCAGTCCTCAATTTGCATACGTGCATGGAACACCTCACCAAAAGGTGAAGAAAAGGGAGTTTTCTGGCGGGTAGATCGTTATGATCCCCGATAGAAATTGCATATAGAATCCGGAATTGAAGAATGGAATAGGTATGCTATGTGAAGCCCATCTGGACAGGTTGGTCTAGATTGGTGATGATTTGTTATGCATGTTGGAGAAGACTCCGAGGATAAACATGTGGATAAAATGTATAGAATCCTGGGTCATGGTGTGTGCAAGATGCTGCAGTGATAGTACTAGAGATGATCTCTAGGAAAACACACAAAGTGGGGAAGAATTGAGATTGTCCCCTACCGCGCGGCGGTAGTACTACTACTAGCAAAAGATCCTAGTGAGTTATGTTTTTGAGGCCTATCTCTTGGAGACTTGCGGGCCATTGTTTGAAGTTGTTGAGCCTGAAGAGCCTAGCTATTGTGGCCATGAGAGCCATTGTTTGTGTTGATTGTGAGATCAGGTCCTTGGGAAAATGTGAGCACCAATTGAAGCTGTTTAGCCTAAAGTGCCCATCTACTAAGGCCAGAGAGCCGAACGGGAAAGGGGAAGCTATCCCGCATCCTGTCGATTGACCTTGATTGCTTAGGCGATGACATGACGATTGGAGCAACGGGAAAAAGCTAAACTGTACCTGCATTATGTCGATCTCGTACTAGATTGCCTAAAGTACCTTGCTTTTATCGTTGGCATAATGAGAGTCTTAGGCCCCGAGCCGGAAAGACTAGAATGCTCAAGTGTGGACCATCAAGTCTAGGACTTTGGATGGTGGTGGTACCCAGAGAATTCCAGTACACTGATAATATGGCCATAATGCACGGGGCGTATGGCCATGAGTTCCTACGTTTGTGGCAAATGGTGCTTACACACACGTTTTGGTTTCCAAAAGATATATATGCTGCTTTTTACAGGGAAGGAGAATTGTTGCCCCTAATATTGGGTAGGGTCATTATAATTTGGTCATCTAAAGCTGACCATTGCATTGTTTTTCCACATTTTGGTGGGTCGTTCTATACTGGTGTTCGAGAGCCAAGTGTGATGTAATGGGATGAAGTCCCTTATATTGCGATTGGCTGTCCCTCAAAGGCCCAAAAGGCGAACGATAACTGTTTTCATGTGTGGCTGGCCTGTGAGCCAATGTTTGAAAGATAGATTTTATAAAGAAAACAGTTGTAAGGCCATAAGGCCAGAACATGTTGTATGTTGATGTAAATTCCTATATTTATAGTGGACATTCCTGGCATGTGGGTTCTACAACTAAAATAACTACTTCAGCTAGAATGCAATCTGAGTTAGGGTGCATAAATGAAATTATATCAATGAGTAATATCACTGACTATCTGTGAAATATGGCGTGGGACCCCGACCGAACCTTCTATTATATTCTACCTGACGGGTGGAGGTGTTATAGTTAGTCACCAAAAACACCGCTTTGAAAGACCATATCCATGATCTAAATTTAGCATTTAAGAAATTTGGAATTGACCAAAAATTGCTGGAAGCTATTGCTCCACGATAAATACTATCGCTGGCGATAACTCAAAGTACATAAAATTAATTTTTAATAATAAAAATAATTTTTCTATTGATCATCCATCTCTAGTAAGAGTTTGAATTCAGTTGTGAAAAAGGCATCATCACCTTTTATTACTTGTGCCAAATATAATAGATTTGGACACACTACTGACTCTTGCAGGAAGATAGGTTAGAGTCTAGTTAAACAAGTTTTGCTACCTAAGGCGTCCACATACTCTATGGGAGGCACTACTTGGGTAACCAGATATTTAATCTCATCTCCTTTCTATGTGTGATGGTATGCTAAGGACAAAGAAGACATGCGATACTTGGACTCAGGATGTTCAAAACACATGACGGGCAATAAATCCAAGTTCCTTAGCCTTGAAATGAAGAAAGGAGGAGTAGTGACTTTTGGTGACAATAGTAAGGAAGAATCATGGACATCGGTATAGTTGGTAACGATTTCTTTACTATTTCGAATGTTTTATTTGTATATGGTTTAAAACATAATTTTATTTATATAAGTCAACTATGTGATAGAGGCTTAAATATTTTTATTTGAATCATCTTCAAACATTTGCAAAATCATTAATTAAAAAACTCAAGAAATTGTTTTTACCGTACTGAGAATTAACAAGGTTTATATGATTACTTTTCACGATCTTTCTCAATCTTCACTTAAATGTTTTATTTCAAAAAACAATGAATTAGAATTATGCCATAGGAGACTTAGACATTTTATTACAAACTTGTTGTTGAACTTTCCAAAAATAAATTGGAGAAGGGTTTACCTTTATTAGAAGGGAAGCTTTCTTCTTTATTTATGCCGTGTTAAAAAGGAAAATTCTCTAAATCATCATTTAAAAGAAAAAATATTGTTTCTACGACTAGGCTTTTACAACTAATTCATATGAATTTATTTGGTCCAGTTACAACTCAAGTCTAGGAGGTAGAAAATATACTTTTGTTTTCATAGATGATTTTTCACATTTGTGTTCGATAATCTTTTTAGTTTCAAATCTGATGTGTATTTTGAATTCACAAAATTATGTATTCATATTCAGAATGAACTTGATTTGAAAATTAAATGTATATGGTCAAATCATGGAGGTGAGTTTGGGAATGATAGATTTATTTCTTTTTATACTGAATTAGGGATTAAACATGAATTTTCCGCTCCTTGTACACCACAGCAAAATGGTGTAGTGGAGAGGTAAATTGAACTCTTCAAAAACTAACACACACTATGTTATCTGAATATAAATTACCTAGATATTTTTGGCCTAAAGTTGTTGGTACTGCTGTTATGTGATAAATCGTGTCATGCTGCATCAATTTTTAAAACTTACATAATATGAGATTTATTATCTAAAGAAGCCTAATGTATCTTATTTTAGAGTTTTTAGTTGTAAATATTTCATTTTAAATATAAAAGATCCTTTAGGTAAATTTGATGAAAAATGTGATGAAGGAATATTTATTAGTTATTCTTCAACTAGTAAAGCTTATAGAGTATTTAAAAGCAGACAAAAATAGTTGAAGAATCAATTCATATTAACTTTGAAGTGTCTATTCCATTTGTAGAAGTTAAAACTACAGGAAATGTTAAAGAACCCCTTCCTCCATTGGAGAAGGATGATGAAGAAATCCTTGGAGAAGGATGATGAGTTTAAAGTGGATATGTGTCTTGTAAATATTTCAAATTATTTTTGCATGCCTCGAAGTATGAGTAATATTTTATGCCCGATAATGAATTCACATTTACACATTTTGGTACAATACAAGTGTTTGGCAATTTTTTCATCTACATGAATGTGTTTTTGTTTAACATTAAAAATTTGATATGCATACCATAGCTTGTTTATCATTGAATCTTGCACAATTTTTTTTCACTTGACACGACATTAAAAAAATATTATTATGTTGTGCTATAATAGTGAATTCGGAGTCCTGAATGATAATAGAAGGAAAAAAAGAAAACAAAAATATGCTATGAAAAATTATTCTTCCAATAATATGCTCAGGATACTCCATCAAGCACTACTCACACTCCTGATAATTCTTCATGAGCATTGTGAGGTTAAGCACCTTTAAAAGAATCATAATTTAGTGCACACATTTCTGGTCATTTTTCTTTTCTTTAACGTGCAACGTATTCATACATGAACACAAAGTTGTCATGTGTATAGTTATTGTTATGTGTTTACATTTCACAATTTCATGTGATTTTAATTAAATCACCTGTTCTTATCTACCAAAGCATAACTTTTACACATCATTATCTATTATAAAATTTCATTTCATGAGAATTGAACTGAAAATGATTTCCATATTTATTTATCACATTCCATCCTTCTTTTAGATATTTTTTGCAGGAATCTACCACTGTTTCTGATTATTTGATATTTTATATTATACAAATTGTTCAATTTATATGTCATCCCAAATCACCCTTTAATTATCTATTTATGTCAATTATATTTCCTCTAATATTTCTCATTCAATTTCTTTTCAAATTCTTTCTAGACTTTTCTCTTACATTTCCACTTTCATATCTTTTGCTAATAACAAAACAGGGAAAATATCAAAAGAACTAGAACTCTATTGTTAATGGTCGGTAGCTTACATTAAGGGGGAGTAATTATATACTTATTATATTTCATATGAACATATCCTATTTAATTTACCTTTGGACTTAATAAACATTTAAGGTCATCCATTTACGGGGAGAATGTGCACATCAAGTACTTATGTTGCTTATCATATTTTATACACCTTATTATAACTTATAACGGATTTCTTTCTAAGAAGATTTGTTATTATCAAAAGGGAGAGATTGTTGTAGCATGCGTTCCGCACTTCTTGGTTTGAAAATAACAAATCCCAAATGTATTTGATCATAATGTGTTTTTTTGTGCAGATATAATAGGTATAACACTTTGATAATTTTGGATGGGCGATCTACATTAATTTTTATAAAGTGAAGATATCACAGGAGATAGTTACTACCGCCCCGCGTTAGTGTGATGACATCAGCCATGATTTTTTCCACGATTCAAAAAGGTTACCGCAATGTATATTATTGGAGATACAGCCTGTCGATATTATGCTATCGCCACGCGATAGTCCCACGAACATACTTGATCTCTAGCATCTCAACACGGTAATTGTAGAGTGGGACATGTATCAGCCATTGAAGATATAGCAGGTGATATCGCGCTACAAGCACGTGATAGTGGTAAAATTATAGATGGGCTGAGCTTCAAGAATTTGAAGTTACACACCTCCAGGAGCCTTGATCTCGTGCATCTCCAGCCAGATAACTCCGTGGAACCAAAAAAAATCCTAAGTGTTCGTGAAATCTCAAGAGCGAAGAAGAGACCGTTCGTGCTTCTCATTTCCAATGATCTTTGCAAGGATTTTAAAGCCTCTTCAATGCTCAAGAACTAAGGGAGTTTTTATTCTTTAATTTCTTTTTCTTTTTCATTCACTTTGTAATCGGTAGAGAATTTGCCGCCTTGTGAGTGAATACTAGAATCAAATATGGTTAATGGGAAATCATCATTGTGTGTGTAGTGACTAGGTCGTGGAGAGATCTTGGGGGAGGCTACTTGCTGTTTCTAGAGAGAGATAAGCTTTAGCCGGTCGGTCCTTGGGAGAAGAAACGGTAAATTCAAAAAGGTTTTTTTCATCACAACCTCGATTTCAATCTTTATTGAAATCTTTTGTTTGTAATTTTTATCACTTATGAAATAAACATGCTTTTTTATCATAAATTTAAAAGTGTTTTGTTAAAAATATTTGGTTGTTATTATGTGTTCGTGATTCAAGTAAAAATTTTGCTAAGTAATTTGTTAATTCGAAAAATTATAGTTTGAATTTATTCACCCCCCCCCCCACTCTAAGGGTGCCACAAGATCCAACAGGCCCTTCCGTGGACACGCTTTTCAGTAGATGCTTATCGGTGGGTGCATTCTAACGTCATTTCATCTTCTATGGTAGTACTATACATGTGGGTCCCCATTAGGGACTTTATATAGCCAAAAGTATAACGATTTATTGTTAGGAACTTATGCGATCTGGAAGTAGTCAACACATTATTCTTGTTGCCAATATAATATGAGTTTATGGGGTCACACATAATCACACATGAGAAATTGGATGCATTATCAGGGTGGCTCAACTCATATAGGATATGAATGAAGTTCCAAGTTTGGATTGATTTGGAGAAAGCTTGTATGGGTTTGCCTCTATGTCAATATGGTGATATTACTGGAGATCAAGTCGACATAATGTAAGATGACTCGATAGTCTACTGATAGAACTCGATCACTAGAAGAATTCAACAAGACTATTTCATTATTAACTGAACTTGATTGACTAGATGAATTTTATTAAATGATCAAGATGATCGACTAGAAGAATTTTCCACTCCTTATATACCACAACAAAATGGTGTAGTGGAGAGTAAAAATAGAACTGTTTAAGAACTAGCACATACAATGTTATCCTAATATAAATTACCTATATCTTCTTGGGCTTAAGCTGCTAGTACTGCTTATTATGTGAAAAATCATGTCATGCTGTGTCCATTTTTAAAAATTACACAATATGATCTTTATTATCAAAAGAAGCCTAATGTATCTTATTTTAGAGTTTTGGATGTAAATGTCTCATTTTAAATACAAAAGATGCTTTAGGTAAATTTTATGTAAGTGTGATGAAGGAACATTTATTGGTTATTCTTCAACTAGTAAAGCTTATAGAGTTTTTAACAAATGGACAAAAATAGTTGAAGAATCAATTCATGTTAAATTTGAAGAGTTTATTCCATGTGTAGAAGCTAATCCTACAAGAAATGATGAAGAATCCCTTCCTTATTTGGAGAAGAATGATGAAGAAATCTTAGAGAAGGATAATGAGTTTATAGCTGATATGTGCATAGTAAATGTTTCAAATTATTTTCACATACCTCTAATTATGAATAATATTTTATATCTGGTAATGACTTCACATTTACACACACTACTAGAAAAATGACTTTTAGCCACGGTTTTTTTGCCACAGGGGAAAACAGTGGTTAATAATGAAGTATTAGTCACGGTTTCTATTCCATGGCTAATAAGCTAGTATTAGCCATCGATGACTAAACCAAAGCAAATAACCGAACTTTTTGCCACGGTTTGCCTGTTTCGTGGCAAATAATATAGTATTAGCCACGGAAGCCTAATCTGTGGCCAAAAGTCGTGTTTTTTTAGTCCCACACTGCTAACTAAAAGATTAATTTGGGGTTTATATTGTCCATTCTCAATTAATGTTAGAAATAAAATCGGCTTACAGGTGGCGGCGGCCGGGCGGCGGTGGCCGGGCGGCGTCGGCCGGGCGGCGGCAGCGTACAGCCGAATCTTTTTTATGTTAGGAATTATCGTTTGTTACAGACCCTTTAGCCACGACAACTGAACCGTAACACATAAGGAGCTTTTAGCCACGACAATTGAACCGTGACTAATAACTTATTTGCCACGAATTCAACGTGGCTAATAATATTAGCCACGCTCGCATTGCCCACGCCCATTTGCCATAGGTAGGCTGTGGCTAAAAGTTATTAGCCACAGTTTTGGACTTTTAGCCACGGCAATCTGCTGTGGCTAAAAGTCTGTTTTCTAGTAGTGACATTTCGGTACAATACAAGTGTTTGATAATTTTTCATCTACATGAATGTGGTTTTGTTTAATATTACAAATTTGATATTCATACCACAACTTGTTTATCATTGAATCTTGCATAATTTTTTTTAACTTGACATGATATTAATTTATTATTATTATTTTGTGCTATATAAGTTGATTTAGAGTCTTGAATGATAACAAAAGGAGAAAAACAAACAAAACAAATATGCTATAAAAATTATTCTTATATTAATATGCTCATGATACTCCATCAAGCATTACTCACCCTCTTGATAAGTCTTCATGAGCATTGTAAGGTTGAGCACCTTGAAAAGAATCATAAAGTAGCTTGTGCACACATTTCTGGTCATTTTTTCTCCAACGTGCAACAAATTCATACATGACCACAAAGTTGTCTTGTGTATAGCCATGTTTATGTGTTTACATTTCACAATTTCATGTGATTTTAATTACTACACTTGTTCTTATCTATCAAAGCACAACTTGTACACATCATTATCTATTATAAAATTTCTTCTCATGAGAATTGGATTAAAAATGATTTCCAAATTTATATATCACATTTCATCCTTCCCTTAGATATTTTTTGCATGAATATACCATTGTTTCTGATTACCTGATACTTTGTATCACACACATTGTTCACTTTATATGTCATCCCAAATCACCATTTTATTGTCTATTTATGTCAAGTATATTTCCTCTAATGTTTCTCATTCAATTTCTTTTCAAATTCTTTATATACTTTTCTCTTACGTTTCCATTTTCATATCATTTGCTAATAACAAAAGGGGGAGAATATCTAAAGAACTAGAACTCTATTGTTAATGTTGGGTAGCTTACATTAAGGGGGCATAATTATGTAATTATTATATTTCATATGAACATATCCTACTTAGTTTACCATTATACTTAATAAACATTTAAGGTCATCCATTTAGGGGGAGAATGTGCACTTCAAGTACTTATGTTTCTTATTATATTTTGTACACCTTATTATAACTCATAGCGGATTTATTTCTAAGAAGAATTATTATTATCAATAGTGGGAGACAGTTGGAGCATGCATTCCACACTCCTTGGTTTGAAAATAACAAGTCCAAAATGAATTTGATTATATTGTGTTTATGGTGTGCAGATATAACAGTTACAACACTGTAATAATTTTTGATGGGCGATGTACATCAATTTTTACAAAGTTAAGCTATCACATGCGACAGTTACCAACACCCCACGCTAGCGTGATGATGTCAGCCATGACGTAGGTCATGATTCAGAACGGTTACCATAATACACATTATTGGAGATACAACTTAGCGATATTGTGTTATCGTGGCATGATAGTCCCACGACCGTACACGATCTACAACATCTTGGAACAGTTATTGTAGAGTGGGACACATGTTAGCCATTAGATATGTCGCAGGCGATATCGTGCTACCTCTACACGATAGTGGAAAAATAATAAATGTGCTAAACTTCAGGAATTTAAAGTTACACACCTCCAGGAGCCTTGATCCAGTGCATCTCTAGCCAAATAACTCCGTGAAACCAGAAAAACTCCTAAGTGTTCATGAAATCTCAAGAGTGTGGAAGGGATTGTTCATGCTTCTTATATCCAGCGATCTTTGCAAGGATTTTCGGGCCTCTTTAGCGCTCAAGACCTGAGGGATTTTTTATCCTCAGATTTCTTTTTCTTTTTCATTCTCTTTGTAATCGATAGAGAATTCACCGCCTTGTAAGAGGAGACTAGGCATTTGTGTGGTTTAAGGGGAAATTTCCATTGTGTGTGCAATGAATAAGTCATGGTGAGATCTAGGGGGAGGCTATTTGTAGTATCTAGAGAGAGATAAGCTTTAGTCGGTCGGTCCTTAGGAGAAGGACCGTTAAATTCAAAAAAAATTTCATAATAGCCTCGATTTCAAGCTTTATTGAAATCTTTTGTTTGTAATTTTTATCACTTATGAAATAAACATGCATTTTTATCATAAATTTATAAGTGCTTTGTAAAAAATATTTGGTTGTGATTAAGTGTTCTTGATTCTAATAAAAATTTTGTTACATAATTTGGTAATTCGAGAAATTATAGTTTGCCTTTATTCACCCCCCTCTAAGGTGCCTCAAGATCCAACAGACCATTCCATGGGCATGGTCTTGAGCAGATACTTACCGATGGCTGCATTCTGACGTCATTTCATCTTCTGTGGTAATACTTTAGATATGGGACCCAATTAGTGACTTTATACAACCAAAAGTTTAGTGATTTATTATTATGGACTTATGTAATCTGAAAGTAGTCAATAAATTCGTATAGTTACCAATATATTGTGATTTTTTGGGGTCTCACATAATAACACATGAGAAATTGGATGCATGATTAGGGTGGCTCAACTCATATGGGATATGACTGAAGTGCCAAGTTTGTAGTTATTGGGAGAAAGCTAGTGTGGGTTAGACTCTATGTCAATATGATGATATTCACTGGAGAATAATTCGACATAATGTATGACGACTTGATAGTCTACTAATAGAGAACAATTACAAGAAGAATTCAACTAGAATGTTTCAGTATTGACTCAACATGATCGACTAGAAGAATTTGACTAAATGATCAAGCCGAACGATTAGAAGAATTTTCCGCTCCTTGTACACCACAACAAAATGGTGTAGTGGAGAGAAAAAATAGAACTCTTCAAGAACTAGCACACATATGCTATCTGAATATAAATTACCTAGATCTTTTTGGGTTGAAGCTATTAGTACTGCTTATTTTGTGATAAATCGTGTCATGCTGCATCCATTTTTAAAACTTAAACAATGTGAGCTTTATTATAAAAAGAAGCCTAATGTATCCTATTTTAGTGTTTTTGGATGTAAATGTTTCATTTTAAATAAAAAAGATGCTTTAGTTAAATTTGATGAAAAATGTGATGAAGGAACATTTATTAGTTATTCTTGAACTAGTAAAACTTATTAAGTATTTAACAAACAAACCAAAATAGTTGAAGAAATCAATTCATGTTAAATTTGAAGAGTTTATTCCATGTATAAAATGTAATCCTATAGGAAATGATGGAAATCCCCTTCCTCCTTTGGAGAGGGATGATGAAGAAATCCGTAGAGAAGGATGATGAGTTTATAGTGGATATGTGCATAGTATATGTTTAAAATTATTTTTGCATGCCTCTAATTAAGAGTAATATTTTTTTTTCACTTGACATAGCATTAAAAAAGATATATTATGTTGTGCTATACAAGTGGATTCAGAGTCTTGAATGATAACAGATTGAGAAAAAGAAAATAAAAATATGCTATAAAAAATTATTGTTCCAATAATATGCCCAGGATACTCCAACACGCACCACTCACCCTCCTGATAAATCTTCATGAGCATTGTCTTGTGTATAGTCATTCTTATGTGTTTATATTTCTGGCCATATTTCTTTTCTCTAACGTGCAACGGACTCATACATGACCACCAAGTTGTCTTGTGTATAGTCATTATAATGTGGTTACATTTCACAATTTCATGTGATTTTAATTACATCACTTATTTGTTGGATCGTGCGACGCCCTTAGAGGGGGGGGGGGAAGTGAATAAGGGTTAATTAATTTTTCTTAAACTAAACAAACTTTACTTGGTGAATAAAATAATGTAATTAAAAATGAAGACTAATTTTTCATAAGCAAACTTAAACACTCTAAAATATATACCAACAAAAACAATAATAATTTATTTCAAACGTGCTAAATCTGAATACAAAGTATCTCTATAGAGCTAGAGACAAAGGCTTATGAAAAATACAATTTACTTATGATTTCGCCGGTCCTTCTACCAAGAACCAGAGGGTTAAAGCGTGCCTCTTCCTAGATCTTGCTTCTAGCTTTCCCTAGATCTATCACAATCTAAGCGCTGCATATAAGGAAATGATTTCTCCCTAAGCAGCACAAGGACTTGGACGCCACTCACAAGGCGGCGATTTTCCCCTAAGCCACACAAGGACTTGGACGCCACACACAAGGCGGCGATTTCCCCTCTCGATTATAATAAGATAAAAATAGGAATAAGAACAAAACAAATTGAAAACTTTAGACATAAAACTCCCTTCAAACAATACGCTGAAGATGCCGATGAATCCTTGCCAGGGTAACTTTGAATGCTGCGAACGTGTCGTCGACCTTTTGCTCTTTTGGCTTCTTGAGAGTATGATGTAAATCTCGAATCTGGAGCTCTTTGGTTGGTCTAAACAGGAATGTGCACTCTAGGTAATGAAATTCATGATCCATAAAGAAAATGAGCTGGCTTTTATACTTTGACGATATCGCCTGACGACACTAGGTATCGCGACCTGGCGATATCGGTAACTGCCGCCACGTGTCGCACGAACTCCTCATTTTCGAATCGCAGATCCGTCAATCGTCGAACATTGACTATCGCCTGGCGATATTGGGTATTCCCACCTGACTATATCGATAACAGATGCCACATGGCCCACGAACTCCTGATTTTTGCATTGCACATTCATTGAACGTGATTCGCCGATCGTCGAGCACAGATTCGGCGAAAATCACTGTCACTTATCATCGATACCCAATATTTCCTGGCGATAGCTCCAAAGCTCATCTATTCTAACTCGTAACAATGTCCAAATGCCATTTGAGTTAGACCTGTGATATCTGCAAATCATAAACACCCAAAGATCAAATACAAACAAGATTTGTTATTAGCAAACTAGGAAGCGTGGAATGCATGTTCAAACAATATCCCCCATTTAATAATAAAGAATCCACTAAGAATGAATTCATGAATGATATATGAAGTGTTAGAAACTATGAGTATCAAGACTCAGCATTTTTAGGTGCACAAATTTCTCTTGGATGAAACACTCCCCCTACAGGTGTACTCCCCCTAAATCTAAGCATATTAAACCTTAAAATTTAGTAGTAAATCATGAGTATGAATGATTTCCTTAGTAAATTCTCCCCCTTTAGTATTGTCAAAAGATATATCTGAGTGGAGCGGAAGCGAAAGAGGAAAAACACAAAAGAGAAATCAAGAATAGAATATGTGAATCAATGTATAGTAAAGAAGTAAATGAGTAAACACGAACAATGACAACGTTCATCCATTTATATCACAGACACATATACTAGTGAAGACTACGTTGGAAACATTTTTGGTCCAATTCTCATAAGAAGAAAGTTTAGAAAAGATAATGTTGTGTACATGTGATAGGTTGTTGAAAAACACATATGTAGAGGCCTTACAAATACATGAACACGTGGAATGTGAAAAAACAACATAACATAGAGGAATACATGACTAGTTGTGTTTGTACCCAAGAATTCAGATCACATACAAAAAGAATATCCAGATATAAGTTACACAAGATACTTTATAATCCTTTCCAAGGTGCTCAACCTCATAATGCATATTAAGACTTATAAGGAGGGTAAGTAGTGCTTGGTGGAGGTTCCTTGTCAGCCTCTTTTATTTGAATTTTGAATCACATCAACAAAGATGTTTGAATTTTTGTAAATAAATTTTTTATTGAACATTATTTTGGTTGGCTTGACAAAGGAGTCTGAATTCGCTTGTGAGAGCATACATGATAATCAAATATGAGTATTGCAAAGAGTAAACGAGGATAAAGCGTTAGCGGGAGCATGCAATTCTAGTGGTTATGGTAGAACATTCACCAATCACATATATAGTAAGGGGAAGCCATATAAAGAGTTTCACAAATGTGGATGAAAGAACATTATCATAACTAAAACATTTCTCATACTTAGAGGCATGCGAAAACAATTTCACAAGTATAAAAACACTTTTGTATATAGAAAAAGATATGTGATGGTGAACAATTGACCTATGATATTAGGAACCCAAAATCAAAGAATATACATCGAACCATGTCTAAACCTGAGAAATGAAGGGAAATGGGCTTAAAAGAGAATTGTAACTGTCGCCCGCCGATACTAGGTATCACAAATCGGTGATAGTGCAAAAATATAAAATATCATCGTTTCTGGTCAATTGCACCTTTCCTAGTATTTTCTCCTGAAGACTCGACGCGAAAGACAAAGCAAAACCGGAGAAAAACCTAGATCAAGGTAATTTTCATGGAATTTTTCTTTCATCTTGTAGATTTTGTAGATCCAAATGATTGTATGATAGTTCATGGTATTTTTGATGAAAAATTTACAGGTTTTTAAGTATGTGTTGTTATTGTTAGGGGTTTGTTCAAAACGAGGTTTTTTTTTAAAAAAAGTAGACTATGATCTTATGGGTGTGAACTTGTGATTGCATAAATTGATGAAATTAAACCCCCTAATCTCAGATCTAGTAGTTTTGAAGAAAAAAAATTTTATTTGAGTTATGGAGTTAGGGAAGAAGAGAATAAATAGTGTTTAAGTAAAAATTTCACAAATATTCTTAGGGAATGGGTTAAATAGCCTAAGAAATTTCAGATCTGATATTTAAAATAGGGGGAAAGTGTAGATCTAGAGTCGAAAATTAGATTAGAGTAATTTCTGATATCGCCCGACGACAGTGGGTGTCGCCGGCTGGCTATACTGAAAAATTTTCTTTGTTTTTTTTAAAAAAAATTTAATTTTTTATCTACAGCAATGGCTTCCAGTTCTAAAGCCTGCAGAAGTATAGGCATTGATTCATATTCCTCCTACCAAACTTTTCTTGGGATAGAAAATGCTAATATGGGGATTGGATGGGTGATTGAATTCGATCCCGTCCATCACACACACATTCATGACCTGTTTGCAATGGCTGGAATAATAACTATCATTATCCCGGATACATTTTCATCTGTATTAATTAGGGAGTTCTATAATTATCTAAAAGATCCTCGATTCACGGAATTAAATGGTGGAGTACGATCATGGATACAAGGACAGACAGTAGAGATAACCCATTATGATTTCAGAGAGGAATTTGGGTTAATAGAAGATGAAAATACCATAAATCTAGTAGAGAATTATCGGAAGGATAGAGACTGGACACTCTTGAATATGGTTTTGCATGGAAATTCCATCAAAACTCTTATCTAATCTATGACCACTATCACGGAGGATGCACGACTAGTGCAAGACATATTGGGGCACACTATTTTACTTAAGTCTGGAGATATACGGAAGATAACAGCTCAATTGAGCTATGTAACATATATGATCTTGGAGCGGGAGGCATTCGATATGACGGACTTTGTCCTATCTATAATACGCTACACATTAAGTCTAAAGAGTCCTACTTGTAAGAAATTAAACACACTTCCACTTGGAGCTGTCGTCCAACGTATTTTATATAAGAAATACACTTGGATAGACCCGGATTTATACTTCAATGATTGTGTGCCCGGAATATTTTCTGCGAGTGGAATACATTCCATTGGCTGATCAACATGAGCAGGTTCAATAAGGAGTAGTGAACCTGTGTCCACTATCCATAAGCAGCCAATTCCAAGAGGTGGATCATTGCGAGAAGGGTTGGACAACTTGATAGAGTCGTTCGAAGAATATAAGAGGGAGGTGAAGAAGAACTTTCTGGGAGTTCAGAAATTCTTTAAATTTCTTACCAAAGCCTCAAATTGAAGCCCATTCCAGCAGAAGCAGTAGAATAGGAGAATCCGGTCATGGAGCCTCCCCGAACATCTACTCGCCGACCTCGCCGGATGAGAAGCAGTGAACATAGTTCAACTAATGATCAAGGGGACACAAGTGTAGGTGACAGCAGGAATTTCTGAAGTTTTGGGGTGATTTGAAAAGTTAATGCTATCGCCCGGAGCAGTGACATTGAAGTTTTTAAATTTTCATATTATTATCTAAGAATTCTATGCTATAATATTATGGGACTTATTATTTGATGTAGTGCTGCTGTAATATTATTATTGACTCATAACATTTATAGTTTATTTAATGTTTAATCATAATTTTCTTGTTAATTAAAGTCCTTTTTTTTGTTTACTTATTATGTCAATTCATTTGCTTGAAATTTCCAGGATTCCTAGTTTTAATCTTAATAATGAAAAAAGGGAATTTGGAAGTTGTTTTGTGAAAATATCAGCAAGCTGTGAAGCTGTGTCTATAAAACTGACTTTATTTGTATTTTGCTTAATGTGGTCTCTAATGAAGTGATGATGTACATCAATGTGTTTGGACCTAGAATGATGAACTGGATTATATGTTAAGTCAATTGCACTCTTATTATCACATTTTAATTCAATTGTTTCATGAATAATTCCAAAGTGTTCTAATGTTTGCTTCATCCAAAGAGTATATTCATAACAACTACCTAGTGCAATGTACTCAGCCTCGGTGGTGGATAAGACAACAAAATTATGTTTCCTACTTGACCACAAAATTAGAGAAGGGCCTAGAAAGTGACAGGTGCCACTTGTGCTTTTAGTGTCTAATGAACAACCAGCATAATCAGAATCAGAAAAGCCATGTAAAACAAAGGTATCGTTGTGAGGATACCACAAACCTAACTTAAATGCGCCAATAAGATATCAAAAAATACATTTAACCGCTTTTAAATGATATTCTTTGAGATTAGCTTGAAATCTAGCACATAAACATACAACGAACATAATGTCAGGTCTAGAAGTAGTCAAATATAACAGCAATCCTATCATTCCTCTATATAGTGTTTGATCTATAGAAATTCCACTTTCATCCTTTCCTAACTTCAATGAGACACTCATGGGGGTATTTGCTTGTTTTAGATTTTTAAATCCCAATCTTTTTAAAACATCAAGAATATATTTAGATTGACAAATAAAAATTCTATCATGCTTTTGGGTAATTTTAAAACCATGAAAATAAGTGAGTTCGCCTACCATGCTCATTTCAAATTAATTTTTCATAATTTCTATAACATTACCACACAATTTTTCATTAGTGGATCCAAAAATAATATCATCAACATATATTTGTAAAACTATATGATCCTCATGAACATGTTTAACAAATAGAGTACAATCAACACTGCCCATTTTGTAATCATTCTTTAAAAAGTAAACTGTCAATCTATCATACCATGCTCAGGGTGCTTGTTACAAACCATAAACGATTTTTTCTAATTTAAAAACATGATTATGAATTTTAACATCAACAAAGCCTTGAGGTTGTTCTACATAAACCTTTTCCTTAATATACCCATTAAGAAAAGCAGTTTTAACATCAATTTGAAATAATTTAAATCTTTTAAAGCTGGCAAATGCAAGAAAAATTCTAACTGCTTCTAACCGTGCTACGGGTGCAAAAGTTTCATCAAAATCTATTCCTTCAATTTGTGAATAACCTTTTTCTACAAGTCGAGCTTTGTTTCTAATGACCATAGATTCACTATCCATTTTATTTTTAAAAATCCACATAATGCCTACACTAGGATGATTTGAAGCTCTTTCAACTAACTTTCAAACATTATTACATTCAAATTGATTAAGCTATTCAATCATAGCTAAAAACCAAGAATTATCATTTAAAGCGGTTTCTACGTTTTTAGATTCTATATTAGAAATAAAGCACATGTTTGAAAACAAATTATGTAATGATGAACGAGTACTTATACCTTTTGATGGTTCTCCAATAACCAAATCTTGTGGATGATCTTTTGAATATCTTAGCTCGATTGGAGGCACATATTCTTGCACTTCTTCTTCTTCTTCTTGTTCGTCTTCTTTTTCTTCTTCTTTGTCTCCAAGGATTTCATCATCATCCGACTTTTGTAGAGGGAAGGGCTCTTCATCTTGACCTGTATTATTAGTTTCTACACAAGGGAATAACTCATCAAATTTAACATGAATAGATACTTCAACCATTTTAATCATTTTTTTGTAAACTCTATAAGCCTTACTAGTTGAAGAATAGGCAATAAAAATGCCTTCATCACACTTTTCATCAAATTTGCCTAAATTATCCTTAGTGTTCAAAATAAAATATTTACAACCAAAAACTATAAAATAAGATACATTCAATTTCTTTTGAAAATATAATTCATAAGGTGTTAATTTCAAGAAGGGTCGAAACATAATGCGATTAATAACCTAACAAGCAGTACTAATGGCTTCAGCCTAAAAAGATCTAAGTAATTTGTATTCTGATCGCATAGTACGAGCTTGTTCTTACAAAGTTTTATTTTTCTCTCTACCACACCATTTTGTTGCAGTGTGCGAGGAGCGAAAAATTCAAGTTTAATACCTAACTCATTGCAAAAGCATACAAATTTTTCATTATCAAATTCACCTTCATGATCTGAACGAATGCATTTTATCTTTAAATCTAGTTCATTTTGAACACGCAGACAAAATTTGGAAAATTTTAAAAATGCATCAAATTTAGATGTTAAGAAAATTGACCAACATAAACGAGAATAATCATCAATCAAAACAAAAGTGTATTTTCTACCACATAGACTTAGTGTATTAACAGAACCAAACAAATCCATATGAACCAACTAGTCGTGGAAACAACATTTTTGTTCTTAAATGAAGATTTTGAAAATTTTCCTTTTTGACCAGGTGAACATAAAGAAGATAGATTTCCATGTAAAATAGGTAAACCTTTAACTAGTTTATTTTGAGACAATTTTACAATTAGCTTGAAACTAGAATGTCCAAGACGCCTATGTCACAAATCTAATTCATCATTTTTAGACATAAAATATTTTAAAGAAGAATTTGATAAATCATTAAATTTAATCATGTAAACATTTTGAAATCTAGGAGCAGTAAGAACAATATCATTTATTTTGGAATCAATTATTTTGCAAAAGTTTGAAGATGAATCAAATAAGACATTTAAGCCAACATCACATAATTGACTTATAGAAATTAAATTATGCTTCAAACCTTTAACATACAAAACATTTGAAATAGTAAATGATTTGTTACCTATTACTCCAATGTCGATGATCTTTCCTTTTCCATTATCACCAAACGTAACTACTACTCCTTTCTTCATCTTTAGGCTAAGGAACTTTGATTTGTTGCCCATCATGTGCTTGGAACACTCTGAGTCCAAGTACCACATGTCTTCTTTGTCCTTAGCCTGCTAACACACTTAGAAAGAGGATGAGTGTAAAGATCTGGTTACCAAAGTGGTTCTTTCCACATTATAGGTGGAAGCCTTAGGTATCCAGATTTGTCTAACAGAATAACGTATCGTCTTCTTACAAGTGTGTGTTGTATGACCAAACATATTACATTTTGCACACTTGATGAAGGAAGTTGATGGGTTTTTCAAAATAAGTTTTGAATTGTTGCTGGGAGCAGCAGTGACAATAGACTTATTATTTCTAACTTTAAAAACAATTTTCTGAATTTTTTCTTATCGCAGACAATTTTTTCCTTATCGCCGACGACAGTGGTTGTCGTCGGGCGATTGTGTTCTGGTGAGTACTCAAGACCGAATTTTGCAGAATTATAACACTGGCTTGCCAAAATCATATTCAATGATTTTTGTCCCATTCCAAACTTGTTAGTGGTCATTTCTAAATCACGGACTCGTACTCTCAATGTAGTGTTTTCAGCAACAATGGTGCCACATCGGTTTGCGAAGGAATTTTTGCTGCCTTCTACTTGAGATTGAGAATGATTTAGAGATCTCTCTAGTGCCTCTTTCTCTCTTGTAAGATATTCAACTCGAGACTGAGACTTAAAGAGATCTTTCTCAAGTTCTAGTATCCTTGTCGAAGAGGGACAATCCTCTTGACAAGTTGTTTTCTCCTTCCCAAGAATTTTTACTTCATTTTTTAATTTGTTATTTTCTTTCACTAAATGTTCATTTTCAGATTTAAGTAACTGAATTTCATCCAATTTTTTTATCTAAATACTTGTAGGTTCTTAAAAATTCAGAATATAAATCATCATAAGTTTCAGGAGTTATCTCAATGTCGCTCTAGACACTGCTCTCATCATCATATGATGAAGTGGTCTTTCTCATCAGGCACATGTTGGCCTCCTCTTCAGTTTCTGAACCTGAACGGCTTGACTCCTCAGAAGTGGCGTCATCCCTTGTTTTTGTCTTCAGAATGTTCTTCTTATCTTTCTTTTTGTGTCGCTTCTCCTTCAGCTCTTTCAGATACTTTGGGCACTTGATCTTTATGTGGCCAATTATCCTACAGTGATATCACTCGAGTGGTGGTCTCTCTTCATCATCCTCTCCATCAGCTTAGGCTTTTCCTTTCCTATACCCAGATTGTTGCTTCTTGAAAAATTTCCTAAAAGAATTTCTTCTTTCAGGATTTCTCATGAACTTTCTGAATTTCTTTACGAACAGGCTCTCTTCATCTCCATTGTCACTCTCATCGGACTCACTTTCCACTTCCTTCTTGGACTTAAACGCCAAAGCTTTCTTTCTTGGCTCTAGGCTATACTCCTGTTGTTGAATCCTCAGCTCTACTTCGTGGGTTTTCAGATTTCCTATCAGATTCTCAATTTGGAGAGACTTTAGATCGTGTGACTCTGAGATGGAAATCACCTTTGGATTGAACTTCGGGGGAAGCGATTGAAGTATTTTTCTCACTAAATCTTCATTTGAGAAACAACTTGTGATGTACCTAGAGTATTTGAGAAACTCACAGACCTAACTCATTGCTGAACCTTGTGTACATAGAGTCTACATCCTCATCAACCTGTGATGTACCTTCACGAGTAACTTAAAGGAGATTCCATGTATCATATGCAGTTTCACATGCACAAACACGATTAAATTTGGTCCTATCTAACACACAGAATAAGGCATTCATTGCCTTAGCATTATTTTCACACTGAAGCTTATCAATTTCATCCTATTTATTTTTGGGTTTTTCAATTATGAAACTTCCTACTACAGTTATAGGGGCAGTGTAGACGGTTTCTACTATGCCCCAAATGTTGATATCTAGCGCTATTAAAAAGCATCACACTCGAGCTTTCCAATAGTTATAGTCAATGCCTGTGAATAAGGGAGGTCTACTTATACCTTGCCCCTCAAAAAACGCTTGAGTGTTTAGAGCCATTACTCCCGGTGATGAAGGCATGGATAAGGGTTAATTAATTTTTCTTAAACTAAACAAACTTTGCTTGTGAATAAAACAATGTACTTATAAATGAAGACTTATTTTTCATAAGCAAACTTAAACACTCTGAAATGTATACCAACAAAAACAAAAATAATTTATTTCAAATGTGCTAAATCTGAATACAAAGTATATCTATAGAGCAAGAGACAAAGGCTTATGAAAAATACAATTTACTTATGATTTCGCCGGTCGTTCTACCAAAACCTGGCAGGCTAAAGCGTATCACTTTCTAAATCTTGCTTCTAGCCTCCCCTAGATCTACCACAATCTAGATGATTCACACAAGGCAATGATTTCTCCCTAAGCCGCACAAGGACTTCGAAGCCGCTCAGAAGGTGGAAAATTTTCCCCTAAGCCATACAAGGACTTAGATGCCACACACAAGGCGGTGATTTCTCCTCTCGATTACAATAAGATAACAATAGGAATAAGAACAAAACAAATTGAAAACTTTAGACTTGAAACTCCCTTCAAACAATTCACTGAATATGCCAACGAATCCTTGCCAGGGTTACTTTGAATGCTGCGAACATGCCATCGACCTTTTATGCTTTTGGCTTCTTGAGAGTACGGAGCAAATCTCGCATCCGAAGCTCTCTGGTTCATCTAAATAGGAAGGTGCACTCCAGTTAATGAAATTCGTGATCCCCATATAAAATGAACTCGCTTTTATACGTTGGAGATATCTCCTAGCGATACTGGGTATCGCCACTTGGCGATATCGGTAACTGCTACCACGTGTCCCACGAACTCCTCATTTTCACATCACAGATCTATCGATCGTCAAATGTGGACTATCGCGTGGCGACACTGAGTATCCCCACCTGGAAATATTGATAACGGATGCCAAGTGGATCACGAACTCCTGATTTTTGCATTGCAGATTCGTTGAACTCGATTCATCGATTGTAGAGCGCAGATTCGACGATCGTTGTTGTCGCCTGTCGGAGATACCCAATATATCTTGGCGATAGCTCCTAAGCTCATCTGTTCTGACCCTTAACAACATCCAAATGCCATTTGAGTTAGACCTGTGATAAACACCCAAAGATCAAATAAGATTTGTTATTAACAAACCAGTAAGCGTGGAACGCATGCTCTAACATTATTCTTATCTACCAAAGCACAACTTATACACATCATTATCTGTTACAAAATTTTTTCTCATGATAATTAGACAGAAAATGATTTTCACATTTATATATCACAATCCTTCCTTCCTTTAAATATTTTCGGAATGAATATACCATTGTTTTTTATTACTTGATATTTTATATCACATATAATGTTCACTTTATATGTCATCCTAAATAACCCTTTTGTTCTCTATTTATGTCAAGCATATTTCTTCTAATGTTTCTCATTTAATTTATTTTCAAATTCTTTCTATACTTTTATCTAACGTTTCCACTTTCAAATCTTTTGCTAATAACAAAAGGGGGATAATTTCTAAAGAACTATAACTCTATTATTAATGGTGGGTAACATACATTGAGGGGGAGTAATTATGTACTTATTCTATTTCATATGAACATAACCTATTTAATTTACCTTTGCACTTAATAAATATTTAAGGTCATCCATTTAGGGGGAGAATGTGCACTTCAAGTACTTATGTTGCTTATTATATTTTGTATACCTTATTATAACTCATAGCGGATTTCTTTCTAAGAAGATTTGTTATTATTAAAAAGGGGAGATTGTTGGAGCATGGATTCCACACTCCTTAGTTTGAAAATAACAAATCCCAAATGTATTTGATCATAATGTGTTTATGGTGTGCAAATATAAAAGGTACAACAATGATAATTTTGGATGGGCGATGTACATCTGAAAGTGAGGGGATAAGTTGTAAACTACTCTAGAGGGGGGTGAATAGAGTATTCAAATTTTATGAACAACTAGTCAGCTCCCTTGGAGTTTATTTGCGGAATAAATAATCTGATACTTGAACCCTAAGAGCCTAACACAGTGAAATGCACAAGTGAGAGAGTTAACTGAATTTCAGTTTAACTATAAGCCTATCACAGCAACTAGCAATCCTAGGTAGTTCTATCACAGCCACAGAATAAACAATTAAACAAGATAGCCAGAGACACAGGATATATAGTGGTTCCCTCTAAATAGGTACTCCACTCTTCTACCACCCTGGTAGGAATCCACTACAGGTTTTTGCTAAGGTGCCCTGCCACCAATGATCTGATTCAGGTAGATCAAACAGACCCTTTGAGCTTTTGATAAGGATGCTCAACCACAGGTTATTGATAAGGTGCCCTGTCACCAATGTTCACTTTTGAAGAGGTGTGAACAAACTCTTTTACAAAGGGGTTGAGAGGGTTAGATTATCTTCTCTGTTGTAAATACAGATTAGAGAAGACTTGTGGATTCTCTAAAGAATCAAAGTCTCCCCCTGGCTCAGTGAAAGTCCATGGAAAGCCTTTGCTTCAGGATGAAGGAGTTTCAGATATACTGAAACTAAATCCTCAGAGATCTGTAGACTGATTTTTATCAGGTCTTCAGATTCTGGAATAATTGAAGCAGAAACGGAGCTCTTTCTGAAGTCTTGAAAAACTCTAAGCAGATGCTCAGGAGACTTGAGAATGAAAGTAATTGCTCTGGGCTTTTTCTTCAGGGGAGCTTTTCTTCTTCTTTTTGTGAGATGGTGAAGAGTTGCTCTGAAGATGCTTGAGAGAATGCAGCACTAAGAAAAAAATCTCTCTGTATCTGTAACTACTTATTTTTCTGAGAAAAAAATCTCTCTTAAATATGTCTTCTCATTTTTCCTTTGGAACGGCTCTATTGATTTGAATTCTCGAGCCCTGCAACAGATTATCTCAAAATAGAATATAGCAATAGGAATTGAATGACCTATTAGCTTACTGTCAGTCCCAATAAGGAATTAAATAAGTGGGAAAATATCTCAGTATAAAGACTTACCATTCTTGGAAATAGCAAACAGTGCCAACGGCTAGAATACAGCCTGGCAATATATTTTGTATAATAGGACAAAAAATGCTTTATCAAAATACTGAATCCCGTGATTTAAGCTTGACATATTTGGTAATTAATTTATTTTTAATTTAATCCATAAATCTGCAAAAACAACTTCAGAAAATTCTCTAACCACAAGCTAAAACACTTGGAAATAAACCAAGGAATAGAATGAATATAAAAAGATAAAGACAGACAATAATCGTCGAACAGGGATTCGATGATCGTCGACCTAGCTAACAGATCGTCGACTAAGAGCAGAAATCTGTCGAAACAGAAATCGTCGAACAGAAATCGTCGACCAGCTCAAGATATCGTCGACTAAAGCAGAAAATCTGTTTAAGCAGAAATCGTCGAACATCTCATGATGTCGACGACTAGGGCAAAAATCTGTCGAGACAGAAATCGTGAAGCAAGAACACGATCGTTGAACTGCTGATGGCAGATCGTCGACCAACCTTCAGAGCGTAATAAAATTGCTCTGAGATCGTCGACCAGCGGTCGACGATAATTGTCTTGACTTCAACGATTCTATAGCCCTGCTATCGTCGACCAATGATCGACGATCGCGAGGCCTCGTTCGACGATGGTCGAACGGAAAATGCCTTAACCAAAAATACATCTAGAACTTCTAGCCTAAGCTCTAGGTCAGTTATAAACTGTCCTAGGGAAACTGAACAAGGCCTAATCATGATCATATATAGTTATATGGATCAAGAGGGGCTAGAAAGGGATTACATAAGCCAAATCACATCTAGGGTACCAACAATCTCCCCCTATTTGGGTTATGTTATCCAATCCGATCTAAAAACTAATGCGCACAATAACAAAAGCAGAGATTAACCAAAAATTTAAATCACAGGCAATCCACAGAAAAACATAAAAACATAAATCAGCAGAACTATAAAGCATCAAGCAGATTTATCAGAGGTTTTAGCATCAGATGAGTTCTTAGGGATAACAACTGGTTTGAAAATAATTTCTCTGTTTGGATTTGCTGCTTGTCTTTTGGATAGCATTAGGTCATGTTCACCAATAATTTTCTTTTCAGCATAGCTTGGCAGAACTACAGCAGGATGCAACTTCATGTATTCTTCAGTATTAAAAATTTCAGAGTTGACTTGAATTTTGCTGAGTTCCTTTTCTCTGAATTCAGACATAGTTGTATATGCTGTAGGGTCTAGTCCTTGAGCTTTGGCTCTCTCCATCATGCTTAGTGCGATAGATTCCTTAAATCTTGCCATAGAGGCAATTCTTTCAGTTTCAGTCATATCTGATGGAGAGGGTGGTCTGTCAGTATCAGCTTGAGCTGCAATCTCTATGTTCCTTTGAAGAGCTGTGGCTAATTTGCTTGAGTCAAGAGGAATCTGTGCAGCCTTCTTAGGATCAGTTTCAGCATATAGAGACCTTGGAGGTGCAAGTTCAATGAACTTCTTGTGGGATTTCTCTGAATAGACCACTCTTTTTCCTTTTGTTTCAACTGTCTCAGAAGCAGCAGGTTTCCTGGATGTGGAGGATGGACCTTTCCTAGGAGGAGAAGGTTTCCATTCTGGAACTTTCTTTTTAGGAGAAGGAGGAGGAGAGAAAGTAGGTTGCTGACATGTCATCTCCTTTATTTGTTCCATGGGAACATTTTCATTTCTTTTCCTTCCTTGTCCTGATACATCTTGGCCTCCCTGGCTTTGGTTACTCCTTCTCTGATAGGACTGAAAGGTGTTAGAACTGGCTGATTTTGCAGATGGGGCAGAAGAGAGACTTCCAGAGGCTCCAGCACCAGGAGGTGGAGGAGGACCTCTGGGGGGGAATTTCTGAATTGGAGTGTCATATCTTTTTGTTCTCTTCTTCTCTCTTGTCTGATTCTTTGAGAGTCTCATCCATGGTTGAAATTCTTTGCTCTTGGGATCAATTCCCTTCAGAATGAAATAGGGAACATCCTTGTCTGGATTAGCAGTAGGGGGAGCAGATGCTTTTCTTTTCTTGGACACAACCTTTTTCTTCTTCTGGGTGCTATCAGAATCCTCAGAATCATCATCATCAGAGGATTGGGATGAGGTTCTGCCAGCATAATCATCAAAGTCTTGTTCTGATAAATCCTTGGCAACTATAGCATGTTCAGCCTTTTCTTTCTCCTGCTTCTCTCTATCTTCTTTTTCTCTTGCTTCCTCAATGGCATCTTGCACAAGGAGGGCATCAAGATCAACATTTGGAGATCTCTTCCAGAGTTCTGATTCAGGATACAAGTCAGGATCTATCCTGGGGACCAGTTCTGCAATAGAAGGAATGGGTAGAGGATAGGTAAGGATAGGTGGAGAAAAGATGACTGTATCTACAGGGGCAGATGCTTTTCCTAGAGAGATGACTAGGGAAACCATATGAAATTTAGCCAACTCTTTAATGTACTCAGAGGCAATATTCTCAGCCACAAAGGCTATATATTGTTCAAGGTTTAGAGTACCTGAGCTTGATTCCTTTTCAGTCATCTTGGAGGCATTCTCTGGTAAGTCTTGCACAGCCTCAACTTCTTCAGCAGCAGCAGCAGGGATGTTGATTGTGCCTGCATACAAAGAAAGATAAATTAACAACCAAGTGGGAATAGAGTATTCCCCCCAAGGTGAACAACAGCAGGTAATTGATAGAGTTACCTGTAGATCTACACAGGATACCACTTTGCATCTAGGAAGGAGGTTATAATTCCTTCTAGATGTTCAGTGACATCAGGGATAGACACCTCTGCAAGGCACAAGAGGAGTGCCATACAGGAAAAGAAGAGAGAGTCCTTGACCAAGGGGTCATCAAGGTACTCAGGTCTATAAGGGACCGTTTTCTCTTGAGAAGGAGGAACATAAGGAGTAGATGTGAGTGTGAACTCACAGTCTGAGTTAAGAAATGATTCCAAAGCATTATCATAATCAATGGAATCTGCAGCATCAACTTGCAACACTAATGCAAGATCATCAGCAGCTGTGATGGGAGGAAAGGAATAAGAGATTAACTCAAAGTTGGAGTTTGAATTGATTAGAATCTTAAATAAAACTATACCATCTGGTTGAGCAGCATCATTCTTTGATTTTTGAACCACTACTTTTGAGTCAGTAGTGTCCATTGGAACTTTTTCACACAAGTCCATGAGGACTTCCTCATTATCTCTCTCAGAGACTTCTTCATCAGCAGCTATATTCACTAGGGAGTGAATGTCTTTGTTAGATAAAGATATCAATTTAAAGTCCTGATTATAACCTTTAGAGGAAGTGTTTTACCTTCTGATTGCTCTGGATCTTTCATCAGAGACTCTTTCTCTGGAAACTCTTGATGTTCTTCTACAATTGCTGTAAGGGGAAAGGAAGAATTGTCCTGAAGGGTCAAGGCATCACCTGAGACCACTTCAACAGACATCTCCCCCTGCATGACTTCAGTGGGGACTGGAGTCATGCATCTTACTGAAGAGGGCTCAGCAGAGGGTGGAAGTGATTTGATGGCTTCAGTAAGGGCTTTGATGGATGCAATGAGAGGGGCATTGGCAGCCTCAATCATTTTTTGTATGGATGGAGTGATGAGCTCTACAATTTGTGCAAGCAATTCAGGAGTTATCTGAAATGCTGAGGGTGTGGAGGTGGATGGATGACTATGGGATGCAACTTGAGGTGGTGACGGAATGGAAGCAGTATGATCTGCCACATGATCAAATGAATAATGTGGAGATGGGTGATCATCACCATGTGTGTGGGATTCATGTTGAGAGAGGTGTGTGAGGATGGTAGCAGCATGTAGGGATTCATGTTGTGGTGGCATTGCAGATTGTGTGGAGGGTAATGTAGGAGATGAGGATGCAGGGGTAAAAATGGAGGATGGAGGGATTGCTGAGCCTTCCCCAGCAAGCTGGAGAGTGGCTGAATCAGCCCTTGTGTCTGATGGAGGGTTAGGATCAACCCTGGCTGACTTCTTGATGACTCTCTGGGATTTCTTGAACAGAGAGGGGTCCAACCTCTTGCTGGCGTTGACTGCGGATGGTGCAGAAACAAGCAGCAGGGGTGCTTTCACATACAGAAACACACCCAACACCCTGGCAAGGGTTACTTCTTTTTTGTTGTTCTTTCTCCTTATCAGTTCAAACAGAACTTTTCCCCAGGCTATCTGCGTCTTATTCACCAAAGCTGACATTAAGGCAAATTGTTGCCTGTTGTTGTTGTCGTGAGCAGAGTGTTTTCCCAACACGACCTTGCCCACCAGGTCTGCCAGAAACTTATACTCTGGAGACAGATTAATCTTCAGCAGCTTAGCTGGAATACCCTCAGCATGGCCCATCACAGTTAGCATGCGGCCATATTCCTCTATATTTTGCTCATAGTCCTCAGTACCGGTTGGTAGTCCAAACAGCTCAGTCAGAACTTCAGGAGTCAGAATGACCTCCTCTCCATTTATCTTTCCAGTCATGGCTTCGTCGCTGGAGGACGAAGTATATACCCATTCTCGAATCTCTGGTATATGAATCTTCGGTGAGAATGACATAAATCTCTTTAGCCCTTGATCTTCACACAACTGCAGAATGTCTTGGATGGGTTGATCACATCGACTGAAGGAATCGAAGTCGACACAGAATCCAGTGTCGAACTTCATTCCGAAGAGAACTGCTGAAGGAATCGCCATTGGATTGAAGAGAGAATGACGAATCGAGATGCAAAGCAGGGGAGAAGAGAATCGCGCGGGATTAGAGTTCGAGAGCGAATTCTAAGCCAGAAGAGGGAATATGAAAAGACGGAGCGGAAGAACGACGATCTCCAGACCTAAATCGACTATCAGATATAAATCTGCGATCGTCGAACCCGGAACAAAATCGGTCGTCGAGCAATGACCGACGATAGTCAATATTTGACTAATCGTTAAACATCGACCGACTACAAGCAATCACCACGATCGTCGATCAGTATATGTTGGTTGACGATAGACCAAACAGCACAACAAATCTGTCGTCGACCATTGGTCGACGATAGATACCTAAGGAGAGATCGTTGACCAGTTGGTCGACGATTTCTGCCTTACTACCGAACGAGCTGTCGTCGACCGTTGGTCGACGATAGTTCTGACCTGGTCGAAGATCGTCGAGCAGTCGTTCGATGATTTTAGACAGAAAACAAATCTATCCAAATTTTCACTACTCTGAACCATTAATCATACCAAGCTGGTTCAGGAAGAACAAATGCCTTTGTTCATCAAGGGGCTTAGTGAAAATATCTCCTCTCTACAGGTCTGTGGATATAAATTCCATTGCTATCTTGTTCTTTTCCAAATTATCTCTCAGAAAATGATGTCTAATCTCAATATGCTTGGTCCTGGAATGGTGCACAGGATTTTGAGCAATTGATATTGCACTGGTACTGTCACACAGAATTTTTGTTTTTGAGTGTGTGTACCCGTAATCCACTAGCTGATTTTGAATCCACAAGATCTGTGAACAACAACTAGTTGTTGCTATATATTCAGCCTCAGCAGTTGAAGTAGATACAGATGCCTGTTTCTTACAAAACCAAGAGACAAGTCTCTCTCCCAGGAACTGACAGGTCCCTGAGGTGCTTTTCCTGTCAACTCTACAACCAGCATAATCAGCATCTGAATATCCAATTAATTCAAATCCTGACTCAGCTGGGTACTACAGTCCTAAGTTAGGGCATTCCTTAAGGTATCTCAAGATCCTCTTGAGAAGAGTTAAGTGAGATTCCTTTGGGTTGACCTGAAACCTAGCACATAGGCATGTAGCAAACATTATGTCAGGCCTACTTGCAGTCAAATACAGCAGGGAACCAACAATGGCTCTATAGTTCTTTTGATCAACAGACTTGCCATTGACATCAGAATCAATAACTGCATTTGAGGCCATAGGTGTGCTCATTGATGAAGCATCAGACATTCCAAATCTTTTAACCAGCTCTCTGGCATATTTTGATTGAGAAATGAAGATACCATCAACACACTGTTTCACTTGGAGACCAAGGAAATAGGATAACTCACCCATGCTGCTCATCTCAAACTTGGAGTGCATTAGTTCAGAGAACATCTTGCATAGTTTGGGATCTGTGGAGCCAAATATAATGTCATCTACATAGATTTGAACTAACAGTTGTGAGCCCTTATGATGTCTAATAAATAGGGTTCTATCTACTACACCTCTCACAAACTTGTGTTCTAGAAGGAAATTTGCTAAGGTCTCATACCAAGCTCTAGGAGCTTGCTTAAGTCCATATAGAGCCTTTTGGAGTTTGAACACATGAGTGGGTAAGGTTGATGAAACAAACCCTGGTGGTTGTTCAACAAACACTTCTTCCTTTAAATCTCCATTGAGGAAGGCACTCTTCACATCCATTTGGAAGACCTTAAATTTCTTATAGGCAGCATAGGCTAGGAAAATCCTAATGGCTTCTAGTCTAGCTACAGGGGCAAAAGTCTGATCATAATCTATGCCTTCCTCCTGTCTATAGCCTTGAGCTACTAGCCTAGCCTTATTCCTAACTACTATGCCTTGGGCATCAAGCTTGTTTCTAAACACCCACTTGGTGCCTATGATCAGTTGACCTCTTGGTCTTGGAACCAAAGTCCAAACTTTACATCTTTCAAACTGGTTAAGTTCCTCTTGCATGGCTATAATCCAGTGTGGATCAAGCTCAGCATCTCTAATGGTTAGGGGCTCAACCTGAGAAAGGAAACAAGCAAACATCACATCTTTGTTGAGTTGATGTCTTGTCTGGACTCCTACTGAAATGTCTCCAATCACTTGAGATACAGGGTGATCTCTAAGTGTGACAAGATTAGTAGGTTCAACAATGATCTGATCTTCAACATGTTCAAGATTTAATTCCTCATGTGAAATTTGATCAACTGTTGGAGCAGGTGCTTTAACTTGTAAAAGTTCTACATCGGATTCAGAATCTGAAGAAGCAACCTGAGGAGTTTGTTGGGGATGATTCTCCTGTGTGAATCTCAGACCTTCCAAATCCTTATTTACTCCTAGGACTTGCACAGTACTATTAGAGGAAGAGTCCTTCTCCTTATAATACATGACTGTCTCATCAAAAGAGACATGTGCAGACTCTTCTATCTTAAGAGAGGATATAATAAGGACCCTATAGGCTTTGCTTACTTGAGAGTATTCTAGAAAAACTCCCATTGAAGCTTTTGCCTCAAATTTTCTAAGGTATTCTTTGTTATTGTTATGAACAAAAGCAACACAGCCAAATACTCTAAAATAGTCTATTTTAGGTTTCACTTGCTTAAGTAACTCATAGGGAGTCTTACCCTTAAGTTTATGTATCAGACTTCTGTTCAATATATAGTTAGCTGTGTTAACTGCTTCAGCCCAAAAGGACAGAGGCATGTTAGCATCTGCCAACAATGTACTTGCAGCTTCAATTAGGGTTCTGTTTTTCCTTTCAACTACCCCATTTTGTTGAGGAGTTCTAGGAGCAGAGAAGCAATGTTTGATACCTTCCTTCTCACAGAATTCTTGCATAAGAAGAGACTCAAACTCAGTACCATGATCACTTCTGATCAAGGCAATCTGAGTAGAATACTCACTCTGTATACACTTTAGAAAATCTGTAAGAACCTTGAAGTTATCAGCCTTAGTTCTCAAGAAGAATACCCAAGTGAACCTAGAGAAGTCATCTACAATTACTAGAGTGTAAGACTTTCCTCCAAGACTCTGTACGACAATAGGACCAAATAAATCCAAATGTAGCAAGTACAGAATCCTGGGAGAATCACTTTTATTAACTGATTTAAAGCTATTTCTTGTTTGCTTACCTAATTGACAAGCTTTGCAAAGGCCTTCCTTCTTGTAGGGGCAAGAAGGTAAGCCTCTTACAAGATTGTATTTAGCCAACCTAGAAATGTTTTTCAAATTTACATGACTAAGTCTCTTATGCCAAAGAGTATTATTACTGGTTACTTCATTAAACAAGCATATTTCAGATTTTGATGAGTTAAAATCTACAACATAAACATTACCAATTCTAATACCTACTAACACAACAGTATTATTTAAAGCAATATTACAAGCAGTGTCAGTAAACCATACCTTGTACCCAACATCACACATTTGGCTTAAAGAGATTAGGTTGTTCTTTAGTCCTGAGACATAAGCAACCTTCTTGAATGTTACAGCTCCTATGGTGAAGCTGCCATACCCTTCAGTCTGTCCACAGCTGGAATCCCCAAATACAACTTTTGGTCCCAGCTTGGCTTTGAACCCTGACAGATTCTTCTTCTTTCCTGTCATATGCTTTGAGCATCCACTATCCAGATACCATTTGTCATGTATGACTGGATAGGTCTTCACCTGCAAAGATATCAATTATACATTGTGGACCCAGGTTACCTTGGGTCCAGTATTCTTCACAAAAGAAAAACTAGATATAAAAGATTTTGCAGGCTTAGATTTATATCCTAAAGGGTGTGATCTCCTAGGTGGGATAATCCATTCAGTTGAAGGATTAAACAACCTAGGGTAGTGATTGGGATTTGCAATTCTGGAAGTTTGAAATTTATTTTCCAGCTTAAGTCCAGATCGTCGATCCACGGTCGACGATCGCAAGCCATATCGTCGATCATTTGTAGTAGTGCTATGTTCTGGATTCCACGATCGTCGATCACTGGTCGACGACTCAAGATGAGATCGTCGATCTCCTGTACCAAAGATATCATACTTGGTGAAGGTGTTCAGCGATCGTCGATAGACGTTCGACGATTGGTTTGACGATCGTCGATTAATGTTCGACGATTTTTGTAAAGCTAGAAATTTTTTCTTCCTGTTCTCTTTCTTAATCTTATTCTGAATTTTCTTACATTTTTCAATTTCCTCAGTATTCTTTATTCCTGATTCAGAAATAAATTTTACTAGAGTGCTAAATCTCTCCTTTGTGAGGAGGATGGGTTCACTAGATGTAGCACCTAAGCCTAGTTTATCATTACCAACCCTAGTGTTTGCTATACTGGTTATTTCAGATAATTTAAGGCTTCTGCCATTTAATTGTTCTTCTAACCTCTTAGATTTAGCTAGTTCTAATTTTAGGAATGTTACTTCTTCTTTTGAGCTTTCTAATTCCTTTTCTAATCTAATTATTTCAATACTTTCCATGTCTAGTTCCATTATCTTTAATCTAAGTGACTTAATTTCTTTTTCAGATAATAGTAAATCTAAACATAGAGTTTTAAATTTTAATTTGAACTCAGGAGATGAGAAATCAAATGTGTTGATTACCTGGTCTTCCATAGAAGGATCTTCTTCATTGTCTCCTTCTTCTTCAGAATTCTCTGCAGCTGACAGAGAGCTGCAGGCATCAATAGCCATGAGGCAGACCTCTTTGGCCTTCTTCTCTTCTTCTTCTTCTGAATCACTGGAGCTAGAGGAGCAGGTATCCTCTTCTGTTTCACTCCAGGTAGCAGCCACAAACCCCTTGTCCTTCTTCTTGTATTTGTGTGAGGAGGACTTGGAGTGGTGCTTCCTGTACTCTTTCTCATATTTCTTCTCCTTGTGTTTCTTCTCTGGACAATCTGGAGCAATGTGTCCAGGCTTGCTGCAAACATAACAGATGATTTCTTTAGATGGAGTCTTGTCATACCTTGGTTTGTCCTCATACTTGGAGAACTTCTCTCTGAGGTCTCTTCTTCCCATGTTGAAGAACCTCTTGGCAATGAGTGCCAGTAACTCCTCATTTGATTGACTTCCTTCAGAAGTCTAAGCAGCCTTAAGAGCTAGAGAGTGCTCTTTCTTTGTAGGTGTAGGAGTTTTTACTTCAGTTGCAGCAGCTCTGCTCTTTAAAGTTTGCTCATATGACTTGAGCTTTCCCAACAGAGCTTCTGTGGAGAGTTCCACAGTGTTTCTTCCATCCTTGATGGGCCATATCCTTGAGTCCCAAGAGATGGGAAGGCACATCAGGATCTTGTCATTGACTTCTGACAAAGTTATCTCCTTGTCCAAAGACCTCATTTCACTTATTATTGAACTGAGTCTTGTGTACATTGTGTTAATGTCTTCAGCATCATCCTTCTTGAAATTTTCATACTGAGAAGTGAGGTTGGATCTCCTGTCCTTCCTCTCATCAGCCGAGCCAGCAACTATGTGGTTGAGGGAATCCCACATAGCTTTGGCTGAGGTACATTCAGCAAGCTTCTGGAATATTTCATCAGACATTGTCTGAGCTAGGATGTTCATTGCTTTTGCATCAGCTGCTTTTGCCTTCTTGTAAGTTTCATTGTAGTCAGGTGGTGGCACAGCACTGAGATCAGCAGAAGTGGAAGCAGCAGCAGGCCTAGCAGGTGGTCCTGTAAAATAGAAGAAAAGATATCTTCATCAATAGAATTCATGTATAGTCTTATCCTGGCCTTCCATATGCCAAACTTGGACAAGTTGCATACAGGAGGTCTAGTGCTTGAATAATCCTTAGACTGGGCCATGTGTGAAAGTGTTTGTGAATGGTATCAGGAAACAACTTATCACTAGATCTTTTAACTCAGGTGTTAGCCTGTATGAACATCTAACCTCCCTCTGATACCAATTGAAAGTGAGGGGATAAGTTGTAAACTACTCTAGAGGGGGGTGAATAGAGTATTCAAATTTTATGAACAACTAGTCAGCTCCCTTGGAGTTTATTTATGGAATAAATAATCTGATACTTGAACCCTAAGAGCCTAACACAGTGAAATGCACAAGTGAGAGAGTTAACTGAATTTCAGTTTAACTATAAGCCTATCACAGCAACTAGCAATCCTAGGTAGTTCTATCACAGCCACAGAATAAACAATTAAACAAGATAGCCAGAGACACAGGATATATAATGGTTCCCTCTAAATAGGTACTCCACTCTTCTACCACCCTGGTAGGAATCCACTACAGGTTTTTTCTAAGGTGCCCTGCCACCAATGATCTGATTCAGGTAGATCAAACAGACCCTTTGAGCTTTTGATAAGGATGCTCAACCACAGGTTGTTGATAAGGTGCCCTATCACCAATGTTCACTTTTGAAGAGGTGTGAACAAACTCTTTTACAAAGGGGTTGAGAGGGTTAGATTATCTTCTCTGTTGTAAATACAGAATAGAGAAGACTTGTGGATTCTCTAAAGAATCAAAGTCTCCCCCTGGCTCAGTGAAAGTCCAGGGAAAGCCTTTGCTTCAGGATGAAGGAGTTTCAGATATACTGAAACTAAATCCTCAGAGATCTGTAGACTGATTTTTATCAGGTCTTCAGATTCTGGAATAATTGAAGCAGAAACGGAGCTCTTTCTGAAGTCTTGAAAAACTCTAAGCAGATGCTCAGGAGACTTGAGAATGAAAGTAATTGCTCTGGGCTTTTTCTTCAGGGGAGCTTTTCTTCTTCTTTTTGTGAGATGGTGAAGAGTTGCTCTGAAGATGCTTGAGAGAATGCAGCACTAAGAAAAAAATCTCTCTGTATCTGTAACTACTTATTTTTCTTAGAAAAAAATCTCTCTTAAATATGTCTTCTCTTTTTTCCTTTGGAACGGCTCTATTGATTTGAATTCTCGAGCCCTGCAACAGATTATCTCAAAATAGAATATAGCAATAGGAATAGAATGACCTATTAGCTTACTGTCAGTCCCAATAAGGAATTAAATAAGTGGGAAAATATCTCAGTATAAAGACTTACCATTCTTGGAAATAGCAAACAGTGCCAACGGCTAGAATACAGCCTGGCAATATATTTTGTATAATAGGACAAAAAATGCTTTATCAAAATACTGAATCCCGTGATTTAAGCTTGACATATTTGGTAATTAATTTATTTTGAATTTAAGCCATAAATCTGCAAAAACAACTTCAGAAAATTCTCTAACCACAAGCTAAAACACTTGGAAATAAACCAATGAATAGAATGAATATAAAAAGATAAAGGCAGACAATAATCGTCGAACAGGGATTCGATGATCGTCGACCTAGCTAACAGATCGTCGACTAAGAGCAGAAATCTGTCGAAACAGAAATCGTCGAACAGAAATCGTCGACCAGCTCAAGATATCGTCGACTAAAGCAGAAAATCTGTTTAAGCAGAAATCGTCGAACATCTCATGATGTCGACGACTAGGGCAAAAATCTGTCGAGACAGAAATCATGAAGCAAGAACACGATCGTTGAACTGCTGATGGCAGATCGTCGACCAACCTTCAGAGCGTAATAAACTTGCTCTGAGATCGTCGACCAGCGGTCGACGATAATTGTCTTGACTTCAACGATTCTATAGCCCTGCTATCGTCGACCAATGATCGACGATCGCGAGGCCTCGTTCGACGATGGTCGAACGGAAAATGCCTTAACCAAAAATACATCTAGAACTTCTAGCCTAAGCTCTAGGTCAGTTATAAACTGTCCTAGGGAAACTGAACAAGGCCTAATCATGATCATATATAGTTATATGGATCAAGAGGGGCTAGAAAGGGATTACATAAGCCAAATCACATCTAGGGTACCAACAACATCAATTTTTACAAAGTAAAGCTATCATAGGAAACAATTACTACTGCCCCGCATTAGCATGATGATATCAATCATGACGTAGGCCACGATACAGAATGATTACCACAATGTGCATTATGAGAGATACAACCTGGCGATATTATGCTATCACGGCGCGATAGTCCCACATATGTATACAATCTCAAGTATCTCGGCATGGTTATTGTATAGTGGGACATGTCAGCCATTGGAGATATCGCACGTGATATCACGCTACTATCATGCGATAGTGGAAAAACTATAAATAATTAAAACTGTAGAAATTTGAAGTTATACACCTATAGGAGCCTTCATCCCGTGCATCTCCAGCCAGATTACTCCGTGGAACCAGAAAAACTCCTAAGTGTTCGCGAATTCTCAAGAGAGAAAAAGGGACCATTCGTGATTCTAATCTTCGGCGATCTTTGCAAGGATTTTTCGGCCTCTTCAGCGCTCAAGACCTGAGGGAATTTTTATTCTCAGATTTCTTTTTAATTTTCATTCACTTTATAATCATCGACAAATCGCTGCCTTGTGATTGACGACTAGGCCCATGTATGGTGTAGGGGGAAATCATTATTGTGTATGCAATGACTAGTTCGTGGTGAGATCTACATGGTGGCTAGTTGTTGTATCTAGAGAGATATGCTTTAGCCGATCGGTCCTTGGGAGAAGGACCGGTAAATTCAAAAAGTTTTTTTTACATCACAGCATCGATTTCAAGCTTTATTAAAATCTTTTGTTTGTAATTTTTATCACATATGAAATAAACATGCATTTTTAATCATAAAGTTATAAGTGCTTTGTTAAAAATATTTGGATGTGATTAAGTGTTCTTGATTCTAATAAAAATTTGGCTAAGTAATTTGTTAATTACAAAAATAATAGTTTGACCTTACTCACCCCCCCTAAGGGCGCCTGAAGATCCAACAGACCATTCCATGGGCATAGTCTTGAGCAGATGCTTACCGGTGGGTGCATTCCAATGTCATTTCATCTTCTGTGGTTGTAATATAGATATGGGGCCCCATTAGAGACTTTATATAGCCAAAAGTATAGCGATGCATTATTAGGGCTTTATGTGATCTGGAAGTAGTCAATGAGTTAGTCTTATTGCCAATATAATATGAGTTTAAGGGGTCGCACATAATAACACATGATAAATTGGATGCATGATCAGGGTTGCTCAACTCATATGGGATATGAATGAAGTGCCAAGCTTGGAATGATTGGGAGAAAGCTTGTGTGGGTCATACTCTATGTCAAAATGGTGATATTGACTGGAGATCAAGTCAACATAATATATGACGACTTAATAGTCTACTGATAGAGCTCAATCACTAGAAGAATTCAACTAGACGGTTTCAGTATTGACTGAACATGATCGACTAGAAGAATTAGACAAAATGATCAAGTTGATCGACTGGAAGACTTCAACAAGACTATTTTAGTGGTTAGTGGACGTGATTGAATACAAGAATTTTACTCGACAATCAATCTAATTGACTAGAAGAATTTGACTAGATTATTTCAATGTTTCCTGAACACGATTGACTATAAGAGTTCGACTAGACGATCAAATTGATTGACTAGAAAGTTAAGCCGATCGACTAAATGCTATCTTGACAGTTTATTCTCATATTTTAAATTGTGAACCGATTCACTAATTCTAAGGGTAATTCCTATTGAAGTTGAACCAAGTTTACTGATAATATAATATATATACAAGTAGTCATGCACGGGGGACCCCATGCAAGGCGACATTTTTCTTGGGGGCGACATTTTTCGTGGGGGAGACATTTGTTGTGAGGGGCGACATTAGTCGTGAGGGGCTATATTGATTATGGGGGCAACATTGGTCGGGGGCTACGACATTCGTCGCGGGGTGCGACATTGGTCATGGGTGGTTACATTGGTTGTGGGCGGCAACATTGGTCATGGACGGTGATATTAGTTGTTGGTGGTGGCATTGGTGTGGGGGGGGGAAACATTAATCGGGATGACATTATTTGTGGGGGCGACATGGATTGTGGGCGGGGACATCAGTCGTGGGTGGGGACTTCGGTCATGGGAGGGGACATCCGTCGTACGCACAAACATTGGTCGTGAGCGGCGACAATGTTTGTGGGCGGTGACATTAAAATAAGAGACAAAATAAAAAATAATCAGCGACATTCGACGGGGGCGGCATCCATAACTTTTGTTGTAAGGATCAAAATCCTTAGCTTTTGTTGTAAGGGTCAAAATTTGTTGTAAGGGTCAAAATCCTTAGATATAATTTCAAATGAAAATTGTAATGGAATGAAATAAATTATAATAAATGAACAACATAAGAGATGATGCTCTGTACCAAATAAATTAAAGAATAATTATATATATATAAAGAGCATACATTCATCTCATATATTGAAGAAATAACATAACCCCCCAAAATTAGAAGAAATCGCACTTGATAATTAACAATAGGTAGGAGTAATCGTGAGAAATCCAAAAACCTGTAAAAAAATTTAATGAAAGAAGTATTAATAAAGAGCATGCCGAAATTAGGACCACTAATAATGAAGAAGGCATGAAAATTGATAAAAATTAAGACCACTAACCTACCAAGAGCATGCAGAAATTAGGACCACAATTGATAGTATTGGTTGCCTAATAAGAATTCAATTACTGGGCCATCCTCAATACTATTACCATTGCTCATGGCTTATCCATGAATCGTCATTGCCTTTCTCAAAAGAAAAAATAATAATAGTACATAAAGCAAAGAATGCAATGGTTACGGTCAGAAATTAATAAATTTAGGCTTAAAAGAAAAAACTAAGGCAAATTATTGTTCACCAAATCTAAGAATGCAAGCAACAATATTCCTATCTCTAAGTTAACTAAAACTTTTTTCAATCAAGGCAGCAGCATTGTGTTCCACCATTTGTTAAAAAAACGATTACAATAAAGGAAATTACAATAAGTAAACCAAAATAGCAAAATTTTTAATTAACAGAAAGAGGTAGTCACCTTTGTTTTGTTACAGCTTCAAAAACTAGACTTTACATGTTTAAAATTGACAAGAATTCAAAACATTAGGGTTACAAATTGCTTCCCAAACTAACTCACCTTCAACCATTAGCAAATCAGCACACTTAATCACTTAGCAAAAATTGGAAAATAAGGAAAATGCAATGGTTAATAACATAAGCAATGAAAACTGAATAGAAAAAAATTTTTGGAAAAAAAGGAAGCATTTAGCAGGCAGTACATTGAATTTGAGAAGGAAGATTTAGGGCACCCAGATAGGAAAAAAAGAAGGAAGAATTTGATCTTGGTGCTGTGAAGAAGCTGGAGGAGGAGGGATTGCGATGTACTTGCATCAGCGAGTAGATGAGAGAAGAGGAAGGGATCAGCGCACCCCTGCCAGCGAACCCTTTGAATGCGGCAAAGATGCGAGCAGATGAAGGGCACCCAGATGGATAGACAGAGATGCGAGCAGCGGGGAGGAGGAATTAGGGCAGACGGAGGCGGGAGGAGGAGGGATTGCGATGCCCTACGCAGAACTGAGGAAGAAATCGTGGTTGAGGCGTACGATGATGTTGGTGCTATGAAGCCGCGGGAGGAGGAGGTATTGCGATGCCTGTTGGCTAGGGCTTCTATCGGGATTGAGAGAGGAGAAATTGCGATGATGCACTAAACCTGTGCGGAATAAATGGGGAAGAAATGGTGAATATCGCGATTTTTAGGAAAGTGGAGATGGTGATTTTAAAAGAATTAAGTCCTAATTCGGCCAAAAGCCAAAAATACCCCTTAGTTCACCCCAAAAACATGTGTTAATGAGGGAAAAACGAGATATAAATGTTACACCATCTATGGATTAAGGCTTCCCTTATATAATTAAGATATATATATATATATATATATATATATATATATATATATATATATATATATATATATATATATATATATATATCAGTGCAAGATGGTGGACACGCTTCGCTATCTTCAAGAGCGACTTTGGTGAGCTCATCACCATCCCTTGCCTCTATGATGAAGAAATTGTCCTACCTCCAGAGCTGTATGTTTTTGGCTCTCCTATAGCGCACTTTTTGTAGAAAGAGTGTTTGGACACCTGGCACTATGTCCACCGTGTGAAGTAGGTGCAAACGCGTCTATCATAGAATGTAAATTAAAGAGTTTACAGATAATTCTCGCACGTATATGGACTAACCCAATAATTTGTAGTTGTCTTGATTGTGCCTGAATCTAAATTGTACTCCCCTTTTGGTGGCATCCTGGCCGTAGCAGAGAAGCGGCGCGTTTAATGCAAGTGAAAGATGGATACAACTGTGCTTGCCCAATTTCCCCTGGAGGAAATTTTCTCAATGAGGCAGGTAATCCGCGAGTTATCTAGGGACTAGGATTCATAATACTTAGCACTGGACTGCCCATATGGAGTGAATCCAAGTGAGTTCTTCCCTACACCCTGATAGTTTTGGTGACTACTTACAACTCAAACAATATCTGAGAAGTGGAGATAGTTTGTTGGGTTTTCTATACTAAAGAACATCACATCTTATGTTCACAACGAAAAAGAGTTAAAACCCCTAAAAAAATAGATCTCGTAATGAAACATTGAGTAAGAAATAAAATAGAAAAGAGATTGCAATATACTTTAGATGGATTGAGTCAATACTCAACCAAGATGATCCAAAAGGCCAAGTCCATGCAGAAATAGATCTACAACTCTAAAGGTATCCATATGAGTGGATGAGAATACCTCGATCTTGTCCAACAAGATTTGGTTTAGAGAAAAGAATGCCCTCCGTATCTCCACAAACTGCTAGGTTTGACCTAGGAGAGGCGAAGACAAGGTGAAGTCATGACTGGATATAGGGTTAGTGACTACTTCAAAAGCACATACTGGAAATTCAACCCACTTACAAGAAAACCCTTTTCCAAGTCTATTTATACCCAAGGATATCAAATAGACAAGTGCCTCCATAAAATCCGTCAAAACTCAACATGCGTTGACAAGCATCGACTTGTATTCATCATGCGTCGACAAGAACTCGACGCAACATCAGAATACACTCGACGACATTTGACACAATTACATCGATGTAACGTCGATGTACCTGCATTGAGTAGAGCTCAATGTTGTGTCGATTTTTACTCGACGTAGCGTCGATAAAGCAACTGCATTGACCTTGAGCTTGGTTGTATCGAAATCTAGTCGATGTGTATTGATACACACTCGATGTGCATCGATACGCACTTGATGTGTGCCAATATCCACTCGACGCAACCTGTTATTATTCTTTATATCATAGATTGTGTCTCCTTATCATATCCCATATGAGTGGGGCCAACACAATTTTTTCTCCAATTTCTCCAAACACTCTTATGCGTGATTCAATAGGCTCATATCGTGTTGGCAGAAACACTAAAAGCTTGATTGCTTTATGATCACCATGGAAAGACCAACAGTCTCCCACTAGATCACAAAGTATCAACAAAAGTCCACAAACAATGAGCGGCATCTAGCAATACATCATTGCTACCCTAGCAATAAGAGTTCATAACTCAACAAGCCTTTTATGACTAATGTATCAGTATTGTCATGTCCCTTTCTCCTTTACATCCAGATAGAATTAGAGGCATGAACTATATTACCCTCATAATTGTTCAATCCTAGTTTCTTGATCTAGAATAGACTTCCAGAAATTAGTGAGCCCAATATCTTATATTGACTCAACCAAGCATGACCATGCATTTCTCAGTCTCATTTCATCAAGGGGCTCATGGATGTAACTCTCATTATATAGAAGGACTGATGAGTAGTAAAATATATATATTTAGTGTATTTTTTAGTTTTGTTTTAATTAAAAATGTAATTATATTATATTCATAACTAATTAAATTATTTCTTTTAAATTTTCAGTTCAAACTTAACCTGTTTTTGTGCCCTATAGGTATTTCTTCACATTTGGGTCAAATCAACAAAAATTACTAAATCACGCCCCTAGGTCATGTCCGTAACCTAGGGTGTGTAACTTTAAAACCAGGAATTCCAGCAGCTTGGTAGATTTTGGACATCAAACTCAGTCACAACAGGGTTATACGCCCGTGTGCCACATGGCAATCCCGTGACATAACCTATGACCAAGCAAACTGCTTCCTCTCACGCCGTGCCGAAATCCTGAAGCCAGCAAACTCAAGTCATGCCTGGTCTACACGACCGTGTGCCACCTATCACGTCAGTGACCTTAGCTGTGACCAAGTAACAAGCGCGCTGTCACGCCCCTCCGATGTCTATCTATCATGCTTTGGAGACACGCCCAGAGGCCATGCCCGTGACCATCATGTCACGCCATTGTATTTTTCAACCCAAACCAGAAACTGACAGAAATTCTATCCACAAAGGCAATGTTAGCAACAAGCCCAGAAGACACTCCCTAAGGGGCGTATACTTCAAAAATTTCGGCTATAAATAGATGGCCAAGGCTGAGGTTTAGGGGAGAACTCGTAGAGTTCCACATAGTTTTATATAGTATTTAGGAGTAGTTTTTTTGTGATATTTTCTTGACCCTACTTTGGGTTTCCTAGTGTATAACACTTTTTTTAGTAATAAATTTTCAGCTTTCAGTAATTTTGTAACTCTTATTGCTTTTAACTTATTTTCATTTTTGTTGAGATAGGGTGTGTGCGTATTTCCTTTCATTTTTTTGTAATTCTTTTACAACCACCCTCATCATGGATGAGAGGCTAAGAACTTTTAAGTGCTTGATTAAGATGGTTGGGACGGATATTATTTCAGCACTTTTATATGTCTTTTATTTTTCTACTACCGCCCCCATCCAAAATGAGAAGCTAAGAACTTGTTAGCACTCAATTGAGATGAGATCTGGGAAGAATATTAATTCTGCACTATAAAATTCTATTTTCATTAATAAAAACTTATGATTTACCACAAAATTGATCTCTCGCGGGTAAAGAGAAACTTTTCCTCACTCTCTAAAGAGATGAACGTAAGCCTCCCAGGTTGAACCTTAAAATATCAGTTGGAGTTCAATAGCAGGGTTCACCACGTAATGCGTGCATTAAGGTATTTTTGATTAGATACGAAATTTCATTCAAAGTACATATTCATAGGTGGATGTATCCCCGATAGAGGTGCACCCATATTTAGGGAATCTCCACGGTCAATGATTTTAATTAATAAACAAATAGAGTTTTTCTATTTTAAAAAAATTAGTTTTCAAAGTAAATCAAAATCGAGGGCTCTCTACCTCATTTATTTTTAAAACCCTAAGTATAACTTTTATTTTTTATTTTAAAAATCAATAAGTCTTTTTAATAAAATAATAGTTCCATTTATTAAAGTATAGTACTAGACACAGATCCGTGGAAAAATATGACCTTGATATTTAAAAAAATACTGTAATATCACTCAATAGATACACTTGCCTTAAATATAGTATATAAGTAAAATAGAGACAGAACACACAAAATCATAATTTCTTCATCCAACTTAATTTAAACTGTCTCCAAAGCTAGCTTTTACTTCTCAAGTTTTTGGCATCGTTGTCAGGGATCATTTTGTGTTGATATTTGAAGTAAAAAAGAATCGATATTACTTTTATATTAACTATTATTAAAAACCCCTATTTTTTAACAAAAATAAACAAACCACAAATTAACTGTTGTTACAAAACCTTTGTTTCTGTAAAAAATAGTTTTTATTAACAACACTTATATATTTTTGTCTTAAAACAATTTAAAAACAAAGAAAAAAAACATAAAAAGGTTTTATATAATTGTTTTTTAGTGCATGACCCGACAAAACTCTCCACGTGATCATAATCTTGATTTTGATCCTAAAATCGACCGTACCTATAACAGACGCCTTCGATCTCGTGACCAAAACTTAGTATTAAACCTAGAAGAGTCTATCAGAACCATGCATGTAGAAGCTATGGAAGAATAAATTTCAGTAGCGGCCCCGCAAAGTACAATGTCTTATTATGTGCGGCCGAACTTGGACGACACCAGGTCAAGTATCACTCATTCCTCGATCGCTAATACTAATTTTTAAATCAAATCTAGCATAATCCAAATGATTCAAAACTCAGTACAATTTGATGGATTGCAAGATGAAGATCCCAACACCCATCTGTACAATTTCTTAGAAATATGCGACACCTTTAAAATAAATGGCGTCACTGATGATGCAATTAATTTGTGTTTATTTCCTTTTTCATTACGAACGAAAGCCAAGCAGTGGTTATGTTCTCTACCTAGAGGATCCATCACTACCTGGGTTGATATGAACGAAAATTTTTAACAAAGTATTTTTCGCCTGCTAAAACTGCTAAATTACGTGCGGATATTTCTTCCTTTGTTCAATGCGAGTTTAAGTCTCTCTATAAGACTTGGAAACACTTTAAAAAATTTTACGTTGGTGTTCACATCACACACTACTGTCTTGGCTCCAAGTGCTGACATTTTATAATGGTTTGAATTTCTAAACCATATAACTAATTGATGCTGCCGCTGGGGGAACGTTGAATAATAAAACCCCGGAGGCCGCTCAATCCTTGTTTGAGGAAACTGCCATGAATGCCTACTAATGGAATATGCCTAGGTTGCTCATTAATAAACCTGTTGGGCTTTATGAGCTCGATGCTTCTTCCAATTTAGCACTTCAAGTAGAATATCTAACTAGGAAAGTAGCGGAGATGTCGACTTCCTCCACCACCCCTACTTGGACTTATAATAATTATATAATAGAAGAGCACGTTTATTATATAGGGAATCCATATCAACCTCCTTCCTATAACCCAAATAATAATAATAATAATACAAACATTCAAGGATTTAGGAGCCATCCAAATCAATCATGGAGCAACCCTAATAATGCTTAGCGCCCGCCTAATGCAAATCCAATTAGATTTGCACCACAACCACCACCATAATCACAACCACTGCGACCTGCCCTGATAGAAGACATCTTTACAAAATACCTCGTTACAAATGAGTCTAATATCCGAAATCTGGTCGGATCAATTAAAAATTTGGAAACTCAAATTGTACAGATTTCAGAGATACTGTCGGAGCGCCATCTTGGAGCTTTACCAGGAAACACTGTAAATAAATCGCTTGTGGGAGACACCCCATAGTTATCTATTTTTTTACATGTCTTTTATTTTTTAATTGTTTTCTTACAGCCTCCCCGACCTCCAATCAGGGAAGGCTCTTTACTCTATTGTACTTTCAATTTTGTATATATATCTTCTTTTTCTTCATACTTATGCACAACATAAGTATGGGAATATTTTCTTTTAAAGAGTCTTCTTATGTATATATGTTGCTTAATCAATCATCCAAAAATAAAATTTAAAACCCCTACTTCTTTTGTCTATTTTCCATAACCAAAAAAATATTTTTTTGAGTAGATATAGAAATTGTTATCTAATTTTTAAATTTACTAGTCATTTATTTATCATAAATAAATAGATCTAAATTTATGGGGTTAAGTTTTAAAGAATAACTTGTGCATTTTATGTTTAGAGGATTTGTTTTTAGCACTACTTCTCCTTTACGATAAATAGAGGCTTGTATATTATGTTAGCTAAACATATGTAGACTCGAATTATCTTAACTTCACTTTTATCGAAAGATAGGAATTTTCAAGATATTATAGTTGCTCTAAAAATCTATTATAAAAATTTGAATTTTTTTTAGAAATCCCCTACCTATACTTTTTGCTTGATATGTTTTCTTACACATGCAAGCATCTACGAGTATGTGCTCGTAGAAAATAAAAGATGTTATGTCAATGAGAATAAGATTTCATTCCATAAACATAGGCATCCAATTATTGTTAAAAGACTAGATGAAATGGAGTATGTGCTCCTTAACAAACACATTGGGTTAAAATAAAGTTTAGTTCTGCATGTTTTTTTTCTACTTTGGAAAATATTTTCCCAAGCAGTTGTAAAAAAGCTATAATATTGAATAAGGTCAGAGGATAAAATTCATCACCTTCTACATCATAGCCTACTTTATAGGCAAACACTATGTTTGTACCCAATAAAACCAACTATAAATTGATCAAATTTTGCTTAAAATTTTGAGAGAGCATAAATAAAAGGTTGTCTATTTTCTGTCATATCTCTTTCAAGGTACGGTTTTTATAATTACAATCTAACTTGTAACTAATGATTGCAATATTGCTTGCTATTTGGTTTTCTCAACAAGTCTTTTTGCTACAAACATTTATCTCTAGCTAAATCATTTGCATAATGTAGGACTTAACTCTTCATACTCCAGATTTTTATTTCTATTTTCCCTAGATATAAAAAACTGATAGTTAAATTAGAAATTATATAATTGTTCATATCGTCGATTCCTACTTTTGCTCTAAAATAGCAAAGCTTAAGAATGTCGGTATTTGATGAGTAGAAAAATATATATTTTTATTGTATTTTTTAGTTTTTTTTAATAAAAAATGTAATTATATTATGTACATAACTAAATAAATCATTTCTTTTTTATTTTCAGTTCTAACTTAATCTATTTTTGTGCCCTATAGGTATTTCTACACATTTGGGGCAAATCACAAAAAAATACTGAGTCATGCCCCTAGTTCATGCCCGTGACTTAGGGCTGTAACTTTAAAACCAGCTATTCAGTAGATTTTGGCCATAAACTTAGTCATACTCGGGTTACATGCATGTATGCTACCTGGCACGCCCGTGAAATCACTCGTAACAAAGCAAACAATTCGTTGTCACACCGTGCCGAAATATTGAAGCCAGCGAACTCAAGTCATGCCTGGTCTACACGGTCGATTGCCACCTATCACACTCATGACATCAACCGTGACCAAACAAGCAGCGCACTGTCACGCCCTGCCAAAGTCTATTTGCCACGCCTTGCAGACAATGCCAGAGGCCACGCCCGTGACCATCATGTCATGCCCTTGTATTTTTCTACACAATCCAATAACTGTCGGAAATCTTATCCATAGATGCCACCTCAGTAACATGCCAAGGAGACATTCCTTAGGGGGACGTCTAAGGGGGGCGTGTACTTCAAAAATATCGGCTATAAATAGATGGCCAAGGCTAAGGTTTAGGGGAGAACTGGTAGAGTTCCACATAGTTGTATATTATAGTTAGGAGTTTTTTGAGTGATATTTTCCTAACCCTAGTTTGGGTTTCCTAGTGTGTAACCATTTTTAAGTAATAAATTTTTTAGCTTTTAGTAATTTTGCAACTCTTATTTCTTTTTAACTTAGTTTTCATTTCTGTTGAGACAAGGTGTGTGCATATTTCCTTTTTTTTGGAATTCTTTTACTTCTACCCCCATCCCGGATGAGAGGCTAAGAATTTTTAGCGCTTGATTAATATGGTTGTAACAAATATTATTTCTATACTTTTATATGCCTTTTAATTTTCTACTACTGCCCCATCCCAAATTAGAAGCTAAGAACTTGTTATCACTCGATTGAGATGAGCTTTGGGAGGGATATTAATTCTGCTCTTTAAAACCCAATTTTTATTAATAAAAACTTATGATTTACCCCGAATTAATCTCTCGTAGGTAAAGAGAAACTACTCCTCACTCTTGAAAGAGATGAACGTAAGCCTCCCGGGTTGAACTTTCAAATATAAGTAGAAGGTCAATGATGGAGTTCACCACGTAAAGCATGTATTAAGGTATTTTTGGTTAGATATGAAAGTTCAGTCAAAGTATGTAATCATAGGTGGATGTATCCTTGATTGAGGTGCACTCATATTAAGGGAACCTCCACGGTCAAAGATTTTAATTAATAAACAAATCGAGTTTTTTAAAAAAAAAAAATTAGTTTCCAAAGTAAATCAAAATCGAGGGCTCCCTGCCTTATCTATTTTCAAAACCCTAAGTATTACTTTTATTTTTTTTCTTTTAAAAATAAATAACTCTTTTTGATAAAATAATAATTCCATTTCTTAAAGTAGAGTACTCAACACAGATCCGTGGAAAAATACGACCTTGATTTTAAAAAAATACTATATTATTACTCGATAGGTAAATCATAAGTTTCTTCATCTAACACACAAACGCATAATTTCTTCATCTAACTTTATTTAAACTATCTCCAAAGCTAGTTTTTACTTATCAATGACAAATCCAATTTCTATCCACACACAAACATCCAAATGACTCGTAACATACTAAATAACCATCGTTATCATCAACCTTCTTCAAGGAAGATTTTTGAAGGCATTAAAGTACGCTATTCCTCACTTGATGAATGTTGTGACTTTAGGTCAAAGAACCACAAACACCATTGCCACTTGAGACCTACTTGTGACATATTCATATAACAATCCATAAAGTAGTCTTATAGGTTGTCTATCCAGTACAACTTGTTCACTAATAAGTACCCATGCGTTGACATGATATCACAATATCATGACCTGTGAGAACCGGGCATCATTCAATGCACATAGTAGTGTTAATGTACCATCATCGCCCTTAGCTTCTAAGATGATACCCCGACCTGGGACCATTTAAGAATGAAGCTTCTTATAAACATAGGCCCTCACAATCAAGTCACGCACTTGAATTCCTATGTAAGCGAACATTCTAAGGGCATTTATTATGCTAATTAAAATATCATATAGAAACAGTTGACATAACAAAATAACTTGTCAAAATATATAAAGAAATATAAAGTACTTTATTCATCACATATATAACAACCGACGCATATACAATCCACAAGTCGCCCACTATAGACAATCATTCAAGTATCTAATACCTATTGATCTAGTATGACCATCATGCTTTCTCTGTGCAAGTGGATTTATCAGTGGATCGACAATCTCTCAAATAAGATGGAACCACTGAAGTATGTGCTTGGAGCGTTGATAAGATCTAGGATCCTTAGCCTGTGTAATAGCACCATTGTTGCGCAGAAGAGAACTACAGGATCAATAATGCTAGGACATACATCAAGCTCACCAATGAATTACCTAATCCATACAGTCTCCTTCTCCACATTTACAGTAGTGATATACTCGACCTCTGTCGTAGAATCAGTAACTTTCTCCTGCTTAGAACTATTCTAGCTCATAGCTCCTCCATATAAGTAAAAGACAAAACCTAATTGAGACTTTAAGTCATCCAAATCAGTCTGGAGGCTAAAATTTATATAACCCTTTACAACGAGCTCTTACTCTCCACCAAATACTAAGAACATATTCTTAGTACTTCTCAAGTACTTTAGGATTTTTATGACAGTTGTCCAGTGACTATCCCCGTGATCAGACGGATATCTGCTAGTCATGATTAAAGCATAGGAGACATCAGGTCTAATAAATAGCATCGCATACATGATTGAACCAATTACCGAAGCATATATAATCAACTTCATACAGTGCTTTTCTTCCAAAGATTTAGGATACTGGTCCTTGGAGAGACTCACACCATAAGATATGGGTAAGAATCCCTTCTTGGACTCAAGCATGCTGAACCGTTTCATCACCTTCTCAATGTATATACTTTGGTTAAATTCAAACAACTTGTTCAATTTATCTTTATAAATCTAAATAACAAGTATATAAGTAGCTTCACCCACACATTTTATAGAGAAGAAGTTCCCTAGGTTTTTCTTAATAAGTTCCAGGGTCGGAATGACATTCCCGATTAGTAGTATGTCATATACATACAATATCACGAAGACAATAATGCTCCCATTAATTCTCTTATAAACACAAGGTTCATCTTCATTCTTGATGAAACCAAAACTCTTTAATTTCCTCATCAAAACAAATATTCCAACTTGCATATTTTAGTGACTATATTTGGATATACCAAGCCATCGATTTGTGTCATATATACTTTCTTAAGGAGTTTTCCATTAAGGAAAGCCATTTTGACATCCATTTATAAGATCTCATAGTCATAATATGTAGCAATAACATGCAAAATTCTAATGGACTTTACCATAGTAATAAGGAAAAAAAGTCTTATCATAGTCAACACAATGAATTTACATGAAACCTTTAGTCACTAGTCATCCTTTGAATGTCTGTACATTCGTATCCATGTCTATATTCTTCTTGAAGATCCACATTCACCCTATAGGTTGTACCCCTTCAGGTGGTTCCACCAAGGTCCAAACTTGGTTTGCATACATGGAGCCATTTCAGATTTCATGGCCTAAAGCCACGTATCCAAGTTCGGTCCTTTCTATAACATCTTGGTAGGTTACAAGCTCATCATCATGATCCATAAGCAAGATATTCCCTATTTAATACACGGGAAATCCATATCTCTTAGGTTCAAATCTAGGTCTACCAAATCTATGTAGGACTTATGTTTCCTGAGAAGGCTCTCAGCTACAACAAATTGTAGTCCTTGCTCATGCTCCAATTCTGGTTCATTCACAGCTTGTGGTTTATGATCTTCTTTAAACTCTACCTTGGTTGTCTTTCTTGACAAGAACACTTTCTCCAAGAAGACATTAGTCCTTGCAATAAACACTATGCACTCAAACGACAAGTAAAAGTAGTATACTTTGGTTTCTTAGGATACCCAACAAGATAACACTTATTTAACTTAGGTTCTAACTTGTTAGGCATTTAGCGTCGCACATATACCTCACAACCCCAAATATTCCTTAAATACATACGAGGAAACTTCCCAGTCCATATCTCATATTCTGTATTTAGAACCAATTTTGTTGGAGCGTAATTTAAAGTGAAAGTAATAGTCTCTAAAACAAAACCCCAAAAAGAAATATGCAAATCTACATGACTCATCATCAACCATACCATGTCTAACAAAGTATGATTCCTCCTCTCAAAAAAACTAGTATATTGTGGTGTTCTTGGTGGATTGAGTTGTGATACAATACCACACTCTTTCAGATGATAAAAAAACTCATGACTCAGATATTTGTCACCTCGATCAGATTAGAGTGCTTTTATCCTCTTTCCCAGTTGGTTCTCTACTTCATTCTTAAACTCCTTGAACTTTTCAAAGGTATCAAATTTTCACTTCATAATATATACATATCCGTATCTACTGAAATCATCATTAAATGTAATGAAGTAGTAGTACCCACCTCTAGCCATAGAAGTCATGGGTATGCATATATCACAATGTATTACACAAAAGAGATCATCAGCCCTCTCACTATGACCAATGAAAGGAGCTTTAGTCATCTTGCCTAAAAAACATGATTCATATCTCTCAAATGATTCATAATCAAATGAGTCCAAAAATCTATCTTTATGAAGCTTAGATATGTGTTTCTCGTTCATATGGCTCAAACGACAATTCCAAAGGTATGTAGGATTATAGTAATTAGTTTTTAGTCTTTTAGTATTCTTTATGTTATAGATCAGATGCTCTAAGTTCAAAACATATAAACCATTAAATAAGGGGCTTCACCGTAACAAACATCATTAATAAATATAAAACAACAATTATTCTTAATAATTAAAGAAAATCCTTTCATGTCAAGACATGAGATGGATATAATATTTCTAGTTATGGCTTGAACACAATAACAATTATGTAATTATATTACAAGGCATGTGGGCAAAGAAAGATGGTAAATTTCTATGGCAACAACAACAACTCTTACTCCATTTCCAATGCGTAGGTCCACCTCTCATTTACCCAGCAGTCTTCTCCTTCCCAGTTCCTGTACATTTGTACAAAAGTGAGAACCACATCCGGTATTTAATACCCAAGATGAAGGAGCAGAAGGTGTATTTCTATTATAAATATACCTGAAGCGGAAGTCGCGCTTCCCTTCTTCTTCTGCAGATCCTCACTGTAAAGAGGATAATTCCTCCTCCAATATTTAGCCTTGCTACAGTGGCGACATTTTCCTTCCTTTGCCATGCCCTTATTCTTCAATGCTAAAGAATTGGAATCAAGATATGATTTAGGTTCCACCTTAGTCTTCCTTGATCCATTAGTCTTGTCATTGCCTTTATGCACCATTAGTATAGGGTATTATTCATGGCTTTCTTCATGTTGATTTCGATAGTTCTCAACAAGTCTACGATATCGGGCAGTGTCTTATCAATTTTATATATGTTATAATTCAAGATAAACTGCTCATAACTGTCCGACAACAATTGTAGGATCAGATCAGTGGCCAACTCTTGGACTAAAGGAAAGCCTAGTCTTTCAATGTTCTCTATATACCCAATCATCTTGAGTATATAAGTCCCTAGTGGATCTCAAGCTCCCATTTTTCACTGAAATAATGCCCTGGATATGTCAAACCTCTCTTGTCAAGCTTGTGCTTGAAACATTTTCTTTAAGTGCTCGACCATCTCATAACATTCCATATTCTCATATTGCTTCTGAAGCTCAGAGTTCATAGTGACAAGCATAAGACATTCTACATCCAAGTAATCGTCATAATACTTCTTATAAGCAACTTTATCTGCCTGAGAGGCAGTGGTGCCTGGCTCAGCAGGGGGTCTTCTTCCATGATATAGAGCTTTTGCTCTTGCCTAAGAATAATTCTCAGGTTACTGTACCAGTCCATAAAATTTGTCCCATTCAGCTAATCCTTCTTAAGGATAGCTCTCAGAGAGAGGGTTGAGTGTTATCCGCTTGCCATATATTTCTAAAAAAAGTATACAAAGTAAGTTTTAGCAATATATTTCAAAATATATTTTATTTTAATATGAACTTTAATTAAAAGACTCTCACTATTTTAATCAAATTGATAACCCTTAATATCAATTCAGAGAGTTTATGTGAGCTTCTCTCTAAGGGACCAGATCTGTATTTCACCAACACCTTAAGTCAACTTTGGTTGATCACCCATAATGTGGTATTTAGGTAAGCAACGCTTACAAATTGCATCATAATACAACTCTTGTATGGTTGGTGAATAACTCTTTTTTAACATCCATCAAATAGTGAATATTAACCCTATGCCTTTAGGTACTCAATCTTTGATGTCACCTAGTTAAGTTGGACTCGATGTCGACAGTGGAATATCACAATTATCAGCTCACACCCTTACACGGATAGATTAATGCACCTTGTTTTGGCAAACCTACACTTCATTGATCGAGGTAGAAAGAGTGTCATCCATCGGAAGGCATCCAAATACTTAATATTGGATAAGATATTTAAAGATTATTGATTAACACTTAACCATTGTGCACATTCACAAAATTACAACATCCACAATCCAAATACATCCCATATGTGCACAAAATAAAAACATCAAAACTTGATTAAAAGGGCTAAATCTGAACATTTAAAAGCATTCTAAATCTTTAGATTTAAATGAATTAGACACAAACAATACAACTCAACTTATATAGTAGACAAGCTCGTCTCTCAATGTCAGATTAAAAATCTAAGATATTTAGTTTCACAAACAATTTAGAGGGACGGTTATTACTAAGGAGAAAAATTTCCTAAAAATAGGAAAAACACAATGCATTCACAGGTGTTCCTGGCGGGGTTCCAAGGGGCTGCGCCTTTAGCACAAACTTAGGGGCAGAGCCCTTAATGGGTTCCAAGGAGAAGCGCCCTTGATGATGGTCCGGGAATAAATCTGGGCATTTAAAACACTTTTAAATCTCAAGATTTACATGCACTACATTCAATAAACTTTTGAAATAATGATCATCGTATAACCTGGCTCTGATACCACTATTGGGGTTTTTATACTAAAGTGGAAATACACATCATATATACGGAGTAGAATAGAGTTCAAGAAAACCCTAAACAAAAACTGGATCTTGCGATGAAACATTGATCAAGAAGTAAAACAGAAAAGAGATTGCAATATACCTTTGATGGATTGAGTCAATACTCAACCATGATGCTCCAGAAGGTTGTGTCCATGCAGAAATAGATCTGTGGCTATATATGTATCCTCACGAGTGGAGGAGAACACCTCGATTATGCCCAATAATATTTGGTATGGAGAAAATAAAGCCCTCCGCATCTCCATAAACTGCTAGGTTTGCTCAAGGAGAGGCAACTACAAGGTGAAGTCACGACCGGATATAGGGTTCGTGACGCATCAAAAACACACACTGTAAGTTACACCCACTTACAGAAAAACTTTTTTCCAAGTCTATTTATACCCAAGAATATAAAACAGACAAGAGCCTCCTTAGAAATCTGCCAAAGCTCAACATGCATTGACTTGCATTTGGCGTACGTCGATAAGAACTCGACACAATGTCTAGATACACTCAACAACATTTGACACAATTATATTGACACACAGTTAATGTACCTGAATCGAGTAGAACTCGATGTTTTGTCAATTCCTACTCGACTTAGCGTCGATAAAGCAGCAGCTTCGATATTGAACTTGGTTGCGTCGTGTAACACCTCCCCTGTAATGACCGTATAATATGGGTTCGGCCGGGGCCCCACAACATACAGACGCCACATCTTTAGCATTATAAGATCATATTTACTACCCGATCTCAAAACTCAGAACAAAACACAGCGAAAACAAACCAAACAACTAGAAGTTATCCACCACTAACAGGAGTATCAAATGGCCTTAAGGCCTTACACAAAAAGAGTCCAACATATAAAGACCACAAGGTCAAACATGAACGTACAAAAGTAATCCTAAGCTACCTCGGCATGCAAGCCGGACAATGTCTAAAACATGGATCATACAATCATAGGAAGCAGACTAAAAATACAGCAACACTTAATGAGGCTTAGGGATTTTCTCCCGGTGCACTAGCTCCCGCTTGGGATCCTTGCGCTGTAAAGATTTGAAGTAACGTGGGTCAGCAAAGGCTGACCTCTACTGTGTAACCAACACATCTCCTCCCGGCCACCCCTAACAGACCCCGGGGTACCCCTCCAACATCCAAGTCAGCACTTCGTATACCATATATATATAAATATATAAAGCTTTAAAACAGGTTTGGATGTCTCGTACAACAAACACGTTTTCTATGTTGAGAACATTGGGAAAGGGGCCTACAATGCAACATGTATGCAAACCCGGGCTTCTCCCAAGGCACCCTATCTTGTATGCATCTAACACATCATCAAACAACTGGGTACTTAAGTTTCCCCATTGGCATAAAGCCGCACACAAAGGGAAGTACTATGTCCCTAATGGCCTAAGCGTCGTTACACGAAAATCTTGCAAAGGCCCCACCCGTACGTGGCACTTAAACCCCGGGCTTGCCTGCAAATTCTGACTTCTCATGTCAGGATTCCGTCTCACACACAAACCGATTCTAAGAACCCTTACTGGACCACGCCCACTCATAGATTCATTGTCCGGGCTTGCCCTACGCTCTGCATTATCGTCAGTCTCACAGAAGGGGACTAGTCTCGCCGGGACACTCTCCCCACATGACTTACACGTCACGGGATAGCCAGCCAATCATGGAGACAAAGCCACGCCTTAGCACAGCACAACCATAAACTTTCCCACCCTAGTCAACCATTTGTACTACAACGTTCCCACGTACCAAGGAAACCATCTACCACCAATGCGGAGCTAACCTTGTTTGGTTTCGGATACAAGTACTCACTCATGAAAAAGGGGGAAACGCATACACAAAATCGATATCTTGTCACAATGGATTTCTACCAAATCCTCAAGGCTCGCTATACAACATCACCAAGTCAGACTAATGGTCGCGACTACGGTTTCACCCACAATTCCTAATCCACTAATGGAGCGGATCTCTAATGCAAAATCATGTCAGGGACGGACACAATCGACCCAGAGGTTTCTCTTGAACCATAGCAACCCAATCCCCTCTCATTTGAGAGATCTGGAGCCCAAAAATAAAAAGAGAAGATGCTAAACGTGCATCCTACAACAAAGAGGAGACGTGTCATTACCTTACGACCTCTCTTCCTAGCCATGGAGAACTTGTTCGGATGAACACTACCGCAAGTATCTTGCCTTAGCGGATCTGGACTCCGCTCGCGAAACGGGGCTCCGAAGCTTCACCGGAGGTCGGAGTTGATCTCCTTCTTCCTCCTAGATCTCCCCTCTCTCTAAGCATTTAAAAAGAGGATGAAGATGGGAAAGGATGGTTTGAAAACCCTATTCCTGGCCCTAAATCCAGCATTGACAAACCATAGCCCTTGGATCCTAAAAGAAGGAAACAAACGACCATGATTCGCCCTGAAAATAAACTTCCTGGGTCGAACATGGCTTGTGACACGCCCGTGTTCGAGGTCGTGTTCCTCATTCGCCATCAAACAAGAAAATCCCAACCAGGACACGATATGTGACACGGTCTGTGATACGCCCGTGTCACATTTGACATGCCTGTGTCAAGGCCCGTGTTACGGCCTATGTGCTCCAAACGACACAGGACCAAACGTCCCGAGAAAGACACGGCAATGTGACACGCCCGTGTCACATTCCATGTGCTAAGCACGCCTGGGACATGCCCAAGTCCCTGGCCGTGTAACTTCCCCAGCACAAACCAGCAAACGAACCCGAGCAGGACACGACCATTAACATGCCCATGTCTTAGGTCGTGTGCCCTCACTAAACGCTTTCAAGCGTTGAGTGCTCGGTGAGGAATTGAGTGACTGACATGCCCCTAGGACACGCCCCTATCTCATATGACACACCCGTGTCTCATGTGACACGTCGGTGTCTCATGTGACACGTCCGTGTCAAGGCCCGTGTCCCCTATCTCAATGCTCGTCGACCAAAATTTCGTCGACCACACGATCTCGACGATCTCAAGCATGATATGCCCTGTGATACGCCCGTATTACAGGCCGTGTCAGCCTTGCCAGAACCCAACTTAGCCTAAAACATGCCATCAGTTCCTATTTCAAGTTTTGGGGCGTTACACGTCAACATCTAGTCGACGTACATTGATACGCACACAACGTGCGCCGATACACACACAATGTGCTCTGATACGCACTCGACGCATGTAACATCCCTCAAGCAACTAGGACCCTAATATTGTTTTGTCATGACGAGGTCATGACAAAACCCTAGGAAGCCCAAAGAGACCATGTGAACTTAGGTATGAAGGTGAAGATCACCATGGTTGCAAATAACACATTCCAATTACCTAACCTAGGGTTTGACTTTAAGGCCTCACCTTGACTCTTTGACCCCACCATAACATCCCTAACCCATTAGGGGTCCCTTGAAGCACCTATAACCCATTGGGGTCAACTAAAGTGGTCAAGTCGACCAAAGTAAACCCTAACCCGAAAATGGTCAAAGTGGCCTTTCTAAGGCCAGTGGACCTCCAACTTGCCAAAATGACCCCACCTAGACCTTCCTAACCCTTAGGGAGTCCAATGGGTCACTAACCACCCATTGGGGTCAACTAAAGTGGTCAATTTCACCAAAGTCAAACCTAAGTCTAAATAGGTCAAACCTACGCCTTTTGGATAAATTGGTCCAAATGGGACACCACCATGACTCAACCAACATTGAAGGGTATCAAGGGACTCAAGACACACCCCTTGGACTAGTCAACCAATTAGTTGACCAAGTCAACACCTCAAGTCAACACGTGGTCAATATTGCCCAAATTGGGTTAATTAAGTCCAATGCTCAATCCCTTTGGGCTAAGCCCAATTTCAATGGCCCAAATAATTAGTCACCACTGAAATTACATGGAATACCATTAAAAATCCTGAGGTGGTGACTAGGAGAGAGAGAATGGGAGTTTTCCCCCTTAATGGATAGAGAGAAAGAAGAAAAAAAAGAATGGAGTTATGGAGGGAGGCCATGGGCCACCCCATTCACCTCCCCAAGCCTTCATTCGTCCCCCCTGACCCTTGGGAAGAGATTCCCATCAGTGTAAGAATTATATTATTATATTTATATATTTAATTTAGTGATTAATTACCCCTTAACATGCATCTTTTGATGCTGCTAAATGAGGCCCTTAGATGACGTTTTCGGAAAAATGACCAGTCCCAAAAGTTGTAGGCCTTTGACTCTAGTTTATTTTAAAATTAGTTTCGACCCATTTGGGGCAGTGGTCTGACAACAAAACTCAATATGGTACAGCCTATACATCTGCATGACCAGGGACAAAATTGAGTGCCCCCACTAAACCATTTAGGCAAATGCTTTGAAATTTGGACCATAAGGTAATTATACAAACACACTCATCATATCCAAAAATGGGGTCTTACAAACTCGTATCAAATGAAGACCACGATCATAAATTAGCAAGTCCACAACACTGGGTCACCCCGCACGAGCATTTGTTTGGGGACAGACTAAGCAGCAAAAGCTGTGGTGTGCCTATTTGTAAAGATCACAATATATAGTCCTTAAATCATTGAGTTAGGCCAACCCAACTAGGAAACATTACATATCAAGATGATTCTTACCGTATCGAGGTCAAAATTGACCCTAGGTATAAATTCAGTTAAGGTACAAGGATACCCGAAGAGGCTAGAGGAAGAGTTTAACGCGAGAGTAGCAACTTGAGTCTTAAACTCTGATGTCCCTTCTTTACTTATCATGTGGTACTATCACATGTTACCAAAACTAACAGGACCACCTTAAGGAGAATTGATGTCAATAATCCATTAGCGGAATAGTAGGGGACTCATAGACTCAACCCTCATATCGATGGCGCGATTACGTTGAGACAAGCATCATAATAAATATCAAGGGTCGGATAAGAATTAAAGATCAGGAGAGACCCATTTGGGATTGGGTCACAGGTTGACCTTGAGAAAGTGGTCGTAAATGGTAACCTGGAGAGTCTAAAGTATGGAGTATATCAACAAGTTTTAGGATGGAACCCCAAGTCTAAGGTTGCATGCCCTAAGGATCGTTTGCATATCTAGCCCGAGTATAACATAGTGATATCGAAGATACTTATCCAAAGATAGTTATGGGCTTATCTTTTGTTTATTGGGGGCTTAACTTTTGTATATTAGGCAAATTAGTTAATGACTTAGATTTCCTTAGACCTAATTTAAAAAATGTGGTGTCACAAATATAGTGATGTTAAAGTTGATCTTATTCGACGTTACTTGGGTGAAGTTACTAGGATAATGATTAGACATCATTGATCGGACAAATACTTGACTCAGTTACACCATTGGAATATTTGGATTGAAATTAGGTCCTGCAAGTTTGAATTATATTTGGAATTTCTTGTGATTCAGGTCATTTAGAAGTGATTAACTTGTAAGTTGTTTTATTACGCCCTTTTGTAGTAGAATAATTTTTACTGCAATAATATTCATTATACCTCAGGAGCTAGTTGATGAATAATTAGAGATCCTAGACAAGGACAATTGGATTTAAAGTATAATGTTTAAGTTTACTATGGTTGGAATGACTTAATCCTATCTTACTTCGATCGTACAAAAGTGACCAAGCCCATCATATATTAAAATGTTGGGAATTGATGAATTAAACATGAAGATTGATTGATTATTGTTATCCATGCTTACCTGACATACCCAAGTTGTTAGGTTGAAAACTTGCAGTTTGGGATAGAGCAATGTCATGGTAAAAAGGAGGATTAATTATGAGACTTAACTATTACAAGATATCCTGTGAATTAGATGACATATAGTAAGATTTAGGATATATGAGAAGATAAGATTAAATTGCTATGTTGTAACATCGAAAGTATGATAACTCTAGGAATTTACAAGAAATTAGCAGACAATATATTGAAGATGTATACCTTAGGTATGACTCTGCAAATTTTATTCAGATAACATCAACGACCTGAATATATACGTTTGATGAAATTATAGTCACGGTTAGCAAGATTCATGACTATGAAAATGGATTTTTGATTATCTAGTATAATTACGGCGAAATGGCACAAAAATTAATAGGTATTAGTGATAATCTCCAAATTTTCACGAGTACACCCTCTTAAGTTTTGAGGATGATGGGTCGCTTGACGAAGTGATCATTCCTGTTAATTGATTAAAATGGATAACCCGTAAAGTTGAGTTGATTGATTACTCAGGCGTACTCGAAGTAATAAGAACGTGGTCATGTAGAGAATGTTTATAGAGTCGTTGTCTACACTCACAAAAGAGAACTCAAATTACCGAAAGAAAATTTTGTTTATCAGAACGTGTATTTACCCGGAATAAAGAAAGACACACGGTGAGGTTTGTCAGCTGGAGAAGGTCAAGTGCCCAAGACGATCGTGTCGGATTGGGATGGACGATTTACGTACAAGGAGAGAAGATCAGTCCAGGCTTATCTGGGCTCTCCGTCGACATACAACAATGCTCTCCTCCCTCAAAAGGTTGTGCAGACGAAGCTTACTACCCTAACATTGAAGGATCTTTAACTCTTATGAATTCTGGAACACAGAGAGCCAAGGAAGAGAAAGTTTTTGCTGATCGAGCTCTCTTTATAACAACAGTCACCAGTCCAACATAGGCATGACCCTTATGAGGCATTATACGGATGGAGGTGTAGGACTCCACAGTCTTGGATCTAGGATGAGGATCCAAAAGAACTTGGATCGAAATTTGTGGAGGACACAGATACCTTGGTGTGGCTGATTCTAGATAGGATGCTGGAGGCCTAGAGCAGACTAGCCAAGTATTAAGATGCGTAGTATTGTCAAGTAGAGTTTCAGGATAGAGACTGTGGGTTCCATAAGATATGTCTGATGCATGGATTCTCGCAGGTATACGGGCGGAAGAAGTTCAGTATGATATGTCGGGGGCCCTACAGGATATTGGAGCGGATCTACCCATTGGATTACAAACTGGAGCTACTATAGGAGTTAGTGGGATTGCACGACGTCTTCCATGTCTCCTATTGTAGGAAGGCTCTACTATGGACGAAATAGCAGGTTCTTACTATAGATGACCTAGCAGAATTCGATCGATTGGTCCTCCTGGAGCCGGTCAGGATAGATGATACGATATTGTGAATCTTGCGGTGCGAGAAGGTTCCGCTGGTCAAGATCTGTAACACCTCTACCCGTCAAGAAGAATATAATAGAGGGTCTGGCCGGGGCCCCACACCATATTCCACAAACAGGCGGAGACGCTACGAACTAATATCATAACCAATGCATCCTAACACAGAGCATTCTAGCGGAAGTTTCACGGTTGAATCTTTGAACTCAAGATAAAGAACACTGTCCACTATAACATAGTAATGTATACAAACATCAAAAGAGTCTGGCCTTAAGGCCTTACAATAATTTCTCTTAACAAGAGTGTAGATTACAGACATCGGCACGCAGGCTGGCCACACATGAACAAAAGAAACAAAACAATGCCTTCGAGGGCAGCAACGCAGCTTTGGGCTTCAGCCCGCTAAGTCCCGCTCGGACCAGCACCTCCAGTACCTGTAAGAACCAATCCACCAAGCGGTGGCAAAAAGGGCAACGGTCAGCATTCAGCTGACCAATTATAACGACCCTGCCCCTGGCACGGGGCAGCGGAATTCCATCCCTGCATAGCAATCGTCCAAAATGATATATAGCAATTCAAGCAAGGCGTGCACGACCGCACAGTCACATATCACAAACGCCGGCACGACGGCCCGACGTCCCGTGCACTTATGGAACTCTCGGGTGCACGGGAAACACCGGATCTCACCATTGAGCATTTAGTCCGGCACGCAGGCCCAAGACTCTCATTATGCCGCTGACGAAAGCCCAATGCCTTGGCGCTCTCATGTCCAGCCTACATAACGCAGGTACAGATCAGCCACCCCCCGTTGCTCAAATCGCCTTGCCCAACCAAGTACATCGTACCTGAGGCCACATTTAAAGGCGCGGGTCGGTTTCACCTTGCCTGTTCGGCACGAAGCCTTTTCATACAGTTGCAGCCCAACGCTCAACCACACACAAAGTGGCAACTCACGGCCACAAGAGTTGCACCCAACTCTCACAATTTCCTGGACTTCCTCCAGTACTTTATCCATCATGCATACAAGCAATAATCACGAAGTCTTCTCCGATATGCAAACAAGCATCACCAATCCAGACCAATATGTCCAGATGGGCTTCACACAGCATGCCTAGCTCCGTACTCCAATTCCGGACTCTAACAAGGGGGACTTCACATATCTACCCCAAGGGACGCCACAACCCACCGCACACTCGCGGGGAAGGGTTTTCCCTATGCAATGCAGGAACTAAGGACTTCACATGTCCGAGAAGGAAATCGTTACCCTAGGAACTCGCTTCGGAGCCATGGAGAGAAATTTGAGACGGATGAAAGCCTTCGCAACAGCGTTGCCTTCTCAAATCCGAACTCGGCTTGTGATTTGGACCACCGTAGCACCACCGGCAGCCGGATTCCACTTCTTCTTCCTCACCTTGCTCTCACCTCTCTCTTAGATTTAGAAAGAGAATATGAACTCAAAACTAAGCCTTTCCTCCTCCTTTCCCGGCCTTATCAGACCAGGAATGAGCCCCAGCCACTGGATCTTCTTTAAGGAAAATGAACGGCCAAGATTTGCCTGAAAAAGACTATTTTTTGGCCGACACGGCCTGTGACACGCCCGTGTCACAGGCCGTGTACCCTTAAGCGGCACACACACCGACTGAAATCTACCAGAACACGGGCATCGACACGCCCGTGTCGAATATGACACGCCCGTGTCAGTCAAATGACACGCCCGTGTCACCCCTGTTATACGGTACTCAACGAGCTCTAAAACCAACAGAGCAGTACACGGGTAGGCATACGCCCTCGGACACGCCCGTGTCAAATCTGATACGGCCTTGCTCAAGGCTTGGTTTCGGGCCGTGTACATCTCTGACTCAGCCCGGCCATTTCTTGAGTGACACGCCCTGGGACACGCCCGTGTCCAAGACCGTGTCCCAGGCTCGACTATAGTCGACCACCGATCGTCGACCATCCTGAACATGCCCTGGGACACGCCCATGTCCCATGCTGTGTACCCCCGACACGCCCTAGGACACGCCCGTGTCCCAGGCCGTGTCAAACAGCCTGCACCTCAAATCCAGTTTTGAGATTTTTGGGGTGTTACAATCCTCCCCTCCTTAATGAAATTTTGTCCCGAAATTTGAAGACAGTAGGGAGAAAATAACAAAACATTTATATGTTTCTATTACAGATACAACGAGCGAACAAGTTACGAAAATAACTCGGGAAACTCGGCTCGCATGGTCTGCTCGCGCTCCCATGTTAGCTCTTCTTGGCCACAATTGTCCCATCGGACTTTGACCATCCCGATCACTTTGTTCCGCAACTATTTCTCGGCTCGATCCTCGATCCGTATAGGCTTCACCTTTGTCGTTAGCCCATACTCAACCGGCACTCGATCATTGTCAATTACTTGAGCTGGATCCTTGACTGCTTTGCGTCGCACCGAGATGTGAAACACATCATGCAATCCACTCAATTCCGATGAAAGAGCTAGCCGATAGGCAGCTTCCCCAACTCGCTCCACCACTTCAAACGGTTCAAGGTATCGCGGACTAAGCTTTTTCAACCGCCGAATCCGAGATACGCCTTTGAAGGGCTTAATCTTTAAATAGACCCAGTCACCCACCGCGAACTCCACGTTCTGGTGCTTAGCATTGTAATACTTGGCTTGCCGATCCTGGGCTATTAGGAGCCTCTCTCGAATAGAGCGTATTGTTGCGGTAGCATCCTCGACTTCCTTTTTGCCTAAAAGTTTGGACTCGCCAGTTTCTGCCCAAGCTAGCGGTGTACGACACTTACGACCATACAGCGCTTCAAACGGGGCCATGCCTATACTCTCTTGATGGCTATTATTATAGGCAAATTCCACCATAACAAGATGCTCTTCCCAATTCTTACCGAAGTCCAGGGCGCACATACGGAGCATATCCTCCATCGTTCTGTTGGTTCGTTCAGTTTGGCCATCCGTTTGCGGATGAAAGGCCGTACTGAATGCTAACTTCGTGCCCAACATCTGTTGAAATAATCTCCAATCCTTCGAGGTAAAGAGCCCATCTCGGTCACTTACGATGCTTCGGGGACCACCGTGCAATCGAACAATCTGCTCCACATAGAGCTTTGCCAACGTTTCCACTGAATCGTCCCGCTTGTTCGGAATAAAGTGAGCTACCTTTGTCAACCGGTCTACAATCACCCAGATTGAGTCATGGCCACGCTGAGATCTCGGCAATCCGTGCACGAAATCCATAGAAATATCCTCAAACTTCCATTGCGGAACCTGCAACGACTTCAGGAAA